>CM056053.1:327503195-328703195 GCA_029574335.1 Rana kukunoris | reverse complement strand
TGGTTTGATTGGTTGGTATTGGTTGGTTGAGATTGGTTGTTATCCCAAAAAAGCCAATCGCCGGCTCTAAAAAATCGGTACCAGGATGATGCACACAGCTACATGCATCACCCCGATACAACCCCTTAAATCCGAGGCTGCATATTTGCCTATGGTCAGTGTGAAGGTGTTAAGGTCAGAGTTCAGGATTCAACAATAAGAAAGAGACTGGGCAAAAATGGCATTGATGACTAAAAAGAACACAAAGGCTTGTCTCATATTTGCCAAAAAACATCTTAATTATCCCCAAGACTTTTGGGAAAATAGTTTGTAGACTGATGAGACCCTTCACTGTGGCTGATATAGGAAACGACGATCAGTGACATCACACATCCAGCCCCGCCCCCCTACAGTAAGAAACACACACAAGGTCACACTTAACCCCTACAGCGCCCCCTGGTGGTTAACCCCTTCACTGCCATTGTCATTTTCACAGTAAACAGTGCATTTTCATAGCACTTTTCGCTGTGAAAATGACAATGGTCCCAAAAATGTGTCAAAAGTGCCCGATGTGTCCGCCATAATGTCGCAGTCACGAAAAAAAATCGCTGATTGCAGCCATTAGTGGTAAAAAAAAATGTTAATAAAAATGCCATAAAAAATGCCATAAAACTATTCGCTATAAATTTTGCGCAAACCAATCGATAAACGCTTATTGCGATTTTTTTTACCAAAAATAGGTAGAAGAATACGTATTGGCCTAAACTTGATGATATTTAATAGCAAAAAGATAAAAATATTGGGCCAGATTCAGAGCCCTTACTCCTGTCTAACTGGTGTTAGACTGGAGTAATTTCAAATTACGCGCATTCGACTGGATTACGTGTTCGTACGCCTTCGGATCTACGCTGCAATAAAATTGCGGCCACTGGGTGGACTTCCCGTCGTTTTCCGCGTCGGGGTATGCTAATGAGCTTTTGCCGGCGATCCCAGAAATTACGAACGTCTATCGCAATCTCTTACGGCACCTTTAGTCATCTTTTTTTTTGCCTAACACTATACCAGATTTTTGCTGGTCTAATATTAGACAGCCCATGTTAAGTATGGCCGTCGTTCCCGCGTCAAATTTCTACGTTTTCCGACGTCTTTTATTATTTTTTACGTAAGTCGTGCGGGAATAGGAATGTTCGTAAACGACGCTACTCAAACAACGAATGACGTAACGACATGATTTCGCGCAATGCACGGCGGAAAATTTCTGAACGGAGCATGCGCAGTTCGATCGCCGCGGGGACGCGCCTAATTTAAATGCTTCACGCCCCCTAATCGCGTATTTCGAATACGCGGCGAGAAATAGACTACGCCGCCGTAGCGTACGGGCAAAAATCTACCATAATTTGATGTAGAGCCTGGTAAAATACGGCAGCGTAGAGTATTTCGATTACGCAGCGCAATATTAAGTGTATCTGAATCTGGCCCATTGTTTTTTTTTTCAAAATTGTCGCTCTATTTTTGTTTATAACGCAAAAAATTAAACTGCAGAGGTGATCAAATACCACCAAAAGAAAGCTCTATTTGTGGAAAAAAAAGGACGCCAATTTTGTTTGGGAGCCAGGTTGCACGACCGCGCAATTGTCAGTTAAAGCGACACAGTGTCGAATCGCATAAAGGGGCAAGGTCCTTAACCACTTCCCGACGGCCGTACGAATATATGTGGCCGTCGGGCGGTCCTGAATCTCTGACAGGACGCAAATAGGCGTCCTGTGCTGTTAATGGCCACTACAGGGTGCGCGAGCGCCGCCGGCGGCGCGCATGCCCGCTGCATTCCAGAGATACCGATGCGCGTGCCTGGCGGCTGCGATGTCCACCAGGCACTCGCAATCGGCAGTTACAGGGACAAGACATGGATCTCTGTATGTAAACACAGAGATCCATGTCCTGTCAGGGAGAGAGGAGACCGATCTGTGTCTCTTGTACATAGGGACACAGCATCGGTCACCTCCCCCAGTCACCCCCCTCCCCCCACACAGTTAGAACACACCCAGGATACATATTTAACCCCTTCCTCACCCCCTAGTTTTAACCCCTTCCCTGCCAGTCACATTTATACAGTAATCGGTGCATTTTTATAGCACTGAACGCAGTATAAATGTGAATGGCACCAAAAATGTGTCAAAAGTGTCCGATGTGTCCACCATAACGTCGCAGTCCAAATAAAAATCGCAGATTTCCGCCATTACTAGTAAAAAAAATAATTATAAAAATTAATAATAATTTTGTATCCTATTTTGTATGCGCTATAACTTTTGCGCAAACCAGTCGCTTATTGGGATTTTTTTTTTTTACCAAATGTAGAAAAATACGTATTGGTCTAAACTGAAAAAAAAAGTGTTTTTTTTTTAAAAAATGGGCTATTTATTATAGTAAAAAATATTGACTTTTTTTCAAAATTGTCGCTCTTTTTTTGTTTATAACGCAAAAAATAAAAACCGCAGAGATGATCAAATACCACCAAAAGAAAGCTCTATTTGTGAGGAAAAAAGGACGCCAATTTTGTTTGGGAGCCACGTCGCACGACCGCGCAATTGTCATTTAAAGCGACGCAGTGCCAGAAGCTGAAATTTCACCTGGTCAGGAAGCGGTATAAGTGCCCAGGTCCTGGTCTTAACCGGTTAAATGAATTAGGTCCTTTTAGTGACCATGCCTTGTAAAACAAAGTGAAAAGGGGCAAATATGTTTAGAACTTTTACAAATAATTTTCAAATCTTACCTCCATCCCAAACTTATAGAAAAAGTAATTTATGAAATACTTGGCACAATTAATTATTCCATCATCCAGGTGGTGCCTTGTTATATCGTGAAAAATAGTTTTTGTGACTGGTGCAGTCAGCTTGTTTCGACACCTGTAATACTCTTGATGTCTGTATATAGTTACTTCAAAGGCCAATATGAATAACATCAGTAAATTATTCTGTAGGGGAAAAAAAATTAAAGACAATTTTTTTATTCAGTTATTTACATTCTTATGTAGGTTTGCAAGGATGGATTTAATACTATTGAATGCTACATTATGCATATTTATTTTTTTTGACTAAAAATGGTTAAACTAAATTCTTAAAATGCAACCTAAAGAAATGCAATTTTCCAGTAAAAAGCATATCACATATACTATGAATTTATTATACACTCTAAATATAGGTATATTTTAATTGGAAAATAATAATTACCCGTAAATAGACAAGAAGTGGACTTGACTTCCTTAATCCAACCCAACCGGATGGATCAATTGGACCACTGTACAGAAGTGAGAGCTGAAGTTCAGTCTTGTTAACAATATTTGTCTGATTGTCTAAAGGCTAAAATAGAAAGGTAAATTAATGCACTTACTATATTTTACTAAAATAATGAACCACAATATTTCGTCAGTGTATTGACACATTCTCAGTTTTTCAAATCTACTTTTCTAATGTTAATTTGCTTAGTAAGAGAAGACCAAAGCATATTTTACATAATTTAGGCCGTATAAACTATGGTTCTTTTGACATTTTTTGGTGGACGTGTGATAGCCACTTAGAGTGCACCACATAAAAAACACAATGGGGGTTATTTACTAAAGCTGGAGAGTGCTTTATTGAACAAGTTGAAATGACAATTTTATTGGCTGTCATGCACAGCCGTACCTTAATGTGAGTGTCCCAGCTTTAGTAATTCCCTATGTTTAAGAGGATTTGCAATATGTTCAATACGCACCTAATAATTGGTCTCTGATGCACCTCTGTTTATTAGAGGCACTGTCCACTTAGTTGCACGCACAAGTATATAAGGAACTGCACCATGTATAGTTTATCTGGCCCTTTATACTTACTTACAAAAACATATTTTATTATGTATTTTTGCTGGTAAATTTGTTTTACCTTTATAATCTGCATTCCAATTAAATATATTTATTGCCATTAAAGAGCTTTAACTTTAACTTACTTAGATATAATAAAACTCACCTTTTCGCAGTTGCTAGAGAAGGTCCTTGGATCTATAGTTGAAAGCTGATACAACATTTTACATACAATGATGACACACGTCCAAACAGTACAAACACTGGATGCTAATGGCCGAAACTGGGAATAGGGCAAGGCAAAGGCCCAAGCAGTTAAAAATACATAATTGAGAAGGGAAACCTAAATTGAAAAAAAAACAATAGTAGAATGAGCTATCAATTCAGTTCATACCTTTTTTAAAGGCATTTGTGTATGCATTTTATATTTAAATAACAGAAACCAAACTGCAGACTTGCTGATGTGCTAACAATAATATACACCATTCACTATACCAAACACCCATGCAGGGCCGTGTTTACCAACATGGGATGCACAGGTGTTCCATGCATCCCTGTGCAGACAGTCCCATTGATGTAAATTGGGACACTATATGACACATATGGGTGTGGGTGCTTGTCCCCCAATGCAAGCAGTGTGAATTCAGGGACACACACACGTACAATGGATATAAAAAGTCTACAAAAAGTCTACACCTTTAATGTGACCTATAAACTTTACAACTCAATTGAAAAACAAACTGAAATCTTGGGGGTTGCATAAATGTGGTTGCATAAGTGTGCTGCACACCTCCTATAACTAGGCATGTAGCTGTGTTCAGAATTAGGCAATCAAATTCAAACTCATGTTAAATAGGAGTCAGTACACACCTACCATCATTTAAAGTGCCTCTTATTAACCCCAAATAAAGTTCAGCTGTTCTAGTAGGTCTTTCCTGACATTTTCTGAGTCTCATCCTACAGTAAAATCCATGGTCAGCAGAGAGCTTCCAAAGCATCAGAGGGATCTCATTGTTAAATGGTATCAGTCAGGAGAAGGGTACAAAATAATTTCCAAGGCATTAGATATACCATGGAACACATTATCAAGTGGAGAAAATATTGCAAAACAATGACATTACCAAATACCTTGATGTCCCTCCAAAACTGATGAAAAGAGGAGAAGAAAACTGGTCAGGGAGGCTGACAAGAGGCCTACAGCAACAATGAAGGAGCTGCAGGAATATCTGGAAAATAGTGGCTGGGTGGTACATGTGACAACAATCTCTCATATTCTTCATATGTCTAAGCTATGGGGTAGAGTGGCAAAACATAAGCCTTTTCTTACAAAGAAAAACATCCAAGCAATAACACATCTCAAGTCTCCCAAAAGCATGTGGGAAAATATGTTATTGATGAAACCAAGGTTGACCTTTTTGGCAATGATTCCAAAATATATGTTTGGCGCAAAAAAAACACTGCACATCACCAAAACAACACTATATCCACTGTGAAGCATGGTGGTGGCAGGATCATGCTTTGGGGCTGTTTTTCTTCAGCTGGAACAGGGGCCTTAGTCAAGGTAAAGGGAATATGAACAGTTCCAAATATCAGTCAATATTGACACAAAACCTTCAGGCTACTGCTAGAAAGCTGAGCATGAAAAGGAACTTCATCTTTCAACATAACAACAACCCAAAGCATACATCCAAATCAAAAAAGAAATGGCTTCACCAGAAAAAGATTAAAGTTTTGGAATGGCCCAGCTCGAGCCCAGACCTGAATCCGAATAAAAATCTGTGGGGTGATCTGAAGAGGGCTGTGCACAGCAGATGCCTTCGCAATCTGACAGATTTGGGGTGTTTTTGCAAAGAAGAGTGGGCAAATATCGCCAAGTCAAGATGTACCATGCTGATAGACTCATACCCAAAAAGATTGAATGCTGTACTAAAATCAAAAGGTTCTTCAACAAAGTATTAGTTTCCCCTTTGCAACCATATTATTATTTTTTTTAATTTTGACTTCCCTCCACCTAAAATATTTCAGTTTGTTGCTCAAATGAATTGTACAGTTGATATCCAATGTATAGCCGGACTTAAGGCCCATACACACGATCGGACTTCAAAATGACCAGGTTTTTCAAAAAAACGACCGTGTGTACGCTCCATCGGACAAACGATTTCGTTTTTCATTGGACAAATGTTCGCTCTGCAAAGTCTGATGGAGCAAAGTCTGATCGTGTGTACAGAAGTCCATCGGACTTAAGTCCAAAGTACAAACACGCATGCTCAGAACCAATGCAAAAGATCAACCAGCAATAGCAGAAGTTGCCCAAAGGGTGGCACTTAAGAGCAGAAAAACTACGTAATACGTCAATTACGTCACTATATTCATGTTTGTTGGCTGAAAAAGTCCTGCCGTGTGTATGCATACCAAGTTCACGGCCAACGCCCTTCGAACAAAAATCCACGGAAAAGTTTGTTTGAAGTCCGATCGTGTGTATGAGGCTTAAGAGTGTTGAAAGAAAGTATTTCATGTTTATATTGGGTTTGTTCTGAATGACACCGCTGTTTAATATTTAATTGTACATATATTTCAGTGCAGTCGTTGATGCAAAGGTAATGAGTCAGTCGACTGTGAATTTAAACATGCTTAGGACTTACAAAGAGCAAAAGAAAAAAAAGGAAAAAAGAAAAACATAAAGAAAAAAAAAAATATTGGCCTTTTTTTCTGCCGTTATCTTTCAGTGCTTCTCTGACATATATTTAAAGTATACACAAAAAGTATTTGATTTGTCTAACTAATCAAACAGAATGACATACCTCTCTTACAGTCACCCATATGATGTACGAAGAAACTATTTTTATTATGTGAAGTTCCAGGACCCACCAAGCAAAGACTTGCATTTTATGGAAATATTCCAAAAACTTTAGGAAAAGAACTGTTAAACGGTCGATAACCAAGTGCCATTTATTTCTGGAATCTGTTAAAAAAGAGAACAGACTGTCACTCTGTAGTAGATCTAACCTGCCAGCAATCACCCTATACATAAGATGGAAGTAGTCAACCAATTAAAATTCGGAATAGTCAGACACTAGTCAACTAGTATTCTAGATGCATCTATTAATGTGCATTGTATCACTGCATCTGTCAATGTACATTATTTGCCAATACTTATATACCTGATCAGGGCTTTTTTTCTCAGAAAACAGGTGCAGGAACTCAACCACGAGCTACTCCATCCACACCCTCCAAACTGCATCAAATAGTGGGTGTGGTCAAATGTAATTAACAGTGGGAGGGTCTTAAAGGGGAATTAAATACCAGGAGTGCATTACGTGCAGAGTTGGGGGGGGGGGGGGTTAACACAGAGTGCAGAGTTCAAGGTTGCGTTGCATACAAAGTCTAGAGTTCAGGGGTGCGCTACACACAGTGAATTATTTTGCCTTCTTCTACAGCTGCTAACCTCTGCATTCCCCATCCACATCCCACTTTCACCCCTCTTCAGCCGTGACCTCTGCATTCAACCCCCTCTACTGCCCCCATATTCTCCCCCCTTCCTTAAAAGCCCTACCATTTTCCACCTTACTTTTGTTGCTGTATTAAGTTGAAGCACTCAGCCGTCTCTTGTACCTCCCCACACACTGTAGGTTGCTCCGCCTCTCCCGAATCCTGTACTCAGTGGGAGCCATTCAGGAGATCAGATCAATGGGAGATGTTGAGAGTCAAGCTGTCACTTGTAAACACAGAAGCCGGACTTCTGTGTTTACAAGTGATAGTGGTGAGCAGGGAGCAGAGGGCCTGAGCCAGAGGTGGTAAAAATGAGTTCCACCAAGTTCCAGCTGAAAAAAAGCCCCGTACCTGATGCAACATTTGCAATACAGAACTTATGCTAGGGAACCAAACAACAGGTTCCTTCACATTTACCAAAACCAAAAGTATGCTGGTTTATGAGCTCCTTTAAAGGAGCAGTAAGGGATATGAAAAAAAAAAAAAAACCTTAATACACACCTCCATGCTGTAGCATTAGGGTCACCAGCACCAGCAATGATACCAAAAACTGAGCAAACATATGACTGCTGATTGCTCAGTTTTTTTTTCTGACTGTCAGCCACTGTTCTCTGCTCTGCTCCTCCAGTGCTCACTGGCATGCCATTCTGGGGAGGGGGTGGGAGTGTCTGGCTCCCGCTCAGCCATTCCCTTTAAAGATGGAGCCAGCTGTCAGTCAGGTGGTGGGGTGAATGCGGACAATATTGGTGGGATCCTTCCAGAGCCTGGCATGGCTCTGTTCCCTGACTCCGGATCACAAAAAAAAAAAAGTTTACTACTGTGACTTTGGCTAAACTTATTTTTAAATTGTCCCGTTTGACAATGTATTTAGTTGGCAATCAACAGTAAAACAACATTGAGCTTTACATTTTTGTGAGTGGAATGTGTTAGAGAGAGCAGTCCAGTATGGTTGTACATGGACAAGTAGCACATTAAAGTGTGCAGTGGGATCACACGTCAAAGTGTGGCTGCCATCATTTCCTTGCCGCAGATATTAACATGCATGTCTGGGTGATACCTGCATGCAGGCCTTTTTTTCTGGGGGAACTTGGTGGAACTCAGTTCCACCACCTTTGGCTCAGACCCTTTGGTGCCCGCTCACCACAATCACTTGTGAACACAGAAGTCTGGTTTCTGTTTACAAGTGACTGCTTTGTAACCCCCTGAACTCTGCACACTGTATGTAATGCAATTCTGGTATTTAATGCCCCTTTAAGACCCTTCTACTGTTTGTGGGTCGTGGTTGAGTTCCTGCACCTATTTTCTGAGAAAAAAAGCTCTGCCTGCATGCATGAAATGGAATATTCATCTATCAAATTTCATATAACCTGATGATACAAATGTCTATGGGGTCAATTCACAAAGCTTTATTTCCAGATTGCGGTTGTTATTTTAACGATTTTGCACGTTATTGAAGCTAGTTTAATTCACTAAACGATTTAACGCTTTGAAAAATCATCAAATAACGTTTCACTACACAGAACCGATATTTTAAGGTGTGGATCCTTATTAAAGAGTCAAATCGTTATTTTAAAGAGTCAAATCGTTATTTTAACCACTTTAGCCCCGGACCATATTGCTGTCCAAAGACCAGAGCACTTTTTGCGATTCGGCACTGCGTCGCTTTAACAGACAATTGCGCGGTCGTGCGACGTGGCTCCCAAACAAAATTTGCGTCCTTTTTTTCCCACAAATAGAGCTTTCTTTTGGTGGTATTTGATCGCCTCTCTATTTTTTGCGCTATATACAAAAATAGAGCGACATTTTTGCAAAAAAATCTATATTTTTTACTTTTTGTTATAATAAAAAACCAATAAACTAAATTTTAGTCAAACATTTAGGCCAAAATTTATTTAGCCACATGTCTTTAGTAAAAAAAAAAATCGCATTCAAAAAAAATTAGCTACCTAGCGGGAACAGCGACACTAATACAGCGATCAGAAAAATGATCGCTTAGTGATGCTGGCAATAGGGAGTGAAAGGGTTAACTAGGGCAGTGATCAAGGGGTGAAAACTTTATTGGGGGGGGTGGGGGGGCTACCCTGACACTAACACTAACTGACTGTCACACTGTCTGTCACACTGACACTAAATACAGTAATCATACATGTATGATTACTGCATTCAGTGACACTGTGACAGGGGGGAGGGGGGGGGCGATCGCGGGGGTTAAATGTGTTTGTGTCTGTGTGTAAGTGTGCTGTTGGTGCAGACTTATATGCTGTGTTGTGATCTCTCCTCAGCGGCGCTTGAAACAAACGCCGAGGGAGAGATCAGATAGCTTCCTCCTTCCTGTGTTTACACAGGAGGAGGAAGTGACAGGGCGGGGGGGCGCGCGCATTGGCTGAGAGCGATCCGGAGGGGGCGGGTGAAAACGGATAGCCGCCCCCTCTTGTCGGATCGCTCCTGCAGCCGCGCGGACCGCTGCATGTACAGGGGGGGGGTCCGATCGGACCCCCGATCCCCCCCAAGGCACCAACGTATATATACGTTGATGTGCCTGTCAGTGCCATTGTGCCGACGTAAATGTACATGTGGCGGTCCTTAAGTGGTTAAATAACGATTATAGCTTTCGTGAATACCATGTTTGCTAGCGTTAAATAAGGAGTGCTAATTTAACAACTGAAGAAAACCAATAACGTTTCTCTTTGTGAATTGACCCCTATGTCAACTTTAAGGATTATTGAAGATAAAACAAACAACATTTCAAAACAAGATCTCTATTAATATTTTATAAAAAAAATACAATGTACTGTAAGATCCATAGTTGATTGAGAGAAACATAAAATGTGGTGTATACCCGTTGTTGTTTCCTCCTCTTCTTCAGATTCTTCTGTTTGTGGCTCCTCCTCATCAGTATCTCCTCCTTCTCTTCCCCCTTTATTATCTTCTTTCTCCCACTCATCCCCTGAATCCTGATCATGTGTTTTCTGTTGTGCGTATATGTCCACCTGTTTCTCTTCCTTGTCTAGCATTTCAGACTCTGTATTTAAGTTCATCATGGTTATATCAGGCAAACTTCCCTCTGGGTGTACCAATCTGTTGGTTAAATACATAAATCAGACGTCCGTTGTACACCCACAGAGAGAAATAATGTTATTAAAATAAAATAAAATAAATACTTTAATTATTTCAGCATATGTGTCGGCATTCAAAGTATGTTATGGAAAAACAAGGAAAACTATGGCCCATGAGGGCATGTTTTTCACAAGTTACTTGAGGTAGTATCGACACTTAAACTTGATATTTTCCCCACAGGAGAAAATAGTCAACGTTTAAGAGGTAGAAGCATGAAATGTCTGCATATCATAAAGAACATTTCATGGCTTCATGGCACTTACTCATTTTGGTGAATTGGGATTTTTTGCTTGATGCTGCTCAAGAGTAATTAAAACAGAAAGAGAAAAGGAATATGAGAGTTGAAGGAGTAAAGTGATGGTTTTATAAAGTGTAGGGCATGCAGCATTACAGCTTTAAAAGAAGGTTCCTCATTGGAACAATACACTGAAGCATGCATTTTTATATTACAGTCAATAGTACTAGTTCTTTGTGTCTGGTCAAGAAAGGAATATCAAAAGTGTATAACACTCAGGGTCGGATTTCTCACCAGGTCACATAAGCCAAGGTCTAGGGTGCCACAGCCGAAAAGGCAAGGCCAGGTTACTTTAATGCCGGTTACTTTATTGATTTACAAAATCTTTCAGACAAACCTCAATCTATGTCTTTGTCCTACATATTTATTGAAACAAAAGCCAAACTAAAGAAAGAAGATCAAAACATATTTCTGATTATGTTGTTATGGTACCAGTTTTGTCCATGTTTTTTTTTATTATAGTACTAATTGTGACTCTGTGAACATGTTCCTGGTTGTGTCACTATGATACTGATTGTGTCTCTGCGGACATGCTTCTGGGTAAGTTAATATGGAACTGACTGCGTTCCTGTGGACACATTCCTAGTTGTATTCATATGACACTCATTGGTGTTGATTTACTAAACTGGAGAGTGCATAATCTGGTGCAGCTGTGAATAGTAGCCAATCAGTTTATAACTTCCGTTTGTTCTAATAAGCTTTTTCAAATAAAGTGGGAGCTGATTGATTTCTATGCAGCGCTGCACCAGATTTTATACTCTTCAGTTTTAGTAAATCAACCCCATAGCATCTCTGTGGTTATGCTCCTGGTTGTGTCAGTGTGACAATGATTGTGTCTCTCTGAAGACATTTGCATTTATAACTCTATTTTTTCAATCTAGTTAAGAAATGTCAAATTTACTTGTGTATAAATTCTTCATGTTTATATGGAGCAGTACATGTTTCCATGTGCACATGTTGGGGGGGCATTACCCAAAGCAGATGTTGGGGGGGGGGGGCGACACAAAATTGGCTGGCCTGGGGAAGAAAGAGGTGTAAATCCGGCCCTGAAAACACTGCATGGTTATTTGAATCCATTTATATATGCATATACACTATATTACCAAAAGTATCGGGACACCTGTCTTTAGATGCACATGATCTTTAATGGCATCCCTGTCTTTGTCCGTAGGATTCAATATTGAGTTGGCCCACCATTTGCATCTATAACAGCCTAGACTCTTCTGGGAACACCTTTGGGATGAATCAGAATGGACACTGCGAGTCACACTTTCTCGTCCACATTAGTGCCTAACCTCACAAATGCACTTCTGGAAGAATGGTCAAACGTTCCCATAGACAGACTTCTTATGGACAGCCTTCCCAGAAGAGGTAAAGCTGTTATAGCTGCAAAGGGTAGGCTAACTCAACATTGAACCCTACGGACTAAGACTGGGATGCCATTAAAGTTCATGTGTGTGTAAAGGCAGGTGTCCCAATACTTTTGGTAATATAGTGTATTGATCATATAGAATAGTGAATCTATATGAATTGTAATTTTCAAAAATATAAACTATTATTAGGATTAAACTACATCAGTTTAAACAGTTCATATAATTTCTCATGCACGCGAATAATTCAGTACTAGTAATAGCTACAGTATTAATATGTTTGTCCTTCTTCATTCCAGTACAATTTAATATTATTTAATCATTAGCATATTTTAATAGCAGTGCACAAACGCAACATATCATAGCAGCTCTCAGAATATATTTAGTAAATTACATTTTTCCTGTAATTTTTTATAAGCAAGGTGTATCTATTTTCAAACTATAATAAATAAATAATTTGAAAAAAGCTGTAAAAATGTAATGCTTACAGTGTTTCAACAGCAGTTTGTGTGCATAAACATATTGGTTCATATTAGAAAGAAGGTGCTTTTCAGAAAAAAGCTGAGGTCAATATTCTAAATTTTCTAAATTAAATTATAGCTATGTTGTACACAGTGGTTATTCTGTAACTCTGCAATCCTTTTCTCTGTATTTACTGAATTTTGGTCCAAAAATTACAGAATGTAATTAGAAAATTTTAAAAATGATTTTGACTATTGCATTATTAACGTAATTTCTGTAATGGATTTGAAACATTTGTTTCATGAATAACAATATTATACATGATGTTAGGAGAACATCTAAAGAGAATTACATTTTTTTTTTTATATAATGTAAGGTAGAGTTCGAGACTTTGTCAGGTGCTTTTTGTTGTATTTTCTAATTTGCTGTCTATGTCCCTTGGGGGAGACCACTGTCATCAAGACAAAAAGGGATGGCCAATCTATCATTTTACAGTTGACAGTTGAAACAGTAATAGAGGGAATATCTACCAATGGGGATACATCTTCTATGTGATCCGCATTCCGAAAAGGTCCTGTGCTTGTTTGGGTCCAGTTTAGGTGTGGATTCAGGCAAACATTGCAACCTGATTCGCACCTGAACCGGTGACCAGAAGTGCACCGGACCCCATACTGGGAACCTCGGGCAGATATATGTGAACCCGGCCTGAGAGAGCTACCTTATATAAGGACTTTAATGGCCACAGACCCTAAAAACTGTATCTCAAAGATGCAATATATATGACACACATATGCTGTTTACTGAGCTGTAACATCAATAGCGTGTTTCTACAAGACATGATAAGTTTCTACTTTTAGAAGAATCTATATCTATTTTATCATTTTATATATATATATATATATATATATATATATATATATATATATATATATATATATCCTTCATGAATGAAAATCTGTGTTGTAGTAACTTAAATTTAATTGCCATTTTAACATTATTTTCAGGCACATGCATAATCAGGTGTGGCACACGTATGATTTAGTTATAACTCTTAATATTCATGTATTTTTATTTTTTTTGACCACGACTCAATGGTCAGTAAATAAACATCCAGATACCCACCTATTTATTATTAGGTAAACACGGCCATTAACTTTGGCATGACTACGAGTTGAGAGATGGAGGCACAAGAATGCATGCAATGAAAACATGAGTTAGGAGAGAGAGAAGGAAAGATGTTAAATAGGATGAAAAAGAATTTGTCAAGATTCAAGTCTCAGTGATAGTAGGCAAACCAATGGCGATGAAGCAATGATAGCATACAAGTGAACAATGTACATGAACATGATACATAAAAAATAATTACTCACTAACCCTGGAAATTTTTCTTAAGGTGGTGCTTCATGTTAAACTAAAACATGACTCTTGCTGGTGGCCACTTGGTGGCTTAAAAATGGCCCCGCTATTGTTCAATTTCATTAATTAACTATGTATATATTTGTGTTGTAAACAAAGGGTTAAAATACAATCTTTACAGTATGAAAGCACTCAATAATTATTTATATCTGGGAGATCAGGTTGTCGTCTTTTACTTTCAGGAAGTACTTTCAGGGTAGAATGTACATTTACAGACACTAAGCTCAATAACCGATGAGGGGAGCTATTCTAAATGGTTTCCACCATGGTGAAGTTTGAGCTCACTTAGGAAAAATGTACACAGGTGTATGTGGCCTTATAGCACAAATCCCAGGTTATTTATCCACAAAAGAGCCCTCAGTGTTATATTAAGCCAGCTATAGAAGTCAATGGCTGTACGTGGCTATATGTGTGTGCGTACATATGTACCTGGGTGAACACTCATATGTGTACAGGCATACAACTCTAAGAGCATGTTTCTGTGTCCATAGTTGTACACCTATATGCACATGGAAAAGAAAAGTAGTGGGTAGGAGGGACAGCTGCCCTGGGCGCAGCAAAACAAGAAGGCAGAGAATGAATGTAGGGTCGGACACCCATTCTACAACATGCATTTATAGTGGAGGAGGGGCGCCATACCGCATCCTTGCCCTGTGCAGTGGATGGACCTGTCCCGATACTGTATATGCATATGTGTGTTTACACTGATACTTGCATATACAATAAAACCTGGAAGCTCATTGGTTTCTGTGCAGAAGTGAGCCTGATTTTGCACTCTCCAGCTATAGTAAATAAACCCCATTGTGTACTTAAAAGTGGGGTATGCCTGTACTTTACTGATTTTCTAAAGGCAACTAGGTTGTTCATTTTGCAAAGGAATTTGCCACAGAGGTTAGTGAATGTGGTGACCTTTCACTTTGCAAAGAACACCCAAACATGTACAAGGAAAAAAAGAACAGGATTCCTTGCATGGATTGGATGAAGGAAAGTCAACAGAGCTTCACTTCATTGCCAAGCTCTGGGGCAAATTCCCTTGCAAAGTAAACAGCCTAGTTCCCTTCAGTAAATCACCTCCATTGACTTCTATAGGTAGTTGTAAGAAATGTATAGATAGAGTTGTATGCATGAGCTCTGTGTGTAAAGCTAAAATGTTGTTTTGGATTTAGAAGGAAAATGGAATGGTCAAATGGAAATGGTTAGAACCTCTGCCAGGTTTTTCTTGCTGCCCATGTCCCCGCTGGGAAGATTCACTCTTTCAATTAATCCTGGTGACCATTGTCTCCAGTATAGGAAAACTAAAAGTTGTCACCAGAGCAGAAGAGAATCATTTCAATAGGTAAATCACTTCTGCTGACAACTGTCCAAGAGGAGTTACCCTTTTGCTTTTGAGAGAGCTCCTCCCATTTCTGCTGTGTGTTTGGGACAAGAAGTCAAGGGAACACCAATTTCAAATTAAAAACCTGGCAGTTGTGGCTTTACAGTATAAACACTTTAACTTAATATTAGAGTGTCCTAGGGAACTATAGTCTTCATTTGCCAATAGTAAAGGGGGATCGCCATACAATTAATTTGGAGATCTTGCAAGTCAAATTCACAAGTGGGAGTCGGTCGGCTGCTTGTTTTCCATTTCCCGACATTCGGGTCTTGTGTACTAGGCATCAGAGCAGATAGAGCTGTCAATATCTATCTAACCACACCTGGGTACTATGAAATCTTGAAAAATGGCTACTTAAACCTGAGCTGTGTGATTATTATTTTTTTTATAGATCACAACAAACCAACTTGTTTGTTGGAGAAAATAGGATAAATAAATAAGTTGCCATTAATTATATATCCTTAAAAATGCTAGTTGTCTGCCTGTCAGTCTAGTTATTTTACAGTATAGTTTTCTGGGCTACTGACACAGAGCTATAATGTTGCCAAATAAATCAGAATGGAGCAAAACTTCTAAATAGCACACTTGTTCCAGGTCAATTTCTCAGAAAGCACTGAAGTTACAAGGTTAGGTCACCTTGAAGAGATGAAAAAGTGAATTAACACCCTACACCCTCCCCACTTCACCTATTCCCCCCCCCCCCCCCCGTTCATTCTGATGCGGTGATCCTGTGGTGTGAAAACCACGCTGGGATGTATCAGAGGAGTTCTGATTGGTCGGCACTATCATGTGCCGCCACTAACCAATCAGAACTGCTCTGATCTGTCCCTAGGGACAAAGAAGGAAGTACAGTTTGTTTTTTTAAAGCCCAAGACCATTGCATTAGACTTTGCGGATGGTGAAACTCTATCACCCACATATAAAGGTTGCAGGACCCTGTGGGGTTCCTACTTAGATTATAATCTCAGGTATGAAGACACCACTTTTCTTAAAACTCTGAAACTCTCAAACCCTTCTCCGGTATACCTCTTACCACTTTTGTGGTTTTTCATTCTATTACTATTATGGTTATATTTCTATTGTCCTATGATTGTGTGCAACTCAAGTCAAATCTGAAATAGCACTAGTGTGAACAGTGTCTAAAGGATCAGCATGATAACCAGACAACTAGAACTCTCAGAAGAACATAAATTGACTTAATAAAGATTCAGAAGAAAAAATGTTCTGTAAAAAAAAACATAGAGGACTTAACATTTCCATAACTGTCCAGAGGTACAGCATTTTTACTAGACTCAGGAAAACATATTAACCAGAGGAAATATGTCAGACATTATATTAATATCCTGCTACTTAAAACTTATTATAATAAATATATGTATTTAGCCAAGCATGTCAAGTAAGTTGATCCCCAAATTACTGAAAAAATTGACTGCTGGTAAGGTTAAAAAAAAAAACACATAAACGACCCTAGACAAATATTAAAAGTTAAGTGCTGTAAGATGACAAAAGCAACAACCAGCATTCCTGTTTTCATACCTGTAAATTGTGTTGTCCTGTTTGCTGGTTACAGCCTTAAGGTCTGTAAGTTGTAGGAAATGGTCATGAAAGTAATGGAGGTGTAAAATGCACACCAACAAAAAAGAGGTTGGGATAAATATACGAGTAAACAGGTCACCCAAAGTAAATGTTTCTAAACCAAGATCAGCCAGCCTGCAAAACAAAATTAATAACAGGTTAGAATAAATGTTATAAGATAATAATATATTTAAATGAAAGATAGCATAAATGTTGATTCCTCTTTTCCCCGTCATTAATATGCTAATGAAGTTTTTCTGTTTTTATTACGTACGAAATGTTAGACCCAGTGACATCATTACTAGGTATCTGTTTCTCTATGCAACACAGGCAGATCATGGCTGGTGGGAGGGGCTGTACATAGCTTCCTAAAAACAGGTAGCTACGGTAAAAGTAAACAATAAAACCAACAATCAGCATACAAATAATCCAGTTAAACTAAAAATATTGCAAGCTGAACACAAAAAAAGGTAATCACAACCTCAAATGTAGCAAATGAAAAAAATATATGTAAGTGCAGCGCAATAAAGTCCATATAAAAGTAACTGAAGATGACACCCAGTGATATAGCGAAAACTCTTCAAACGAAAAGTGATGTGACCTCCACCAACAAGAGAAATGCTTCCAGATGGGTTGGACCATTTGCGTTAACAACTGTTTAAAACAGCTTGGTCTCACCATAGGAGAAAAGACACGGATGGATCCAGCAGAACGGTAAGTAATCCAATCAGATGGGATGGGCCATTAGCATCACCAACTGGTCTAAACAGCTTGGCCTCAGCATAGGAGAGAAGATGCGGATGGATCCAGCAGAGGGGTAAGTAATCCAATCAGATTTGTAAAAAAAACAAAAAAAAACAACAGAAAACACAATCTCAGTGTAGACTGTTTGTATTTTATTCCAAGGGTAAAAAAGTTCACTATACAGCAAAAATCCTGGACTGGGCAATAGGTACATGGAAATCCACTGGAGGACTATCGTCTGATATAGCGAATGAAATTAAAACCATAAAAAAGCATGGCATAAAGCCGTGGTGTACAGCTAAAAACAGCAATGGAAAGGACACGGGTGACATCATAAAGCCCTTCCCCATATGCACGTTACGTCCTATTGGACTTCGTCAGTGGTGGGTGGAGTCAATGCGTCACCCGACTTCTAAATGTACAGACGCTGTTTGCAGCTGTACACCACAGCTTTATGCCATGCTTTTTTATGGTTTTAATTTAATTCGCTATATCAGACGATAGTCCTCCAGTGGATTTCCATGTGCCTATTGTCCAATAAATGGCTTATATATGTCCCTAAAGTCCACTTGGTCCGGTAGGCCTGCATTTTTTCCGGCGGTGGGAACATTGCACATGAAAGAAGTCACTTATTTGATGTTCTGATGCTATTTACATTCACTCTGTGGATCTTCAAAACATATACGGACTTTATTCATATATTAATTTGTCTGATGATACACAATTGATATATACACATTTAAAATTCATAATATTGTGTTTTGTGTTCACGGTATATGCATTTATATGTATTATTTTTTTCAATGTTTTTCATCACGATCATCATTGTTTAGCACTACACATTATTTTCTATTTCCATTTTTGCTTATTTTTCAAATTAGCCGTGTTAGCAGCTCTTAACCTGCTTAGTGGTGATCCCGAGAGTGACTTGGGGTGGTTTTTCTATGCTGTTATCGGTAACCCTGAGTCACGCTCAGGGTAGCTGTGCAGAACCTGCAGCGCGCGCCGGCTTACCTTTTCCAGGCAAGTTACTTACCTTGTCCCTGGATCCTGCGATGCCTCCCCGCTGTGTGAGTGAGCGGCGTCCTCGCTCTATTTACACAGTGCCTGTGTGCCGCTGATCTCCGTTCCCTGCGATGTTACAACGCACAGGGGCGGAGAACGGCGCCAAATTTAAAGTGGGGTGTGTATTTTCTTACATAGAGTACTGTAATCTTACAGATTACAGTACTCTATGTAAAAAAATACACACCCCACTTGTCCCTAGTGGTCTGCCCAGTGTCCTGCATGTTCTTTTATATAATAAAAACTGTTTTTTTTTGTTGTGCCTGCAAACTGTAGATTGTCCATAGCAACCAAAAGTGTCCCTTTATGTCAAAAGTGATTTTAGAGCAGCTAGAAAACAGCAATAAAAAAATTAGAATCACTTGCAGAATTGAGCGATAGCAATTTGTGGGGAAATCCATCATAAAAAAATAAAAGTAATGACAGCGACAATTCTGCAACTGAGCAAATTTCAGTGTTTTTGATTTGATTACATTATTGAATAATTTTTATTATAATAACATTATCATTTATTATAATTATTTATAGTTATTTATTAAATTATAATTTATGATTTTGTGTTTCAAACTTTATCATACCCGAGATGTCTACTAGACTCTTGTTTGGACAGATTTAACTGAGTTATTTCTAAGAATTGCAGGCCTACAGTATAAAACTCTGAATTTCCATGCAAAATAATTGTACCGCTTTTGGTACAAAATTCCATACATCATTTTACTGCCAGGGAGGTTAATATCATTGACAGCGCAGGGTATCCACACTTTTTCCATATAAAAAGATTATAACCATAAAATGTCCACCCACAAATGGAAGGATTAGAAGGGAATAAGCATAATAGCTGGAGCTACAGAGTATAAAATAGAAGAGAGTAGCGCCTCTAAGTGTAGCAATATGGTTTCATTTAATGAAGATACAGGGGCAGATTCACAGACATTTTGCTTAGCGTAGCGTATCAGAAATACACTACGCCGCCGTTTTTTACCTTGCTCTACGTGGAATTCAGGTAGATTTTCTACGGTAAACGACGGCGGCGTAGTGTATTTCTCCCGTCGCAATCCATCTGCGCGAGTAGGGGGCGTGAAACATTTAAATTAGGCGCGTTCCCGCGGCGATCGATCTGCGCATGCTCCGTTCGCAAATTTCCCGCCGTGCATTGCGCGAAATCACGTCGTGACGTCATTCGTTGTTTATGTAGCGTACTTTACGGCCGATCCACGTCCCGACGAGTTACGTAAACAAAATAAAAATTTAAATAAATTCGAAGCGGGAACGACGGCCATACTTAACATGGGCTACGTAAAGTTAGAGCAGCAAAAAGCTGCTCTAACATTACGTAGTAAAAAATAGACGAAAACGATTGCGACGCCCGCTCGTATGTTCGTGAATCCCCGTAAAAACACATTTGCATATCCCAACGCACCAAAACGACGCGAACTCCTCCCAGCGGCCGCAAATAGATGGCAGCGTAGATCCGAAGGCTTACGAAGACGTAAGCCTCTCGGATCGAAGCCCGAAGCCGGCGTATCATGGTTTGAGGATTCAAACTAGTGATACGCCGCGCGAAATTTGAAATTACTCCTGTCTAACCCCAGTTAGACAGGCGTAATTGTTTTGTGAATCTGCCCCACAGCATTTAGAAACTCACATGGTTGATGATTAAAAGAGGCACATCTAAGTATTCAGGCACCCGGGGTAAAGCTTTCCACACAGACCATGTTTTGCACCACCGGCTCTCACCGTTGTCAGTCTGCAATCACAACCAGGAAGACTACCCTGCAGTAGGGCGATCTGAAAGCGAGACTTGATGCACTCGTGGAGTGCAGCATGAAAGGGATGATGCCGATTGAGGTGCCGAGGATGTCTATGTGGACAGCTTTACTCCGGATGCCTGCATACTTAGATGTGCCTGTCTTAATCATCAACCATGTAAGTTGCTAAATGTTGCACCTTCATTAAATGCAACCATATTGCAACACTTAGAGGCACCTCTCTTCTCTTTTATACTCAGTTGTGAAGTGACGCTACTGGTTTATCAAGACATCTCTCGTTTTTAACCTCCCTGGCTGTATCCCCGTGCGTGACTCGGGGTGGGTTTTTTCTGCTAAGAACGGTATCCCCGAGTCACGCACGGGGTAGCCATGCAGAGCCTGCAGCGCGCGCTGGCTTACCTTCTTCCTGGATCCAGCGATGCATCCCCGCTGTGTGAGCGAGCGGGTGCTCGCTCGATTCACACAGCGTCCCCGTGTGCCGCCGATCTCCGTTTCCTGCGACGTTACGACACACGGAAGCGGAGAACGGCGCCAAATTCAAACATGTAAGCAAACACTTTACATACAGTACAATGTAATCTTATAGATTACAGTACTGTATGTAAAAAATACACACCCACCTTGTCCCTAGTGGTCTGTCCTGTGCCCTACATGTTCTTTTATAAAATAAAAAGTGTTCTTTCTGCCTGGAAACTGTAGATTGCCCATAGCAACCAAAAGTGTCCCTTTATGTCAAAAATGGTTTTAGATCAGCTAGAAAACAGCGATAATAAATTTTAATCACTTGCAGAATTGAGCGATAGCGATTTGTGGGGAAATTCGTCATAAAAAAAAAAAATAATGACAGCAAAAATTCTGCAACTGAGCAAATTTCAGTGTTTTTGAGTTGATTACATTATTGAATATTTTTTATTATAATTACATTATAATTTGTTATAATTATTTATAGTTTTTTATTATATAAAAAAATATGATTTTGTTTTTCAAACTTTATCATACCCGGGATGTCTTGTTTGGACAGATTTAAGCAAGTTATTCCTAAGAATTGCAGGCCTACAGTATAAAACGCCAAATTTCCATGCAAATAATTGTACCGCTTTTGGTACGTAATTCCAGACAGAATCATACCGCCAGGGAGGTTAATGAAGTTAAATTAAATTAAATTTATAAAAAAAATAGCTTGTCTTGCAAAACACTCTCAGACCAAGTTACTTTCAATCCAAGGTTTTACTGTATATATTTTTTAAATGTGTATAGTAAAATGTGCAAACCTATATCCAAATGCCATACATACTTCTCTTTATTTAATCCTGTCATGTTCATCCAAATGGGTGGGAAGGCTTTAAACTGGTATGTATAAATTAAGATAAGCACCAACATGGTGTAAACTACCACAGACATCCAGAAGTATTTCAAAATTCGCCTCCACCATTCGTAGTGAACCTAAGGTTACAAATGAGAAAATCGACTATTTACACATTTTAGCATAGGTATATATTAGTAACATTTTTTTAAGCTGAAATATGTGGCTAGGATTACAGGGCAATAAATATGTGGCTAGGATTACAGGGCAACAAAGATTTTTTTTTTTAATTACTTATGGATCTTGCCATTTAAAACATTGTAACAATCTAGAGCAATGTTTTTTTCCAACAGGCAACCTCTGTTCCTTGCTAATATTTAACACAGTTTTACATGCTCATTATTGTAGTATCAACCACCCAATCATAAGCATGGTCCTTCAGGCCTGGGATTATTATAACAAAGTAGCCCCATTCATACTAAAACTATGTTCTGCTAACATTGGAATTTTGTTTTCAAATTCTTTATTTTAAGCATTTTTCAGTTCATTTCCCAAAATGAAGTAGAAAGTTTTAAATTTCCAATTTCTGGTATTTCTTTTATGTGTAGCTAAAGACACTCTTATTATCACATCATCATTGAAAGCGGGAAATGTATCCCCTTTGACAAACTGTCCTTGTCTTTCTCTATTCCCCCTCAGGAATATCTAGCTTATACTAAACTGGCATGTTATCTCATTTGCAACCCTATACCTTGATTAAAACTTCCTGATAATGTCTGGTGCTTTTGGAATTCCCCTGCTAGTAAAGGCAAAGGAATCTCCCATTTTTACAATTTGCTGCATTCAAAACTTATATTCACTAAGTCCACTCCACTGCTTATATGGGAAAATAAACTTCCCGCACCCCTTACGGAGCAACAAGGACAGAGAACCATTATTAGTAACTACTTACACTCAAGCTGCATATTTTGGGGGAAATGTCCCAAAAAATCCCTCCCTAATTTTAAATTTAATGGGTGTCCTTTAGAAAGTGAGCCCTGAATTGGCTGTTCTCAGTGTAGGAATAGAGACATATCCAACATTTTTCAGACCTATAGGGGTTGATTTACTAACACTGGACCATTCTGGATCAGGTGTAGCTCTGCATAGAAATCAAGCTTCCAGGATTTTTTGTCAAAGCTTAACTGAACAAGCTGAAGTTAGAAACTGATTGGCTACCATGCACAGCTATTCCAGATTTTGAGTGCTCAAGTTTTAATAAAACGTACCCATACTCATGCATGTGTTATTCGCAGCGTGACCAATGGTGGCTCAGAGATTGAAATCTTAGAAAGCCCCACATATTGTAGAAGCAAAAAGACATATAGACTTAACATATGCACAGTATACAAGAAATATAATGCCTATAATGAATGCTAATCTGCAAAATATTCTATAAAAACTGGGTCTATTGGGAAGCCTACACAACCAAAGGTTTGCATAGGATTTAGGTATTGGTTGATTTTTAACTGACATGGGAGAAAACTTCCTGTTACCATGCATGTACTCTAGTTCTTTATACTCATCCTAATATTTGTTTCCCCATTGTTTTCTTCTTGTACTCTGAGCTTATATACCCTTGGTTCTTGAATTAGAACTGTAGTAGTGCTGTATAATGCTGCTACTTGTCTTTAATGCACATGTCGAGCATCAAATATGTTATCTCTGGTCTGTTAGCCTTCTACTATGAGCAGGAGCTTCTTTTGGGTGACAAGCTTCAATTGCCGAACCATTTATTGCATGATAATCATGGCAAAACCGTACCATGTTTGGTGTTTTGCCACTATTGCATCACGATTTGGATTAATGGCAGAAATGCAATGATTCTGCCCCCGATCCCAAATCGACAAATGTGAATAGGGCCTAAGACAAATTCCTGGACAACCAATCTTGAAGAAAATAGCAACTGACTGTACCCGTGCAGCTGCATGTTCCAATAGACATCTATGGGACTGTCAACATGGGGATGCATGCATCACCTGTGCATCTCCGCGTCGTTAAAAGTGGCGCTGCACCGGTACCAGCTGAGGAAAAATGACGAATCCTTGCGCAGGTTAAACAGTAAACATATTTGCATTTTAACTGGGTATTTAGCTGTTTACCTGGAGTTCCGCTTTAGGAAAAAAAATTTGCAGTATGGTGACTGCTTTAGCCAGCGTAAGGTTATTTATTGCTGCCTATAGATTTCAGGCTGTATTTTTTGTTTGTATATCCCAAATGTCATTGGTTTCCATAGTTAACAAGTTAGCCAATAGGATAATGCCTAGCCAGCCCATTTGTGCCTATATTCCCATTTGCAAGATGGTCCCTCTTGTTCCTGAAGAAGAGACACGCATGTCTCGAACGCCGGCATCCTCCTACCGAACCCTGACCCAGAAGTGACGTCATCCAGCAACAAACTCGGGAAACAAGCTCCCCTTCTCCTGTGTCCCGAGGGCGTCTGGCCCCCACCAACACAGCCAATTGAGGCAAGGGATTTAGCTGTATCCAGTCTTTTGGACACCGAGTGACTACAATCTTTCCTGGGACTATAGCGGATGAACTTTTCAATGCCTGTCATGTAGCTCCGTTTGTGAGTACACTACCTTCATATGTTTTTATCTGAATAAATATTCACTTGCTGCGCTTAGAAGGCGCCGCTTTTTCTCTTTTCTTATTGTCCTTCAGATTACTTCATCTGACAGCTGGCTGCCGCCTAGAGTAAGTTTTTGCAAACTTTGTGTTAATGGACATTTACTATGGACTAATGCTAATCCATTAATCACTTACTGTGACTAGTGCCCCTTCTCCTCTAACTTTCCCCTCCCCCCCCTAATAGGTCTATCAGTAGATGTCAGGAGTGCGCTCAATTATTTTGTTTTTTGTAAGGTTATTCTCTTCCTGCTCTGATGAGCAAGTACATTCCCAAGAACAGCAAAGTAAGGTAAGGATATATCTTCCCATTAAGGGATGGGCCCAACACAAGTCTTATGCCCTGTACACACGATCGGAATTTCCGATGGAAAATGTCAGATGGACTTTTTTCATCAAATTTTCCGATCGCGTGTAGCCCCATCGGAGTTTATATATAGAACATGTTCTATATTTTTCTGATAGAATTTTGTCGGAATTCCGATGTGATTTGGCCGGGCAAAAGCCAGATCATGTGTACACGGCATAACTCAACTAACTTAAACAATGCATACGTAATTTTTTTTTTAACCTTCTCTCTTCTCCATAGAAGTGGGATAGGTAGGGAAATCTTCCTGTCTGATGCTAATTTTAGAAAAAATCCATCATATAGTAGTAAAGTCTTAAGAAAGGGTAAGAATGAACAAGTGTGGTATACATACCTGATACAATGCCACACAGAAAAGGAAGAGCATCATGTAGATGATTTTGTACATGACAATTTTTCCTTCAAAACTCACAAAGAAGAACATTCCTCCACAAACGTAAATCCAGTACTTAACAAACATTGCCATCACCATGTTTCCTAGCACCTTCATGATATCATTTTGATCATCTACTTCTTCTTCTTCTTCTTCACTTTTTTGGACTTCATCTTCTAAGATAGCATGGGTACAATAATCAATTATTCCTGAAGCATTAAAAAATGTTATATTTACCTAAATGAATGCCAGTGTTTTCATACCTTTTTCTTGGCTTCCAACTTTGATTTCTGATAAAGTCGCTTCCTTTTCCTTTAACTGTTTTTGCTCAGTAAGGTGTTGTCTGAGCAAAAGCCAGAATGTAACATTAAAAAGGATCTAGATCAAAGAAAGAAAAAAAAAAGTTTAATCAATCACACTGGTGTTATGCAGGAATACGTTTTGTTACACTGTTCTGTCATAATTTCTGAATTTATTAAAATAAGTTTTTCATTACTGTTCTAGATATTACCAAATAACAGCATACCACTCATTGATGTATATTAAGCCTGTTATAACTGAAATTTTACAGAATATCTACTATATACTACACTGGCTACAGTGGGATTTTGGAGATTAAATTGGTTGCAAACCCCCAATTACCTAATATTTTTACATCCGTTTAAAGTTCTGAATTTATAAAGCTTGTCTGAGCTGTCTGAAAAAAGAGGGCAGAGAGCTGAAGTTGCACTATGCAAAGCTCAGTGCGGAGAGAGCTCTGAGAGCTCAATGGAGGGAAGGGACACAGCCCACAGAAACAGAGCTGAGGCTGTCAGTCAGTTGTAGTGTAATTTCAGTAATATAAATTAAGAGGTGTAGAAACTAATGCACTTGGGACTTTCTATACTCATAATTGTTTTATGCATGGTATACATTGTATTATTATTTGGATGTATAGCGCTGCACCATTTTTTTTTTATTTAAGTGTCAAACAAGAAACCTCACTGATGCAGCCCTTGTCATACTGGCAGTCCTGCAGACAAGGGGGTTGTTTAACTATAGGAAAATAGCTGTTCACTTTGCAAGAGAATTTTTTATTTGCAGTGGAACTTTCTCTTAGTTTATAGAATATGGTGAAAATTCCCTTTTCAAGGAAAACCCAATCATGTGCAAGGAAAATGAATTGCTTGCACATTAGAAGATGATTAGAATATGGAAGTCAGCAGAGATTCATTTCACTCACTAAGCTAAGTGAAATTTAATTGAAAAATGAATAGCTTATTTGTGGCAGTACCCCTTTACTGACACTTAAAAAAGGGTTCACATGTGCTCCCATTTCCCACCAGTTTGGAGACAGTTGTGGTTGTGTGTTTGTAACCTGCACTTTTGAAAAGCTAAAAGGAAGAGAAGCATCATTGCTGATTTCCACCTTATCATTTTCTCTCTCTATTACTCTGATACCTTTAACTAAAATCGAGTGGAACATATTGCCTTCAGAAGTCAACTAATTGGTAAATAGAGTCCACCTGTGTGTAATTTAGTCTCAGTATACATACAGCTGTTCTGTGAAGCCCTTAGTGGTTTGCTAGAGGACCTTAGTGAACAAACAGCATCATGAAGGCCAAGGATTACACCAGACAGGTCAGGGATAAAGTTGTGGAGAAGTTCAAGCAGGGTTAGGTTATGCAAAAAATCCCAAGCTTTGAACATCCCAGGGAGCAATCAATCGATCATCCTATAATGGAAAGAAAATGGCACAACTGCAAACCTACCAAGACATGGGTGTCCACCTAAACTGAGAGGCCGGGCAAGGAGAACATTAATCAGAGAAGCAGCCAATAGGCCCATGGTAACTCTGGAGGAGCTGCAGAGATCCACAGCTCAGGTATGAGAATCTGTCCACAGGACAGCTATTAGTTGTGCACTCCACAAATCTGGCCTGCATGGAAGACTGTCATGAAGAAAGCCATTGTTGAAAGAAAGCCATAAGAAGTCCCATTTTCAGTTTGCGAGAAGCCATATGGGGGACACATGTGAAAGAAGGTGCTCTGGTCTGAAGAGACCAAAATGTTGCTTTTTGGCCTAAAAGCAAAACGCTACATTGCACATTACCCTGAACACACCATTCCCACTGTGAAACATGTTGGTGGCAGCATCATGTTGTGAGGTTGCTTTTCTTCATCAGGGACAGGGAAGCTGGTCAGAGTTGATGTGAAGATGGATGGAGCCAAATACAGGGCACTTTTAGAAGAAAACCTGTTAGAGTCTGCAAAAGATTTGAGACTGGGGTGAACAATCACCTTCCAGCAGGACAATGACCCTAAACATATAGCCAGAGCTACAATGGAATTATTTAGATCAAAGAATATTCATGTCTTAGAATGGCCCAGTCAAAATCTAGACCTAAATTCAATTGAGAATCTGTGGCAGGACTTGAAAATAGTTGTTTACAGACTCTCTCCTTCCAATCTGACAGAGCTTGAGCTATTTTGCAAAGAAGAATGCAAATCTGGTAGAGACAGCCCCAAAAAGACTTGCAGCTGCAATTGCAGCTAAAGGTGGTTCTACAAAGTATTGACTCAGGGGGGCTGAATATAAATACACAACAAAACTTTGATATATTTATTTGTAAAAAAAAAATGAAAACTGTTTATCTATTCCTTCCACTTCACAATTATGTGCCACTTTGTATTGGCCTATCACATAAAATCCCAATTAAATACATTTACGTTTTTGGTTGTAACATGACAAAATGTGGAAAATTTCAAGGTGTATGAATACTTTTTCAAGGCACTGTATGTAATGACAATGAATAGTAATATACAGTATTTGTTAAATAACCAATGTAAGATACTTATGCATAAAAATATAATTTGTAAAAAAGCATCTCGAACCAAGCTTTTTCTACTTGGCCCTCTTCTACACATACATTTTTTGTGCTAAAGCTCACCTTTGATGCAAGCTCTTCTGGTTTTTTTCTTTCAAGAAGACCTGAAACTTCACTTAGTTCTGGATGCAACTCTATGCTCCATATATACTGTAAAGTTAATAATAAATTGCCGTAGATGACCATGAAGGGTGAACTAATCATGGCATATTTCCTCCTATCGCGAATCATCCAGAGGGCACATGACCAAATAAGCAACACAAAGGTTAACCAACTGTGGTACGTGATGCTCCATGCCTAAAAGGAGACCAGATAGTTTTCAGACCTTGTAAACATATTGCATTCCAATCAATTAAAATACAAAATGTACTAAGCATTTTTTTTACGTGCATGGACTCTTTTTAAATGAGGACCAAGAATATAAATATGTTATTTATAATGTAATTTATAAATTAAACACATAAATAATAACAACTATATACAATCTAGGATCGAGATAAATAACATGTTTTGCTTGAGTTCTACAGAATATGACACACCCTTTTGGTGTTTTAAAAGCCTCTGGAAATCAAGCAGGGAGGTGATTGCTGACAACAGTGTAAAGTTGAAATCAAAAAGTCAAAATGAAAAAAAAAAAAAAAGATCTGTGGCATTTCATTTAGATATAAACTTAAAACTGAACTCTAGGTGCTGCAAATGGCTAAATGCAAAGATGAAGCACATAAATGGAAACTGTTTTACCTGCCAAAGCAAAGTATTTAGAAATCTGTACAGCAGACAGTCACGCCATGTCACACAAAACACCAGCAGCCTGTTGACCTTCACTGTAGCAAAATCACAGTCTGGTGAAAAACACTAGACACAACCCCCGTTTCCTGAATGGACTATGGTGGAGCAGTGGCACATTGATAATGCCTCTGCACATTCTGCTCTCTCCTCCTCAAAATCGATACAAATGTAGGTGTTTAACCACTTCAGACCCGCGCTACCGTCAAATGACGGCACCAGCGCGGGTCTCTATATCCAACATGCTGTCTTTTGACGGCCGCCCCTTTGTGCGTTCCCAGCGCACGCTGTAGAGCGCGCTGCGGGGAAGCCCTGTGTTGTCCGTGTCCCTTGGACACGGCCAATCACAGATCGCGGCGAACGGCCAGTCAGAGTGGCCGTCTGTGATGCGATCTGTGGGCGAATGAGAGATGATCTCTCATAGATCATCTCTCATTGCCGTGTTACACAGAGACAGCGTCCTGTCTCTGGAGAGGAGGAGACCGATCTGTGTTCCTTCCTACATAGGGACACAGATCGGTCGCCCCCCCAGTCACCCCCCCTCCCCCACAGTTAGAACACACCTAGGATACACATTTAACCCCTTCCTCACCCCCTAGTGTTAACCTCTTCAATGCCAGTCACATTTATACTGTAATTAGTGCATATTTATAGCACTGATCGCAGTATAAATGTGAATGGCGCCAAAAATGTGTCAAAAGTGTCCGATGTGTCCGCCATAACATCGCAGTACCAATAAAAATCGCAGATCGCCGCCATTTCTAGTAAAAAAAAAATAATAAAAAATAATAATTCTCTCCCCTATTTTGTAAGCGCTATAACTTTTGCGCAAACCAGTCGCTTATTGCGATTTTTTTTTACCAAAAATATGTAGAAGAATACGTATCGCCCTAAACTGAGAAAAAAAATGTGTTTTTTTTTTAAATTGGGATATTTATTATAGCAACAAGTAAAAAATATTGTATTTTTCTTCAAAATTGTCGCTCTTTTTTGTTTATAGCGCAAAAAATAAAAACCACACAGGCGATCAAATACCACCAAAAGAAAGCTCTACTTGTGGGGAAAAAAGGACGTCAATTTTGTTTGGGAGCCACGTCGCACGACCGCGCAATTGTCAGTTAAAGCAATGCAGTGCCGGAAGCTGAAATTTCACCTGGGCAGGAGGGGGGTGTATGTGCCCAGTAAGCAATTAAGTAAGTGTTAACCCCTTCACTGCCAATGGCATTTTTATAGTAATCCAATGCATTTTATAAAAATGGCAATGGTCCCAAAAATGTGTCAAAAATGTCCGAAGTGTCCACCATAATGTTGCAGTACTGATAAAAAATGCCGATTGCCGCCATTACTAGTAAAAAAAAAAAATATTAATAAAAATGCCATAAAACTACCCCCTATTTTGTAAACGCTATAACTTTTGCGCAAACCAATCAATAAACGCTAATTGCGATTTTTTTTTACGAAAAATATGTAGAAGAATACGTATCGGCCTAAACTGAGGACATTTTTTTATATACTTTTTGGGGATATTTATTATAGCAAAATGTAAAAAATATTGCATTTTTTTCAAAATAGTCGCTTAATTTTTGTTTATAGCGCAAAAAATAAAAACCGCAGAGATGATCAAATACCACCAAAAGAAAGCTCTATTTGTGGGAAAAAAAGGACGCCAATTTTGTTTGGGAGCCACGTCGCACAACCGCGCAATTGTCTGTTAAAGCAACGCAGTACTGAATCACAAAAAGTGCTCTGGTCATTGGGCAGCAATATGGTCCGGGGGTTGAGTGGTTAAATTTTTTTTAATGAATGCAAAAATGCAGTAATTTGCCCTTTTTTTTGCCTGAAGTTCAGTAAGAACTTTGATTTGTGTATTCATTAATAAATTGTACTAACACTGATCCAGTTATTATGTAAGTGGGTGGATTAAAAAAATAAAATCATATGTTCTGCTTCTCTATTTGGGTTTAGAGAGTAGCACTGTGTTTTCTATATCAGTTATAGCTAAAGTGGAACTTCCGCTTTAAGCACTCCTCGCCCCCTTACATGCCACATTTGGCATGTAATATTTTGAGGGGGGGGTACTTTCTTTTGAGTGGGACTTCCTGTCTCACTTCCTTCTTCCGCCAATGGGCCGCCTAGGCAACTCCTCCTCTCCCCCTAGGCGGCCCCTCCCTCTCGGCAATCTTCTGGGACGTGTGACAGGTCCCAGAAGATTGCCTGTCCACTGGGAGAGCGCAGCGCGACAGTGAAGCCGAAAGCTGTCATGGCCAGGTGCCCACAGTGGCTATGACGGCACTGGTGGAGAGGAGGGAGAGAAGAGCGATGCTTCGGGCAGCTGCATCGCTGGACCGTGGGGCAGGTAAGTGTATGTTTATTAAAAGTCAGCAGCTAAACTTTTTGTAGCTGCTGACTTTTAATACACAGCAAAAAAACAAAAGACAAAACAACAAAAAACAAGAAAAGTCTGCAACTCTGCTTTAAGTTTATATAATCACAATAGCTATTTAGTCAAAAAAGGGCCTCCATGTGTTGACAGGTTACCCATGGTAACTGGAAATGTTTAGCTGGGATAAAAGACCAGAGCCATGTAAAAAGATGATAAGAAAAGGGGAAAAAAGGTAAATAAATATACCAAAAAATATAAAAATATACAATAAACACAGCGTATGTTATACACAGAAAATGTTATAAAGCTGAATTTGCGCTTTTAAGCTCCATGCACACTGGCATAAAAAACGTTGCTTCTATAGAATTTTGTGTTCTGCCTGTAGAAGAAACTCAATGTTATCCTATGTGTTCATGCACCGGTTTTGTACAGGTCATTGTCAGCTATGCCGAACGCTGAGGCCGCCCGATACGCGCAACAAAAAAGGGTCCGGGACTTGTTTGAGCTTCAGGCGTTCGGGGGTTTCGGCGTTCGCCGTGGAGATGTGAACCATCTCCATAGAGAACAATGTTATTTTTCCCCTCCAGCGTATTGTAGCGTCGCGCTTCAGGCGACAAAATGCCTAGGTGTGAATGCAGCCTTAAGATAAGATGTTGTTATGGAAAGTACTGTATTTATTGGCATATAACACTCACTTTTTTACCCTGAAAGTAGAGGGTAAACTGTGCCTGTGTGTTATACGCAGGGGGCTGTGGAAAGTTTTTTTCTGAAACTTCCCTCTTAAAGTTAGGGTGTGTGTTATATGCCTGTGCGTGTTATACGCCGATAAATACGATATATAAGTGATAGTTTCTAAAAGAGGAAACCATTTGCTGTCTTCTCAGAAACATATTAGTTCCAGGGCATCAAAGCTGAACCTTTTATTTGGCTGATGCAACACTTTATCACAAACAACATTTAGCCAAGGCAAAAAACTGTACAGGCATACCCCACTTTTAAGTACACAATTGGATTTATTTACTAAAGCTAGAAAGCGCAAAATCAGGCTCACTTCTGCATAGAAACCAATGAGCTTCTAGTCCCAGCTTGTTCAATTAAGCCTGGTAATAAAACCTGGAAGCTCATTGTTTTCTGTGCAGAAGTGAGCCTGATTTTGCACTTTCCAGCTTTAGTAAATAAACCCCATTGTGTACTTAAAAGTGGGGTATGCCTGTAATGCTCTCGCACTCAATTAAAAATGGAAAAAATCCAGTTGTTCTTTATGAAATCAACCATAGTTTATTATAGCAAAAGGGCAGAGAGCATTTTGGGACTTTATATATACCATAGCGTGCACACTTACCATGCAATATCATAACGTTTGTATAAAAATGTTTCTTTATTTCATATATTATAAAACACATATTGTTGTCTGTGAAATATAATACAAATATAAGTGCATAAAATCTTCTAAGAATGTCAGAGTTAGAGAGCTTTGTTTATAATAGCTACATGGCATTACGCATTACAGTTTGTGTTATTACAGCTTACCATCATAGAAATAAGAGCACATATATAGCTTTGCTTCATGATGAACTGTAATGCAACAACCATGACGTGAACCTTGGTATTTTCTTTTTTCTCAGAAACTTCCACCTCCATCTCTTCTTCTTCTTCCTCTTCTTTCTTTTCTAATGGAACACATGTTACTAATTCTTCTTCATAGTACACATGCTAAGTACTACATACATTTTTATTGTTATAAACTTGATCAGCAAGACAAAGCATAAGATAAGGTTAATAAAGGGGCTTGTGGAGGCTTATCCAATATGGCACAGTAAATACATAAATACCACCCCCTACTCTGACATACCTGCTTGGCTCTTAAAATGATATTTGCATTTTCTGGAGCGGATTTACTAAAGTGGTAAAGAGGTACTTTACAGAGTAAGTGTTGAAGCTAAGTTTACTTTTATCATCTAAATCATATTTTTTATCCCTTTTCTTGTAGATGATTGTATATTTAAACTTATATTAATTGACATTATTAACTAAAATTAGAGCGCATACGACTCTTTTAAGTTAATCCACTTGTATAAAAACCAAGCACTCATACTAGAGGCAAATGTTATTCAGCATCTTTGCAATCACAGACCTGTGAAAATGGGGTAGCCTACAAGACCCTATCCTCACAAACCCAAATTGAAAATAATTTAAGTGTTATGAGCAAATTAATAGGTGCTAAACCAACACATCCACAAAAGTAAGCATTCTGGTCCAGAGGAAGAAATAGGGTAAAATGATTTGGGAATCAATTAGGTAAAAGGACACTGTACTACTATCTTAAAAGATAACACAACACTTATACAGGGGACTTCAAAATGGGGGGGGGGGAAATTCTACAATGACAGCACCTTCTCAATGTATGCCTGGATCCCCAATAGAATTCAAACTTTGGTTATGGGGAACAGATGCACACAACTCTCCACCATCCACAATATAGTGCTCCTTGCCTAAATGACCTATTGCCAGGCCCGATCACTGTCACATAGGAGGCAGTATCTGCATGAGATTTTTGGCTGACTTCAGCAGAGCATTGGGAAGGTGTGTAGTGTTAGGAAAGTTAAGCCGCGTACACACGATCAGTCCATCCGATGAGAACGGTCTGATGGACCGTTTTCATCGGTTAACCGATGAAGCTGACTGATGGTCCATCGTGCCTACACACCATTGGTTAAAAAAATGATTGGGTCAGAACGCGGTGATGTAAAACACATGCGTCGACTTGATTCTGAGCATGCGTGGATTTTTAACCGATGGTCGTGCCTACTAACAATCGGTTTTGACCTATGGGTTAGGAATCCATTGGTTAAATTTAAAACAAGTTGGCTTTTTTTTAACCGATGGATAACTAACCGATGGTGCCCACACACGGACAAGGACTATTCTTTTTAACAGCACAAAATAACATAGATGATTTACCACTTTTATTTACATGAAACTTACATCAACACACTCATTACACAATGAGCTGGAAAAAATCTGTTACCTGAGATTTCATCATTGTGCTCCCACTTGTATTGTGGTGTGGAGTACATATCTATTTTAGTTGGTCCATTTTCTATAGGAAGTGATGTATTTATCGTATGGTAATCAACTGGAGTCCCATTGACTGTTACAAGCAGTACCTGTTAAGTAGTAGTTAGTTAAGATTTATTAATGGCGAAACATAATAGAACATATTGCAAACATACTGCTTTTCAGTATAATGTAAGTTAATAGCATAGCACTTAATCGGCCACATCAGCCCAAGTAATGGAAACTACATACAACCTAAGTGAAGATCATTTTAAAAACCTAAATGCAGGTAAAGCCTGGTTTCAAACTCTGCAGATAAAGTCTGCTAGGCTGTTTAATGGTCTAGCATAGCTGGAGGGTCATTGTTTAGAGGCATCTCCAAATGACGGCCCTCCAGCTGTGCTAGACCATTAAAAAGAATGTAAGCCCTCTTCTCTTTTAGTACAAGCTCCATAATTCATGATGCATACTTATAGCACCAATGAAATATGTATGAGAGGCAGTTCAGCATGTACAGTATATATACATTTTATAGTTTCATAATGTACTTGTAAGGGATAACATTTTATTAAGACCTCTTTCACACTGGGCTGAGCCACGTTAACAGTAAAGCGGCACTAGTTTTAGCAGCAATTTTTCGTAGTTTTAGCTGCACTTTCCGCCCACTAGCAGGGCGCTTTTAACCCCCGTTAGAGGTCAAAGAAAGGGTTAAAAGCGCCCGTTTTTGAAATGCTGCTGAAGTGCTTAGCAGGCACTTCAGCAGCGCTGTCCATTCATTCCAATGCCCTAAAGATGCTGCATGCAGGACTTTTTTTCCCATCCTGCAAGCTCACTGCCCCAGTGTGAAAGCACTTGGGCTTTTTACACTGGGGAGGCTTGAGAGGCACATTTCAGCCACTTTACAGGCATTATTTTTAAAGCTAAAATGCCTGAACAGTGCCTTCAGTGTGAAAGGGGTCTAAAGAGAAAAAAAAAATATTTTATACTTACCTGCTCTGTGAATTGGTTTTGCACTGAGCAGCCCGGATCCTCCTCTTTGCGGGTCTCAAGCCATTGCCCCTAGCCCCTCCACCCTGCAAGGCACAACCCCATAGCAAGTTGCTTAGTATGGGGGCACTTGTATGTGCTGACTTTCAAGCCAGCTCTGTGCGTCCATAAGAGACACAGGCTGTGGCTCGGCCCTGCCCTGCCCCCACTCCCTCCTCACTGGCTGTGATTGACAACAGCACAAGCCATTGACTGCTTTGTCTGAAAAAATGGAGAGAGAAGACAGAGAGAGCCTCTGCTTTTGTGCACAATATGTGAATCAAGATTGTTAAGTAAGTATTTAGGTAGGGTTCTCTGTAACCCAAAACTGGTAACCTCTCGAAATTTATAAACATCGCCTATGGAGATTTTTAAGGGTAAAAGTTTGTCGCTGAATGAATGAAAACTTATATAGCGCAGCACATGCAAACTTAATCGCCTCTGGGCGCTATTCCACGAGCGGGCGCAATTTTGAAGCGTGACATGTTGGGTATCAATTTACTCGGCGTAACATTATCTTTCACAATATAAAACAAATTTGGCTAACTTTACTGTTGTCTAATCTTTGTATTCAAAAAAGTGTATTTTTTTCCAAAAATAGTGCTCTTGAAAGACCACCGCGCGAATATCGTGTGACAGAAAGTATTGCAATGGCTGCCATTTTATTCTGTAGGGTGTTCGAAAAAAAATATATATAATGTTTGGGGGTTCTAAGTAATTTGCAAGCAAAAAAAAAAGATTTTAACAACAATCAGAGGACGTTTTGTATTAATTTATCAAATACAAAACTCCCTGTGAAAGGCTGACTCAAATTTGTTCCAGAAGTTGGACAGGAATTTCTCATGACACTCCCCGTACACAGTTCTGTATACTATATTACTTTATGACACTGAGGCTACAAACAGATTACACAGTGCACACAGCCTCTGCAGCTGTTAGTGAAGTAAATCATTTTTCGAACCAGCTTGATCCAAACGATTTAAAGTCAAATGAAACCCTGACATACAGCCATGTCATCAAATGAGTCTAATTTTCTTCATCTGTGTTTTACTAATTCAGGATTCAACTGCATTTAATTTATTGCAACAATTCATTATCTTATTATCTTCACTGCTATTATAAAGATCTTTCACATTATTTAATGCTCAATTAAACTTTCTGTTTAAGTCATCTAAAAAGATCAGTGATTCTCAAACTGTGTGCCATAGGAGTTTTGAAAAGTATTTAAAATTGCTGGTGTTTTGAAACCTTGAACATATCGAAAACATTTATGGTAAATCAATGTTGCAAAAGTTGCAAAAGTTAAAAAGGTAACATATATAAAAATTGCAATCTCTGTCAGTTTGTCATTCATTGGTTCCTTTCGTAGCACGAGACTTGTGCGAGATCTCGGGAAAACTAGATTGCTCTAATTATATTATAATAATAGAGGCCCTTCCATTTCAACTTTGATACTTATAAATAAAGTTTCTTCATTGTTTAGCGATAGAGAAATACTTAAGCATGTCTGGAACTCTGAAAGAGAAACTGTTAAATAAAAAGCAAGGAAGCAAGCGAAAGTACAAAAAAGATTACAATCGCTTCAATCTGACTTGCTCTCGAAGGCAGGCACATCCTTCACATTAAATTTAAAATTAAATATATATGTAAAAATAAATAAGTTCTGCACCCTAATTTTTTTTTTAATCTTTTCAGGCGTGCGGTAAATTTTTTTTGATGTTTTTGGTGCGCCACAAGACAACACTGTTCTAAGTTCATCAAACAAACAACATACAAACGTTTGTTTTCTTTAGAAAGCAGCCATAGCCTGAGCAGAAAAGACAGAACCTTTTCAGTATGCTGCAAAGAAGGACTCTTTTTGTGGAAGCTGTGGTCTCTCTGCAAAGGTCTGACGTGGCTTCCATTGAGTCAGAGCTGGCACTCTTTATTCAGCAGAAAACATAAGCTTTTAAGATTGCCACAGATCTAATTTAGCAGAGGGCATGTTGAATCTCTGCAAACAGGCCAATACTCAGTAGCTACTTTCTAAAAAACACGAATTGTAAGACTTTGCACACTTTTATTTTATTTTTGAATTTGACACCTTCACTACTGTATAGTAACACTCATTTTTTATCAATATACCATTGCTTTGGGTGGATTTAGAGAGTGTAAGTCCCCTTTCACACTTATACGACTTGTCCCACGATTTTGGACTGCAAAATCGTATGACAAGTCATTCTCCATTATTTTCAACGACTACCATTCATACTGGCACGATTTTAAGTTCTGCCTACTTCAAAGTAGTCCTTGCACTACTTTGGTCCGATTTTGATGCCACTTACATAGGCATTCATTGAAATCGCGGCTGCGAATCGCAGCAAAATCATAGTAAAATCGTGGCCGCGAAATCGTGGTAAAATCGCGCGACTTTGAAGTCATACAAGGGTGAAAGGGGGCTAAAGAAAAATTACCTGATAAAATGTATGCTTGTCTAATGTAGACTGGTAAAATTACATAAACCTAGAGTCCGGATGCCCTTATACAGTATGCTTCTCTGTTCAAATAGTATATATATATATATATATATATATATATATATATATATATATATATTCTTATATACATATATATTTATATATATATATATATATATATATATATACACACATATATATATATATATACATATATATATATATATATATATATATATATATATATATATATATATATGTATATAAATCACCTCTGCATAATATATACAAAATATTTATCACTTCTGCACATGTATAGAGGCAGAGTGAAAAGCAAATGTGGAATGAATTTTGTTGCATACTAACATCAGATGACTTGAATTCATCTTGGGTCATGGAAAGAAGCTGCAAAAAGCAAAGCAGAGTAAATTAATAATAGCCACCAATACAACATCGCTGTGGATTACAAAATGCTACTAAATATTTTTTTAAATTGCACAGCAAAAATGTAAAGCAAAATAAAACACACACTCTTTCTCATTAAAGATAAACCAATAGCTAAAATACCAAATGCTGTTAAAGTAGTGTTATACGCAAAAATTAACATAAAGCAATTATAACCATGTTTTCTGAGAAAAAAAGGTGTCCCATTTTTCCTTCAATGCCAGACACATAAAGCTCTTGATCACACAATATCTACCAAAGGTGTGTGTGTGTTTTAAAGTTCAGATAGACTGATATTCCCTTAAGTAGAGATCATGTGAATGAGGGCCTCGCCAATGTCTGCCAGTGTCTAAAACTAATAGGAACCTGAAGTAGCATTTCAGCCCTTCTAAAAACTGTTATTTATATATTCAAGCAAGACAGTAGTCATAGCTCTATATTTCCATTTTAGTTTAGGTCTACTTAAAGTGGAGTTCCACCCAAAAATGGAACTTCCGCTTAATCCCCTCCCCTCGCCCTTACATGCCACATTTGGCATGTAATTTTTTTTGGGGGGGAGTGGGGGCTTCAGTAGGAGTGGGACTTCCTGTCCCACTTCCTGCTTCCACCGAGGGGCTGGTAAGGCGATTAGGCCTAATCGCCTTACTGCAGCCCCTCCCTTTGGCGACCGTCTAGGACACTGACAGGTTCTAGACGATCGCCTGTCCAATCAGCGCAGCGCAGTGGGTGCCCGGCCGTGAAGCCGAAGGCCTGTTATCATTAAAAAAAAAATCTTCAGTCAGTCTTATGATTGAATTATATCCTTCTTTCTGAGCGCACACATACATGTGGCCTCACGGAAGTGGGCTTTTTTCCGTGGGGCAGCCTATATTCATATCACCCTTTGGTCTGGAAGCGCACCGCACAGTGCACTCCCAGAACAGAGACTGGGCTCTCATTGAGTTCTCCAAGGCCTCGTACTAAAGCCCCATACACATCAGTTTTCCTGCAGGTTTTTCTCTTCAGGTTTACCAAAACCATGTAGTGCAAGGGCCTGTCTGATTGCATACAAATTGAAACTCTTGAGGTTTGACCTCATATTAGATGGTTTTGGTAAACCTGAAGAGAAAAACCCGCAGGAAAACTGATAGTGTGTATGGGGCTTAACAATCAGAACCCGGGACTGTCAGTTCCGGGCCACCTGATCGCTGTGATAGCCTCTGATTGGCTATAACAGTGATCGGTAACTGAGAGCATACCCCTGTGTTTACTTCCTTTCCTGAATGAAGTGAAAGAAACATTGTAAATAAACCAGTGTGAAAAAAAATCAGAATTATAAAAAATAAAGAAAAAATAAAGAAAAAAATAACAACATCAAGGTTTGCCAGGCTTAGTGTTAGGATGACCAAGGACAAGGTCAGGGTCAAAGGTCATGATCAACATATTTTGAATAGAATACATTTTTTTTTTTTATAATTGGTATTGGTGTCACTTAGTGTCAATGGGGTAGATTCACATAAACTTAATATTCCGCTGTGTAATCGAAATACTCTACGCTGCCGTATTTTACCAGGCTCTACACCAAATCCTGGTAGATTTTTGCCCGTACGCTACGGCGGCGTAGTCTATTTCTCGCCGCGTAATCGAAATACGCGATTGGGGGGCGTGAAGCATTTAAATTAAGCGCGTCCCCGCGGCGATCGAACTGCGCATGCTCCGTTCTGAAATTTCCCGCCGTGCATTGCGCGAAATCACGTTGTTACGTCATTCGTTGTTTGAGTAGCGACGTTTATGAACATTCCTATTCCCGGACGACTTACGTTAAAAATAATAAAAGACGTCGGAAAACGTAGAAATTTGACGCGAGAACGACGGCCATACTTAACATGGGCTGTCTAATATTAGAGCAGCAAAAAGCTGGTATAGTGTTACGCAAATAAAAGATGACTAAAGGTGCCGTAAGAGATTGCGATTGAAGATCGTAATTTCGGGGATCGTCAGCAAAAGCTCATTTGCATACCCCGACGCGGAAAACGACGGGAAGTCCACCCAGTGGCCGCAATTTTATTGCAGCGTAGATCCGAAGGCGTACAAACACTTAATCCAGTCGAATTGAAGCCCGCAGCCGTCTATTCATGGTTTGAGGTTTTCGACTAGCTAGAAAACGCGCGTAATTTAAAATTACTCCAGTCTAACACCAGTTAGACAGGCGTAAGGGCTCTCTGAATCTGGCCCAGTGTGTTTTAGGTAGCATAAACAAAGTACAAACTGTGCACCATTGTTTCTGGTCTGTACTACGAGTACAAACAACAACTAACATTTGTGGTATCGCTGCAATCGTCAGGAGCAGGAGAATTTACTTTTGTTTTTTGTTTTTTATTATTATATTGGGCCAGTTTTCCTTTGATAATAATAAAAAAAGGAGATATCCGTTACAATTTACCACCAAATAAAAGCCCAATTTGTCCAGAAAAAAACAAGGTATAACGTTGGTCCTCCAGCTATGGTGAAACTACAAATCCCATCATGCCTCTGCCTCTAGGAGTCATGCCTGTGATTGTTAGGGTCTTGCAATATCTCATGGGACTTGTAGTTTCAAAACAGTTGGAGGGCCAAGGTTGCCTACCCCTGCATTAAGGCATTGTGGCGATATGTACAGTTTTACTAACACATGTCAAAGTTGCAAAATCGTGCTTAGGCATTTATATTTGTTTTAGTTTTAGGCGTGAAGGTGTTAATATCGTCAATTTCAGTGTCATAGTTGCACAAATGCAACCCTGCAATACAAATTGAATTACATGGAACTGTGTGTGTATATTAATGTGATTATTTTCCCTTCTTCATAAAATCAATTAAAGTAATCAAGAGTCTTTTATGCATACTTGACAGCTGCTTGACATCAGACTAAGTAGGTATCTTGACTTTTGTACCCTCAGAGCTGTAGCACTCATTAGGGGAAAAAAAATCGAAATTTAAAATGTGCAATTTTTTTCTCTCTCAATGTAGCCTATTCTTTCCAATTTTACTTTTATAAACAGGTATTTTAGCTACAGTTTTATTCTTTAATATTGTATATATGCATATAAAAAATAAGTATAGTTTATTGGAACATACAGTAACAGAAAAACAATTGTGAACACACAGTCAGTAGCAATGACAGAGGATAGATAGATAGATAGATAGATAGATAGATAGATAGATAGATAGATGGATAGATGGATAGATGGATAGATGGATAGATGGATAGATGGATAGATGGATAGATGGATAGATAGATAGATAGATAGATAGATAGATAGATAGATAGATAGATAGATAGATAGATAGATAGATAGATAGATAGATAGATAGATAAATAGATAGATTTTACAGGCCATCTGAAATAACATTTCCCTCTCTCTTTTCTCACAATAAATAAATATTCCCTTTTAATAAATCAATTTTTTTCTTAAAGTTTGTGTGGGGTATTTTTATGCTTGTTAAGCCAAAGAAGCGATTGTGGGGTCAGGTACGGATGTTGGATAAAAGAATCGGGCTTACAATCGGTGTTAGAATTCATCCTAAAGGTGTTCAATCGGGTTGAGATCATGGCCCTGTGAGGGCCACCCACGATTCTCCACACACCCTCATCAAATTATAGACCTTAATTTGTGCACAGGGCACAATAATGCTACAAGAGAAAATAGCCTTCCCCAAACTGTTGCCACAAGGTTGAGAAGACACAATTGTAAAATGTATGTGTATGTTGTACCATTACCAGTACCCTTCCCTGGAGTACTGAACCCAATAATTTGGAGTGCTGCCTAATTGATGGATTTATGTAAGAAATCAAGCAGTATGAACCTGCAACACTAAGATGGTCCGTTACTTTTTATTCCAATAAACGATTCCTACACAAACATTGACCGTGCCACAGTTACCAAGCCAAAAACTGAATGTGCCATACTTTGATGCCCTAAAATCACAAACAGTTTTCAGGAGTAAAAGAAACTTGACATTCTATATTATAACACGGAAAACTATCTTCCTTCAGCAGTTCACTAAACAGGGTGAATATTCAGGCATCAATGTGAGGTTGCTCCTGGAGGAGTTAAAAACAGAGGTCCAAAATGTATAGTATCTGATGCAGAAAGCCCTTTATACAGAATTAAATGTATATGTGGTGCGTACCATGATACCACGTACAGTAATTTCAAAGAGTTGTTTACACAAATAACTTTAGGTTTACCCATATCCAGGGGAAAAGCAGGCTTCACATTATATGATTTTTTAAACAAAGTACTCTACAAAAAATATCACACTGTATATTGCATAAAACATTACTTGGAAGAAAGAGTCGGGTCCTGTCTGACACTATTTAACATTGTTCTAGGATAGCATAAAAAGAAAAGCCATCATTTCACTAGTTAACTAGGTAAAATCTCAACATGCGCACTCTTTCCATATTAGACAATTAGTAAAAGCATAAATGCAATGATCAAGTCCATTAAAGTGGATATCAACTAATTCTGCAGGCTTGTACCTACAGGTAAGCCTATAATAAGGCTTACCTGTAGGCACTATGAATATCTTCTAAATCTTCATGGTTTAGAAAATATTCACACTTCATGCAACCAGTGATGTCACCGGCGCATGCACTCTGAAGGGGCGGTATATAATTTCCATCCCTTCAGAGCTCTGTGCGTGGTCTGTGACTCCCATGTGCATGTGCAGGAGTGATGTCATCACGGCGCAGCCAATCAGATGGCCAGAGGACCCAAACCCAGAAAGAAGACTGGGTGAAGATAGAAGTGTTTGTCAGAGCTCACAGTGTGGCGGTGTAAGGTAAGTATTTCATAATGTGCTACTATGTGATGCATACTGGCATTTATGCTTTTACTTTACTGAGTTTTTTTTTTTAAAAATGAAACAATTTGACTTGGTTTACTTTCTCTTTAAGTTAGCTGATAAGCAATTGGTAAAATTATGGAATTGTAGTAATAAATGTGAAGTTAGGTTTGTTATGATGTCAGTAGCATTTAAATACATCAAGTGCGTTATTTTAAAGACTAAAACATAACAAACATGGTGCCTATATAGAAAAATACTGCTTGTTTTAAATGTTATTTTTCTAACAATTGAAAGTGTGCGACTAGGCAGATTAGAGAGATAAAAACGATTTAATTCCAATATGTATTTAAAAAAAATATTGCATTTTTAAATAGTACCTTAGTCTGTGGTACTAAACATCAACCTGTACATCAGCATTTAGACTAGGATAAATAAGTACTACAGCGCTGTGACTTTAACCTCTGGAGCTTGCAACTGCTTCAAACTGTCTATTTAGCTGCTTGACTACACTTTCAGCTTACAATTTAAGTATAATGACAGGCAGTGCATTTATTTCCAATTACTAAAATATCTTGAACAGAAACATTTAAGGCATGGTATGATCCATGATTGAAAAGATTATGATCCAAAATAATTAGAGGAGGATAAACATTTTTTTCTATTGTGTCTTACTTTTCTTTCATCTGTGGGATAGTGGGTGGCATACCACAGACTGCGTCTTCTTTCTGCAGTTAGAGGTGCTGGGCTGTACTCTCCTTCCTTTTCCCCTTCTTCATCTTCTTTATTGTCTTCATAGCTTATCTAGAACAAGAAAACCCAGGTTTGACAAAAGTTATGTCTATTAGGTAAAATTTTGGGGTATATTGACTTTGCAACCCTCCACATCAAATTTTCTAGGAAGTACTAAGTACATCTTTAACCACTTAAGCCCCGGACCAATATGCTGCTTAATGCCTAGAGGCGTTTTTACAATTCGGCACTGTGTCGCTTTACCAGACAATTGCGCGGTCGTGCAACGTGGCTCCCAAACAAAATTTGCGTCCTTTTCTTCCCACAAATAGAGCTTTCTTTTGATGGTATTTGATTGTCTCTGTGATATTTATTTTTTGCGATATAAACAGAAAAAGACCGAAATTTTTGAAAAAAAATGATATTTTCTACTTTTTATTATAAGAAAAATCGAATAAACTAAATTTTAGTCAAACATTTAGGCCAAAATGTTTTCAGCCACATGTCTTTAGCAAAAAAAAAAAATCGCAATAAAAAAAATACTAGCTACCTAGCGGCAACAGTGACACTAATACAGCGATCAGAAAACTGATCGCTTAGTGACACTGGCAATAGGGGGTGAAAGGGTAAACTAGGGCAGTGATCTAGGGGTTAAACCTTTATTAGGGGGGGGGTAGAGGGCTACCCTGGACCTAACACTAACTGCCTGTCACACTAACTGTCACACTGACACTAAATGCAGTGATCAGTAAATATATGATCACTGCATTCAGTGACACTGTCACAGGGGAGTGGGGGGTGATTGGGGGGGTGATCGGGGGTTTTTATGTGCCTATGTGTACTGTGTTAGTGTAGTGTTGGTGCAAACTCACTGTGTGATGTCTTCTCTCCTCAGCGGCGGTTGAAAAGACTACCACGAGGAGAAATTACATCACTTCCCCCACAGGCAGAGGGCGGAGGAGTGCGCGCATTGGCTGGGAGCGATCGCGAGGGGGTGGCTAGAAACGAATAGCCGCCCCCTCATCCCAGATCGCTCCTGCAGCCACGGGGACCGCAGCAAGTACCGGGGGGGGTCCGATCGGACCCCCGACCCACGTCTAGGCAGGGACGTACAGGTACGCCAATGTGCCTGTCCGTGCCATTCTGCCGACGTAAATGTACATGCGGCAGTCCTTAAGGAGTTAATAACATATAAATATATAATCTATGTAATGTAACTTGAAAGCCTAACACAAGCCACCTTTTAGTTTTGAGCGAGGACCAGTTAAAATAAATGTCAGATTTTAATCCTGTCAGTTATCCCATTGGGGAGATTATTTCTCACTTACTGTCCCCAGAAAACAGGAAATGGGAGATGCAATTGTAATGCCACGTATACACAACCGTTTTTCATGTCAAGGAAAAAAACAACGTTTTTCTCGATGTGATTCCTCTCAAGCCTGCCTTGCATACACACGATTGTGATAACAAATTCTCGAGCAAAGCGCGGTGATGTGGCGGCACTATAAAGGGGAAGTTCCATTCGAATGGCCCCACCCTTTGGGCTGATTATGCTAATTTACCATCTCATAACTTGCTTCTGAGTATGCACGTTTTTTTCCCCGTCGTTAAAGCATACACACAACCGTTTTTCAAGACGACGTGAAAAACGACGAGAAAAAATACAGCATGTTCTAAATTTTTAATGCCAATTTTTCTCGCCAAGATCGTTTTTAATGACCAATTTAAAAAATTGCATTTTTCTCATCAAAAAAAATGGTTGTGTGTACGCGCCATCATGGGGAGAAAGGCATGGGCACAAATAAAAACATTGTCAAAGGTCGCAACCCTTCCTCACTCTACTAGAAATGTATTTGAATTTTTGTACCCCTTTGTCCTCAAAGGAAGTGAGAGGGGATTGACTAAGGTCCCTTTCACACCGCTGAGATTTTGCTGCGATTTTGACACAATTTCAGAGAATGCCTGTGTAAACTTGAGATCCATGGACTTCAACTTGCATGAAAGTTGGACTAAAGTAGTACAGGCACGACTTGAAGTCGCACATATATAAATGGTTATCATTGGAAATCCTGGGGAACAACTTGTCATGCGACTTTGCAGTCCCAATTTACAGGACAAGTGTAAAAAGGGACCTAAAAGGAACAGAGATTGATATAAAAAAAAAACTTTAACAAAAACTTTAAAAAAAATAAGCTTTAACCCTTCACTGCTCCATTTAAAATTGTCAGTGGAGTTGGGTTTTGAAAAAAACCTGCCCTCTTCTAAAAAAAACGTTATTTCTATTTAACTTTGCATATGAAATTAAAATAGAGCCTCTACAGAAATGTGATAAATTGTAGTTGGTTGTAACATTATCCTAAAAGTTTGAGTATAGAAATGTCTAGTATTTGGTCCCCCGACCAAAAAGACAAGGGGCATGGGCAGTAGGACTATCACGGTACAGGTAACCAATTAGAGTCACATGTGAAAACACATATATAAAAAAAAAATTTTAGTAAAGATTTTTATTAATACAAAATCAATAAAACATACAAGGCATGAACAATTTAAAAATATAGTGACAACCATACTGATCACCAATATAATGGTCCCAAAGGGGGAAGATCACAGTGGGATTCATTAACTTTGCATATCATATACCCATGTCTTTTTAGTTTACTCCTGAACTATATGAACCTAACTGGCATGGTCATCACATAATAGTATGCGCATTCTAAAAAGGTATTATGCTTGTTAACAAATTCCGATGGACAAGACACTCAAACACACAGGAAACAACAATTATATTATACAAGGGCAGAGCAGCTCAGTGATCAATACAGATCGATGGCAAAGTGAAAATGCTAACCTTCTTACAGTACAGTACTAGTCTGAAAACAAATAGGTCCATTAAAGAGGTTTATACAGTCATATTTAAGTGGATTCTTTAATGTGTTTTCATCGGAGTAACAACATCCAATCCAATTCAAGGATCAATAAAAATAAATAATTAATAAAACATTACACTTACAACAGGCTCCTGCAGCCAAAGACGTATGAGTGTTGCCAGTGTGTAATACAGTCCTAAAAGGACAACAGGATTCGTAAAGTGGTACCAATTTCGTTGGGGAGTTGCAAAGAATTTCCATGTGCTTGAACAATCAGTTTGAACTAATGAAGTAATACCAAATAACCTGTGTATAATAAAAATAATATGCATACAAATAAGGCTTCATTATTTAAACAGTATAGATTATACTAATTTATACAAATATATAATGTATAATATTCACACATATAAATACAGATATAACATATATAGTTTAGTGGCTTTTAAATAAAGTTTGATCTCTAATGCAAATTAACTGGATTGCTTCATTTACTGCATGTCTTAAAAATATACTTACTTATGTGTGTTAGGCCAAATAGAGAATCCCAAACCTGATTGATTCTCATTTTGGCTTTATGGAAGATTTCTGAAGTACAATGGAACCTTGGTTATTAAGTAACAAGGTTAACAAGCGTTTTTAATGACAAGCAACTTTAAAAAAAAATCCTGACTCAGTTTGACTCAGAATTCAAGCCAATAGGGTGTGCAACACTGCATTTGAAAAAAAGAAAAGAAAGGAGGGCGCACCGACCTTGTGCATTACCACTTATACATTTTAATATACACAAAATAAAAAGCAATGGTTCTACTTACAAACATTCAGTAGTAAGCGCATTAAAAACAGCTGAACCTGGACCTCACGGCACCTGCCAGTCAGACCCTAAACACCAATGTTGGTGTTTAGGGTCTGACTGGCCATTTTAGCCATATGAACACCCTTTGTTCTGTGGAGGGCTGCAAGACTTAAGACTTTGCCTTTATACCATACTGATACACCCAGTTTGGCGATACACCAGAGCGCAGGAGGATTTTTGTGGCAACACTGCATTTGGCCAGAGGTGGGAGGGGGGCGATAAGTTCAGCCGAGCTGTCCCTGAGTATTTCGGAGGCACCCCCCACCTCTGGTCATATGCAGTATTGCATGCAATAGAAGTCAATGCAAAAAAGAATTTTCTTTTTTTATTGACTTCTATGGGGAAACTCACTTTGGTATGCAAGTGCTTTGGATTACAAGCATTCTCCTGGAACGGATTATGCTCGTAATCCAAGGTTCCACTGTGTATGGATTTGTGATGACCAATTTGTTATGCAAAAATGTGTTTTTTTATATGTGTATAAACATAAAATACTGCACCAATCCTATGTTTAAAAAAGTGCACATATAAATATAAATATATACGGTATATAGATGAATAAATACATAAATATATTAAATAAATAAATAATATATAAATAAATGATCAATGTGCTCAAGCAGACCCAATTGAACCCAAAGAATTGTAAACTCAATTCTGAAATCAATCAAGGTATATGACTAAAAAGTCCATATATCTAAAAAAAACTAAAAAAACAAAAATAGTCCCAAAAAACGAATATGTGAAGAAATAGTCCAGAAATATGTGCAGATTCCAATAGGGATCAATCAAATATTTGTGACTTTTCACCAATAGTGTCACCACCACCCTTTAATTTATATGAGCTCACCAGATCAAATTTGTATTAGATGCCTTTAGTACAACCGGGACTGAGTCTCATCAGATTGCAGCAATCCTGCTGTCTTTCCAAGTGGTGTTATGGGTGCCTTATCTCCAAAAAATAAAAGCCAGGTATGGTGTAGTATGTTCGGTAAAAAATTGTCACATTTATTAAAAGCATAAAAATGTTACAATCACATTTTTTGGTGCCTATTACGACTGGCACCAGTCTGTCCAGCGTGACTGCTCTAGATCCTCCACCGGCGTGCGTTCCTCCACCGGCGCACGCCGTAACAGAAACTGGTGATTGCCAGCTAGGAGACATCAGGTTGCCGCTTTGCCGGTTTGGGGATTTTAAATCGCTGCAGCTTTCTCTCTTCTTCTCCAGCGCTGACAGTACAGGCTAGGCAGGTTTTGCTTGGTCGGCGCCATCCATGTGACTGCATCGACCAATTAGAATGCCTCTTATATGTACCTTTATGAGGTACGTTTAGGTGATTAAGCCACAGGAATTTCAAATCCCCTGACTGGTGAAGCTGCGACCCGATGTCTCCTAGTGGGTAATCACTGGCTTCATGTACAGCCGGATCGGGGGGGTGGGGAGGGGTCCATTGTAAAGTCATCCTTACAGAATTTCTGTGAAAGTTCAGCAGGAACCGGTTGAGATTTGAACCGTTAAATCGGAGTACCACCCACCCAAAAATGGAACTTACGCTTTTCCAGTTCCTCTCAGGTGTCACATTTGGCACCTTTCAGGGGGAGAGGGGAGAATAAACCTGTCTAATACAGGTATTTGCTCTAACTTCCCAAGATAGATCGCTGCTTTTCTGTCCAGCTGCTGTCTTCTGGGAGACACACAGGTTTCAGAAGACAGTAGGGGCCAGTGAGGACGTGCATTCCGACTCGCGCACATGCAGTTGGGAACCAAGCTGTGAAGCCGCAAGGCTTCACTTCCTGATTCCCTTACTGAAGATGCTGGCGCCTCCACCCGGGAGCCGGGAGGTAATAACATTTCGGGCACCCCGGACAGGTAAGTGTCCTAATATTAAAAGTCAGCAGCTCCAGTATTTGTAGATGCTGACTTTTAATTAAAAAAAATTCGGTGGAACTCTGCTTTAATGGGCAGGCTGCATGCACTAAGTTAATCGATCAACTCCTGGGTACAACCAGCCTGCCAGATTCTCTTATGATTATCGCTAGCGGCTGCTTTAACAGCTAGTGATCAGCCTTGTGGATCTGTAGCATTTAGATCATCAAGGTATCTCCCATGCTAATTCAGTTCAGTATGTTTTCAAGACATATTGTACACCTAAAACATTACAAAAACTCAGTCCCTGGTTACATGAAACACATTCTAAAAAGTCCAGATAAACCACTTTTTCAGTCTCTAAACAGATGCTATGAATTAAACACTGCATAAATTAAGCCAAAATCTGACTCACTGATGGGAAATGAAATGGTTATCAGCTTGTTTTTTATCCTACTGTTGTTCCAAGACATTCTTTATGCAGGTCAAAAAGTAACGTAAGGTTGATCAATGTCAGAATATATTCCCGAATACAAGAAGGTATTGTTTGTTAAAATGTTAGTTTAAAATATATTGCTCAGTAGAGGCGTGTAAAGACAAATGGCCGGTAGCAGTTCTGCAATTAGTGAGACTTAGAGGTCTAGGTATGAACAAAATGCTTAAAAAATGTCTCAAATAATACTCATAATTTTTGAAAAATGTGTAATACGGCTACAATCACGTCATGTAAAATGTGTGTAATGTCTGTTTCTATTTATTGCCTTTCACTGGGTAAATGTACCATGTTGGTAAATTGATCAAAGAGAAAATAGCCTAACACTATAGGTTATGAACATTTGATCATAGAGGGAAATAGTATGAGGGGGACCAAGTGGCCCATCGAGTCTGCCCCACTTTTTGTGTTAACTACTTGACCTCCGGAAGATTTTACCCCCTTCACGACCACAGCATTTTTTGCTATTCAGCACTGCGCTACTTTAACAATTGCACAGTCAAGAAAAATTTTACACAAATGAAATGCCTTACATAGAGCTTTCTTTTTATGGTATTTAATTACACTATTGTTTTTTTTTTTTTTTGCAATAAAAAAAGAAAAAAAGACTAGACATTTTTAAGAGAAAACTGTGTTATAAAACATATCCAATAAAAAAATAAAAAATGAATCGAATTTCTTCATAAATTTAAGCCCAAATGTATTCTGCTACATGTCTTTGGTAAAAAAAAAAAAAAAAATCCCAATAAGTGTATATAAATTGGTTTGTGTGGAAGGTATTGCATCTACAAACTATGGTATATATATATATTAAATAGTTTGTGTGAAAGGTATAGCGTCTACAAACTATGGTATATATATATATATATATATATATATATATATACACACTGGAATTTACGCAGCTATGACACTTTACTGGCACTATACTGCAGAGACTGTGATAGTTTGACAGGCAATTTAGCGCCTGCTCCTTTTTCCTTTCAATTTTTTGATACTTGGTACTTTGCACTTTATCACCATATGATATATGGGCCCAGATTCACAGAGCGATTACGCCTGCGCAACAGGAGATGCGCGTGCGTAAGTCTAAATGTGCGCGTGCGTTTCGATGCACGGCATCCCCAAAACGAGATACGCAAGAAATCTACTTTTTTTTGTCCAGCGTAATTTCGTTAGACAGGCGCATCCGTCCGCGCAAAACTGCGCTAGACAGACCATTGATTTGCTAGTCAAATATGCTAATGAGAGACTTACGGGGATCCACAAAAGTACGTTGGGGCAGCGCAGGCTACGCAGTGTGCGCAACAGCAAAATGTCCTGTCTAAAATTAGAGCATATAAAAGCTGGTCTAAAAAGAGAAAAATCGTCTACATGTCAGATAAAGCAACACTGTTAGTGAGGAGCTCAGCAGTCACGCGTGTTGCCCAACAAACTGTATGCCAACATGCCAGTGGCATCCATGCTCATAGCTATACTACTGACTTTAGATGAGCAAATAAGGAGGAGGGCACTAAGGAGGGCACGGGAGATGTTTTTTTTTTTTTTTTTACTTTTTATTTGCTTATATAAACTTTACAATTTAATCTAATCTAATACAATATTCTTATCTGATACAAGCCCCTCACTCTTCACTCTTCACGGGAGAGTATATATCACACACGCATAGACATCTATGGCATTAGTGATTCTGAGGTGTCTCGCATCTTCAGATTCACCCCTCATGCCATCATGGAATTAACCACAACCTTGCAGGAGGACACCAGCAGCCCAACACATGGCACTACCCATGACACCCATGACAGCTACATATACAATCATAGCCCCATCCCCACAGATTTCGAACAGAACATGTATGGGGACAGCAGGCTGGTTGGTGAGTGATATGGGTGGCAGGCATGACTGTCCCCCCCCCCCCCGTCATGCACACATCACAAGGGGCACATGCACTACTAACATCCTCCTGTCTTTTCCCTTCAAGGTGACTCTGCATATGCACTGGGACCCCATCTCATGACCCCATCTCATGCCAGCTCACATTAGGCATCTTTGCACGTTAAACACACACATTAATCATGGCACAATGAGAATGCATGCATGCACACCACTGTGGTCCCTAGCACACACACACCACATCGTCATCACATTGGATTGGCACAAGCCCACCATGCAGGACTTGTGAGCAGCAACGCCATGCCACGGCTCCAATTATGTCACTGTACATTCATACACCATTCACATAGACCTGGGTTTCACTTCTCTACCAAAAATGAGGGTGACACCCCTTTTCCCGCAGGAATATCACCCCCACATTCCAAAATCATACACAAACAGAACCAAAAAAATAAAATAAATGACGAGCAAAAATAAAAAATGCCTAGCAAAAATATAATTTAAACAAAATAACAACAAAGAAAACACATAAAAGACAAAAATCACTCTGCAAAACAGTCCCCAAATATCTCAAAGACACGTCACAAACAAAAAAACAAACGCTAATAAACAAAAGCACCTTGCTGTATAGGGAGGGATACAAAGGGATGTACTTTTGCAAAGGAAGTGCGTTTGTGTCTCTCTATTTATGCTGTCTGCGTAGTTCACTAAGTTGCCCTAGTCCACTTCCAATTTCACTGATTGCGCCGTTCCCGAGTTGTGAGCATGCGCGAGCCGGCCGGCCCTTCATTTGCATGGGGTCACGGTCTAATTTCAATGTAACACGCCCACGTCCTTCCCAATTTGTAATACTCCGCCTTACGCCTCTGAAATAACGTTCCGCATGCGCAATTTTGTGCGTAAAAGCGACGAGAATAGGGTGATTGCGCGGCTACATTGCGCAAGTCTAACGTAAAGGCGGTGCGCTACACCGGTCCAATAATGCTCAGATGTACCTGAATCTGGCCCATGGTTTTGAAAATATTACTGTGTATTCACATATGTTTAAGCACCGCACTTTCTATTCCAGAGGTTAAGTGATTAAATACAGTGGTGTGATCTTCATACATAAATAGAAGGATTAATGGCAATTAAACATTGTATTTCAGTATCACTTTAATTATCTTAACATGATAAGATTTATATGAGATTTTAGTGGGTGGTTTTACATCTACTTTAAGAAAGGGCAATAATAAATATCCCCCCAATTTGTTCTCAGTTTAAGCAGATATGTATTCTTCTACATATTTCTGGTAAAAAAAAATGCAATAAACATATATTGATTGGTTTGCGCAAAAGTTATCTACAAAATAGTGCATATATTTATGGCATTTTTATTATTATTATTTTTTTTAATTATTAATGGTGGTGATCTGTGACATTGCAGTGGACAGATCGGACACCTTTGACACTATTTTGGGACCATTGACATTTATTACAGCGATCAGAGCTAAAAATAGCCACTATTTACTGTATAAAAGTCATTGGCAGGGAAGGGGTTAACACTAGGGGGCGATCAAGGGGTTAAATGTGCATCCTAGGGAGTGATTCTAACAGTGGGGGGGTGGGACTGACTGGGGAAGAAGACCAATCATTGTTCCTAAGCGGTAGGAACAACAGATCAGTTTCCTTACCCCTGACAGAATGGAGATCAGTCTGTTTACATTGACAGACCTTTGTTTTGTCTCTCTTAGAAGTGATCGCAGGTGCCTTGCCTTTCAGACATCGCAGCCGGCTCCATTGTGTGCCCCCTAATGCTCTTAAAGCAGTTGATGTACAGCTTTGACGGCTCCCCCAGAGGAACCAACCTGCCGCAGTATAACTGCGGCATTTGGTCCTCAAGTGGTTAAACAATACAGAGTGAAAACACGGGAGTATCAACCAAAATCCAACAGATGTACAAGCATACAGTGATTTTGTAAAAATAACAAGTATCGCGTAAATACGATAAAATATAGTTTTTTAAGGTATGGTAAAATGAGCATAATAACTGAATAACTGAATTATTAATTAACGTGTAGTCCACTAATAACAGAGTTGTAGAAAACGAATCTCAACATATATGGCATGAAAATATGGTGGCGCTACCGTTAAGATAACCTTAACCTTATGTACGTAAAGATGACAGAAGGGTAGGGAAAAGGGGCAGTAGGTTAGTACTCCGAAGTTTATCGGATACAATTATTTCTAACATAATGCACCCACAACTGATGAAAATATAAAGCCAAAAAAGTTTATATGAGGGAAAATTCTCAGGGGACTGAAAAAACAGCAGAGCTCTTTGGTAGGTTTTGTGTCCCGTTTGTCAGATCTTCATTACCTTGTATTTTTAAAGCAGACCCAGCAGGGGACACTCTCAATTCACGCAAGCATTGCATTTTCATGTTTAAAAGCACACATAAGGTCAATGACAGACACATATTATAAGAGTGAATTGTTCTAGATGGCCTAAACCTACTTAGGAAAGAAGTCTAAAGCTCTTGCTTGAAAATAACTACATACAGAATGAAAGTTAATGCGCCTTCCTTAAGAGAGTAATTTATTGATTGTCTGGTGTGCACAGTCCGTCTCTATTGTAAATCAATGGAGAAGAAGTCCAACAGTCAGCTGTACGTGTTTTAAAGGGCTAGAGTGTATACATTTCATGCGTATGTATTGACATTCTAAAAAACACATGCAAAAACACTGGTGGATGAAAGACTCTCTTGTGATTAATATCCGTGCTTCAAAGAATTACAGTAGCAACAGCCAGGAAGCTCTAAGCCTCTAAAATTACTAGTGGCTGATGGAAAGTGAAATCACAGGATGAATGAAGCTTGCTCACTCAATTTAGCAAAAACGAAATGAAACCACACGTTAATTAAAATCTCCTCATCAGCAAACCGGCTCCTGTAGCAGAATACTGTTCTGTCCTAGACTCCTCAGACCGGGAAAGAAGTTCTAAATTAAAAATGGCCCTGCTAATTAGTGACATTGTAGTAGAGACATGCGGCATGTTGGTCTGTTAAAATTATTCTGAATTACAAGGAGCGGATGTACGAATGACATGAACTTACTGATCCTGATAATTATACCAAGGCCGTGAGTGGCAGAGATTTACTGTGCGAGGACTCGAGGAGCATGTGTTCAACAATCACCATTCTTATTTTTCAGATGATTAAAGTGGAACTCCAGACAAAAATAGCAAGATAATTATGAATAGCCAATTAACCACTTAAAGTGGATGTAAACCCAAATTTATTTATTTTAAATTTAAGCTTGCACCTTGTACAGTATAGGATTTCATGTCATCTGTGCCCAGTCTTGCCACAAAGTGCTAATCCAGCTCTGAGCAGTCTGCTTATCTTTTTTTAGTGAGATAAAAACTGGCACACAGAGAAATAGGAGTCAGTTCTTCCCCCTTGCTGTGAGTGACAGGTAATTTACATATCTCATGTAGGAGCCTCCTCCTTTCTTCTCCAGCTCTTCAGGTGCTTCACACCTCAGCATGATTGGGCATGCTGAAGTCATGTGGTGACCTTTTTGGGTTTTGACTGGATGTTAGGAATCATAGCAGAAGTTCAGTGTACGAAATACACAGGAGAAAATTAATGTTGACAAGGGGAGTGTAGAGGTGGGCAGGGAGTCTACTGACATCACGACACCACCCACCGAGCTCCAGACAACCGATCCACCCACAGAATCTGCAGTTTTTCGGGTCTCATAACAGACAGAGAGGAGATATTTGACAGTTAAGGATACATGCAGAAGGCATGTATATCCTTATAGATAACCACTATGTCAGTAGTTTAGAAAGGATGAGAGTGGGTTTACATTCTCTTTAAGGACTGTCCCATGCAGATATACTGCGGTAGGATGGCCCTCCTGCACGAAATCCTGTACCGGTACGTGATTTTGTGCAGTGGGAATGGCGGTTCAGCAATCAGCGGGTCTGGCGGTTGTGACGGCTGCTGGGACCCGCTGATCATTCGCAAGAGAGGCAGAACGGCAGTGTTTCTGTTAAGCAAAAATACAGATCTCTCTTTTCCTCCAGTCACAGCAATCCCCCATACAGTTAGAAAGCCCTCCCTAGGAGCACACAACCCTTTGATCACCCCTGATGTTAACACCCTTCTCTGCCAGTGTCATTAGTACAGTTACAGTGCATATTATTTAGCACTGATAACTGTATTAGTGTCACTGGTGTCCGATTTGTCCGCCGCAATGTTGCAATGAATTAATTAAAATGTCCATAAAAATATCCCCTAGTATGTAGAGGCTATAACATTTGCGCAAACCAATCTCTATACGCTCATTGGGATTTTTTTTACCAAAAATATGTAGCAGAATACATATTGCCCTAAACCGATGAAGAAATTAATTTTTTTTTTATTGGATATATTTTAATGACAGCTAGATGCTAACATAGGGGGAGTGGGGGCAATAGAATAGTTGCTGAGGCTAAACCCAAAGCTACCCACACGATTTATTAACTGGGATCATGGTACGTTTTTATTATTCATTATTTATTTTTATTTATTTTTACATGAGGCTATACTCCCATTTTTGTCCAAAGCTAGATGTTACTTGAAAATTAAACGCCCACATAACATAACCCAGTAATAAACTTAATTGAATTTTTTTTTGGTATGCCTATGCCTTCAATTTGCACACTTGCAGGTATCTGACATTGCAAAATTGAAACACGTTAAAAACTTGGATGTCTAAAAATGATAAGTCACATCGGGGGGCGGGTCTCCTCTTTAGGGGAATGGCTGTTTCCATGTAAAGTGTTACAAATCATATTCAGATGTTATATTTCTTACAGCTTATGATGCAATATTTGCCTTCTTACGCCAAGGACGTTTTACAGTTATTAGACATTTTGAGTAATTATCGTTGGGAACCCTCTTACATTTGGCTACCCCACAATGTCCAATCTTTGGAAGAGGGGAGACCATATAGTTGGAGACAACAAAGCTGCTTGACACTATGTGTCTAATGTCCAATCTTTATATACTTCCATTCCACATGAAGTTGGCCTTGAAGCACTTAGTTTCTTTTAGATATGTGCATTCCCGTTCGTACGAATGTTATTTTCGTACGAAAATGTTCATTTTCGTACCCGCAGGATAATGTGTACATACGAAAAAATAAAGCACCAAAATACGAAAACTACGAGATTACGAATGAGCTGCATAACGAACAACCGCAAATACGAACGAATGATCCGACGAAAAAAAACGACAAAACAAAAACGGCAAAAGAACAAAAATGACATCTATAACAAAAGATTTACATTCTGTATTTTGTTTGAATCCTTTTTCTGTTTGTTTTCAGTCCTGTGTTCATTGTTCATATGACATCTATAACAAAAGATTTGCATGCTGTATTTTGTTTCAATCCTTTTTCTGTTTGTTTTCAGTCCTGTGTTCATTGTTCATATGACATCTATAACAAAAGATTTGCATGCTGTATTTTGTTTCAATCCTTTTTCTGTTTGTTTTCAGTCCTGTGTTCATTGTTCATATGACATCTATAACAAAAGATTTGCATGCTGTATTTTGAATCCAAAATACGAACAGAAAAAAGGAATTTAAAATACAGAATGCAAATCTTTTGTTATATATGTCATATGAACATACGACTGAAAATAGCAAAAGAAAAGGGTTTTTAAGATACTGCAAATCATTGACGAAAATTCACGAAAATTATTGTCTAACAAGTAACGAACATGAATTAAACAGAATAACGAACCATCCCGCATGTACGAAAATAAAACAGTAACGAAAATACGAAACGATCGGAATACGAAAAAATCGCGTCATACGAAAAACGAACGGGAACAAACAGGAAAACGGGCGTCTTACGAAAAACGAACGAAAACGAAAAAACGGAACGATACGAAACAGAACAAAAAAAAAAGATTTTTTTTTCTGTGCACATGTCTAGTTTCTTTCTCACCAAGAAGTCTTATCTGCATCCTGCGCAGGCCCAGTTAATTTTTGAGGGTACTTGCTATTGTTTGAAGCACAATTATTTTTCTTTCAATCTACTTGCTGCCAATATCATCCTTTACAGACGATATATTAACAATATTTTTGTAATCTGGTGCAGTCCCCCTCCTCGGTTGTACCATTTGTTCAATATTGTAATGACACCAGCCTGTCGTTTACTCGTTTACTCACTTACTTATGTTTGTGATCCATCAACTTTGGTTTTCCTTGACCTTAAACTAGGCCATACCAATGGGCAAATTATGTCTAAGACATATTTCAAGCCCACCTCAGGCAATTCTTATCTTCATTCCCATAGTTGTCATCACCCAAGGTGGGTTAACATCCCTAAAGTTTAGTCATCTTCATAGGAACTGTACACTTGATCAGGATTATTTTTCTCAAGGTCAGATTTTCAAAGACAGATTTATGGAAAATGGTTTGACCTCATCTAAGTAGAACAATTCTATAGAAAATGTGCCACTAGCCATATTAGGGTCGTTAAACCACCTCGCTTCCGACATCAAACTTATAATCCAGTTTCACTCTTGTTTCAAACAGATGGAGAAGGTCATTGCACGACATTGAGGGATCCTTTTGAATGAACAAAAGTTGGGGCCGTTTCTACCAAACAGATCTAAATTTGTGTATAGAAGGGCTTCCAATGTCAAAAACAAGATTGCCCTAAATTCCCATCCAGCAATAAGCCCTCCTCCCATCCTTTAGCTACCTTCTTTAACATAGTAGGGATGTTTCAATGTAAAAGACAAAAATGCAACATGTGTAAATTTGTCGATCACTGCAAAAAGAGTTTTACTGGTAACAAAGGAAAAACATATTCCATCAGTTCCTATTTCTCCTGTTCCACAGATTTTGTTGTATACTGCCTCTTATGTCCCTGTGGCATCTGCTACATAAGCAGGACTATTCGTACAGTCTGGGTACGTTTTGGTGAACACAGAAGACACAGAAGACTTAATTGAAAAAGGCAGCACTGATCAAAGTGTTCTCCGCCATTTCAAATACACTCATGATTGCTCCACCAATGGCCATCGGGTTTGGGTTTTAGAAAAGAAATTCCCCCCTGTGACCCTTTTTGGATTTATCATCTTAATACTCTGTTACCAGGAGGTCTTAATGAGGAACTTGAGGTGCATACTATTTTGTAGTGAGCACCCGCTTTCCTCTCTGTTCTTATACATTTTTCAATTATGGTAAAAAAATAAAAATCCCAGCTTCTGTTATCATGTACAGTGCATTCGGAAAGTATTCACAGCGCTTCACTTTTTGTTATGTTACAGCCTTATCCCAAAATGGATTAAATTCATAATTTTCCTCAAAATTCTACAAACAATATCCCATAATGACAACCTGAAAGAAGTTTGTTTGAAATCTTTGTAAATGTATTAAAAATAAAAAATGAAAAGAAATCACATGTATATAAGTATCCACAGCCTTTGCTCAATACTTTGTTGACGCACCTTTGGCATCAATTACAGCCTCAAGTCTTTCTGAGTTTGATGCTACAGGCTTGGCATGCCTATTTTTGGCCAGTTTCTCCCATTCCTTTATATATATAATCATGTTTAGGCAAGATTTGCACCAGGTGTACTCTAAAATAATAATAATCCTACATTAGGTTACCTATGGACCCTCTTCTGCCTATTTGTTCAAAATGTTATTTATTTTCTAATTTCCTAGCTGGGTTTCTCAGCAGCTATCTTTATTCAACTAATAAAATTAGCAGTGCAGTAAAGTATGCAGTTAAATTAATCACACATTTTACAAGTGTTTAAGATTCATGATCTGTTTGGTAATTGATACCAGAATGGAGTCTGTATAGTGCAACATCAAAACACAACAATACTCAATAATGTGTTTAACTTACCTGGCATAAAAATCATTAGGTGGAATTATCTCCTGAAAAAACTGCAACTGGTAAAGATACAGTCCAACCAAGTGCCCTGCACTGAATATGGCCATTAATACACATAGACAGCTGAATATCAGCGGATCAAATACTCGGCAACAGGACCACCATGTGCATAACCCCAAAAATACAAAGAAATACACAGCTGAGGTTAAAGAAGGCAACATCATGCCTGTAAGGAAAAAAAAGAGAAATGTCAGAGACTACATTAATATTTAGTGGAGTTACATAACAGTCAAAACCACCCAAACTAACTGAGATTTCTGCAGCAAAAATGTAACTAACCAAAATCAGATTATGAGACTCTTATTGTGCACAGCTGTTTTTTAAACAATATGAACTAGGTAGATTATATAAAATCGGCTGCTTAAAAATTTACCACATCCACATCCAAATCAATCCTACCTACTTTGACATCGCTAGTTCTCTTTGAAGACACTACACCTAGTGGGTCTAGGAGCAACTAATGTGTGTTCACCTTCCCCTTTGAGACTCACCATCATCCTCTGCTGGTTCTATACCGATTCCAGAATTACTAGGGCAATTATGTAAGTCACGCCTTGTATGTGCAATTTTGTAGTAATGATATACTGATTTGATCGTTTTTTTATTGATTGTTAAAAACATTATGTTGTATTGACTGTGTGCATATTTTAACCACTTAAGGACCGCCTACTGCACATTTACGTCGGCAGAATGGCACGGCTGGGCACATCAACGTATATATACGTTGATTTTAGTACCCAGCCGTGGGTCGCGGGCGCGCGCCCGAGACCCGGTCCGAAGCTCCAGGACCGGGACCGCGGGATTCGCGTACCCGATCGCCGCTGGAGTGCGGCGATCCGTCCCTGGAGCGGAAGAACGGGGAGAGCCGTGTGTACACACGGCTTCCCCATGCTTCTCTGTGGCTGTAGCATCGATCACGTCATCCCTGTAATAGGGGGACGCGATCGATGACGTCACACCTACAGCCACACCCCCCTACAGTTGTAAACACACACATTAGGTCACACATCCCCTACAGCGCCACCTGTGGTTAACTCCCAAACTGCAACTGTCATTTCCACAGTAAACAATGCAATTTAAATGCATTTTTTGCTGTGAAAATGACAATTGTCCCAAAAATGTGTCAAAATTGTCCGAAGTGTCCGCCATATTGTCACAGTCACGAAAAAAATCGCTGATCGTCGCTATTAGTAGTAAAAAAAAAAAAAAATATATAAAAATGCAATAAAACTATCCCTTATTTTGTAAACGCTATAAATTTTGGGAAAACCAACCGATAAACGCTTATTGCGATTTTTTTTACCAAAAATACGTAGAAGAATACGTATCGGCCTAAACTGAGGAAAACATTTTTTTTTATATATTTTTGGGGGATATTTATTATAGCAAAAAGTAAAAAATATATTTTTTAAAATTGTCGCTCTATTTTTGTTTATAGCGCAAAAAATAAAAACCGCAGAGGTGATCAAATACCACCAAAAGAAATCTCTATTTGTGGGGAAAAAAGGACGCCAATTTTGTTTGGAAAACACGTTGCACGACCGCGCAATTGTCAGTTAAAACGACGCAGTGCCGAATCGCAAAAAGGGACAAGGTCCTTTACCTGCATTTTGGTCCGGGTCTTAAGTGGTTAAACCACTCACCCCTACATTCAAGAGCAAAGGGTCCTGAGGAAGCAACTAAAGCAAAGTGCATCGACCTCTCTTCTCTTGATTGATTGTTTTTGGGGTTTAACACAATAATTGAGTCATATATATGTGCAAGACTGGTCTTTCAAAACATAGGGGACCATAAATACTTGTGGTTTTTCTTTAAAATATGTCATTTTAATCATAATACATTTTTGTAAAAAATATGTATATTCATTGAGTTGTCTGTCCCATTTATACCAGTAAAATCCGAACAATACAATTTGGGATCTAAATATGAACTAGGTATTAAATACTGTATATGGACACAAGAACATTAAAATAGTTACTTTTTTTACACCAAAAATGTACTCATCAACCTTGAAAGTTTAAAACAGGCTTACCAATATACTCCCAGCCCTTAGTCTTTAAAATATTAATACTTTTTGTGATAAAACTAGGTTTATGCCTTGACCACTCGTGATCATTAGAACTAACCCACCCACTTAAGCTTACAAAGTGCATATACCCTTAAAGAGAAACTAAATCCAACATTTAAAAAAAATTGTAAACAGGTGAGCTTTTTATTGCAAAAAAGACATGCAATGGGCTCAATTCACAAAGAGAAACTTTATTGGTTTTCTTCAGTTGTTAAATTAGCACTCCTCAATTAGCAAACTACTCAAGAGTTATTTTAACGTCCCAAATCGTAATAATAACGTCTAAGATCGTTAACCACTTCTGACCAGCCCCACGTCTAAAGACGTCATTTTTTTGAAGATGGATATCTCGGTAACGGCAGCATCTGCTGCCACAACCGAGATATCCATCTCTTCGTGGGGCGGTCCTGTTAACGATAACGGCGGTCATCGCGGCGGATTCGCCGCGAGATCGCCGTTACCGGCGGCGGGAGAGGGTGCCCCCCCCCTCCCGCCGCTCTCCCGCGCCCTCCGCCGCTTACCGTAGCCGTCGATAGCGGCGGAGGCGATCGGGTCCTCTTGCTGGCTGTCCGGGGATGCGACTGAGGGAAAAAATGTCCCTCAGCCGTCCCCATACCTCTGCTGGGCGGAAGTGACGTCAAAACGTCATTTCCGCCCAGCGTCTTAAAGAGACATTTAATTTGTTTACATTTTGACCTTGAATATGAGATCTGAGGTCTTTTTGACCCCAGATCTCATATATAAGAGGACCTGTCATGCTTTTTTCTATTACAAGGGATGTTTACATTCCTTGTAATAGGAATAAAAGTGATATTTTTTTTTTTTCAGTGTTAAACATTATAAAATAAATAGAAATAAAAACGAAAACCCCAAAAAAAATGTTTTAAAGTGCCCCGTCCCGACGAGCTCGCGCGCATATGAAAACGGTGTTCAAACCACACAAGTGAGGTATCGCCGCGATCGTTAGAGCGAGTGCAATAATTCTAGCCCTAGACCTCCTCTGCATCTTAAAAAATGCAACCTGTAGAATTTTTTAAACGTCGCCTATCGAGATTTTTAAGGGTAAAAGTTTGACGCCATGCCACGAGCGGGTGTAATTTTTAAGCGTGACATGTTGGGTATCATTTTACTCGGCGTAACATCATCTTTCACAATATATAAAAAAATTGCGCCAAATTTATTGTTGTCTTATTTTTTAATTCAAGAAAGTGAATTTTTTCCAAAAAAAGTGCGCTTGTAAGACCGCTGCGCAAATACGGTGTGAGAAAAAGTATTGCAATGACCGCCATTTTATTCTCTAGGGTGTTAGAAAAAAAAAATATATAATGTTTGGGGGTTTTAAATAATTTTCTAGCAAAAAAAACTGTTTTAGTCTCGTAAGCACCGAATCTGAAAAACAGGCTCGGGGCTGAAGTGGTTAAATAATGCTGGAGAGATGCATTCTGGGAGCAGAAGGGGAGGAGAGTAGCTGCATGTGGAAAGGAGCAGATGCAGAGAGAGACACAAGCAAGACACATGTGGAGATTGAGCATGTGATGTGCAAAACTTTTAGTGTGTGTTTTTCTAAAGCCATGTGTATTTCCACATACAGAGAATAAATCATGGGAGATGATAATCGGAATTTAGCTATCACCTGGGTTTCAGAAAAGTCATCCAAAATAGTATGTGAAGGGAATACACGTTTATAAATCTGAACAACATTCTAACATGTTCTTCTTCGCCTCTGGATAATTTTAAGTTCAAATAGAGCACGGTTCTATCTTGCCCAACACTACTAAAAACTTCACTACACAAATCACCAAAAGCTTCCTCTAACAACAAAATATCGCCTGGGAAATGTCATAACAAAACCCTGAGGGAGGTGTTAAATTAACGATCGATAACTGTCAAAAAAATCTTTGTGAATTGCACTTCTGTACATATTTAACGATTTGACTCTTTAAAATAACGATCGAATCTTTAAATAAGGATCCACACCTTAAAATATCAGTTCTGTGTAGTGAAAGGTTATTTGATGATTTTTCAAAGCGTTAAATCGTTTAGTGAATTGAACTAGCTTCAATAACGTGCAAAATCTTTAAAATAACACCCGCAATCTGAAAATAAAGCTTTGTGAATTGACCCCAATGTCTCTTTTGCAATTACCTTAGACTTGTCTATTCACAATCATCTGTGGAATGTACACTGAGCTGCTCATTTGCAGCTCAGTTTATATTCCGACACACACCCAGTGTGCCGGGGTGGCTACAATGCTGTGTCAGCCCTTGAAGAACCTGGGGAAAAGATGCCAACACCAGGAAGGGACTTTTCAGACATCGAACCATTGGAACTAAGAAATTATGCCTTTAGTTTCATTTTAATAGGCCTCAATGCCCTCCTCCAGCATCCCTAACAAGCTACATACTCACCTATCCCTGCTTCACACATATATTCAATTAAGAGTAAATGCCTTGAGATTCATACATGGAGAAGAGTCTACCTGAGCAGACACCGCTGTAGTGCACTAGCTCACCCCAGCCCCTTGTGTTATCAGTAGCTCACTAATTGCTATTAATTGTTGCCTATAATTGATTATGAATGCAGACCTAAATTTCAGTAGAATGTTTAATTTTCACATCTACATTTTCACTGAATTTAACTATATTTTTTTTGTTGTAAATACTGTTGCAGTACCTAAAATGAACAAGTATAGGCTTGCCTAACAACCCTGCTAGAAACTTTTCTAAACAATGACTAAATCGTACATGCTTTCAAGGTAAATAAGTCTACTACGCAGCACCAACCTGTTATACCAAGTAAAATGGTAACTACGACTTTTCCAGCGGTGGCTATAATGTTGCCAATAAATTCTTTAAGCTTTGAGGCTAATGAGGCGACTTTGCGAAGAATTTTTAACCTAGTGCTTTCTTCTGCCTCTTCGTTCACATCATCTTCTCCATCAAAATCTTCTTCATACATTAATGCATCGTCCATGTCTATCTTCCCTGCTTCTGTCTAATTACAAGACAAAATACCATATGAAAGAGAGACAATTGTATAGTTTCCGAAAAAAATGCATTTTCTAGTTATTTTCCTATTTACCATAAAGTAATGTTTGATATCACTTTCACATTTAACATGACTGTTTTTTCACAGTTTATTTTTTATTTTTTTTACTGTATGACATGTGGTTGTTTGGCTATTATGCTAACTTGCTGGCTTTAGTACTTTCTGAGTCATTGACTTGGGACAAGTATGAAGATCAGGAGTTTTGACTTTTCTCCAACTTGATCTGCAAACCTTTCAAGGCCAGTGATTAATAAGGCACAAAAGCAGCAAGGTAGCATAATAGCCAGGCAACTAGCATTTTCACAAGAGAGACCAACACTTTCGGCTCCATATTCCTCTAATGACAGGCAGTGGCAAACCAAGAGCAAAATCCTGTAAGTGGCCTACTATTCACACAGACAATAAGGAGGTATAGAGACTGGGCTGAAGAGATACCCACCCTGTTCAGTTAGAGCTACATGCATTGATATCCAACCCAATTGTGCCTGCACTCTGTCAGATATATAACAACTGACATTACTACTAACCACCAATGTAAAGGTACACTTCATCATTGACCGCCAATATAAGGAGACACTTGAGCACTGACCATCAATGTAAGTGGACACTCCACAACTGAGCAAGATTATAAGTCTCACTACACTGACTATCAATGCAAGGGTGCACAACCACTGACCAATATTGTCAGGAGACATTACACTGACCACCAATATAATGGCCCATTTTATAATGACCACCAATATTAGGAGGAACTTCTAACCACAGAACATCAATGTATAGGGGACATTTTAAAACGGACTGTAGCTGTCTGTGTACATATATAATTAAAATTGTACACTGAGCAAAATTGTAAACGCAACACTTTTGTGTTTGCCCCTATTTATCATGAGCTGAACTCAAAAATACTGTTCACAAATCTGTTTAAATCTGTGTTAGTGAGCACTTCTCTTTTGCCAGAGATAATCAATCCACCTCACAGGTGTGGCATATCAAGATGCTGATTAGAAAGCATGATTATTGCACAGGTGTGCCTTAGGCTTTCCACAATAAAAGGCCACTGTAAAATGTGAAATTTTACTGTCTTGAAGGGGGGGGGGGGTCAGAAAACCAGTCAGTATCTGGTGTGACCATCACTTGCCTCACGCAGTGCAGCACATCGCCTTCCCATAGAGTTGATCAGGTTGTTGATTGTTGCCTGTGGAATGTTGGTCCATTCCGCTTCAATGGCTGTGTGAAGTTGCTGGATATTGTCAGGAACTGAAACATGCTGTCGTAAATGCCGATCCAGAGCATCCTAAACATGCTCAATGGGTGACATGTCTGGTGAGTATGCTGGCCATGCAAAAACTGGGATGTTTTCAGCTTCCAGGAATTGTGTACAGATCCTTGCACCATGGGGCCATGCATTATCATGCTGCAACGTGAGGTGATGGTCGTGGATGAATGGCACAACAATGGGCCTCAGGATCTCGTTACGATCTCTCTGTGCATTCAAAATGCCATCAAAAAAATGCACCTGTGTTCGTTGTCCATAGCATACGCCTGCCCATACCATAACCACACCCCCATCATGGGCCACTCGATCCACAGCATTGACATCTGCCATCTGCCCTGTACAGTGAAAACCGTGATTCATTGTGAACAGAACACCTCTCCAAAGTGCCAGACATCATTGATTGTGAGCATTTGCCCACTTAAGTCGGTTTAGGACGACGAACTACAGTCAGGTAGAGACCCAGATAAGGACGAAGAGCATTCATATGAGCTTCCCTGAAATGGTTGCTGGCAGTTTGTGCGAAAGTCTTTGGTTATGCAAACCGTTTGTTGCAGCAGCTGTCATCTCAGATGATCTTGGAGGTGAAGATGCTGGATGTGGAGATCCTTGGCTGGTGTGGTTACACGTGGTCTGTGGTTGTGAGGTGGATGTACTGCCAAATTCTCTGAAACGCCTTTGGAGATGGCTTATGGTAGAGAAATCAACATTCAATTCAGGGCAACTATTCTGGTCGACATTCCTGCAGTCAGCATGCCAATTGCAGGCTCCTTCCAAACTTGTAACATCTGTGGCCTTGTGATGTGTGATAAAACTGCACATTTTAGAGTGGCCTTTTATTGTGGCCTGCCTAATGGCGCGTACACACGGTCGTTTTTTGCGATGAAAAAAAACAACGTTTTTTAAAACGTCATTAAAATTGATCGTGTGTGGGCAAAACGTCGCTTTTTGCCTTAAAAAAAACGACCAAAAAAAAATTCCAACATGTTTGAATTTTTTGTGTCGTTTTTCAAAACGTTGTTTTTTGTTTCACAAAAAGTCACCGTGTGTAGCAAAAACGTCGTTCAAAACGACGTTTTTCAACCCGCGCATGCCCAGAAGCTAGTTATGAAGCGAGCTTCAATGGAAAAGAGTGGTGAACGTAACCTTGCTTTTTGTGAAAAAAACGATGGTGTGTATGCAAAATTGTCTTTGAAAAGTGACGTTTCAAAAACGTCGTTTTTTACTTCACAGAAAACGTCGTTTTTTTTCATCGCAAAAAACGACCGTGTGTACGCGGCATTAGGCACACCTGTGCAATAATAATGCTGTCTAATCAGCATCTTTATATGCCACACCGGTGGATGGATTATCTCGGCAAAGGAGAAGTGCTCACTAACACAGATTTAGACAGATTTGTGAACAATATTTGAGAGAAATAGGCCTTTTGTGTACAGAAAAAGTCATAGGTCTGAGTTCAGCTCATGATAAATAAGGGCAAACACAAAAGTGTTTATAATTTTGCTCAGTGTGTATATATATATATATATATATATATAAACACAATGGGGGTGATTTACTTAAACTAGTAAAATCCGGTGTAGCTATGCATAGTAAGTAACCAATCAGATTCTAGGTTTTATTGTTGAAGCTTAATTGAGCAACCTGAAGTTAGAAGCTTATTCACCAGATACTGTGTGCACCAGTTTTAGTAAATCACCCCCAGTAGTATGAAGATTACAGGGAGTGCAGAATTATTAGGCAAGTTGTATTTTTGAGGATTAATTTTATTATTGAACAAAAAACCCCAAAAAACTCATTAATATCAAAGCTGAATATTTTTGGAAGTAGTTTTTAGTTTGTTTTTAGTTTTAGCTATTTTAGGGGGATATCTGTGTGTGCAGGTGACTATTACTGTGCATAATTATTAGGCAACCTAACAAAAAACAAATATATACCCATTTCAATTATTTATTTTTACCAGTGAAACCAATATAACATCTCAACATTGACAAATATACATTTCTGACATTCAAAAACAAAACAAAAACAAATCAGTGACCAATATAGCCACCTTTCTTTGCAAGGACACTCAAAAGCCTGCCATCCATGGATTCTGTCAGTGTTTTGATCTGTTCACCATCAACATTGCGTGCAGCAGCAACCACAGCCTCCCAGACACTGTTCAGAGAGGTGTACTGTTTTCCCTCCTTGTAAATCTCACATTTGATGATGGACCACAGGTTCTCAATGGGGTTCAGATCAGGTGAACAAGGAGGCCATGTCATTAGTTTTTCTTCTTTTATACCCTTTCTTGCCAGCCACGCTGTGGAGTACTTGGACGCATGTGATGGAGCATTGTCCTGCATGAAAATCATGTTTTTCTTGAAGGATGCAGACTTCTTCCTGTACCACTGCTTGAAGAAGGTGTCTTCCAGAAACTGGCAGTAGGACTGGGAGTTGAGCTTGACTCCATCCTCAACCCGAAAAGGCCCCACAAGCTCATCTTTGATGATACCAGCCCAAACCAGTACTCCACCTCCACCTTGCTGGCGTCTGAGTCGGACTGGAGCTCTCTGCCCTTTACCAATCCAGCCACGGGCCCATCCATCTGGCCCATCAAGACTCACTCTCATTTCATCAGTCCATAAAACCTTAGAAAAATCAGTCTTGAGATATTTCTTGGCCCAGTCTTGACGTTTCAGCTTGTGTGTCTTGTTCAGTGGTGGTCGTCTTTCAGCCTTTCTTACCTTGGCCATGTCTCTGAGTATTGCACACCTTGTGCTTTTGGGCACTCCAGTGATGTTGCAGCTCTGAAATATGGCCAAACTGGTGGCAAGTGGCATCTTGGCAGCTGCACGCTTGACTTTTCTCAGTTCATGGGCAGTTATTTTGCGCCTTGGTTTTTCCACACGCTTGCGACCCTGTTGACTATTTTGAATGAAACGCTTGATTGTTCGATGATCACGCTTCAGAAGCTTTGCAATTTTAAGAGTGCTGCATCCCTCTGCAAGATATCTCACTATTTTTGACTTTTCTGAGCCTGTCAAGTCCTTCTTTTGACCCATTTTGCCAAAGGAAAGGAAGTTGCCTAATAATTATGCACACCTGATATAGGGTGTTGATGTCACTAGACCACACCCCTTCTCATTACAGAGATGCACATCACCTAATATGCTTAATTGGTAGTAGGCTTTCGAGCCTATACAGCTTGGAGTAAGACAACATGCATAAAGAGGATGATGTGGTCAAAATACAACTTGCCTAATAATTCTGCACTCCCTGTATACAATTATAAATTATTTATATCACCCTGATCTATTTTGCTTAGTTAAAACACATTGAAAATACTACAGAAAGCCAATCACACAATATTCTCTTTTTTTGGGATGACATGATCATAGTTTCTTACATTCTTTATAATGACATCCCTAGTGATTTGATATTCCTTTGTTGTTAAATATACTTAAAAAACATTGCTCTATATTTCCATGGTGTAGTCCTACATTTAATATTAGATTGATGAGATGATCTCACATCTGCTTGCACAAAGTGTTTATGTCTATCTATGAAAAAGCTAAGAGGCTTCATTGCATATTACATGTAAATGTCAAAGCAGCAATAAATGTAAGACAGGAAAAGAGCAGTGCCTGCACAGCAGCTGTTACCGCCACTATCAGAATGGGGCCAGAAACGCTATTAGTCATCACTGGATTATTTTGTTAACATTCAGCTTTTAACTCATCAGATACAGTATAAACACCAAAGCAAGGAAATGCCATCATTTCTGCATGAAGGATCTTCTCAGCAGTAATAATCCTCGGCACCCCCCCGACACAAAGCCTAAATGGTAATATTCGGGGAAGATAAGCCCTCTTGCCCCTAGCACAGCCTGGTATCCCTGGCTAGAAATAAATTAACCACTCTATACATTCCATTCATGTAAAAAAATACATAATAGTAAATGGGTAAAATGGTCTTGCATGTAATAATAGAAGAATGTTTCTTGTTAAAAAATTGACATGTGTAGTTTAACATATGGTATTTGACTCCGTGATAAACAAGACTCTGAATTGGCAAATCTACATTTCATCTGCTATCTAGAACTTGCACTCCATCCAGCATGTACATTTATAGCCAAAGATACTTTTTTAGTAAAACAAAGAGAAATGTGCAAAGTGAAATAAACCACAGCATTCAGTCTCAATTCATCCTTCACTAGCCTGAACTTAGGAATCTGAAATGTGATAAGGTTAATGCACTTTGTACATTTTCATTGTTGCTTGTACTGCTTTACTGAGTAAGGGTTCATGCCCATGGACATTTTCAGGCATAAAATATGCACTTTGCCATGTCCAGTGAGCCGCAGGTAGGGCACACAGAGGGACATAGAAGTAAATGGCTGTATGCCCCTGTACTAGGCTTCTATAGCGAACGCCAGTGCAATAAGTGTGTTTACCCACACGGGCATGCACAGGTGTTTCTTCATTCAGGACCATGCCACCGGAACCGCACAGATGTCAGATTGTGTCCATGCAACCTTAGTGCCCCAAGTGACATCAATGTGATTGCCTGTACAAGGATGCAAGGAACACATGTGCACCCCCATGCAGGCGAACATGGCTCTCACAAAAGAGGCATACGCTGTAGTATGGCCTGTGCAAATGAAGCCTGAATGGTGATCTTCTGTGCGTGCACTTACAACCTATTTTTCCAAATGCAGAAGGGAAAATACATTGTACCTGCACATTCGAGTAAACATTGACGCACAGAAGTATCCCTACCCGCAGTTCCTCTTTGCAAAACGCTACATTTTGTACGCTAGATGTATTTTCTGCCTGAAAATGTGCATGTAGCATAAAGCTGCACATGTAACTACACATATTGTCTGAATCAAACACTTAGAGAACAAATAAATGAAATGGGAAAATATTAGTAAGAAGCTGATTAGTAGACAACACAGTCCACACAGGAAAGTTGTTCAACTTTCAGACAATTTGATAAATAAAACTTTGGGATTGATTTGCTAAAACTGAAGAGTGCAACATCTGGTGCAGCTCTGCATAGAAACCAATCAGCTTCCATTTTTTTTGTCAAAGCTCAACTGAACAAGCTAAGGTTAAAAGTTGATTGGTTAACATGCACAGTATATGTTGGTCACTCCCCTGCCCCCAGCCTGTTGCTGGATAGTCAAGTAGCAGAAGCAGATTAATGAGTCTATCCTTCTGTTTACTCTATTGTTCTATTTTTCTGTTAAAGTGTTCCTTGTCAGCACATGTGCATGCAGTACACCTAAGTGGCTGCTAAGACTGGCCTACCACTCCAGGTTAAGTGTCGCTGTACAGGAAGCTGATACCAAATCAAATTTATGTGGAGTAGGAAAGGACTAGAAAAAAAAGCCATCATAGGTCCGATCAACATATCTTTAGGGATGTTGCCAAGCAACTCTGCCGATCGGACCAGGGATGTTTTTTATAGACATTTCCTACTCAACAAGTTCAACACCTGCCTGAAAACTCAAATAGACTGCGCACTAGTTGCCCTCTGTCAGTACAGTTGCTCCAGAGCTTAGTAAATGGGGCAAAGCTTCACTATGCAAACAGTAACCAATCGTGTACAAGGAACAATTGTTTTGCTTGCACAGAGTTTCTGCTCATTTACTAAGCTCTGCAGAAAAACTTTGCACAGTATTTAACCCTTTAGTAAATAAACCACAGAGTTTTCTCCACCTGCACATACGGAAGGTTGCATGTCTCTACCCCACAGGGTGACTGAGGCCTCTATAGATGTAAGTTATTTTTATTTTTTGTCCTTTGGTCAGACTTGCTGTGCGAATCACCATATTTAGGTAAGCTAACAATAATATAAGGTCTTCTCCATCTCCCTCTTTTCTTTTTCGGTGGATATCATACCACGAGCTGCCCCAGGGGCTAAAAAGAAGTCCCCCGTGACCAAACCCCTCAGACCACAAATTTATAGATTGAATCACATCCAGACACTGACACCAGCTAAAAAAAAACAATATGCCATGATTTTTTGATTTAGTATACATATCTGCATGTATTAGTGTTTATATGTAGATGATTTTCAGCTTCAAATTCCCATATTTAAAGAGTAAATCATGTGGGTATACATTCAACTACTAAACTATATAATATTTACCTCAGCATATAAACATACATAACAAAATAAGCATAGAGTAATAAATTCTCTTTTTAGTTTCATGTTTTCTCTCTATTTTTTATGAATGGACTCCTTGGTTTAGTTTAAAAAGCTGTTTTAAATTCAAGTTTGCCACCAATGTTGCATGCTAATATGCCTAAAATAAAAAAGCCCCTGCAACTGAGATATTTCATTAAATTCTATAAACTCCATCGAGAATACATATACCATAGTAAGATTCAAATTTATTTGGAAATGTATGGTTACTTTTTCCTAATCTCAAATATTGGTTCATATCCCCACATAGGCTTTAGTACATCAGGAAAGTAAAGCGGTTGAAAACGTGCGCTTTATGTTTCATGGCTTCCTCTTCCTCCCTAATTATCGGAATGAATGAACTAGTCTGTGTGATGGATTAAATTCAACACTTGGGCTACAGATTATACAGTTTACAGGTACAGAGCTTGCAGGTGATATTTGCCAGATTGCTGTATTCTGCTCTCCTGCATGCTGTCAATTGGCCTAATACATTAAGCATGTTGTTTTTAACCTCTTGATCCCCTGTCTGAATGAAATTTTAACACAACAATGCTAAAAGAAACAGCATTCAAATTTGCTCCACAAAAAAGCCTCTTGCCCTAATTTAGCCATGGGCAAAAGGACTAAGGCTAATCACTGCCAATGATCTGGGCCAAGGTTCAAGAGGTGGAATAGCCAACGTTTTTTTTTTTTTTTTCTTGCTGTGTACCATTGGGAGGGAGATTTCCCTTTAATACCCTTTTGTTCTGAAGTCCCAAAAACTTTTATAGGAAATTTCTCACAGTATCTGCAATTCCCCTTTTTGGCCCCTTTTACATGACAGACCCATCAGGATCACCTGTCAGTTTTCCAGACGGGCCCGATCAGATACTCCATTATCCTCTACGTGTCCATTTACACCCAACAACATCCAATCTGATCCGCTAAAACTAGACAGATGAAGATCTGTCTAAGTCTGTTTACATCCGACCACCCATAGAGGACAGCGGGCCAGCCATCTGCCTGCTCAGCGCGGATCAGCGGACAGATTCCCCACTAAGCAGGCAGTTTCTGGCTGAGTCCATCCCATGTGCAAGAGGCCTTAGAAAGTTGCCATTGGGAGAGGTGTCCTCTTTGAAAGGTTTAGGTTAAATCTCCCATGACTTTCTTTTTCAGTGAAAATGGTTACAAGGACAAATGGGGTTCTCTGAATTCCAACCAGGATACTACCTGCATGGAGTTTGCATGTTTTCCTGGTGCTTCTGTGGGTATCCTCCAGGTTCTCTGATTTTCTCCTACACTCCAAAGACATGCTGCTAGGTAAATTAGCTCCAATTTAAATGAGCTCTAGTATGTGTATGTATTCATGTGGTGTAGGAAATAGACTGAAAACTCCTTACAGCCAGGGACTGATGTAAATGTACAGTATGTAAAGTTTACCTGGGTGTATGCTAGGGTTACGGAAATGAATAGTTTAGGGATAGTGTTAGATATATGTTTAAAGTGATACTAAACTCTGGCTTAAAAAATTATTTAATTGTATTAATAACCCAAAAAATTCTAATATTTTTCTGCTATTACTCAACTTCCTGTTAAAGGGTAACTCCATTCATTCTCCATGGTCCCTCCATGCATAGAACATTGCACATGACTGCAAAAAACATGCACTGCTTATTCCAAACAAATGGAAGTAAGGGAGAAAAGAAGAAGTTTGGCAGCTCACAGGGAATGCTACAAGTAAACAGTAAGAAACTATTTAATGAAAAATAGATGACAGGTCATTAGATAGTGGATGAGAATACAAATATAGTTTAGTGTAGAGTATTACATTAAGGTTAGATTTAGTTATACAAAATGATTTAAACTGAATTTTTAAATATTGATATACATTTTAAATTGTTATTAGATTTCTCTATATTAAAACATGAAACTCAAAATGATATATATACTCAAATATGGTAACCAAATAATTAACCCTTATATCAGGCATGTCCAAAGTCCGGCCCGTGGGCCAAATGCGGCCCCCCTGTTTATTTAATACAGCCCCCCTGGGGATTTGGATATATGTATTGTTTGTGGCTCCCCGGGCCACAAAATATATATACTGTATTTATCAGCGCTGCCTTGGAGGGGACAGGACGAACGCCGTCAGATTACATGAAGAGAATCTCCTGTTTACTCAGCAGCGTCTGTATTGGACGTCCCATCTCCTGGGATGCCATTGGGCGACTGTTCTGTCTATCGTAGGAGGAGGGACTTTGTATTAAAGAGGCCACAGAGTAAACAAGAGATTGTCCTGTTTGTAATCTGTCGGCACTCGTCCCGCCTTTCTCCCTCTGCCCCCTGAGGCTGCAGATGGGCATTGATCAGGCTACACTGATGGCAATATTAAGGCTGCATTCATGGCACATCTGAGGCTGCATTGGTTGCAATGGTAAGGCTGCATTCATGGCACATGTAAGGCTGCATTCATGGCACATGTAAGGATGCATTCATAACACATTTGAGGCTGCATTATGGCACATGTGAGGCTGCATTGGTTACAATGGTAAGGCTGCATTGGTTGGCAATGGTAAGGCTGCATTGGTTGGCAATGGTAAGGCTGCATTCATGGCAATGGTGAGGCTGCATTCATGGCAATGGTGAGGCTGCATTCATGGCAATGGTAAGCCTGTGCGTGTTATACGCCAATAAATATGGTATATTCAAATAACACACCCAAGCTCATCCTTAGTCCTGAGCAGCACTCTGGCATTCGTTGGGGCCACAAAAGAAATAAATACAGTATGTACAAATAACACGCCAAGCTCATCTCTTCAGCACACACAGCCACAAAGGCAAGAGAATTCTTGTTGGGCAGTGTATTAGTTGCTCGGACGAATTATAATGGTTCAAAGAATGTTCAAAGAATGTCAGGAAAAATAGTCGACCCTCACATATTTTTAATTTATCAAATCTGGCCCTGGACACCCCTGCCTTGCTGATAAAGTAACAAAGCTTGTATCTCAAAAACCTCTGATGGAAGCAGACATCGCCAAAATCCCAAGTCACACAATAGTTCTGAACAGTGGCTTCACTAGCTAAGGTTTTTCCCTGTTGCTGTGCTGGTATGGAGCCAGGTAAATGAACTATAGGTGCTTCCATGAAAGAATTGTGACATGGGTGTTTTGCTATATGATGGACTTGTTTGAAATGTAAAACAGAGCAGAAAAGATGGATTTCACTGTGGGAAGTAAACTCTAAGGCCGCGTACACACGATCGAATTTGTCCTCTGAAAACGGTCCGATGGACCATTTCAGCAGACAAATCCGATCGTGTGTACGGGCTAGCGGACAGATTTGTCCATCGGACAAATTTCAAAGCATGCTTTGAAATTTGTCCGCTACAAACCTGTCCGTCGGATATGTCTGCTGGTTAGTACGGGAAACCAGCGGACATATCCTCCCGCACATGCGTCGTATCCTGTGAATGGATCCGACGCATGCGCGCGGAAGTGTTTACTTCCTGGTGCGGTGACGTGGCGGTGACGTGGCGGCGTCAACTTCACCGCCACGTCACCGCGCTGTCCGCCGGCAGGGAATTTGATCCGATGGTGTGTACAGCCATCGGATCAAACAGTCCGGCGGACATATCCGATGGAAACGGTCCGTCGGACCGTTTCCATCGGATACATCCCATCGTGTGTACGTGGCCTAACACAAAAAAAAAAAAAAAAACATTTCCTTACCCAAAGCATTCAGAGATAATCACATATTAAAATATGTCTAAATAGGTCAACCCATATTTTATAGCATCAGTAGTATAGTATATACTTAACGAAAACTGGATTTACATTGTTGGAGTCATCCTTCCCTTTGTACGTAATGGAGGAATGGAACTAAGGTCCTAACAGTTCAGCCCATAGAGCATCAGGAAAGGGTCAGGAGAATCACAATACATTTGGAAAAGGTGTGGATGATCTTAAATAAGTAACTGTTCTATCTTGAACTGAATATAGTTTTTTTTAAGGAAAGGTTTTCTTTCATTTCCTTTTTTTTTTCTTTCTCCCCATGTAATGGAAGATTTATCACTCACCGACTGGGATGGGCACTCTTGGGGTGGGTCATCCTGGATTCAGTTAGGCATTTTGTATATTGCACTTTGGGTAGAGCACCAGTATATATATTGACATATTGAAACATAGAGATTAATTATGATTGTATAAAGGTTAGATAAGGATTATTATTATTAGTAGTATTATTACAGACAGTGAAATAGAATAGTAAACCAAAGGGGAATATTTTTGGACGAATAGGATCATTTGATGTGCCACATAAGAAAAGAGTAGAGATTTATCTTTTTTTTTTTTTTTTTACTTTTTCTTTTCCTATTATTTTATATATTCATTTTTAGGTATTAAATATTAAGTATATAAACACAGAAATTAATGTAGCACTTTTTAAAGAATAGGGGTAAAAATTACTGGTTCAGCCACTAGAAACTATAAACATAAATTATAGGAAATAATTCTTCTTTAACTCCTTTCTGTCCCTAGTCTGTAGAATAATTTTCCCTAGGAAGCAAGATACATCACCCTGCCAGTCCTTCCCACTAGCCAAGATCTGTTTGGATTGTATAACAAGCAAAACGACCAGGTGACAATGCCAATGAGTCTAAAACAGGCTATGTAATGAGAAAAGATAGGTTTTATTTAAAAATTCTAATAGCATGTCGATAAAGGGGAAAATAAGAAAACAGAGGACGCAAAATATAAGCAGAATAAATATCAGCTTTAAATTAGGCAAATGCTAAACTTTATTTAACTTTAAAGCTTTGTGCACACAGGACGTTTAAAAAACGCCAGCGCTGCTGCCAGTGCTTTTGAATAATGTTTATGGGCGTTTATGGGTGTTTATCCACATTTTTTGGGTGTTAGTGTTTTTAATGTAAAAACACTCAAAAATGCCAAACGCGGCTAAATACCTCTTACAGAGTTTAGTAGCGTTTAGCCATATTTAGCAGCGTTTTTACAGTTTAACAGCCTCTGCTCATGTTTTTTTCCTACTGCTCCTAAACGCTTATGCCTCCAAAAGTCTCTGAAAGTTTATGTGTGCATGGGCACATAGGCTAACATGGAGGGGCGTTTAGAGGCAGTTAAAAATTGTCAGACATACCTAACAGCAGCTGTAAAAACGTTCTGTGTGCATGAGACCTAAGTGTCTGTAAATGAATACTTACCAATTCTTCATTTACAAACTGAGAGTTGTACTGTGCGTCCTCTTCAGTCACTGTTTGCTGGACAAGTTTTTTGCAAAACAGCCAAGTGGCCAAGCTGGCAATAAACATCCCAATATCTGGTACAAACAATCGGATTCCATTGCCAGTGTCTGTATCCTTGAGGCTAGAAAAAATAAAAGACACCATTATCTATTGCTGATTTAAAAACCTTTAATAACAAGAGCAATACTCATTGTAAGTAAGAATCCAATAATTCTGGAGGAAAAATTGGGAAAGTAATGTCACAATAGATAATTATAAATAAAAGTAGATAGATAGATAGATAGATAGATAGATAGATAGATAGATAGATAGATAGATAGATAGATAGATAGACAGACAGATAGATAGATAGATAGATAGATAGATAGATAGATAGATAGATAGATAGATAGATAGATAGATAGATAGATAGATAGATAGATAGATCTTTTGTATTTTATATATCTAAAAGAATCTTATTGATATTTCAAACAGGAATTATCACAAAACCCAAATGTATCAATATATTATCATTACGTCTTTATCACAATAGGTTCAGCAGATACCACACTTTAGAACTTTTGTACCTTGGTTATAAACAAAGGTTATAAATTGCCATTAATATGCATAATCTAAAAAATAGTGCAAGCAAAATGATTCACACCTTGCACACATTGTGCCTGAGGCCTCGTACACACAACCGTTTTCCTCGACAGAATCCATCAAGAAACTTGGTGGCAGAGCTTTTTTGCTGAGGAAAATGGTCGTTTGTATGTTTTTCATCAAGAAACAAGTTCTCTTTTTCCTCGTCTGGAGTCTCAATTTCCTTGTCGCGTTTTTCGTCGGGCTGGTTTACGACGAGAAACACGTTCGTGTGTATGCTTAGAAACCCGCGCATGCTTAGAATAAAGTATGAGATGGGAGCGCACCTTCTGTAAAGTAGGGTTTGTAATGGAGATAGCACATTCATCACGCTGTAACAGACTGAAAAGCGCGAATCTCACCAAACTGGCGCCAGTGGAATCAAACTTCCTCTTTATAGTGCCGTCGTACGTGTTGTACGTCACCGCGTTAGAGAATGACGAGATTTTGTCTTGACAGTGTGTACGCAAAGAAAGCTTGTCAAGATTCCCGACAAGCCTAACAAGGAACTCGTCGAGAAAAACAATGTTTCATTTACGACGAGTTCCTCGTGTGTACGAGGCCTTAGTGTGTTTTTTCTTTCTACTGTAGGCTCAATTCACTACAATAAACCACCAAGATAAGGATCCCTATTTGCAAAAAGTGACAGTCCTGTATATATCATTAATAAAATGTCTTCACTTCTCTAAAGCTTCATGAATTTAGCTTATCATTCTGCTGGTATTTCTAGTATGTAAGAATATATATAATACTTTTTTTTTTTTAGCCTGAACTATTTGAATAATAGCAAGATATAAAAACTGTGAATGTTTACAATGAAATTCAGTCACCTCCTAAAAAAATATAAAATTAAAATTGGTCAAACAAAATCTGTGGTTTTCTCTGCTAATCCATTTGGCACGGCATATGGGAATGTAGACCAGGATATGTGTAGGTGCTTGAGTGATAATGAACATCCTCACTCTGTAAAGGGAAAATAACTTAGGAAATTACACATCCCCTGCTGTCAAAACATCCAGCTTCTTTTTCTTTGATACACTGTTTAAACAGGTTTTAGCAATTTGAAATGCTTGTATTTTATAGGATTTATTTGGAGTTTGTGGCAAAATCAAATAAAAACAAGGTATGTAGGCCTAGATATTGGTCATATTGAAGGCTAACTAAAGTCTAGGCAGCTAATATTTTTCTGAAAGGGGCTGATTGTGTTTTTTATCTTTCATCTTTTAAAGCAACCATATCACTATGGGGTCCAAAGTAAAGTAAAGCCAGCTTGTAAAAGAGAATGATATATTAGCTTAAAGCGGAGGTCCACACAAAAAATTATCCTCTGCTGTCTGGATTACTCCCCCCTTCCGTTGTCACATTTGGCACCTTTCAGGGGGGAGGGGGTAGCAGATACCTGTCTAAGACAGGTATTTGCATCTATTTCCGAGCATAGATAGGCATCTTATCTGCGGGTATCTACGCCACGTCAGGCGCCCCCCCGACACTGTCTTCTGGGAAACACGCAGGTCCCAGAAGACAGCAGGGACCAGTGAGATTGCACAGCACGACTCGCGCATGCCCGCAAGGCTTCACTTCCTGACTCCCTTACCGAAGGCGGTGGTGGTTGTGCGCTCTAGGGTGATAGAAAAAAATGTATAATGTTTGGGGGGTTCTAAGTAATTTTCTAAAAAATAATGTTTTTAACTTATAAACACCACATCTAAAAAAGAGGCTCGGTCCTTAAGTGGTTAAGTTACCTATGCAAGAGTCTGTACGTTTGAGAAACACTGACTTATAATGAATGACAGCCAATGATAGAGACATGTACTGCAAAATGTCACAGAATTGTGTAGGTAGAAACACGTTTCATTACGGTAATGTAGAATATGATTTAGTTATCCTCATGTGTGTTCCTTTTACGCTTGCTTTCACTTACTTATTTACCAGTTTTACTACTAGCATCTGGCAGTCATTGGGAAAACTGTGATATACTTCTGCATTATGCAATCACTATAACTTATATCAGTTTTATTTACATTTCAGAATGAATGTTGCATATTTGCAGCCACAAAGCTGGGAGGCATTTCAAATATTTTTGGACTGAACTATTTAGTCTCTTTTGTGGCAAAATGCATTTATCTGTATGAAATCTGCTCATATTCTACTCACAATCCTCATGTGAAGGATTTCTCCAAAGTAAATGTATTTTACATGGCGGGAATTATTCCATGAACCATTTCTCATAATGTTTCTACAGCAGTGGGTATTTTGTCACATGATTACCATGACTGTCATAAAACAATGCAGGTTCTCTTTAAAGTAGTTGTTAACATAATATAGCTATAACTATGCATGTTTTGTCATGTGGCCATACATCTCCGTATCTCCTGGGGGGAGGGGGGGTGTAGGGTTACAAGAGTTGAGTTTAGGAGAATTGGCAAAAAAACTTTAAACGTGGAAAATTTGCCTTAATATTGCTGCAGGTACCATTTTTAGACATGTGCACACTGAAATATTTTGTTTCGGAATTTAGTTTTTGTCTGAAAAATACATTTATTTAGTTACTCCCGAAATTCATTTTTTATTTTAATTTGTTTAGTTAAAAAACACATTCGTCCGAAAATCCGAATTAATTAAGGTTGAATCTGTCATTGAAGGCTTATGGTGTCTGTCGAATGTTCTAAGAAGCTTCGACGGAGCAACTAAACTGTTTGATGCCAACAACATATCCATACATTTCCGGTCTAATGTTCCGCCTACAAGCTATAGAAGAATTCTAATGTTTTATGACACTAGTAATAATTATATTTATAAAATATTATTACTAGTCAGCCAACATTCACATTTTTCTATGGGCCGTGCATTAGATTGAAAATGTACAATTGCGGCGTCGTACAGTTAAGCTGCTTGCGAATCTTCTTAAGCCAATGACAGATTAAACGTTTGTATGTTATGACAGTGTGACTTGTCGAATCTTCGTCATTCATGTCGAATGGTCTACCCCAACACTGTCTCTATAATGTCGAATCTTTTCTCTCTATGTCAAATCTTTCCTCTCTATGTAGAATAATCGTGGACCAATAGAGTTACGTTAGGCACATTCGACCACAGTTTCGATAGACACAGATTGCTATTGTCAGCGTCATGTCGAATCTCCTATCTACAGTGCGGAAAATAAGTATTTGAACACCCTGCTATTTTGCAAGTTCTCCCCCTTGGAAATCATGGAGGGGTCTGAGATTGTCATCGTAGGTGCATGTCCACTGTGAGAGACATAATCAAAAAAAAAAAATTCCAGAAATCACAATGTATGATTTTTTTAACTATTTATTTGTATGATACAGCTGCAAATAAGTATTTGAACACCTGAGAAAATCAATGTTAATATTTGGTACAGTAGCCTTTGTTTGCAATTACAGAGGTCAAACGTTTCTTGTCGTTTTTCACCAGGTTTGCACACACTGGAGGAGGGATTTTGGCCCACTCCTCCACACAGATCTTCTCTAGATCAGTCAGGTTTCTGGGCTGTCGTTGAGAAACACGGAATTTGAGCTCCCTCCAAAGATTCTCTATTGGGTTTAGGTCTGAAGACTGGCTAGGCCACGCCAGAACCTTGATATGCTTCTTACAGAGCCACTATCCTGGCTGTGTGCTTCGGGTCATTGTCATGCTGGAAGACCCAGCCTCGACCCATCTTCAAAGCTCTAACTGAGGGAAGGAGGTTGTTGCCCAAAATCTCGCAATACATGGCCCCGGTCATCCTCTCCTTAATACAGTGCAGTCGCCCTGTCCCATGTGCAGAAAAACACCCCCAAAGCATGATGCTACCACCCCCATGCTTCACAGTAGGGATGGTGTTCTTGGGATGGTACTCATTATTCTTCTTCCTCCAAACACGGTTAGTGGAATTATGACCAAAAAGTTCTATTTTGGTCTCATCTGACCACATGACTTTCTCCCATGACTCCTCTGGATCATCCAAATGGTCATTGGCAAACTTAAGACGGGCCTTGACATGTGCTGGTTTAAGCAGGGGAACCTTCCGTGCCATGCATGATTTCAAACCATGACGTCTTAGTGTATTACCAACAGCAACCTTGGAAACGGTGGTCCCAGCTCTTTTCAGGTCATTGACCAGCTCCTCCCGTGTAGTCCTGGGCTGATTTCTCACCTTTCTTAGGATCATTAAGACCCCACGAGGTGAGATTTTGCATGGAGCCCCAGTCCGAGGGAGATTGACAGTCATGTTTAGCTTCTTCCATTTTCTAATGATTGCTCCAACAGTGGACCTTTTTTCACCAAGCTGCTTGGCAATTTCCCCGTAGCCCTTTCCAGCCTTGTGGAGGTGTACAATTTTGTCTCTAGTGTCTTTGGACAGCTCTTTGGTCTTGGCCATGTTAGTAGTTGGATTCTTACTGATTGTATGGGGTGGACAGGTGTCTTTATGCAGCTAATGACCTCAAACAGGTGCATCTAATTTAGGATAATAAATGGAGTGAAGGTGGACATTTTAAAGGCAGACTAACAGGTCTTTGAGGGTCAGAATTCTAGCTGATAGACAAGTGTTCAAATACTTCTTTGCAGCTGTATCATACAAATAAATAGTTAAAAAATCATACATTGTGATTTCTGGATTTATTTTTTTGATTATGTCTCTCACAGTGGACATGCACCTACGATAACAATTTCAGACCCCTCCATGATTTCCAAGTGGGAGAACTTGCAAAATAGCAGGGTGTTCAAATACTTATTTTCTGCACTGTATATCGAACTGTTGTAGCAACGAAAATAAAGCATTTTTTTTAATGTCGGATCTTTTGGATTTCGGATTCTGCGCGTTCTGCGCGTTCATTTTCGTTAAAACGATAACCAAAATGCACGAAATTCGGACGAAAATGCATTCGGACAAAAACGAATGCACATGTCTAGCGTTTACTCATCTCTGTGGGAGTAAGTCATTACAATCTGACCCACAAAAACAACATATCCACACATATACTACACTGTGCATGTGAATCAGTATAAGCACTGCCATAGCTGTAGTATGCAACTGAGAAGAATTGGAATTTTCAGTATCAGAAGACAAATACTTTCTTAGGTGGTACCCCAAGGAAAAGGATGTGCCCAGCTTCCTTCAACTTTTTTCAACCGGTCTTATGTTCGTTCTACTATTTTTGATGCCAATCAAACAGCTTAGCACACATGTTCAGGGGCATATTTTATTGCTACTACGAGTGGCACAATGTTTAGGAATACCTTTGCCTGAGTTTCTTGTTGCCCATTACTACAATTTGTCGGAAATTAATTGTTGCATATTTCTGGAACACTAGCAGCTTTGAAGAAGACAAACATTCAGGGCAGGGCTAGGCAAACCCAGTTTTAGAAAATATACAATCTGATCCATCAGCAGTTACAACACTGACAGACAAGTCAAACAAGCACAGCTAACATTGGGATAACAATGCTGCCTAGATTTCAGAAGCAACAGGACAGCATTGTTACCCTGCAATAGAAAAAAAAAAAGAATCTGCACATGACTGGCAGGATCAATGAGTATATGTTTGTGTTTGTGGGGAAAGACAAAATGCAGTTTAAATGAACCTTCAGTGATATAAAAAAAAAATGTTTTTACGTTTTATTTTAAAACATTATTAAAGCAGAGGAGGATCACACAAAAAGTGAACCTCCGCTTTTCAGAACCCTTCCCCCCCTCCGGTGTCACATTTGGCACCTTTCAGGGGGGAAGGGGTGGAGATACTTGTATAATACAGGTATTTGCACCCACTTCCAGGCATAGACTCCCGCGGGAATCACGCCCCTTCCCACCCCCCCATGCTGTCTTCTGGGAAACACACTGGTCCCAGGAGACAGCGGGGACCAGTGAAGACATGCAGCGCGACTTGCACATGCGCAGTAGGGAACCGGGATGTGAAGCCGCAACGCCTTACTTCCTGATTCCCTCACGAGGTGGCGGCAGGGGGCAGCCAAGAGCTGATGAATTGCTCGGCTTCGGCTGCCGACATGGCGGGCACCCTGGACAGGTAAGTGTCCATTTATTAAAAGTCAGCAGCTGCAGTATTTGTAGCTGCTGGCTTATAATATTTTTTTTAGGCAGACCTCCGTTAAACAACGCCAAATGAAAAAAAAAACATTTTTAGATATGATATGCTAGATTTGTTTTCTTTTATTGCCATTTTTTAAATGGCCATTTTTTAAATTCCGATAAATTCCATCGGAGTTAAGATATAGAACATGTTCTATTTTATTTTCGATGTGATTTGCCCCGGCAAAAAGCCAGATCGTGTGTACGCAGCATTACTGTTTTTTTCTTAAATATAAGTCAAAACAAATGCAGCCACCACATTTAAGGATACTTTTTGGTTTTGGTTTAATACTGCTTTAACTTTGTCTTGAAAGAAATCTTCAGTTGGAGGAAATAAAGTCTGCCTATTTGATTTGGTATTCCTGTGAGGCCTCGTACACACGACCAAGGAACTCGTCGGGAAAGACACATCGCTTTCCTCGACGAGTTCCTTGTTAGGCTTGTCGAGAAACTTGACAAGCTGTCTTTGCGTACACACAGTCAAGACCAAAGCTCCCCGTTCTCAAACGCGGTGACGTACAACACATAGACGGCAGGGAAAGTTTGATTCCACTGGCACAACCCTTGGGGCTGCTTTTGCTAATCTCATGTTACTGCGTGTTAGGTAAAAGTTTGGTAAGAGACATTTTCACGTTTCAGTCAGTTACAGCGTGACAAATTTCCATTACAAACGCTAATTTTAATGAAGGTGTGCGGGTTTCTAAGCATATACACCAACGTGTTTCTCGTCGAAAACCAGCCCGACAAGGAACACGACGAGGAAATTGAGACTCCCATCCAGAAAAAAGAGAACTTTCTCTCTTTCTTCCTCGTCGAGTTCCTCAATAGTTTTCTCGATGAAAAGCATACACACAACCGTTTTCCTCGGCAAAAAAGCTCTGCCACCAAGTTTCTTGATGGATTCTGTCGAGTTTCTCGGTCGTGTGTACGAGGCCTAAGAGTCACTGTTCTGACGGTTAAGCATCAACTGTCCAGTTTAATCCACATGTTGAATAAATAATATATAGTATTCTACCATATCACAATGAATGCTGGCATATTTATAGGCTGTTGTGATTGTTGTAGGTCAAAAAAGTGTCTTGCGGCACTACTCATTTCTGCCAATGAGCACTTTTTAAAAACGAAACAAACTGATAGAAAAAAGTATACACAAATAGTGCATTTACTGCCAAAGCTTGTGTTTTGACTGGAGTTCCTCTTCAATATTTAACACCAACAAGCAAAAATCTGCTATTTTAAACTGATTCAAAGTATATTTAAACAACGGCATCCTGCTAAGTATCAGCAAGAGGTGAGTATATCAAGCATTAATCTCAGACTACAAGACGCTGAGAAGCTGAATTTGTTAGCAGTTACTGGCTAGGTTTAGAAGTGTAATACAGCTTTTCCATGAGTGCTTCCTTTGACTCTCCTCATACCAGACATAGATGCTTTCTTGTAGCCTGGTTGAGTAATAAGAACGTTGTGTACTTCTCATACTAAACACCAATGCTTTTTGTTACTCTGCAAACTCCTATTTGACAACCCAATGTTTTTGTTGCAGACTTTGCTTCTCAAATATTTGCAGGACCAAAATATATAAAGTGAGTCAGGTAGACGTGCGCACATTCCCTTCCTTTATACTGCAATTTCCCCAGATGTTGGACCATTGTCCAGAGCATATAAATGTAGGCAGATTGAGGATTTTCTCTACCTCAATTTATGTTACAATGATGGCTTCACCAGTCATGGAAAGTAGGCATGAGCAAACTGGCCAGTGAAAATTTGGAAACTGCCTAAAAGGAATGTGTTTGGTTGGTTGCAAAAAAATAGATCAACACTCCTGGAGCAACATCCATATGGGATTGAGTTTGTGGAAAAGTAAAAAGTCAAGGCTCTAGGTCAGACTTTATAAGCAAAAAGGAGTAAAATCATTTTTTTTATTTTATTATACTCTCTTCCATCTTGCCGATAAAGTCTGTGTTTGGTTGGTTATTATTAAAATAATGTTTTTGACCACATTTTAGATGTAGTGTTTTAATAGCTCTGATAGATCAAGCTTTAAGCAACATTAAAGTCACCTTCAAGTTTTTTAATGCATGCTAAAGTGGCCCCTCAGTCAGTATTATCACATGTCATATTAGCATGACACCATAGTACCATTTAGTCTGGCAAAAATGCCGTTGCAACTTGAATCAGGGCCTATTTGAAAACTTTCAGTATCTGCAGATTTGTTTTCCAACTTTTATACTCGTTATATCAAACTGAACAAGTAGAGTATATGATAGCTACATACTGGTCATGATTTTGGAATGTCATAAATCCATCTGATTTGTATATTACACCTTGTTTAAGAAAACCTGTACTGAGAGAATATAGATCTCGCCATTGCTCACAATTCCTTCCCAAAATGATAGTTGTTAGTCTATACTGTGGCGTCAAAGGCAGTTCTTTCCAAGCCACTGGCCTGAAATTATGGCGATCAGGTGTGACTTCATTCTGACTTTCAGATCTGCATACTCAGTGCAGATCAGGGACTAAAAAAATATTACAGCCTGGCAAATGGTAAACTTGGAAGGGGACCAGCAAGTACAGCCCCATATTTCTCTATGCATAGGTTTCCTTGGACTTGTTTTTATTATTTAGATATATTCTAGAATTGAATGAAGCATAAAGCTGACTACCCCTGCAGTTGAACAAAATATAAGAGGAAATTCAATTTAAAAGTTTGTTTAAAATGGGAAAAGATCAACCCTGAAACCACAACTGGGTCACAAATTTTCAGATTCTTAGGCCCGTGTCACACCTGACAACATCCAAAATCCCATGAATTACAAAGGTGACTGTTCATATATGAGCGCTCAGATGTCTGCAGTTCCAAAACCTACCTGAGCTAATTTTGAGGCATATTTTTGGCCCTGTAGACTTCATTTAGAGTAGGTTTTTATGTTTATTTAATTTAGTGTTCTTTGCATTCACATTTATGGTTCATTAAATCATAATGTGTTTACTGTGACTTAAAATTTTATATATAAAAATTTTTTTTTCACAGTTTAAAAAAAAAATGTGACTAATAAGGGTTCTGGATAGTTAAAATAGCTTATAAAATCTTCAGAAGCTTTTAAATCCACCAAAAACCATCTTAATTTTACTTTACTAATTGACTTCAATGTATTGCTCCAAAATAGTGCAATTTTAATAAAATCTCACACAAATATCAACGCTATCTAGTTTCATTTTTATGTATTAACTTTATGTGACTAGTGATGAGCATATCTACCCGGGTTACATTCACCAAGGGTGGCTGTGTGTATACAAGACAAGTTTGAGCCAACATTCCGTCGGAAAAAAAATCCACGCTCTTGTTGTCGGAATGTCCGATCGTGTGTACGTGCCATTAGTCTGTTGGCTATAGTTTAACCACTTGCCTACTGTGCACCTACACCCCCCTTATGCCCAGACAAAATTTTAGCTTCCGGCACTGCGTCGCTTTAACTGACAATTGTGCGGTCGCGCGATGTGGCTCCCAAACAAAATTGACGTCCTTTTTTTCCCCATAAATAGAGCTTTCTTTTGTTAGGATTAGATCACCCGTGCGGTTTTTATTTTTTGCGCTATAAACAAAAAAAGAGCAACAATTTTGAAAAAAGACACAATATTTTTTGCTTTTTGCTATAATAAATATCCCATTTAAAAATAAAAAATAAATATATTTTTTATCTCAGTTTAGGCCGATACGTATTCTTCTACATATTTTTGGTAAAAAAAAAAAAAAAAAATCGCAATAACCGTATAGTGACTGGTTTGCGCAAAAGTTATATTGCCTACAAAATAGGGGACATAATTATGATTTTTTTGTTATTTTTTTTTTACTAGGAATGGCATACAGTTTTACTTTTTTAGTTTCAATATGATGACTGGGGATATAGGGAAATCACTTCACAGGCACCTATTGTAATTGTCAGTGGATTAAAAACTTGCTGAATGCTGCAAATACATGGAGTAGACAATGCCAAAATATCAGCAACACAAACTTTCACATTTACGCCCTGTACTCTGGAACAAATTACACCTGACCACTTTGGATTCTTTGGGGTCACTTTCTTTGAAACTGCATCAAACAGATGGCGGAAGTAACACAAGTCTGGCAGAAACCAGAGTATTACATTTGCCTGACCCAGTGATTTGTTTATCCCTGCTTTTGTGGAAAGTACAAGATCCTAGGTGTTGTTTTAGAAAGATGGATTCGATTTCAGTCTATCAAATAATTTTTGATCAATTAACTAAAAGGATTTTTTTTTAACCTAGCCCAGTGAACTTGTGTCTACTTCAAACAATTAATACAGAGGGCAATTTAAAGTGTATGTAGGGGAATATACAGTATATACACTCACTGGTCACTTTATTAGGTACACCTTGCTAGTACTGGGTTGGACCCCCCTTCCCTTTTAGAACTGCCTTAAAGTGTTACTAAACCCATATTGGATTGAGAACTTGTGACTGTGGAGGACATTGGAGTACAGTGAACTCATTGTGGACACTGTAGCCATAAAAGGATGGACATGGACTCTTTGGCATTTAAATGATGCTCAATTAGTACTAAAGAGTCCAAAAGGGTAATATCCTCCACACCATTACACCACCAGCAGCGTTGATACAAGGCAGGATGGATCCATGCTTTCATGTTGTTCTGACCATCTGAATGTTGCAGCTGAAATTGAGACTTATCAGACCAGGCCCCTTTCAGGATGCTGGGAGCATGGATTCCAATGGCGGGGGTATTTTTTTGAAGCACGGATTAGAGCTAGAGGCTCTAATAGGCTTCAAAATAGGGTTGGCTCAGGGTGTAGAGAATGGAGAGAATTACAGCCCACCCAGGTGTGTTACAACAGCGAATGAATATTCACTATTGGAACACTGATCCACCTCCTGGCCAATCAGGAAGCGGATTTTGACACCCTTCATCCGATTGGCTGAAAGGACAGTCGATCATATTGGACATCCTAAGAGGAGGGGAGGAGTCACATGCTGGAAGCGATCGATGGAGAGGACACAGAGCTGCTGCATGCTGCCCGCCATGCGCTACCTGCCTAGATGGGGTAAGTGGTGGACCAATCAGCAAATAGAGAATGTATCGCCATATGTATCTTTTGGATCTCATTGGATCAAATGGCAGGCAGGTGTCAGTGGACACATCTCCACCTGCCTATAGAAGTCAATGGGTGACCCGTTTGGATGTGCCTGAAAAGAGAATAGGTGGATCCGAGCGGGTCTATCGTGTGAAGGGGGCCTAAGACATAAAGACTAGTGATGAGCGGAATACGCCATATTCGATTTCGCGATATTTCGCAAATATTTCAAAGAATATTCGCGAATATTCGTTAATATCGAATATTCGTGATATTTTATATAAAAAAAAAAAAATTGCAAAATTTCGCCAATGCGAAATTTCGATAATGCGAAATTTCGCTATTTTTTTTTTGGATAAAATATCACGAATATTCGATATTTTACGAATATTCGCTATATTTTATATAAAAAAAAAATAGCGAAATTTCGCACATGCGAAAGCGAAAATGATTGCGAAATTTCGCAATTTTTTTTTGGATAAAATATCACGAATATTCGATATTTACGAATATTCGCTATATTTTATAAAAAAAAAAAAATTCCGAAATTTCGCTAATGCGAATGCGAAATTGATTGCGAAATTTGAAAAAATACGAATATTCGAAATAGCGAATATTCGCCGCGATATTCGAGTTATTCGCAAATACTCGAATATGCAATATTCGTAGCGAATATTCGCAATGCGAATATTCGTGAGCAACACTAATAAAGACTTACAGTGATGGATGTAAACAAACACCAGAGTAAAAGGCCATCCAATTGAGGTATACATCTGTAGAGGGGTAATGTGAGTTAGATAGGGTCAAGGAAGAAGTGCAAAAAAGATAAGTGCTATTTGTCTTTAAGTGAACTTCTCCTTTCAGCTTATTATGTCTGTAAACATTTGATGTCTACCTTAAAGTGGAACTTTAGGCTAAATTATTAGAATGGGTGTACACAGGTAGGAATTTTAATGCAGAAGAGATATGCTTTGTCTTTTCTGCATTAAAACGACTTACCTGCCTGTCTGCCCTTGTAGAGTGAGCTCTTCACACGCAGCTCACTGTACAAATTCAGCAATGCTGAATCTGACTGAATTCCAGTGCATGTGCAGGAGTGACATCATCCCTGCCTGGCAACAGCAGGTGGTGATCAAGACCAGGAAGCGGGCCGCCTGATGATGTCAGCGGTCAGGTGGGGAGCTCAAGGATGCTGCATCGCTGTATCTGAGCTGAGTATTGTTCCTCTATAAATGTCAATGATATGTCAGTATAGTTAAATTAAAGTGATTTTGTGATGAATTCTTAATAAAAGAAAACTATTAACAATAAGAACAATAATATGTTACATACCTTTGAAAGCCTATGTGTCTAAATGATTTCTCCCATGTTGTACCTACAAATACAGAAAAAAGCAATAGTGTTAAAAAAGCAACTGCTTTTAAATCACATAAAACCTAATATCATTGTACATCAGTTTTGAAATAAATACATTTGCCTATTACCTGCCAAATAATATTATGACTAATTCCAACGTAAATGAAAAGGAAGACCGCATGACCTCTCACCCTATGTGTCCTCTTATCATACAATTCAGGCTCTGTGTACCTTTACACAATAACATGACAAGGAAAGGATGTGTGCAGCTGGCTTGTACCAGGGTCATCAGTCTCACAGGTGCAGCAGAAACCTCAGAACGATGCAATCAAATAAAAATAGTGGAAACATTAACGCTGTGTTGAAATTAAAGGGCAACATATCAACATGGATATTTCCTTTTTTGGGGAACTGATGAGTTACATCACTCACCAGTTTCTTCTCCATTAGAAAAATGGTCCCACTCTCTGTTGCTCCCTTACACTCCTACCTCCTAATTGATTGTCCTACTTTATAAATGATATATGGGAAGGGAGGCATTATTTTGTTGGCTTTGTACTGCTCACATCACCTGGCTAAACCGGTATCATTATGTGCTTGTAAAACTTGGCAGTAACGATTTCTGTAACTTGTGAAAGTCTCATTTACTGCTTTATAAAAATGCCCCAGCTATTACCAAATATATAGTTCTAAAACTCGCCATATACTGGTAGAATTTTACTAGCAAAGGCTCCTGATCAAATGTTTGATTTTTTGATTAATGGGGACAAATCAAATTAGAAGGCTCAGAATGGTGTTTCTTATCTGAACATACAAAATTCTATTGGTTCATATGGTCAGGAAAATTGTTTGTATTGTATTTGTATACTATTGAAAGGGATCGAAAATAACTAAACATTAACATTTTATAGATTGGTATGGGAATCCAATTAAAATTCATTACAGTTGAACAAAAATTCTTGAATCAATGATGGGAACATGGAATGGTCTGTTGAGCGAATGGTTCCAATGTCTTATGCCTCGTACACACGGTCAGACTTTTGACCGTGCAAAAGTCTGCCATGACCCCGTCGGAAGTCCGACGGACAAAAAGAGAACAGGTTCTCTATCTAAGGTCGTCGGACTTCCGACAAAAAAAGTCAGATGGAGGCTACATACGGCTGTACTTTCCGAGAAAAAAAGCCCACTGGCAAAACACTGGAAAAACAGTGTAAGGCAAGCTTTATTTTCCTCTGAATCCCGTGCTTGCTCAATCACAGCACACTATCTTGTTTTTTGTTAATGGCTTTCAAAATTGAAGCACCTCTTGCTAGGATCACTAGCATTGGGCATGTACCTTATCTAACCCTATACTAATTCTGTTGTCTCCAACAGGATATTTGGTTGCTTTCTGTATTTTCCTTTTTTGCCCATACCACCAACCAATTCTGAATGTGCATGCTACATTGTAAGCTTTGAAAAAAAAAGTGTGGCTGTGGCAAGGGGTGAACCTAGGAACTCTGATGAAACATGAAGAACGTTCCCTTGACCCTGGATTCACATCGACTTATTAGACTTCGATTTTCAATCGAGTTATGATTGTATTTGGTGTAAGTGAGTGAAGAAGCCACAAGACATGTGGAATACGGCATTGATTGCATACATTTATTTCATACTTTTAGGCTGAGCTTGCTCTTGGAATCCTTACAGATAGCAGTAGAAATGATCAGGTATAAAATAATTGAGAATAAAGATACTTTATAACATCTGTGGGTAACGTTGTGGCCAAAGTATTTTCAGCTGAAGGAAGATATTTTACTGTAATCAGATGTACCTAAATACGGGGCAGCCTAGAAGCCAAAGTGTTGCAGAATGACTTTTCTGTAATTGTTGCTTCCTGTTTATATCAGCCACTGTGGTTACCTAAAACATACAAGCATAAAAGTCCATGGCTGGGTACCTTAATAACCCCAGACCATAAACACTAATATAAACAAGGCCGGATTAATGTTATGTGACAAACAAAATAGTTGTAGCTTTAGTCACAGCTAAATGGTGCAGTAATTCACCAAATTCGACTAATGTTCTCTTTCACTGGCTAACACAGGAGAGCATTCATAAAAGCAGAATAAAGGAAAACCAGAGTAGAATGCAGACTTTACTGGTCGTAATTACAGCTTTCTCTGTAACTACTGCTCCTGACAGCTTTTCAATGCCACCATTAACATGTTTGATTGTGGTTTATGAGGATTAGATTTGACATATATGTACACACAAGAGACAAATAAAGGATTGATGCCCACATATTTTACATTAATATTACTGTGATTCTTAAAAAGACCCTGTTATCTTGCTCAGGATCTATGTAGAACCTACTCCCGACCACCTGAACCTACACTTCCAAGTGGCTGTCACTGCAAAATGCCTGTAAATGGGAAAGATTTTGACATCCCTCCATGTTACAATGCTTGAGCTTAAAGCCCCACACACACAGGCTGAATGCTGAGCGTCATTGGCCGGTTTAATAAAAAACGGTCAACATTCAGCCAGTATGTATGTCAACAGGAGCTGACAGAAGCTGGCTATTTGTCCGGCTTCTGTTGGACATGCATGCTAGAGAACCAGCAGCCGTCTGACTCCCGATTAGTGCTCCCAGCCAATGTCAGAACACTTTAAAAGCTCAGCAGGAGAGATCGCTGTACTAACATTGGATTGTTAGCACAGCGATTTTGCCTGGAGCTGACAGTTTTCTTTCCTTCAACCCTCTGGGTTGAACAGAAAAAAAGCACAGTGTGTGTACCAGGCTTAATGCCAAGCACTCAGCCCAAGCATTGTCATCTAATGAAGGGGTAGAGAAAAGAGCAAATAGAGAGTGCTGGAGAGGCATATATAAAGTGGTCAGGAGTGGGCTTTAAACAGGCCCTGTAAATTTGCCCTAAATATTCACATAACTATTTTCCACAATTGTCTGTAAAACATCATATGAGACAGAAGCTGGGTAGGACTTAGCTAAATGCACGCAAGTATAGACTGCATTCGAGAATTTGTAAGCTCAACTTTTTAAGCTGCAATCGTGAAATCATTGTTTAAGGTACCTAGCACTGAAGATTTTCAATTAAACAAAACCAGGGTACTTTCCTTGTTCTTGCAGTGCAGACTGCAGACAGGCTTAAAGTAATCTGGGTAATAACTACACTAGTTTCGGCCAGTGAAAATATACCCCAAATCACTGGTAAAGATAAGGTTATACTTCTTGTTGTCCTTGGGTATGGTAAAATAACAAATGTGTTTTTTTCTTTAAATACAGACATTCTTAACCACTTCCTTACTGGGCATGTAAACCCCCTTCCTGACCAGGTGAAATTTCCGCTTGCGGCACTGCGTCGCTTTAACTGACAATTGCGCGGTCGTGCGATATGGCTCCCAAACAAAATTGGCGTCCTTTTTTCCCCACAAGTAGAGCTTTCTTTTGGTGGTATTTGGTCACCTCTGCGATTTTTATTTTTTGCGCTATAAACAAAAAAGTACGACAATTTTGAAAAAAAATACAATATTTTTTACTTGTTGCTATAAAAAATAGCCCAATTTTAAAAAAAAATTCAGTTTAGGGCGATACGTATTCTTCTACATATTTTTGGTTAAAAAAAACAAAACGCAATAAGCGACTGGTTTGCGCAAAAGTTATAGCGCCAGGCGCATGCGCGCGGCTGATCATGGCGGACGTGGCTTGAATCAGCTCCGCCGCGACCCGACCTGACATGGCTGCATTCTGCTGATCCGGACACCCAGGATCCCTGTAGACAGCCTCCGCTCCATCCTCGCTAGTCGGGCCGACAGTCTATGGCCAGGAAGCGCCCTAAGAAGCCCTCGGAACAGCCACACAGTCCTCATTGTCTCCCGGTCGGCTCAGGCAAGATGGCGGCGCCGCTGACACACGCGGCTCCCCTCCGGACGGACCATCCAGACCCGGAGCGGCTAACCTCCTTCATAGAAGGCAGCAACATCACTGCAGCAGCCCTTCACCCTCCCCAGGCTGGAGAGTTCTCAGGCGGTGAGTCCCCCTTTTCCACGGAATCCTCCCTGGACAGAGCCATGGGTGACATCTTCACCAGCCAGAATAGCTTGCAGGCCTCCCAGGACCTGGTCAGTCAGCAGCCCATTGTCCCACAGCCAGTGTACTCGGGCGACCCTATCCTTCTAGCTAGGTTCTCTGCTATGCTAGAACAGGGCCTGGAAAAGACTGGGAGGAAAATTACAGCAGACTTGAAGCAGGAATTTCATGACCTGGGCTCAAGGATCAATACCATTGAGAATAAGCTGGGTGACACTGGGGCTGATTTACTAATGACTCTGCGCTGCGCCGGTACATGCCTTAATTAGTGCGCTGGATGAAGCCCTAATTAGGCGCATGAACCGGCGGCAGCAGCAGCGCGATGTGATTGATAAGTAAAGCCGCCGCCGAACTCCCTGTATAAGTCTATGGGGGGAAATCTTAATAGTGAATTTTAAAGGCTAATCTGCAAGTTTTGTCCTAAAAAGTGTTTGGGGACCTCAGTCCTGCCCCAGGGGACATGTACCAATGCTTTTTTTATTTTTTAAAACGGCCGTTTTTTTCGGGAGCAGTGATTTTAATAATGCTAAAAGTGCAATAATAAAAGTGTAATTTTCCTTTAAATTTCGTAGCATGGGGGTCTCTAATGTCAGCATGTGAAAAAGCGCATGTTTCCCGTGGTTAGAACTGTCTCTGCACAAAATGTCATTTTTCAAAGGAAAAAAGCCATTTAAAACTGACTCGCGGCTATAATGAATTGTCGGCTCCCGGCAATTGCAGGAGAATTCATTCATTAAAAAAAGGGAAAAAAAAGCGTGGGGGTCCCCCCAAATTCAATAACCAGACCCTTTAGGTCTGGTATGGATATTAAGGGGAACCCCGCCGTCAATTTTTTAAAAAAAATGACGTGGGGTTCCCCCCAAATATCCATAACCAGACCCTTCAGGTCTGGTGTGGAATTTAAGGGGAACTCCACTCCAAATTTAAAAAAAAATGGCGTGGAGTCCCCCCTAAAATCCACACCAGACCCCTTATCCGAGCACGTTGACCTGGCCGGCCGCAGAAAAGAGGGGGGGACAGAGCGCGGCCCCCCCCCTCTCCTGAACCGCACCAGGCCACATGCCCTCAACATTGGGAGGGTGTTTTGGGGTGCCCCCCAAAACACCTTGTCCCCATGTTGATGAGGACAAGGGTCTCTTCCCCACAACCCTTGCCCGGTGGTTGTGGGGGTCTGCGGGCAGGAGGCTTATCGAAATCTGGAAGACCCCTTTAACAAAGGGGCCCCCCAGATCCCGGCCCCCCCCCTGTGTGAAAAGGTAATGGGGTACCTTGTACCTCTACCATTTCACGAGAAAAAAAATGTAAAGGGTTAAAAAAGACAAGAGCCGGTTTTTGACAAGTCCTTTATTATCTTCTTTCTTCTTTCCTTCGGGTTTCTTCTTCCTCCTCCTTCTTCTTCCTCTGCTTCTGTCTTGGGTCTTCTATTCCCGCATCTTGCCCGGCGTGTTCTTCCATCTTCTGTTCCTCCCGCTGTCCTTCTCGTCCGCATCTTCTTCTCCTTCTTCTTCTTCGCCGGAGGCGCCGCTTCCAATTGAAATCCCCGCTGTCTGCCGGACCACGCCCCCCCCCCTCTGACGCCACGGGCAAGCTCTTAGGAGTGTGCTGCCAGTGCGTCAGAGGGGGGCGTGGTCACATGTCAGAGGGCGGCCAATTCAATTTGAAGCTCGTGCGCGGCTTTTTCTTTGCCAGAGTCGCCGCTTCCAATTGAATTGCCCGCTTTCTGGAACATGTGACCACGCCCCCCTCTGACGCACTGGCACCACACGGGGACTTTCCTAAGAGCTCGCCCGTGGCGTCAGAGGGGGGGCGTGGTCCGGCAGACAGCGGGGATTTCGATTGGAAGCGGCCGCTCCTGCGAAGAAGAACAAGAAGGAGAAGATGCGGACGAGAAGGACAGCGGAAGAAGATGGAAGAACACGCCAGTCAAGATGCGGGAATAGAAGACCCAAGACAGAAGCAGAGGAAGAAGAAGGAGGAGGAAGAAGAAACCCGAAGGAAAGAAGAAAGAAGATAATAAAGGACTTGTCAAAAACCGGCTCTTGTCGTTTTTAACCCTTTACATTTTTTTTCTCGTGAAATGGTAGAGGTACAAGGTACCCCATTACCATTTCACACAGGGGGGGGCCGGGATCTGGGGGGCCCCTTTGTAAAAGGGGTCTTCCAGATTTCGATAAGCCTTCCGCCCGCAGACCCCCACAACCACCGGGCAAGGGTTGTGGGGAAGAGACCCTTGTCCTCATCAACATGGGGACAAGGTGTTTTGGGGGGCACCCCAAAACACCCTCCCAATGTTGAGGGCATGTGGCCTGGTGCGGTTCAGGAGAGGGGGGGGGCCGCACTCTGTCCCCCCCTCTTTTCTGCGGCCGGCCAGGTCAACGTGCTCGGATAAGGGGTCTGGTGTGGATTTTAGGGGGGACTCCACGCCATTTTTTTTTAAATTTGGAGTGGAGTTCCCCTTAAATTCCACACCAGACCTGAAGGGTCTGGTTATGGATATTTGGGGGGAACCCCACGTCATTTTTTTAAAAAATTGATGGCGGGGTTCCACTTAATATCCATATCAGACCTGAAGGGTCTGGTTATTGAATTTGGGGGGACCCCCACGTCATTTGAATAATTATTTTAAAATTCGTACCATGGGGGGGGGGGGGGATGTCAGCAGGTGAATAAAGTGCACTTTTCCTGCGGTTAGAAATATGTCTTTGCACAAAATGACATTCTGAGAAAAAAAAAAAAAAAAAAAAAAAAAAAGCCATTTAAAACTGACTCGCGGCAATAATGAATTGTCGGCTCCCGGCAATTGCAGGAGAATTCATTCATAAAAAAAACGAAAACAAAAAGCGTGGGGGTCCCCCCAAATTCAATAACCAGACCCTTTAGGTCTGATATGGATATTAAGGGGAACCCCGCCGTCAATTTTTTAAAAAAAATGACGTGGGGTTCCCCCCAAATATCCATAACCAGACCCTTCAGGTCTGGTGTGGAATTTAAGGGGAACTCCACTCCAAATTTAAAAAAAAATGGCGTGGAGTCCCCCCTAAAATCCACACCAGACCCCTTATCCGAGCACGTTGACCTGGCCGGCCGCAGAAAAGAGGGGGGGACAGAGCGCGGCCCCCCCCCTCTCCTGAACCGCACCAGGCCACATGCCCTCAACATTGGGAGGGTGTTTTGGGGTGCCCCCCAAAACACCTTGTCCCCATGTTGATGAGGACAAGGGTCTCTTCCCCACAACCCTTGCCCGGTGGTTGTGGGGGTCTGCGGGCAGGAGGCTTATCGAAATCTGGAAGACCCCTTTAACAAAGGGGCCCCCCAGATCCCGGCCCCCCCCCTGTGTGAAATGGTAATGGGGTACCTTGTACCTCTACCATTTCACGAGAAAAAAAATGTAAAGGGTTAAAAAAGACAAGAGCCGGTTTTTGACAAGTCCTTTATTATCTTCTTTCTTCTTTCCTTCGGGTTTCTTCTTCCTCCTCCTTCTTCTTCCTCTGCTTCTGTCTTGGGTCTTCTATTCCCGCATCTTGCCCGGCGTGTTCTTCCATCTTCTTCCGCTGTCCTTCTCGTCCGCATCTTCTTCTTGTTCTTCTTCGCCGGAGGCGCCGCTTCCAATTGAAATCCCCGCTGTCTGCCGGACCACGCCCCCCCTCTGACGCCACGGGCAAGCTCTTAGGAGTGTGCTGCCAGTGCGTCAGAGGGGGGCGTGGTCACATGTCAGAGGGCGGCCAATTCAATTTGAAGCTTGTGCGCGGCTTTTTCTTTGCCAGAGTCGCCGCTTCCAATTGAATTGCCCGCTTTCTGGAACATGTGACCACGCCCCCCTCTGACGCACTGGCACCACACGGGGACTTTCCTAAGAGCTTGCCCGTGGCGTCAGAGGGGGGGCGTGGTCCGGCAGACAGCGGGGATTTCAATTGGAAGCGGCCGCTCCGGCGAAGAAGAACAAGAAGGAGAAGATGCGGACGAGAAGGACAGCGGAAGAAGATGGAAGAACACGCCAGTCAAGATGCGGGAATAGAAGACCCAAGACAGAAGCAGAGGAAGAAGAAGGAGGAGGAAGAAGAAACCCGAAGGAAAGAAGAAAGAAGATAATAAAGGACTTGTCAAAAACCGGCTCTTGTCTTTTTTTACACTGACACTTTTTTTTTACTGGTGAAATGGTAGAGGTACAAGGTACCCCATTACCATTTCACACAGGGGGGGGGCCGGGATCTGGGGGGCCCCTTTGTTAAAGGGGTCTTCCAGATTTCGATAAGCCTCCTGCCCGCAGACCCCCACAACCACCGGGCAAGGGTTGTGGGGAAGAGACCCTTGTCCTCATCAACATGGGGACAAGGTGTTTTGGGGGGCACCCCAAAACACCCTCCCAATGTTGAGGGCATGTGGCCTGGTGCGGTTCAGGAGAGGGGGGGGGCCGCGCTCTGTCCCCCCCTCTTTTCTGCGGCCGGCCAGGTCAACGTGCTCGGATAAGGGGTCTGGTGTGGATTTTAGGGGGGACTCCACGCCATTTTTTTTTTTATTTGGAGTGGAGTTCCCCTTAAATTCCACACCAGACCTGAAGGGTCTGGTTATGGATATTTGGGGGGAACCCCACGTCATTTTTTTTTTTAAATTGATGGCGGGGTTCCCCTTAATATCCATACCAGACCTAAAGGGTCTGGTTATTGAATTTGGGGGGACCCCCACGCTTTTTTTTTCCCTTTTTTTAATGAATGAATTCTCCTGCAATTGCCGGGAGCCGACAATTCATTATTGCCGCGAGTCAGTTTTAAATGGCTTTTTTTTTTTTTTTTTTTTTTTTTTCAGAATGTCATTTTGTGCAAAGACATATTTCTAACCACATTAAAAGTGCGCTTTATTCACCTGCTGACCTCCCCCCCCCCCCCCCATGGTACGAATTTTAAATTAATTATTCAAATGACGTGGGGGTCCCCCCAAATTCAATAACCAGACCCTTTAGGTCTGGTATGGATATTAAGGGGAACCCCGCCGTCAATTTAAAAAAAAAATGACGTGGGGTTCCCCCCAAATATCCATAACCAGACCCTTCAGGTCTGGTGTGGAATTTAAGGGGAACTCCACCCCAAAAAAAAAAAATGGCGTGGAGTCCCCCCTAAAATCCACACCAGACCCCTTATCCGAGCACGTTGACCTGGCCGGCCGCAGAAAAGAGGGGGGGACAGAGCGCGGCCCCCCCCCTCTCCTGAACCGCACCAGGCCACATGCCCTCAACATTGGGAGGGTGTTTTGGGGTGCCCCCCAAAACACCTTGTCCCCATGTTGATGAGGACAAGGGTCTCTTCCCCACAACCCTTGCCCGGTGGTTGTGGGGGTCTGCGGGCAGGAGGCTTATCGAAATCTGGAAGACCCCTTTAACAAAGGGGCCCCCCAGATCCCGGCCCCCCCCCTGTGTGAAATGGTAATGGGGTACCTTGTACCTCTACCATTTCACGAGAAAAAAAAAGTGTCAGTGTAAAAAAAGACAAGAGCCGGTTTTTGACAAGTCCTTTATTATCTTCTTTCTTCTTTCCTTCGGGTTTCTTCCTCCTCCATCTTCTTCTTCCTCTGCTTCTGTCTTGGGTCTTCTATTCCCGCATCTTGCCCGGCGTGTTCTTCCATCTTCTTCCGCTGTCCTTCTCGTCCGCATCTTCTCCTTCTTCTTCTTCTTCGCCGGAGCGGCCGCTTCCAATCGAAATCCCCGCTGTCTGCCGGACCACGCCCCCCCCTCTGACGCCACGGGCAAGCTCTTAGGAAAGTCCCCGTGTGGTGCCAGTGCGTCAGAGGGGGGCGTGGTCACATGTTCCAGAAAGCGGGCAATTCAATTGGAAGCGGCGACTCTGGCAAAGAAAAAGCCGCGCACGAGCTTCAAATTGAATTGCCCGCCCTCTGACATGTGACCACGCCCCCCTCTGACGCACTGGCAGCACACTCCTAAGAGCTTGCCCGAGGCGTCAGAGGGGGGGGGCGTGGTCCGGCAGACAGCGGGGATTTCAATTGGAAGCGGCGCCTCCGGCGAAGAAGAAGAAGGAGAAGAAGATGCGGACGAGAAGGACAGCGGAAGAAGATGGAAGAACACGCCGGGCAAGATGCGGGAATAGAAGACCCAAGACAGAAGCAGAGGAAGAAGAAGAAGAAGGAAGAAACCCGAAGAAAAGAAGAAAGAAGATAATAAAGGACTTGTCAAAAACCGGCTCTTGTCTTTTTTAACCCTTTACATTTTTTTTTCTCGTGAAATGGTAGAGGTACAAGGTACCCCATTACCTTTTCACACAGGGGGGGGGCCGGGATCTGGGGGGCCCCTTTGTTAAAGGGGTCTTCCAGATTTCGATAAGCCTCCTGCCCGCAGACCCCCACAACCACCGGGCAAGGGTTGTGGGGAAGAGACCCTTGTCCTCATCAACATGGGGACAAGGTGTTTTGGGGGGCACCCCAAAACACCCTCCCAATGTTGAGGGCATGTGGCCTGGTGCGGTTCAGGAGAGGGGGGGGGCCGCGCTCTGTCCCCCCCTCTTTTCTGCGGCCGGCCAGGTCAACGTGCTCGGATAAGGGGTCTGGTGTGGATTTTAGGGGGGACTCCACGCCATTTTTTTTTAAATTTGGAGTGGAGTTCCCCTTAAATTCCACACCAGACCTGAAGGGTCTGGTTATGGATATTTGGGGGGAACCCCACGTCATTTTTTTTAAAAATTGATGGCGGGGTTCCCCTTAATATCCATACCAGACCTAAAGGGTCTGGTTATTGAATTTGGGGGGACCCCCACGCTTTTTTTTTGGTGTTTTTAATGAATGAATTCTCCTGCAAATTCCAAGAGCTGACAATTCATTATAGCCGCGAGTCAGTTTTAAATGGCTTTTTTCCTTCAGAATGTCATTTTTCACATGCTGACATTACACCCAGGGCCGCCATCAGGGGGGTACAGGCAGTACACCTGCAGGGCCGCCATTAGGGGGGTACAGGCATTACACCGCCCGGGGGTCCCCAGGGGCCCCCAGGGGCCCGGATGGGAACCACCCTAAAACAAAAAAAAAAAATTTTTTTTTTTTTTTTTCTTTAAGGGCTCCGAAGGTCCCCAGGGGCCCGGAGGCCACTAAGGGCCCCAGATGGCAAGCCCTTTTTTTAAAATAAAATATATATATTTAAAAAAATATATATATTTTTTTAATATATTTTTTTTTTTTTTTTTAAGGAAAGGGCCCAGAGGTCCCCAGGGCCCTGGAAGGCTACCCCCTTGTTTTTTTACTTTTTTTCGATAAATGTTATATTTAAAAAATATATATATATGTATTTTCTCTCTTTTGTATTTTTATTTGATAAAGAGCACAGAGGTCCCCAGGGCCCCGGATGGCTACCCCCCTTTTTTATATATATTTTTCTTTATTTCTTATTTCTGTCAAAATTTTTGTAAAGGGCCCCTCCGCTCCTCAATTTGTGGCACCACCCCCCCCCCCCCGCTTCTCAATTTCATGCGGCAGCACCCCCCCCGGTTCTCTGCTCCAGGGGGCCCATGCCTGAAGCTGTGTAAGGGGCCCCAAAATTCATGATGGCGGCCCTGTACACCTGTAAGGGGCCCGGGGGTCCGGAGGTGCCCAGATGCCTGGAGGCCCCCCAGCGCCCCAGATGGTAACCCCCCTCTTTTTTTTTTTGTATATATATTTGTTAGTTGGTTTTTGTAGGATTTTTTATTAAAGGGCCAATTTTTGGAATTTAATATTTTTTAGCAGTCTGGAGGTCCCCAGGGCCCCGGGTGGCAACCCCCCAAATTTTTTTTTATTAAAGGGCCAATGTTTTGGTTTAGGGGTCTGGAGGTCCCCAGTGGCCTGGTCCCCAGTGGCCCGGAGATCCCCAGGGCTCCAGATGACAACCCCCCACCTTTACAAAAAAATCAAAAAAAAAAAACATATGATATATTTTTTGGTTATTTTTTAAACATATATATATATAATATAATTTTGAAAGCTCCCAGAGGGCCCCTTTTTGCTTCTAAAAATGTTATAAACATTTTCCCCAGGTTTGTTACTTTTTACTTTAATTTCTTTTTTAAAGTGTATTTTGTGCGTGAAGTCGAGAGAGAGGAGCTGGACTTGCAATCGCCATCCTTCTCCATGCCCCCGGTGGCAATGGTGGGTGTGAGGGGGGCCTCACCCCACCTGCTACACTTGGGAGCCCGATGGGACAGAGGGACTCCCCCTATGAAGGAGTGTAGCCCACCCAGCCAGCCCTGTAGGTCCTTCGCCTCCCTTTATTTTAGGAGACCTCATGGCCAAAGTGTGTGCAAGTGTGGTGTTTTTTTTGTGGGGGGGGGGGGGGGGGGTGGGCATACTAAGCACAGGCGTACCTTGCATAGCACACCCACCGGGAGCTGGGCTGACACCACCAAACTCAATTCACATGTAGCCGAGACCGGGATCCGAACCCTTGGCTGCAGAGGTGAATGGTTTGTCAGCGCAGTGCCATTCACGTTGAGCCACCACAGCTCCCACCCAATGTTATTTTTTTTTTAGATTTTTGGTAGTTATTTTTTATTAAAGGGCCCAGAGCTCCCAAGGCAACCCCCTTTTTTATTATTTTATATATGTAGATATTGTAATTTATTTTTCATTAAAGAGCCCAGAAGTTTCTTTTTATTAAAGGGCCCAGTGGTCCCCAGGGCCCCCGGATGGCTACCACCCTTTTTAATATATATTTTTCTATATGTATTTTTTAGTAAAGGAACCCCCCGCTTATCAAATTGCGGCAGCCCCCCCCCCTTCTTAATATCAGGCGGCACCCCCCCCCCCTATTCTCTGCTCCAGGGGGCCCATGCCTGAAGCTGTGTAAGGGGCCCCATAATTCCTGATGGCGCCCCTAATTGCCTCCCCCCCCCCATGGTACGAAATTTCAAGGAATTTTTCACTTTTATTGGTGCACTTTAACCACTTCCATACCGCGCCTATTCTGGCACTTCTCTCCTTCATGTAACAATTATATTTTCTTCCTTGAAACTTACTCAGGACCCCCAAACATTATATATATTTTATTAACAAACACCCTAGGGAATAAAGTGGCGGCCATTTTTTCGGACACATTTCCAACAGTATTTGTGCCAAAAATGTTCTAACGTTTTTTTTTTTTTTGGCTTTCCAAAAAAAAACCTGTTTCATGAATGACAAAATAAGAAAGCAGTAAAGCTAGGCCAATTTTTAGGGATAAGGTAAAAGATGATGTTACACCGAGTAAATAGATACCTAACTTGTCACGCTTTCATATTGCGCACACTCATGGAATGGCGCTAAACTTCGTTATTAAAAATCTCCATAGGCAACGCTTGACTTTTTTTCTCAGGTTACCACTTTTGAGTTACAGAGGAGGTCTAGTGCTAACATTATTGCTCTCGCTCTAACGCACGCTATGATACCTCACATGTGGGGTTTGAAGGATGTTTACATATGTGGGTGGGACTTGCATGCGTGTTCGCTTCTGAGTGCGAGCTACTAGGGACAGGAGCATTTAAATTCCTTTGTTATTTTATTTTTTTACTTAATATTTTATTTTTTGCACTTGTTTGTCCCTTTGTTTGTATTATTTTTCACTTTTCTTCCTATTACAAGGAATGTAAACATCCCTTGTAATAGGACTAGTGTGTGACAGGTCCTCTTTATAGAGAAAGGCGGGGTCAATTAGACCCCACATCTGTCCTCCAGGCTGGAAAGCATGGAATTGGTAAAAAAAAAAACATCTCATGCTTTCAGCTGCAATCATGTTCGTTCAGCACAGTAGCGTAGTGTGTAGCATGTTCACCTAGCAGCAAAAGGGTTGCTGGTTCGAATCCCACCCGTGACACTATCTGCCTGGAGTTTGCATGTTCTCCCTGTGCGGGTTTCCTCCCACAATCTAAAAACATGCTGTAAATTGGATCCTGTCTAAATAAGCCCTAATGTGCAGTAGGAGATTTAGGTTTTGTGCTGCCCTAGGCCTGACCAAATTTTGGCACCCCCCTAATAGAAAAATGACCCACCCTTCCTGTCAAGGCCACACCCTGTTTTTTTATGACCCACCCAGGAATTTTCAGGGGACACACACAAGTTCTGTGGGGGGGGACTTGGGGGGGCCCTTAATTTGCCTACTTTTTCGATCACTTCCTGTTTGGCTATGGGGCAGGAAGTGAAGGCCAATCTCCCCAAACGGACAGGGATAATACAAAATAAACTGACAGAGCTTCTAACCCCCCCCCCCCCCCACCAACTCTATCCAAAATGAAAGAAATCCAAAAAATAAAAGTGATGATTATTGTTCCAGTTTAACCCCAAATTTCAGATCATTTTATTGAGAGGCTTAAGAAAATATAACCATGCCAATAGGCCACGATCCAGCGTTGCTAATATGTATGAATGTGTGTTAGGGACCCCCACAAACACCACCCAATGTTAAATCAACTATTTTCATGTTTGTTTTGGGGATGCCTGCACCCCTGATAGGGTAAAGACACCTCACAAATGTTGTCACTTTCTACTTAATTCATTCACTTCCTGCCACACAGCCAAACAGGAAGTGAGGGAAACACCTGAGTAATGTTTTGTTGGGGACACACAGATCAATATAAATAGTTTCCCATTTTGGAAATGGCATTTTGCTGTGTACACCCCAAATTAGTAGGAATCTTGGACTTTGGGGTCCATTTACTAAAGGCAAATCCACTTTGCACTACAAGTGGACAAGCAAGGAAGAAAACTCAAAACTTGGCGGGATTGGAAGTAAAAACCATCAGTGCTTCCCTTCTGATTTTCATTGCCTACGCTTCTACTGCAGAGCGGCTTTGCCTTTACTAAACCCCAAAAAAACTAATCATTTGGGGTGTACACTGCAGTGCAATTTGCTTAATGGTGACACTAGTTAGATTGACCTGTGTCCCAAAGAAAAGACCATTGGTAGGGTTTTAACCTCACTTCCTGTTCAGCTGTGTGACAGGAAGTGAAGCCAATTTTAGGAAAAGGGACACAAAGCCCAACCTAAAAACACTAGCAGGGGTTCTAACACTCAATTGGCTTCCCTCAAACAACCCACAATTAGAATAGGATTGTCTTGTGCTAGTTTCAAGCACAGCGCTGTAAATCAGCACTTCAAGCCTGTCCAAAAAAAACACACCACCCCCCCCCCCCCCTCCAACAGGCCCTGTTTGCAGCTTTTCCTACATCTTGCACATGTGCTTTAAAAAGTCAGTCTGGACATCAGTTCTAGGAAACATTACTTACCGCTTTGTCCTTCCTTTTCTGGTGACTAAACATTTCATGCATACACACCAGGAAAGAGCTTAGAGACAAATCACACTTGATGGTTTAGGCCCAAACTAGTTCAGCTGCAGCGGTTGAAATCCATAGCAGGAAAAAAATAATCACAAAACAAACTTCAAAATTTGAAAGTAAATTTTATTGGTCCACAAAACAAGGAAAGCAAAACAAAAAATTACAAATAAACACACCAAAAATATATAAAAACACCTAAAAACAAAAAAGACCAACGTTTATTTCACAGTCATTGGAAAATAAATCATGCTTTTGAAATAACAGGATAGACCCACAGGATTAAAACATTAGTCATTAACATCTTGAGAAACATTTAGCAAAATTATGTAGCAGAGAAAACATCAAAAAATACAAAACTTGCTCCAAAACATCTCTGTTTCACTCCGCCATTACTTCCAGCCAGCAAATCTGCCCCCTCTGAGGGGCAGCTGACACGTGCAGTATCCACGCTTTTTATAACATGTGTGCTAATGAACCAATTGGAAACACATGAAGAAATGTCAGCCTCTAGTTTGTGTGCACTTGGAACTGCTTACACCTGTTAAGGATGTCCTTAAATTACTAAGCCAAAAAAAGAGCTTTCTGAGCATGCTCAGAAAGATGCAAGTCATTTTCAGGATGAAACTTCCAACTTCTTTTTCTAACTGTTCGAGCATGCCCAGTTCACTCGAAATGCAGTACCAGAATCAAATCTGCAATGGCGGATGAAAGCATTAGAGGTGTTAAATTTTTTTTTGGTCCCCATGAAGTGATGCTTTACAAGCTGAACGGGAGGTCTTATAGAATTTTTACGTAACAAACCTAAATAGTAATAATTTAAAAGCCCCTGTCCCTAGTAGCTCGCAGTCAGAAGCGAACAAGCAGCATTTTTATTGTTTCCGGTTACCAGTTTAGATTTACAGATGAGGTCTAGTGCTATAAATATTCCTCTTGCTGTTACGCACGCTATGATACCTCACATGTGTGGTTTGAAGAATGTTTCCATATATGGGGGCGGGCCTTAAATGTGTAAGCCCCGCCCACATATTGAACCCCCGTTCAAACCCCACATGTGAGGTATCATAGCGTACGTTAGAGCGAGAGCAATACTTTTAGCACTAGAGCTCCTCTGTAAATCTAAACTGGTAACCTGAAACACATAAAAAAGCGTTGCCTATGGGTATTTTCAAGTACTGAAGTTTGGCGCCATTCCATGAGTGTGTGCAATATTAAAGTGTAACATGTTGGGTATCTATTTACTCGGTGTAACATCATCTTTCACATTATGGCCATAAATTGGGCTAACTTTAGTGTATTCTTAATTTGTAACCACTTGAGCCCCAGAGCATATTACTGGTCACTGACGGGGCCATTTTTTGCATTTCAACACTGCGTCATTTTGACTGACAATTGCGTGGTTGTGCGACGTGGCCCCCAAAAAAATTGGGCGTCCTCATCCTCCCCCCCCCCCCCCTAAAAATTCAATTTTTTTTTTTTGTTGGTGGTATTTGATCACCTCTGCGTTTTTTCTTATTTTTGCTTGACCCAAAACTATAGCGACAATTTGGTAACTAAAAAAACATCTTTTTTACGGTTTGCTATAATAAATCTCCCCCAAAATATATTCAAAAAATGTTTGCCCTCAGTTTAGGCCGATAAGTATTCTTGGACATCTTTTTGGTTGCAAAAAATCACAATAAGCGTTTGATTGGTTTGGGCAAAAGTTCTAAGTAGGGGTTGGTCTTATGGGTTTTTTTTGAATAATTTTTTGTTTTACTAGTAATGGTGGCTATCATTTGTTTTTTCTGTCTAATGCGACATTGTGGCGGACACATTTTTGTGAGATTTGGCATTTTTGTAGCGAGCAATGGTATATCAATGCATTGCTTACTATAAAAATGACACTGGCAGGGAAGGGGTTAACACTAGGGGCGCGGAAGGGGTTGAATATGTTACCTGGGTGTGTTCTAACTGTAAAGGGGGTGGGACTGTGTAGGGGAAATGACAGATCGCTGTTCATACATTGTAGGGACAGACGAGCAGGCATTCCCCCCCCCCCCCTGACAGGACCGGGATAAAGGGGAACTCCACCCCAAATTAGAAAAAAAAACGGCGTGGGGGTCCCCCTTCTGGTGCACAACAGGCTCTTAGATTTGATCTGGAACATAAGGGGTTAAACCCACGCCAAAAAAACGGCGTGGGGTTCCCCCTCAGATCCAGACCAAACCCTTCTCCCAGGCACGCAGTCTGGCCGGACAGGAATGGGGGTGGGGACGAGCGAGCGCCCCCCCCCCTCCTGAGCCGTACCAGACCACATGCCCTCGACATGGGGGAGTGTGTGCTGTGGGGGAGGGGGGCACTGCCCCCCCACCCCAAAGCACTCTTGTCCCCATGTCGAAAGGGACAAGAGCCTCTTCCCGACAACCCTGGCCGTTGGTTGTCGGGGTATGCGGGCGGGGGGCTTATCAGAATCTGAGAGCCCCCTATATTAAGGGGGCCCCCAGATTCTGGCCCCCCACCCTATGTGAATGAGTATGGGGTACATCGTACCCCTACCCATTCACCGGGTGGAAAAGTGTAAACAAAAAAAAACACACAGAAAAAAATAATTTATTAGTCAGCTCCGGGGGTCTTCTGCCGGGACCCCCCACCACCAGCCCATTGGGCCCCGGGCTTCGCCGTCTTCTGCCGGGGGGGGACACCCACCGATGATCTCCGCCATGTCCAGCCAGGCCCCCACCCCAAAATAAGCTCTTTCAGATCCGGGGGGGGCCGGCCGAAAGAAGCAGAGAACAACGGGGGCGGAGCCCCTCGGTCTTCCAGACGTTTTCTGCCGGGGGGGCTCCAGCCCCGCACCGGTCTTCGCCGCCGCCTTCCGCCGGGGGGGTACACCTACCCCCCCCCCGGTCTTCGCCGCCGCCTTCCGCCGGGGAGAGAGACCCCCACCGATGCTCTCCGCCATGGTCGGCCAGGCCCCCTACCCCAAACAAAGCTCTTTTACATCCGGGGGGGGCCGGCGGGAATGGCGGAGAACAACGGGGGCGTCGCCACTCCTCGGTCTTCTAGCCGTCTTCTGCCGGGGGGGGGAAACACCCACCCATGCTCTCCGCCATGCTCGACTGTGCCCCCACTCCAAAATGAAGCTCTTTTACATCCGGGGGGGGCCGGCCGAAAACAGCGGAGAACAACGGGGGTGTCGCCCCACCTCGGGCTCCTCCGCTTCTGCCTGGCTCCTCCCGAGGCCAGGGCTTCTTTTGCCGTCTTCCGCCGGAGGGCGCCACTCTCCGGGCTTCTCGACGTTGTCTTCCGCCGCGGGGGCCAGGCCTTCTTCTTTGCCGCCCCCTTCGATTTTTTCGGCCTGGACGGGGGTCGCACATCCCATCCAGGACTTGGACGTGGCGGGCTTCTCGTCGCCGTTTTCTGCCGCTGCCCCCTTCACCACGAAGCTCCGTGCTTGTTTGATGAGGGCAGCGGGCTTCCGTCGTCTTCTCCGGGGCGAGGGTCGTACATCCCACCCCGGATTTCGTCGCCGTCTTCTGCCGCTGCCCCCTTCACCACGAAGCTCCGTGCTTGTTTGATGAGGGCAGCGGGCTTCCGTCGCAGTCTTCCGCCGCGGGGTGACACTCGCGGGCTTCTTCTTCCATTCGATGTTGACACGGCGAGGTCCGGCGCTGAAATGCCTTCTGAGCGGCGGGCAAGGACTTATATTGGCATTGGGCGTGGGCGTGGTTATGCCAACATGTGACCTTAACCCATGTGACAGTGATGTCACGTCACATCACTGTCACATGGGTTAAGGTCACATGTTGGCATAACCACGCCCACGCCCAATGCCAATATAAGTCCTTGCCCGCCGCTCAGAAGGCATTTCAGCGCCGGACCTCGCCGTGTCAACATCGAATGGAAGAAGAAGCCCGCGAGTGTCACCCCGCGGCGGAAGACTGCGACGGAAGCCCGCTGCCCTCATCAAACAAGCACGGAGCTTCGTGGTGAAGGGGGCAGCGGCAGAAGACGGCGACGAAATCCGGGGTGGGATGTACGACCCTCGCCCCGGAGAAGACGACGGAAGCCCGCTGCCCTCATCAAACAAGCACGGAGCTTCGTGGTGAAGGGGGCAGCGGCAGAAGACGGCGACGAGAAGCCCGCCACGTCCAAGTCCTGGATGGGATGTGCGACCCCCGTCCAGGCCGAAAAAATCGAAGGGGGCGGCAAAGAAGAAGGCCTGGCCCCCGCGGCGGAAGACAACGTCGAGAAGCCCGGAGAGTGGCGCCCTCCGGCGGAAGACGGCAAAAGAAGGCCTGGCCCCCAGTAGGAGCCAGGCAGAAGCCGGCGAGGAAATCCGGGGTGGGATGTACGACCCTCGCCCCGGAGAAGACGACGGAAGCCCGCTGCCCTCATCAAACAAGCACGGAGCTTCGTGGTGAAGGGGGCAGCGGCAGAAGACAGCGACGAGAAGCCCGCCACGTCCAAGTCCTGGATGGGATGTACGACCCCCGTCCAGGCCGAAAAATTCGAAGGGGGCGGCGGCAGAAGACCCTCAAAGTTCAAACCACCTTCACCAGGTGAATGGGTAGGGGTACGATGTACCCCATACTCATTCACATAGGGTGGGGGCCCGAAATCTGGGGGCCACATTATTAAACGGGGCTCCCAGATTCTGATTGGCTCCCGCCCGCATACCCCGACAACCAATGGCTAGGGTTGTCGGGAAGAGGCTCTTGTCCCGATCGACATGGGGACAAGAGTGCTTTGGGGTGGGGGGGCAGCGCCCCCCTCCCCCAAAGCACACACTCCCCCATGTCGAGGGCATGTGGTCTGGTACGGCTCAGGAGGGGGGGGGCCGCTCGCTCGTCCCCACCCCCATTCCTGTCCGGCCAGACTGCATGCCTGGGATGAGGGCTTGGTACGGATCTGGGGGGGAACCCCACGCCGATTTTGGCGTGGGTTAACCCCTCACGTTCCGGACCAAGCCGGAGAGCCTATTGTACCCCTGGGGGGGAAGCCGCGCCGGTTTCACATTTGAAATTTGGCGCGGAGTTCCCCTTCAGTGTCAGCGCAGCCCGAGAACAGCTCGGAGCTTGCCGTACGCCGCTCCAGGCAGTGCAAACACTGCTACGCCGCCTGGTATTTACCAAGGATTTCCCGGCGTTCTGAAGAGGCGCGCGGTGAGCTCCGATTTTTCCCTCTGCGCATGCCCAGTATGCAAGTGAACCTTCCGAGGTTCTAGCGTACTTTGCAAGCGCCCGGGGATCGGGTCCCAAAAGTCACTTTCCCTTTCAAATCGGCCCGCCACACAAGTTGAAACACATGTCACCACACTTCCCCTGCATCACCCCCCTCCCTCCCCTCATAAACTCCCGCCCGAATCCCCGATGTTTACATAACTAAATGCCGCACGCCAGCTCTGTACTGGCGTGCTGTGCGCCCTCTTCTGGGCGCATTAGGCACTTTAGTAAATGAGGAAACACGCTGCACTAGCAGCGTGTTTCTTTGGTAAATGTCAAAAACAGGTTTACTCCTGCTTGTGCACCATGAGTCTTGGCGCACAGGCTTGGTAAATCAGCCCCACTGTGTCCAGAACCAATCAAAACACGGATCGCATATGCGATCTGGAAGCACGTTTAGAAGAGGCTTTAGCAAAAATCGATGACCTCGAAAATCGTTCTCGTAGATATAATTTTCGTATTAGGGGGTTGCCCGAATCGTTTACGGATGCCCACGAAGCTACCGCTGCTCTGCTACATTCATTGCTACCTGACACTCCTGCCCAAAAGCTAGAGCTGGACCGTGCTCACAGGGCTCTCACCATCGTACGTCCGGAAGGCCCTCCCAGGGATATTATTGTAAAGCCACACCATTACTCAACCAAGGAAAGCATTATGCAAAAAGCCCGTGAACTGCCATCAATCCATCTTTTTGATCACGAAGTGCAAATTTTTGCAGACATCTCCCCAGCTACTGTGCAGAAACGCAGATCCTTTAAGCCTTTATTATTGCCGTTACAACAAAAGGGCATAAGATACCGCTGGTCATTCCCTTTTCGCCTTTCCTTCCCCTACCAAAGCAAATCTTACTCGTTTTCCACATTCTCAGATGGGGAAAGGTTGCTGAAACGGTTGGGCTTTATTTCTACTTCACCCCCGTCATCACCTGATCTCCGCAATGCTCCATCGACAGACCGTGATAGAGGCAACAAAGATCGTCCAGTTTCACCAATATGGAACTCCCCAAGAGCTACTAGAAGCAGATCGCGCCGCCAAAACAGACCACCTTGAAAGGTGCAACGAGAGGATTGGAACATTTCCTGGAGGAAAGGCTCCCTAACTCTTATCCTGGGTCTCCCATTGATAGATGGTGAACATGTCCCGAAATATCCGAAATATCTGTTTGTTTGTTAATTCATGGCTTGGTTTATGTTTTTTTTTTTTTTGTTTTGTTTTTGTTCCTTCAAATTTGGGACATGGTTGAAAAATCCTTGTCCTCTTGTCTTGTGAACTTATGGTAATGCAGTTCACTCCTTATTTTTTTTTCTCTACCAGAGGACAGGGATGTAATAGGTATAAGGTGGTTTGTTCACCTGCTCAAAGTTTTATGGCAGGCCGTCCAGGGTCGGATCGTTTTGCCTTGCGCCTCGTGCTTATTCCAACCCCCTTCCCTCCTGCTGGAAAAGCGGGGGGCAGGGATTTTGGAAGTCTTAGGCCCTGCTTGTGGCCTGCTTTGCTGATTGATCGTAAGGTCGGTTAGCTGAGCTATTGATCCTAACTTTTTCCTTCGTTTTTTCTTTTATTTTTATTTTTTTTATTTTTTTTTGTACTTTTGTATTTTTGTTTTATTTTTGTCTGCTGTTTTACCCTTTTTTGTTTTCATGTCTCTCACTAATGTTGTCTCCCTTGCTTCCACTTTCCAGGGCACTACCCTCATGGGTGCGTCTTTTCTTCTCCTTTGTCTCTTCCCCTCACCTCTCGTGCTCCATCCGGGAATCCGGTGCGCTCAGTCCTCTGGGGTCCGTCTGCTCTCAGTGCCCCAGTTGAACAAGGTAAGCGATCCCAACTCCAACACACACCATGGCTGATCAACATTCTCCCAAACCCATAAGATTTCTAACTCATAATGTACAAGGCCTTAACTCACCTGTGAAACGGCGGAAAGCCTTTAACTATTTTCATTCGGTAGGGGCTGAAATAGTGTTTCTTCAGGAGACCCATTTCCCCTCCTCGTACAAACCCTCTTATATACACAAGCAATACCCTAACTTTTTCCTTGCAAATGCCCCTGATAAGACTCGGGGAGTAGCGATTTGCCTCGCCAAAAGTTTATCTTTTACCCCCTCACAGGTCATTTCAGACCCAGATGGGCGCTACCTATTAGTTAAGGGGAACTTGGAAGGAACCCAGGTAACCTTTCTGTCCTACTACGCCCCAAACACTGACCAACTCCCTTTTTTCCATAATTTACTCCAGCAGCTGACACGCCTTACCGAAGGTATACTATTGATGGGTGGGGATTCCAACATTGCCCTGGACGCGATGCTTGATAAGACGCGTCCTCCGGGTTCCCAAGTTTTGAGGCCCTCAAAACTTGGTACCAGATTTGCGAAACTACTACATGATAGTGACCTGGTGGACATATGGCGAGAATTCAATGGCTCTAATCGTGACTATACCTATTTTTCGCATGTCCATTTGACGTATTCGCGGATAGACCATGTCTTCACGTCTGCTAGGTTTCTGCCAGGCTGTTCCTCTTCTAAAATATTAGAAACTTCCTGGTCAGACCATTCCCCTGTAGTGGTTACATTGACTTCCCTGCGTTGCCCTACTGCTTCCTATACTTGGCGTCTAAATGAGTCCCACCTCAGTAATCCGGCTACATGCCAGGATATTGAAATTGTGCTGAAAGAATTTTTTTCTTTGAACGATCCGTCGCACACTTCTTCTATGTGCACATGGGCCGCACACAAAGCTACGATCAGAGGCATTTTGATCCAGATAGCTGCCAGGTATAGGAAACACTACAAGGCCCTACTGGAGCAAAAAGAGGTAGAGTTAGCTGCCCTACTGAAGGAACACAAACGTAATCCCCACCTTGACTTAAGAGACAGAATTGAGTCTGCCCGCTTGGAATTAAACATCTGCCTTACTACGACGGCAGAAAAAAAACTATGCTGGACTCAGGCACGATTTTACTCCCAATCTGATAAGCCAGGTAAATTGTTGTCAACCAGGTTGGCCCCTAGGCGGCCCCCTCCCCATGTCCCCAAAATCAGAAAATCCGACGGTTCCTTTACTCAGAATCCTGAAATGGTACTACGGGAATTCCAAGCTTTCTATCATAAGATATATAATGATGGTAGGGACTCGGGACAACGGGAGTTCGACACATTTGTTGAACACCTGCCTATCCCGTCCTTAACGGAGGACCACAGAACCTTCTTAGATAAGGACATCACAGTCGAGGAGGTTTTGGCTGCTATCAAACAGGCCCCCAAGGGTAAAGCGCCAGGACCGGATGGGTTCACGACCCTTTATTATAAAAAAATTTCCACCCTACTGGCCCCCTCTTTAGTGCGAGTCTTTAGGGACATACAGAAAGGCGGCCCCATAGACACTGATTCCAACAGAGCCTTCATAACCCTTATTCCCAAACCCCACAAGGACCATAGTGATGTGGCCAACTACCGACCAATATCCTTGATCAACACAGATCTAAAGCTACTCACGAAAATATTGGCAAATAGGATGTTGACCTTTTTAGCCGACTATATTCACCCTGATCAGGTGGGCTTTCTACCACACAGACAGGCAGCTGACCAGATAAGGAGGGCGATCGACCTTATTTCCATTTTACGCTCGTCATGGGATGGGGGAATACACCGCAAGGGGATGCTGCTATCCCTAGATATCCGCAAAGCATTTGACTCCTTGTCATGGCCCTTCCTATTTCGAGTATTGGATAAATGGAACTTTGGCCCGACCTTTTTGGCATCACTGCGATCACTATATAGCTCTCCGTCGGCTCAAATACTGCTGAGGGGCCACAAATCTGACTTTATACCGATCTCTTCGGGTACTAGACAGGGATGCCCATTATCCCCCATTTTATTCGTGATAGCCTTCGAAACCCTAGCGATAGCGATCCGTCATCACCCTGATGTCATGGGTATAGTAAGTGGGGGGAAGAATCATAAGTGTGCATTATTTGCGGACGATCTTCTTCTGTTCATCACATCCCCCCACGTCTCCATACCAAATCTTCTGTCCCTATTAGACCGATTCGGTAAAATTTCCGGCTTATTAGTGAACCAGGACAAATCAGAGGCTTTGAATATAAACCTATCGACTTCAATCCTAGAGAGTATTAAATCCCAATTCCCTTTTAAATGGCAACAATCGACCCTTTCTTATCTGGGCATTAATTTGACCTCCGATGTGTCCACGTTATATAAGACTAACTACCCGCCCCTGTTTGCCCGCCTAATTGAGGACGTGAAGACATGGTCCGATGTGAACCTGTCCTGGTTGGGCAGAATTGCATCTGTTAAGATGACTATTCTTCCACGGCTATTGTACTACTTCCGGGTCCTTCCAATTCAAGTCCCCGCTGCCGACATACGCCGCTTCCAATCAAAGATTTTCCAATACATTTGGGGTCCAAAAGGTCCTAGAATAGCTCGGACAACATTGCACGCACCCAGAGAAGAGGGGGGTTTGGGAGTGCCTGAATTTCGTAAGTATTACATGGCAGCTCAGTTGACTCAACTACTCCAATTGCACAGCCGACAATATTGCCCTGAGTGGGTCTTACTGGAGGCTCAAGCGTGTGCTCCATTAGCAATAGACCTTGTCCTGTGGACATCACGTAAACACCGCAAAGCGATCTTGAGCCCAACACTCTCTCATTCCCTCAATGTTTGGGAAATGGGATGTAGAAGATGGGCTCTGAGGTCCGCACACACTCCAGTGGCCCCACTCTTTGGCAACCCCCTTTTTCCCCCAGGTAGGCGTCCCGACGGATTTAGGTGGTGGGTTAATAAGGGTTTATTACGAATAGGCGATTACCTTGACCATAGAGGAATACGCCCATCATCACATTACACAGGGAGCTTGGAGATGCCTTCCTCTGAGGGCTTTCGTCTACGGCAAATTCAGCATTTTCTACGCTCTCTAGAGAACAAAGGGTTTGACTTGACCACGCGCACCGCCTTCGAGAGTAGGTGTATGCAGGACTCTGCTCTCCGGGGGGGCATCTCCGTGCTCTACAAACAGCTGGCCTCACCCCCAACTAGGCTTCCATATCAAGTGGCATGGGAAAGGGACCTGAATATTAGCCCTGAGGCAGGGGATTGGCGTAAATGGAGTACGAGAATCCACAAAGGCATACTCAATGTGGCCCTGATTGAGGCGGGTTACAAAGTACAGGCCAGATGGTACCTGGTACCAGAACGCCTCTCCAAGATGTTCCCGGGTGCCTCGGCCCTCTGCTTCAGGGGTTGTGGACAGATGGGCACGCCACTCCATGTGTGGTGGACGTGTCCCAAGGTGCGCCGTTTCTGGATCAGGGTCCACGCGCTTATTTTCTCGATCACAATGGTGAACATCATCAAAGATGCCTCAGTCGCCCTCCTTAACAAGCCAGTGGACAATATTCCCAGACATACGCAGACTTTGATATTTTATATATTTCTAGCTGCTAAAATAGCTATCGCATCAGCATGGAAAAGCCCCGTTGTAGACTTAACGTTGTTGAAACGTAAATTAAATTGGATTATGTTGAATGAGAAAATAGTGAGCGTTTTAAATGACAAACAACCCCTTTTCGAAAAAATTTGGTCACCCTGGCTCACTTATTTACAGGCCCCCGAGACATAAAGATACCCCCCCCCCCCTTTTTTTTTTTTTTTTTTTTTTTTATTTTATTTGTATTTATTTTTTTTTCTGATGATCGATCGGAGATTCCCGGATGGACACACTCCTCTCTCTTCTTCTTCTTCTTCTTTCTTCTACTCCTAGGGCTTTACCTTCACAAACTTGCTGAATTCCCCCCCTACCCCCCCCCCCTCTTTTTATTTTTTTTCTTTTTTTTTTTTTTCTTTTTTTTGGTTAACCTGGACCTCTTCCATTATGTTGGTAATTACAGGTTCCCCTATTGGGGACAAATGGCTTAAATAAACGTTGAATGTACGTTATTTGCTGCTTTCACGCTGCCCAGATTCTCTTGCTGCGAAGTTACTCAAACCGGAATTCTATTCAATGGCCTAGTTACTCTAACTATCTGAACCGTGTTGCCTATTAAAATGTTTTATTTTTTATTTTATTTTTTTTCATTTTTTAATATTGCATACAGATAGATCCGTGGAATTTCAATGTCTTGATACTGTTTGCTGATTGGCCTCCAGCATTCACTGCATTATGCAGTGGGCCGCAATTCGGGACCTATCCTGTGAGTGGGGTCCATATTATTATTATTATTACCATTTTTTTTTTAGTTTGTTAACCAGAATTATTTTATTTTGTTCTTTATTGTGTTTTGTTCATTTTCCTTTTTTTTTCCATACGACTTTACACTTGCAGAGCAAGCGAGGATTGTTCGCTGCTCTACCTGTTCGAACTTTAATCCTTTTCTTGAAAAATTAATAAAAACTATTGAAAGAGAAAAGTTATAGTGCCTACAAAATAAGGGACAGAATTGTTATTTTTTATTATTTTATTTTTTTACTAGTAATGGCGGCGATCTGCGATTTTTATTGCGACTGCGACGTTATGGCGGACACATCGGACACTTTTGACACATTTTTGGCACCATTCACATTTATACTGCAATCAGTGCTATAAATATGCACTAATTACTGTATAAATGTGACTGGCAGGGAAGGGGTTAACACTAGGGGGTGAGGAAGGGGTTAATGTGTTTCCTGCATTGTGTTCTAACTGTGGGGGGAGGGGGGTGACCAATCTGTGTCCCTATGTACTAGGAACACAGATCGGTATGCTCTCTCTATGACAGGACGCTGTCATTGTGAGAGCCGGCAATGAGAGATGATCTCATATGTTTACATATCTCATTGGCCCATCTGATTGGCCGTTTGCGGCGATCTGTGATTGGCTGTGTCCAAGGGACACGGCCAGTACACAAGTTCCCTGCTGCGCGCTCTGGAGATTTAGAACCACCCTGCGGCCGTATATACTCGTACGGCCGTAGGGAAGTGGTTAAGGATTAAAACCATCTGTAATTTAGCAACTATTAACACAGGATCATACCTGCTGTATATGTTTGTACTAAAGAAATTAATGTAGATATTAAAGCCGAGTTTCACCCTAAAAACAAACTTTTTATTAACAGCTTGCCTTTAATGTAAAAAAAAAAAAATATATTAAAAAACATTTTTTACTCACTTGTATATGGCTGTTACTAGGCAGATTTCGTAATCTGCCTAGTTCCTAGTCCACGGTGGTTCAACTTCCTGTCCTAAGACCCCATTGCCTTCTGGAAAATGATGACACTCATTTCCCAGGAGTCTCTGGGCATTACTGTGCCTAAAAATCCCAGCATGCACCTCTCTAGGGAAATCAAGGAAGACACAGGAACTCGGCTTCTCATGCCCACAGCTAACATGGAAACAGCCACAAGATCGCTAAGCAGATATTAGTTAAGTGTTTATTATTAATAGTATTATTATTATTATACAGGATTTATATAGCGCCAACAGTTTGCGCAGCGCTTTACATCAGGGAAGACAGTACAGTCACAATACAAATCAATACAGGAAGGATCAGAGGGCCCTGCTCGTTAGAGCTTACAGTCTAGAAGGGAGGGTCAAGTGGAACAAAGGGTAGTAGCTGTGGGGGATGATCAGATGGACTCAAATGCAAATACAGTTGTTAAGTGTGGGTAGGATAGGCTTCTCTGAAGAGGAGGGTTTTCAGGGATCCTCTAAAAGCTAATAGAGTAGGAGATATGCGGATATATTGGGTTAAGGAGTTCCATAGGCTTGGAGAGGCTCTGGAAAAGTCCTGGAGATGGGCATGGGAGCAAGTGATGAGAGAGCTAGAGAGTAGGAGGTCTTGAGAAGAACGAAGAGAATGATTAGGTTGGTATTTAGAGACTAGGTCAGTGATGTAGCTGGGGGCAGAGTTGTGGATGTCTTTGTAGGTAGTAGTTAGTAGTTTGAATTTAATTATTTGGGTTAATGGAAGCCAGTGGCGGGATTGACAGAGAAGAGAAGCAGAGACAGAGCTGTTGGTAAGGTGGATCAGTCCGGCAGCAGCATTCATGATGGACTGAAGGGGGGTTAGAGTATGCAGAGGTAAGCCAATGAGGAGGGAGTTGCAGTAATCAAGGCGAGAGATGACCAGGGAGTGAATTAAGAGCTTTGTGGTGTCATTGGTTAGAAAGGGGCGTATTTTGGAGATGTTGCGAAGGTTGAGGCGGCAAGATTTGGACAGTGATTGGACGTGAGGTTTAAAGGACAGTTCAGAGTCGAGGACTACACCTAATAGTTTACACTGTTTTATGCAACGATCGTGTTTTTTGATAATTGTACAAGAATATTGAATATAATGTATTGTGGATTGCAAAAAAAAGAAAAAATGGCCAGAATCCCGCTTTACACCAATTTAGCGTACAAGTTGCTACTATGATTTTTCTTGTAAAACTCTTTTTTCTGTAAATGTGATGAGTAAACTTTCTGTGCACAAGCGATTATTATCATACAGTGGCACCAATGTTCAATGTATTCTAGTCAGAACAGATTCATTTATCCATTAACATCCTCTCCCACAGTGCTTGTGTAATACAAATTTCCTAAAGTGTTGTTTACAGCGTTTAATCAGGGAGACATAATCCATTTTTATTCCTTAAATCATTCCCATTAGATTACCATGCTTAAATGTTTACTTCACATAGACAACAGTTAATGCCCTTTTGGACCTTTGCTTCTACTGCGGAGACAAAATCACATTTGCTTTTCAGAATTGTTATAAGCCAGCATGAAGTGTTTCATAGATACTTAAAATTCAACAAGGTTGGTTCATAGCATGATAAAGTCCATTTACAATGTGCAGATTAAAGACTTTTTATAAATTAGAAGTTAAAGTGTCTTTAAATCAAAGAACAAAAATGTATTTGCAGCTTACTAGTTCTTAGATTTAGGGGAGTGGACAAATTCATAAAAAAGTTAAAGAACCGTAGGTGGGGTGTAGAGGAGGGATCATGATATGGAAAGGGGTGAAGATCTGCTTTAAAGTCAGGATCTCTTATGCCCCGTTCACACGAGCGATTTTCCTGTAGGGAAAAAAATTATGTTTTTTCCAACGGATTTCCATTCAAGCCTGCCTTGCATACAAACGGTCACACAAAAGTTCGGTGAACTATTGACTGCCAAGAACGTGGTGACGGTGACATAAAAGATTACGATAAGCCGAAAAAATAAAGTTCTATACTTCTGAGCATGCCTTGATTTGTTTCCGAGCATGCGTGTTTTTTTTGCGCGTCGGAAAAACATACAGACAAACGGTTTTCCCGCTAGGTTTTTTTCCTGATGTGAAAAAAAGAGATACTGCTCTCCTTTTTTCCCCCGCAGTTTTCCTAAGGGAAAAAGTCAGATGGAGCATACACTTGGTCAGAATTTCCGATCAAAAGCTCTCATCTCAGTTTTTACAATGGGAAAAACGGTCGTTTGTATGGGGCAAAAGAGTCTGGATTAAGTGACGTCGGCTGATAATGGGCTTTAACCCACCCTGACATTGGGCTTTAACCTATTGGGCTTTAACTCAGCTGAATATGGGTCACAAGAGTGCAGAATGAAGTGCACTTCTGTAATCCCCATGAGAAGTAGGGCCAAGAGAGCTTTGACCCTACATCTCCTTTAACCGCTTAGCGACTGCCCACCGTATATATACTGCAGAAGGGTGGCTGCTCTGTGCCAGATCACGTACCAATCACGTACCCAGTATGTGATCTGACACTTCTGGGTCTGGGGTGTGTGCACACACCAAAGGGAACCTGCTCCCGACACGTCGGAGCCAACAAGTGGGTCAGGTGAACGTAATATCTGCCAGGACCCACTGATTGTTCGTGAGAAAGGCAGAATGGCAGTCTGACTATGTAAATAAGGCAGGCCGCCGTTCTGTGAGAAGGGAATGTGCTGATCCTTTGTTACCTCTAAGCAGGAACACGTTTTTTTTTTTATTCCCTTAGTCAAAGCATATCCCCCACAGTTAGTAATCACTCCCAGGGAACATATTTAACCCTTTTATAGAGCCTGATGTTAACCCCTACCCTGCCAGTGTCATTAATACATATTTTTTAGGACTGATCACTTTGCAAGTGTCACTGGTCTCCAAAAAGTGTCAAAAGTGTCAGTTAGGTGTTCGAAGGTGCAGGGCGTTTGGGCAGCATCTTAGGGCTTTAAGAAGCTACAATCGGTAGACTGTTATGATGTGGTGATGTGGGGCTGCATCTGCCGGAGAGGAAGATTCCACGAACGACTGAGACGGCAAACTTTGAAATGCGACTTCACGGGGGTTAACTGTATTTCTGTTCTGGTAACAACCCAACATTTTGTGTTTAAGATCACGTGTATTCATAGTGGCATTAGTGATCAGGACAATTAGAGACAGCAAATCACAAACACAGACAGCAATAAATACCTAACACTGGTTCTAACCCCTCACTACTCAATTCAAAGCTAAAAAAGTACAGAAAAAAGCCCAAAAAAACTCCCTTGAGAAATGGTCATGCGGTAGATCGGAAGGAATAGTATCAAGCAGTTTTCACTAATCAAACCACCACGCCAGCTGTGCTGCCGCTCATAACAGGTCAGGGCAAACCCAGGAAAAAACTCTAAAAAGGAAAACACACAGAGGGCACACCACACCCGGTATATATATTAATGTATAAAGGATACAAATTCATACTCACAAATGAGTATTGAGTCAAGCATTTAATGTACAGTCCATCAATTAAATGAATCATCCAGCAAGATCAGCTGGCCAGTTACAATGGTGGGATGTATAGTTTAAAAGCCACTGACGTGTTTCAAGGGTGTCCCCTCTTCTTCAGAGCAAAATTTGCTGGTAGATGGTCTTCATAGAGTAACTGGGATTAACAAATTGTCCCATATGATTGAAGGTCCTCCCTTTTTTGGGAGGGCTAATACAATTGCTTGTTTATATACACACATATACACAAAAGGGACATATATTCTCAGTAGCAATATGAAACCTCCTACATTTTTGTATACATGTATAAACACACACAGCAAGTATCCAATTTATATAAGAGTAAGAATAAAATACAATTTGGGAATATATGTCCCTTTTGTGTAAATGTATCTGGCCAGCTGATCTTGCTGGATTATGCAATTAATGGACTGTACATTATATGCTTGGCTCAATACTTGTTTGTGATTATGAATTTTAATTATTTATGTATTAAAGTGATTAAAGTTAATGCACAAGGCTGGGGCGTCCTCTGTTTGTTTTCCTTTTTTTTTTAATTTTGCCTTAAGTTATGCTTTAACTGAGGGGTGGCTATAAAGCAAAGCAGATCGTTCTTTTTTAAGAAAGATTGATAATCAATGCACCATCTTACTGTCAGGACTATAAAATAAAGTAGGACGTCACAATTTCCTCCATGCACAGTCTCACACAATTATTTTGTATTATTTATTTAGGAATGTGGCACCTTGCTATTTAGGATTCCAAAGTTATTTCAGGGAAACTACATACAATCACTATGGAAAAGGGATAGTGAGGAAACCCTACTGTAATCACTTAGTCAAACTAGTCCATAAACTGTTCTGCTCTGTTTTTCTTTATATATACTCTAGACACACAGTTTATGAAAATCCTAATATCAGTATAAATGTTTAGATCTGTGGGAGCAAAGGTGGGCATATAAGTCACAAAATGACAGAGAGCAGAGCATGCCACTTAAAACATTGTCAATTTATTATTTTCACTATGGGCTTTACAAGGGAAGAGTATTTGAAGGCGCCTTGATTTAATTAAGGATAAATTATAGTATTTGATGGGGAAAGCATATATAGGTCAGGAAGGCTATATATATAAAAATGTCCTGCATATTACTAGCACGGTGCTATGCAAAACCTAGGGGGTGCTAGAAGTAGAAAATGCTGGCAAAGTATGTAAAGCAAAGCTTCTGTTTCCTTTCTATAGCTAAATATAACTGCACAGCTAAAATACTAGATGAGGATAAAGAATGGTGTTGTGCAAGCAATAGAACAGACTCATTGTAATGAACCAGCAGCTCTATTCACTGTGCTCTGTCCTCACAGATGCTTTAAATGCCAGTGTCTTCTACTTGGGAAAGCTTGCTATACATTGTTAGATTTTCATACATAAATTTGTGTCAGTACATTCAATAATGCCATCAGAGACTTGACAAATGTTGCTTGAAAGTACTTCAAATTTGTGTTTGCTTTTAACATTTTGGAATGAATGGAAATTCCCAAGAAAAAACAACATTCACATTATTGTTCATTCGAGAAAAATTTCCACCCTCCTTGTTTTTTTTTTTATCACTATCCGATCATCGATTTGACCCCATTACCTATGTGAAGATCAAATAAATGTTATGAAAAGGAAACATTTCTAAAAAAATTCTACTGTTGTATGGCCAAACTATTACTTGATATCCTAATTACAAGTTAATCCTCTGTGTTGTTTTTGTTATTACTGTGATTGCCACCTGTCTTGACCCATTGGCTTATTCATTTTGCCTGAGCACCATCTCTCCTGGTCTCTATAACTTTATAGACAAATTTTTTGTCTTGTGACTTAGCCTGGCCATACACTATACCAGGGCATAAAGGTTACTCAAAAAAGTCCGGAGCTACTAGCCAGGCCTCAAAGGTTACTCGCCACCAGTTACCCTGCCCTGCCCTGCCTCTAAACACGCCCTAAATTATCTCATGAAGTTACACTGAAATGTTTTATGCAGAATTAAGTTATAAAAATAAATATTAACAACAACTTTATCCATGTTCACCAATGCAGCCTGGCTTGTCCGCCAGTGCAGCCTGTGTCTGCCAGTTCAGCCTGTGTCCCCCCCAGTGCAGCCTATGCCCCTTCATTGCAGCCTGTGTCTCCCCACAGTGCAGCCTGTGTCCCCCGTGCAGCCTGTGTTCCCCAAGGAAACTACCTGTGATGAGTAAGAGAGAGGAGAGCCGCCGCTGCCTGGTTGATTAGAGCGCTGGGGAACATAACAGCTTTCATTTCAATAGCTGTGTGTTCCCCACCATGCGCTGTCATATACAGCCCCTCTCCCTTGTCCGGGCACTTTGATAGACAGATCACCCATCCAATCCTGAGATGGGTGATCTGCCTATCAAAGTTCCCTGGACAAGGGGGAGGGGCTGTATATGACGACGTGCGGCGGGCAATACACAGCTATTGAAATGAAAGCTGTTATTTTCACAGCACTCTAATCAGCCAGGCAGTGGCGGCGGCTTTCCTTTCTCTCCCCCTACGATCACTGGGAAAATGGAGCCCATACCATCCAGACTGCCGGCGGTGCTCGCCCCCCCCCCCCCCCCCCGCTTCCAAGCAGCCCACACTCGTCAGCCCTCAAAATCCACTTGCAAAATGCGAGCAGGCGAGTGGAATTTTTGAGGGCTGCACTATACAATTTTCTTATTCAATTTCCTGTAGATTATCCTTCAACTATGTAGTACAAGAGCCTGCCTGATTGCATACAAATTGAAAGGGTTTAGGTTTGACCTTTTATTATATGGTTTTGATAAACCCATGCCTGCCATTAATTATATAAATGGATTGATTTACTAAAGGCTGTTCACTTTGCAAGGGAATGCTCCCCTATCTTATTAAATGTTGTACAATTTTACTTTGCAAAGATTACCCACTTGTGTGCTAGGGAAAACAGTTTTTTTTTGCTTGCACATTATTAACCACTTAAGGACCCCTTCACGCCAATATACATTGGCAGGAGGGCACGGCTGGGCACAGGCATGTACCTGTACGTCGCCTTTAAGAGCCCAGCCATGGGTCGTGAGTGCGCCGCTGGTGGCATGCTTGTGACCTGGTCCTGTGCTCTGTGAGCGTGCCTGCGGGACCAGTGGACCCAATCGCCGCCGGTGTCCCACAATCGGGTCACAGAGCTGAAGAATGGGCAAAGGTAAGTGTAAACAAACTTTTCCCTATTCTTCCTAGTGTGACTGCCACTGATTGTCTGTTCCCTGTCATAGGGAATGACAATCGGTGATGTCACACGCAGTGTCATTTTCACTGCCAGTGTCATTTTCACAGTAATCAGTGCATCTTTATAGCACTTTTCGCTGTGAAAATGACAATGGTCTCAAAAATGTGTCAAAAGTGTTGGATGTGTCCGCCATAATGTCGTAGTCACGAAAACAATCACTGATCACCACCATTAGTAGTAAAACAAATTATTAATAAAATGCCATAAAACTATCCCCTATTTTGTAAATGCTCTAACTTTTGCGCAAACAATTAATAAACACGTAAGGCATTTTTTTTTTACCAAAAATATGTAGAAGAATATGTATCGCCCTAAATTGAGGAAAAACATTTTTGTTTTATATCTTTTCGGGGGATATTTATTATAGCAAAAAGTAAAAAATATTGCATTTTTTTTCAAAATTGTCTCTATTTTTGTTTATAGCGCAAAAAATAAAAACCGCAGAGGTGATCAAATACCACCAAAAAAAAGCTCTATTTGTAGGGAAAAAGAGGACACCAATTGTTTTTGGGAACCACGTCGCACGTGTGCAATTGTCATTTAAAGCAACACAGTGCAGAATCACAAAAAAGGGGCCTGGTCCTTTAGCTGCATATTTTCTCATCACTGACCAAAATCTATATTTGCTTTGACCCCACTAACCATTTGAAAATCAAACTTTCTAAAAGCAAACATTTTAAAAAGAAATTCTACCAGTGAATGGTCAGCTTAAAGTTGAAGTAAACCCTCCTATCGTTTTCGGCCAAGGAAGCTGCCACGATGCTGCACATGTGATCAGTTATGACACCAACCATTGGATGGTTTGACAGTTTCGTTAAGAGCACATCCAATGTAACAGTTACATTCCCGGCACATGCTGCAAATGCAACTGTTCCCAACCTAGTCCACTTTAAGTGGACTAGGTAAGTTAATGGTCACTTTCACTGAAGACTTCTCATCTAGTCGAGCTGCACGATTTTGGATAAAATGAGAATCACATATTTTTTGCTTAGAATAATGATCACGATTCTCTCACAATTCTGAGGGATTTTTTTATTTAAAAAGATTTACAACCCCTAAACATTAGATTATTAAAAAATATGGCATATAAAATAATGCATTGTTTTTAGTACTGTACTTTAGTACTCGCCTAACACAACTCTTTTGTTCACACTTCAGATGTCAGCAATAGTACAAAGCATTGAAAAGTATTATTTTTTTAAATAATTTTTTTTTTTTTTAATCCTGAGCTTTTATTGATGTGAAAGTTGTAAATATATGTTAAAGGTGTAAAATATTAATGACCAAAGCAAGCAAAAAAAAGTTTTTATTTTTAATAGTTTTTAAAATAGAAGTAAATAAAAAAAAGTCAGTAGTAAAACAATAATTTAATGGAGAAGGAGAATAATGAGTTAATAAGGCTACATTTAGTAAATTAAGGGTTAATAAGGGTTTTAAACAGGGGAACAATTTAATAAAAACAAAAAAAGCTTTTTTTTTTTTTTACTTGACAAGGTTGCTTTTTAACCACTTAAAGCGGAAGTAAACCCATCGATTTAATAGTTTCAAAAAGCAATTCAATTTCCGGCATGCCGGGATTGCCAACTGTCACATTGGTTGTGCTCTCAACCAAACTGTCAAACCATCCAATGGCTGGTGTCATAACTGATCACATGTGCAGCACCATGGCACTTGAAGATTAAACATAGGCCAAGATGGCAGCTTCCTTGGCTAAAAATGATAGAATGGTTTACTTCCACTTTAAGCCCCGGAACAATATGCTGCTAAATGCCCAGAGGCGTTTTTACAATTCGGCACTGCGTTGCTTTAACAGAAAATTGCGCGGTAGTGCGACGTGGCTCCCAAACAAAATTTGCCTTTTTTTTCCCACAAATAGAGCTTTCTTTTGATGGTATTTGATTGCCACTGCAATATTTTATTTTTTGCGCTATAAACAAAAATAGAGCGACATTTTTGAAAAAAATCTATATTTTTTACTTTTTGTTATAAGAAAAATCGAATAAACTAAATTTTAGTCGAACATTTAGGCCAAAATGTATTCAGCCACATGTCTTTAGTAAAAAAAAATTGCAATAAAAAAAATTAGCTACCTAGCAGCAACAGCGACACTAATACAGCAATCAGAAAAATGATCGATTAGTGACGCTGGCAATAGGGGGTGAAAGGGTTAACTAGGGTGGTGATCAAGGGGTTAAACTTTTATTAGGGGGGGTACGGGGCTACCCTGGACCTAACACTAACTGCCTGTCACACTAACTGTCACACTGACACTAAATGCAGTGATCAGTAAATATATGATCACTGCAATCAGTGACAGTGTGACAGGGGGCTGGGGGGGGGGGGGTGATTGGAAGGGGTTAAATGTGCCTTCGTGTGTGGTGTCAGTGTAGTGTTTGTGCGACTTACTGTGAGTGTTCTCTCCTCTCGGCGGATTGAAAATACCGCCGAGAGGAGAGCTGACATCACTTCCTCTGCCAGTGTTTACATTACACAGGCAGAGGACGTGACATGGCGGGGGGTTGCTGAATTGACTGGGAGCGATCACGAGGGAGCGGACAGAATCGAGCAGCCGCCCCCTCAGCACGGATCGGTCCCGAAGGTAAGCCGCCCGCCGCACGCAGCGGAGGGGGTCCCGATCGGACCTCCGACCCGCTAGAAGGCAGGGACGTACATGCACGCCCATCTGCCTGTACGTGCCATTCTGTGGTTGTACATAGTCGTGAGGCGGGCGTTAAGCGGTTAACTGACTTCATTTGCAGACCGAAGTTCATCCCTTTGATCTGTAAATGAACAGAAAGATACAATGGGGGTTACTTACGAAAGGCAAATCCACTTTGCACTACAAGTGCAAACTACAAGTGCAAAGTGCACTTGAAATTGCACTGAAAGTGCACTTGGAAGTGCATTAACTGTAAATCTGAGGGGTAGATCTGAAATGAGGGGAAGCTCTGCTGATTTTATTATCCAATCATGTGCAAGCTAAAAAAAATGTTTTTATTTTCCTTGCATGTCTCCCTCGGATCTACAGCGACTGCACTTCCAAGTGCACTTTGCACTTGTAGTGCCAAGTGAATTTACCTTTCGTAAATATCCCCAATGTTTCTTTTTATCGCTCTTTTAGCGCTGAACAATGTTGTTGATAGACATTGCCAGCTGCTTTTTTTTCAGACTGCTGTCAGCAGGGAACTGCTCTGCACTTGTTACATGAATCGTGGAAATGCTGGATTAAGATTGGGTGGGAAGTTGAATCGACTTTAGGGAAAAAAAAAATTCCTTTACAACCCCTTTAACATGTTTTCCATATAATATAATAATAAACTAATTACTCACCAGCTTTGCTAACTGCAATTTTCTTCCAACTAATGTTTCTGAATTTTAATTAAATATATGTGTCTAATTTTGTTGGACAACTCTACTTTCAGAACTGCTAGTGCCAGTCTTGGATACTGGCATAAGTCAAACAGTGAGAACTTGCACACCTAATGGACTCATAAACAATAAAGAATGCAGATATATACCAATGATTGTTATATTGTGTATTGAAATTATGGGTATACAGCTCTGAAGGACCTTAAAGGGTCACTAAAGGAAAAACATTTTTTTGCTGAAATGACTGTTTACATGGTATAGAGACATACAAGTTAACTGATTCCTTTTCAAAATGATTAAAAATAGATAAAAATCAATCATATAATGTGCCTGCAGTTTAATTTCACTTCTGAACTAGCTTCATGTTTCTGCGAAGTAGAAATATACACACAGAACAAAAACAAACAAATCCAGGGCAGTGTTTTGTTTTTAAAATGAATCTGATTGGTTCTGGGAAGTTTTAGACACACAGTAATGACAGCTTAGACCACCGTGAGAAAGCTCCCAGCACTGTGGTTATAAGCAAACAGACAAGCAGGAAGTGTGGAGATCAGAGCAGGATTACAGCAACTTCAAAGCAAAAACGAACAATAAGGACATGAAACCAGTACTGCAGTAAGGTAAAGGAAGCTATTTAACTAAAAAAAAAATTGTTTAGTGATCCTTTAACCACTTAAGACCCGGACCAAAATGTAGGTAAAGGACCTTGCCCCTTTTTGCGATTCGGCACTGCTTCGTTTTAACTGACAATTGCGCGGTCGTGCGACGTGGCTCCCAAACAAAATTGGCGTCCTTTTTTTCCCACAAATAGAGCTTTATTTTGGTGGTATTTGATCACCTCTGCGGTTTTTATTTTTTGCGCTATTAACAAAAATAGAGCGACAATTTAAAAAAAAATGCAATATTTTTTACTTTTTGCTATAATAAATATCCCCCAAAAATATATAAAAAAACATTTTTTTTCCTCAGTTTAGGCCGATACGTATTCTTTTACGTATTTTTGGTAAAAAAAATCGCAATAAGCGTTTATCGGTCGGTTTTTGCAAAATTTTTAGCGTTTACAAAATAAGGGATAGTTTTATTGCATTTTTATAAAAATTTTTTTTTTTTACTACTAATAGCGGCGATCAGCGATTTTTTTCGTGACTGCGACAATATGGCGGACACTTCGGACAATTTTGACACATTTTTGGGACAATTGTCATTTTCACAGCAAAAAATGCATTTAAATTGCATTGTTTACTGTGGAAATGACAGCTGCAGTTTGGGAGTTAACCACAGGTGGCGCTGTAGGGGATGTGTGCCTATGTGTGTTTGTTTACAACTGTAGGGGGTGTGGCTGTAGGTGTGACGTCATCGATCGCGTCCCCCTATAACAGGGATGACGCGATCGATGCTGCGGCCACAGAGAAGCACGGGGAAGCCGTGTGTACACACGGCTCTCCCCGTTCTTCCGCTCCAGGGACGGATCGCCGCACTCCAGCGGCGATCGGGTCCGCGAATCCCGCGGTCCCGGTCCCGGAGTCCCACGGCTGGGTACTAAAATCAACGTATATATACGTTGATGTGCCCAGCCGTGCCATTCTGCCGACGTAAATGTGCAGTAGGCGGTCCTTAAGTGGTTAATAAAGCCTCAAGTTCCTCACAGAAATAGCAATTACAGCATTCAACTACCTAATGAGAATTCTTTAGATGGACAGGTGGTCCATAAAGATGCATGCTTCTATAGAGCTGTTCATGTAGTCTCCTTTGGTCATTTGGCCAGTAGCTTCCTGCACAGGTCAATGAGCCTATGAGTGTCTCCACAGCAGGCTATAATGGGGGTAGTCAGCTAATAATCATCTTATGTCTTTAGAGACTTAGATAACTCTATTCTCTTTATGGGTCCCCAAAAGCACTGACCGTAATTGCTGATTAAGCATTATGCATAACTTTTAGCAGCTCGCAGATTATCGGGATAATGGCGCCTTTGTTACAATAATTCACTACATGACGGAAATGATGTCTAAAAATATCAATGCGATCAGAAGGTAAAACAAAACAGGTAGTATGCGGTTCACATTTTGTAATTATTTATATAAAACAAATCGCCAGAAACTTAAATTGTCAGCACAGAAGACAGATGACTCTGTCACCTTAGCTGTCCAAACTATTTTCCAGGAAGATTGCTCTTACACACTTAACAAAACTGGCACAAGGACTCAAAATAAGAAGTGAAAATTCTCTCAGTTCCTGCCAGATGTCTAAATCAATACAAGAACAGGAAATTAGATGTTATTTTTTTTCCTTGTGATTTCTTTTACTTTATGCAAACAATGCATTACATGTGACCATGTGTTACACATCCAAAATAATGCTGTAAGTTTTAAAACATAACCAACGTCCCATAGAAAATGAGATACAAGACAGGTGTGCATTCATTGACACGCAATTGGAGCCTTTTTTTAAAGTGGGTGACATTATCACATGCCAAAAAAAAACAAAACACTAAAATGATAAAATATTAAAAACTTGTTCTGTAATGTAAAAGTTATTTAAGTTAAAGCTACTTACTTTTTAACCAACTTCTTCAGTTATTTGGAAAAGAAGTTGATTAGATAAGTAGAAAAATGTCATACCATTTAGTTGCTTTTATCGTAACACACATTTCTCTACAATTTCCAAACCCATTATATACTGCTGGAGTGAAAAATAAAATATGTTATTATTTATGGAATTGAGGTATGAACATGCACTACAGATCAGTGTTGATTTCCGAGTGAAATTTCAATTTAGTTTTAGTCTTAGTCTTTTGACTAAAATTACATTTTAGTTTTAGTCCCATTTGAGCCCTTTGACTAAAATGCCATTTAAATTTTAATCATATTTCAGTCATCTCAATTGTTTTAGTTGTATTTTTGCTGACTAAAATAGTATTTTACTAAAATATTTTAGTCTATGAAATTAACATTGCATTGCACAAAATGGTGCATGTGTGTTTCTTTTGCATTCCGCTTCAATTGAATGGGCTACCCTAATGTAAATCATATGAACACAAAGCACCAAAGACATAAAGATTTGAATGGTTGTGTGAACATTACACAACTAGTATCAATTGTGTACAAAAATACAGAAGTCTTGTCAGTGCAGTTCCCCTGACTTCCGCAGGGTGTACCTTCCTGACGGCGTGGAGCAACCTATTAGTATACACCACCTTGAGTTGCTCGGCAGCCAGGCCCTGTCAGTTAAGGGACATACTGGAGGGTATACTGGAGGTCAGCCCACATAAATAGCCTGCAGCCAGGAGTAATGTTGCCCATAGTGAGATATGGATGTTTCCCCTTCAGGGGGGAAAGCCTAGGAAATGCTTAGTGGGAGATAAGGCACATAGCATGTGCCGCCGTAGTATCCACATGGATGTACAATGTAAAAAATATGCTTATGTTTGGTAAAGTATTCTGTAAGCACTGAGGGCTAGAAAATGCCTTTATTTCTGCTACTACTGGGGATGTCTACAGGAATGTGCTTGTGTCTTCGGGTGCTGTAATGGGGTTTATTGGCAGACAGCCTGGAGTGTGTGCGGAACAGTAAAAATTAAAGTATAACTAAAAGCAAAACTTTTTTTGTTTTGGATGGAGTGCAGAGGGATTAGAATGCTTGTCAGTTTTTGTTGCCGTCTGTGCCCCGGTTAGGGAAATTCACCCTCTCTATTTGTTCTGTTTACGATTATCACTGAAAGTGAAAGTAAAAGCAAATCCCAAATTTTGGGTTGTCTCCAGAAAATAATAGAGGGGACATCTTTCAATAGGGACAGTATTTATGGTGATCTGGGGTTCTCCAAGGAATTCCCTGAATTTTCAGGAATTTTCTCTCCTTTCCTGTTTGGCTATGGGACAGGAAGTGAAGGGAAATCTCCGCAATGGGACACAGATGGCGAAAAAATATCTGACATGGGTTTTAATCCTCCAAAATGAAAACAATAAGTTTTGCCTATAGTTCTTCTTAAATTACTTCATACACTTGGCCAGGTGTTTCCACAAGGGTGTACTTGAGGGGTCAAGGTGACAGTGTGCTGCCCTGTAAAAAAAAATTCCCCCAGGGGAGTCCCATGCCAGGAATGCTTATGTGAAAAGAAAGAAATGTGATTCGCCCTGTGTCCAGGCAAAAATGGGTTGGAATGCAAACAGGCTTCCCCGCTACAAAGTATATAGGTATAAGCAAATAATAATTACTACCTTTAAATTTAATGAATTGGAATGCATAAGGTATACATCATTATGTAAAAAGAACTTGACCTGTCAAAAATGATGCTGTAAATATCTGATTTAAAAAACAGTGCCTGAAAATATCTGATTTAATGTCCATATTGATCTTTGTGTCCAGGCTTAGCCGCCTTGGATCCTAGGTTTAGACTAGACATGGGGCCTCAACTTCTGCTCAAACTGATTTTAAGCTGTTCCCAGTCCAGGCAAAACGACTTGGATCCTTTCATGCAACCTTCCAATGCCAGAGTTACAGTGGGAATTGGAGATTCTGTAATTTTAAATCTGAATATCAGGAAATGGGGCTATATCAAAAAGCTAAGGCCGTGTACACACGATCAAATCTATCTGCTGGAAACGGTCGGCCAGACAATAGTCTGTACGGGCAAGCAGACGGATTTGGCCAGCCGACAGATTTGAAAGCATGCTTTGAAATCTGTCGGCTGGGAACCCGTCCGCCCGACATGTCTACTGGTTAGTACGCTAATCAGCAGACATGTCTTCTCGCACACGCGTCGAATGGATTCGACACATGCGCGGAAGTGATCTACTTCCTGGTGCGGTGACGTGGCGGTGACGTTGACGCCACCGCGCCGTCTGCCGGCGGGGATTTTGGTTTGATCGTGTGTACACGATCAAACCAATACGTCCCCAGCAGACAGATTTGTTCAAATCGGTCTGCCCGACCGATTTGAACAAATCTGTCTGCTCGTGTGTATGGGGCCTTAGAGGCTTAAAGGGTATGTATACTTTAATACCCACCCTGCTTAGTAATTCTGAGCAAAACAACACACTCACCTATACTTACCTTAGAAGAACAGTCATGCCGCATACACACAATTGGATTTTCCGGTGAAAAAAGTCGGTTGGACTTGTTTCATCGGAAACTCCGATCGTGTGTGGGCCCCACCAGACTTTTTTCAGCGGAGTAAAAAAAATAGAACATGTTTTAAATTCTTCCGATGGGAAATTCCGATCGTCTGTGTGGAATTCCGTCAGAGAAAAATCCACGCATGCTCAGAATCAAGTCGACGGATTCTCAAAAGCATTGAACTTCATTTTTCTTGGCTCGTCGTAGTGTTTTGGACGGTCTGACAGTGTGTATGCAAGACAGCTTATGGAATTCTGATGAAAAAAAATCAGATTTTAGACCATCGGATACTCTAATGGTGTGTATGCGGCATCACAGTTTGCTTCAAAGTTAACATTCTCTGGCTCAAATTTTCCACATAGCTGGTTACACTATGGAGACAGTCCTATACAAGTCCATGAAAGATCACAACACAGGAGTATCCGAAATTTCCTTATAGGGTAGTGCGAGTCATGCAAAAGATGTGTAAACATGTGTTTTTACTATGTAAGTTTAAATCCTAGTAAAAGAAAGTTAAATGATAAAACCACATCCCACAATCCATCAAAAAAAAGGATCAATTCTAACCTATTTAGTGATTGATGACTCGAAAATAAAAGGTTTTCAATTTTGGGGGCAAATATTCAAACATTTGTCTGGAATGTGGCAAATAAATGTATGCAGACTAGAAACATGGCTTCACTAGAGGTTCAAACATACCTTTATGTAAATATCTGTTTTATTTTACTGATTGAGTCTGACATTTTTATTGGTCGTTTGGCAAGCTGACATGTTTTACCTCAAAACTCTACTGCCTTACAGAATAGCACCAAGCCTACAAACAGTCTGATACAGAGCATGAATTCAAAGCTCTAGACGAGTGCAACTCAGCTGTCTAAACCTATTAGTATACACGTTTAAAGAAAGAATGTGGCGTGCACTTGTTTGACTTTGCATGCTCTACATCACTTTCACTGTACTGTAACTGAGAGCGCAACATCCGTTTTTTAATAGGACCCCAGCTCTCTCCAGTACTGGTAAAGAAACCCATGGCATAGTTCTTGGCAATAAAAATGTGCATATTTAATCATTTTGTAACCCCAATCATTTTTTTTAGGACTTTTTTTGGTGATCCTATAAATATTCTGTGCAAGTTTACTTTAGTTTGATTTGATGCGTTTAGAAGAAGCATAGCTGTTACAAGAACCAGCAAAAATGTACTAAAAATACATTTACAAACACAGTCAATGTATATGTACAGGACACATTTCATATTTGGGAAAACATTTCAGACAGAAAAGGGAGGCTATAAGAAAACGTGACATCTCAGCAGGGCTGGTGCCAGCATAAGGCAGTAACCTTAGGGTGCAAGGATGGGCGGGGCCTCAACAAGTTCTTAAGCTGGCTCCGCCCCTGCTAGCAGCTTAACCTAGCTACCTCCATCCGCTTCTCTTTCTGCAGCCTGTGCAATAAAGAATGATATCCTCTGACTCCCACCTGGGTGGCAGCAGGCAGAAGCACTAGCCAGCACAATCATCAAGAGGGGTAGGAACCGAGTAAGACCAGGGGGAGTACTGCACAGTAGGAACCAGGTTCAGCCAAGGCACCAGTACAAAGACAATAACCGCTGAGGGGGAGGAGCTGAGTGACACCAGAAGGAGGGACCAGCAGGAATGGCATGGGAAGCCTCGGGTATGGGTGCTTTATCTATGTACAGTACAGCCTCTAATAGATACGAGAAATGTTGTGCAGGCTTAGTGGGTGGTGAAGAAGGTATTGTACTGTGCTGTGTCCCCCAACAATCCACTCCATGGACATTGTGCCTGGGCAGGAAGAAGCTGCCTGTTACCTTAAAAGCTACTCCCACCTTTCTCCCCTGCTTGGCGAAGAGAAAGAAGGATTTGTTCCGTGTCTGCCTCGCCCACACTCCTATCCCCAGCATGCAGCCAGTATGAGAAAGGGATGTGGGTGGGAGATTTAAAGTGACAGCAGCTTCAGCTGCATCTGACTGCATGATCGATGCCCCTGTGTGAGCTATCAGTTAGCAGCCTCAGGGTGAGAGAGAGCTGAGCTGTCTCCACCTCCCTGCCTTCTCTCCCATCTGTCTCCCTCCCCAACTCTGATAGAACAGTGCATTGGGGACACTCTGCACATTCTCGGTTTAGTGTGTGTTTAGAGAGGTTTTTTTTCTTGGAAGAGTGCATGTAATCAGCACAGGGCCAATCAGCACTGTCCAGACAACGGGTCAGGGGTCCTAAAGGCTCATAGGACAGCCAGAGTAGAAGGAAAACTCCTCCTACAAGCTTTAAATAGACACTGATAGAAGTCACAAGACTGCTTTTAGGCCCCTTTCACACTGAGACGCTTCTAAATTGCCAGTAAAACACTGAGCACTTTTGAAGAGCTTTTCAAGCGCTTTTGAAGAGCTTTCCATTAATTTCAATGGAGAGGGATGTTTTTTCACTGCCCTGCCAGCGCACTGCCCCATTGTGAAAGCATTCATTGATGTTAATGGAAATATTTTTTTCTTTTTGCATAAAAGCGTCTGAAAAGTGTCTCAGTGTGAAAAGGGTCTAACTGCTGATGAGAAAAGGTATTTAGCTGTTTATATTTACTAAAACTATTGCATTTCCATTTTCCCGTGTACTGTAGGAGACCAGATATAGTGAATGCAGGGTCCTGGGTTTAGTAAAATTTTCATTTTTTACTTTTTTATTTTTTAAAAAGATAAATGGAACAAAGTTCCTATCTGTTTCATTATAGCAATAGACATAGACAGAAATAGACATGTATCCACTGTTTTGATTTAAAAAAAAAAAACTTTTACTCATTTTTCTCCCTGCAATAACAATCAATAATAGTTTTTATTTGGGAAGATAAAACTGTCAGAATTGACAAGGTAATTAGATTTGGAGAATAAAGGTTTTTGGAAATGACTTTTAAATGAAAGTGCAGAATCTATTTAACTAGCTTGTTTCTGGATAATTAAAGTGTTACTGATGCTATAAAGATACCAGTTCCATTTTTAATCACTTACATGGATACAGTCAGTATTCCGTCCTACACGGCAATATTGGGAGAGCACAGGAGAATAAAGCTGTTTTGGGGTCTGTCTGAAACCTTCCCCACTGGCTGCTGGGACTCGTCATAAAGCAGTTCAGAATAGTTACATTATCTCTGTGTCCACATCAATTTCAAGACATGTGTGCGCACTTATTGAATGGCACGAAAAAGTGGAAAATTACATTTCTTAAGTCATCCAGTGATCTGCACTAATTAATTCCATTTGTTCACTGCTGCTTGTGGGAAGCAATGCAAAATGTAAAATACAGGACATTTTCTTTAAATCTCTGCAGACACATGTCTATTTATTTATGAAATTGTTTACCTTTATGATTTTCATCCACATTTATTTACATTAACAAGTCTGTATACAAAAAAATATATATGCTTTAAAGTATCTAAAATGTCAGCATCTGCAACTACTTCCCACAAATAAGCCTCTTTTTTGCTATCCTTGTATTGAGACTTCATACATAACTGAAGCTGACATTACAATCAGTAGTTGACCTTCAGTAATTTTTTCAACTTTCCATCTATTAAATCTTCTGCCCTTGTTGTTTTAACTTTGGATAGTAAATTTTTTTTTCTGCCAGTAAATACCTTATACAGCCCACTTCCTGTTTTTTTGTCTGGTAAAAAGCTTGGGAATGTGACATCATGCAGATCTCTCTCTCGCGTGAGGCCCTGTATACAAGATTAGACATGTCCATCGGACCAAAATCTCCTCGGACCAGAACGCGGTGATGTAGAACACGACGTGGTGAAAAAACGAAGTTCAATGCTTCCAAGCATGCGTCGACTTGATTCTGCGCATGCGGGGGATTTTGGTCCGATGGTTCGGTACTAACCATCGAACCTGTCCGACGGACAGGTTTCCAGCGAACATGTTTTCAAGCATGTTTGGAAATTTTTGTCCGCGGGAAAACTGTACACACGATCGAGCTTGTCCGCTGAAACTGGTCTGCGGACCAGTTTTAGCGGACATGTTCGATCGTGTGTACGTGGCCTGAGAGTTTGCCAGGAAGAGAGTGTTGGGGGCCAATGAGAGCTACAAAGATGCAGAGCTGAAGGTGTGCCTCTGTGTGTCTGTGTAAATCCAGGAAGTGAACAGGCATCAGCGTCAGTTGCCCATAGTTAAAATGGTTGCAGCCAGATTCAGTGGAGAGAGATCTAGGCAGCATATTTGGCAAGTACAGAATCACAGTATATATAAAATAATATGCAAAGTGGTTGGAGGGAAGATTCAGAATGGAAAATATGTGTTTTTTTTACAAATAATGTGAGCAGACTGCAGTTCCTTTTTAAATGTTACCAGACAAAAATGGAAAGGGTGAATCATACTTTCTGGGCTGGAGCTCCATCATGTATGTGGAACTAGATTGGACAGGAGCAGTATTCAATAGTATAATTCTGTATACATGCCCCAGCCTTATTTATGTATTACTATGTTTCTTATTTGATTATTATCAGATAAAAGAACATAAGGGCTCATTCAGGGGTAAAGTGGCATGTCTAGTGCATACATATATTACTGTATGTGACAGAGTAACATTCTAAATGAAAATGGAAATATAAGTAAGATTGGTGTAGGGTATAGGCCCTAAAGCTGTCAACCTAAATGGGAAAGTCTTCTTCAGTTTATACCATGCAACACTCAAACATGCATGGCTGCTGGCTAAGTTAGGGACGAAGCTAAGAGAATTGCAGCAGTTGCTGTCTGGCCCCCTCTGGGCCTGTATCGTTTTAGCAGTGGCATAATCTGAGGAGGCAGTGCAGGATATAAAGGCTGTGCACAAGTATGTGAACACTAAACATCAGTGCTGGGGTTTTCTTATAACCACTGACACCATTAATAAAGTATTATTCCTTAAAATTACACCAGTGATATGGCACTGTTCATCCTAGTGACACCAATGATAGATCTCTATTATTCCCACTGATGCTGGGAATATTTTTTAATGCTACTGATCACAGACATCAGAACATTTTATTCCAATTGACCACTAATCACTGGCACTCTTCTAGCCACTAACCCCCAGTGCCGGAGCATTTTACTATTCCCACTGGCACCAACCTTTTTTCACTCCCACTGTGCAGCAACACTGGGGCATTCCCCTCCTATTGATACTAAGGCATTGGAATTTAGCTAATAAAGGTAAATATGCTGTTCACTAAGCAAGGGAAGTTGCCTTTTGCAAGGGAATTTTCCCCAGAGATTAGTGAATGAGGTGAAATTCCTCCAGATGTAAAGAATGTCCTCTGTAATCACCTGAACGTGAATAACTCTACACCAAGTTCAATATATGGACCGCTTATGTACAGGCATACCCCGCTTTTAAGTACACAATGGGGTTTATTTACTAATGCTGGAAATCGCAATATCAGGCTCACTTCTGCATAGAAACCAATGGGCTTCTAACCCTAGCTTGTTCAATTAAGCCTGTTAATAAAACCTTGAAGCTCATTGGTTTCTAGCAGGAAGTGAGCCTGATTTTGTGCTTTACAGCTTTAGTAAATAAACCCCATTGTGCACTTAAAAGTGGGGTATGCCTGTATACATACGTGGTGATCATTTCCCCCTTAACCGCCTCTTCTCAAGAGAGAATAAATTCAGTTCAGCTAAGTTCTGCTCATATCTGAGCTCCTCTATTGTGCTGCCCCAATATGGGCATAGAATATGAGATGCATAGCCTCAGTTAATATTAGCATTGTTATATAGATTAGAGTTCATATAGTGTGGTTTGCTTAACTATTTTCTCATAGCTAAATCTATGTGTTATCCTATGCTGCCATCTAGTGGCCTTTCTTGCAATGTACATGTTCTCTGTAATTCCTCATTAGATACCACATTTTCCAGTTTATGTATGCCCCTCCCTACTTCCTGTGGGTAGTACTTCCTGTGTCATTCTCTCAGCTAAGCAAGCCACATGTACAAGGACACACATGTATCTGCACGGTACTTGGGAAAGGCATCATCTTTTGACCGCACAATACTATTACCATTCATCTGCTGTTCCTGTTATCTGCTGTAACCCCTGAAGTTAAAGAATAAACACCTCTTTTGAATGAATCGGTATTGACGAGTTCAGCTATCTGACAAGGATTGTCCACAGTGAGTACATCTACTTATACAGGCCAGGCATAGAGGTCTCAGCAAGGGATATATCGCTATCACAACAATCGGAGTCAGAATAGTCAAAAGATGCATAGAATTCTTACAGCCTGCTGTGTATATGTGTGTGCCTAATCTACAATCAAGCTCAGTGCCAGCCGCCATCTTGTGAAAAGCACATTGTCGCACAAGCTTACTGTGCTTCATGTGAATGTTGAAAGCTGTTAAATTGAACTGTGTTACCCCACCTGTCTAAGCTGCTGTTCGTCTTCTTAAAGAGACAGTACCATTTTTTACAAAACCGTGAGAAATGTCTAGACAAGGCTCTGAACACTCCTTTATGGCTGAACCAACGCAGATTCATCATGCCTCTGAACCCGCAGACGTACAGGGAGCAGACTCTGCAGATATTGCTGAACAGAGTTTAAGACCCAAGCGTACAATAAAACCAACACAGAAACTCAGAGAAAACTATGAATACACTAGAGATGAGTTCTCCAGCAAGCTGTCAGACCTCTGGGACAAAACTTCACACTGCATGTCAGTTTTGCCACACTTTAATGATCAACCAGCTGAATTAAGAGACTCTATAGATCGCCTATCTGCTGCGTATGAACATTACCAGCGGCTGTCTGCAAAATACACTGCCTTCTTGCAAGACTGTAATATAGAGGACTTTTCAGCAGAACTGACCAATACTGATGCACTGAACCAACAAAGGGATCTCTTAGTGCAAAATGCTCAGTGTAAGGCAGAACTCCGCATTGCTCAACTGCAAGAGACCAGATCTCACAGATCAATATCAACCAAGCACACTGCACATTCTTCTAGATCCTCTCGCTCCAGAAGTTCAACATTAAGCGACAAGCTAATAGAGGCCCGCGCTGATGCTGAATCCAGAAAAGCGCAAAGCTCCCTTGCTAAGAAAGAAGCAGAGATGGAAGCCCAAAGCAAAGCTCTGCAAGCAGAGATGGCTGCTCGCCAGTCAGAGATGGAAGCCCAAAGCAAAGCTCTGCAAGCAGAGATGGCAGCTCGCCAGGCAGAGATGGAAGCTCAGAGCAAAACTCGCCAAGCAGAGATGGAATCCCAAATAAAGATTCTGCAAATAGAGAAAGAGGAAGCAGGTGCCCTAGCAAGGCTGAAAGTCCTTGAACAAGCAATGGGTCAAAGTACTAATTCAGACTGTCTTATCCCAGCAGAACTGGAAGATCCAATTGAACGCACCAGTGAATATGTGCTAAAGCATAATGCTTACAAAGTTACAGAGTCATCTCCTATACCTCCTACTAACAACACTGTTCTGACTCTCAATACAGTGACCTCTCAGCTCCAAATGCCTGAGCCTCCTCAAGTCCACAACACAAGTGCATCTACGCAGCAAACCACATCGACTCCTGCCAACAACAAGGTGACTTCCAGCGACAAGCCGCAGCTACAGCCACAGCCAGCAGAAGCCTTAGAGACTACACCAAAGTTAAGCGCTCATGCAACATCATTTTATCCTGGTAAACCTCACCCTTCTTCACCAGAGAACTTTCACACCCAAGGGGTTCCACAAGTTACTTTGGCACCAAAGAGTGAGAGATCAGACTTGAATGACTTCGCCAGATATATGGCACACCGTGAGCTCATTAACACTAGCCTCTCAAGGTTTGATGACTGTCCAGAGAGCTACAGGGCCTGGAGATCAACCTTCAAGGCTGCTATTGCTGATTTCAACCTTACTGCCAAGCAGGAACTTGATTATCTCATAAAGTCGCTGGGGCCAGAATCTGCAAATCGTGTTAAAAGACTGAGGACAGTACATGTTGACCACCCAGATGCAGGTCTTGTTGCTGCATGGGCAAGACTTGAGCAAGCCTATGGTAGCTCAGAAGCCATAGAAAGCGCTCTATTCAAGAGACTGCAAAACTTCCCAAAAATAGGGAACAAAGACTATCGCAAGCTCCAAGATCTAAGTGACCTCCTCATGGAGTTAGAGTTGGCAAAGTCAGACCCACGTCTACCTGGACTAAGCTTCCTGGACACCGCTCATGGTGTCAATCCAGTGGTGTCTAAACTGCCATACGGCCTGCAAGAGAGATGGGCGCAGCAGGGCTCAAGGTACAAAAGAGACTATGACGTAGCCTTTCCTCCATTCTCATATTTATGCAGGTTCATCAGTGAACAAGCCTGGATGAGAAATGATCCCAGCTTCAGCTTCAGTGAACCCAACTTACCTGCTTCATCATCATCACCATCACCAAGGTATGATAACACAGCAGCTAAACGCAGAGACTTTCATAGAGCAATATCTGTTAAAAGGACAGACATCTCACCACCTGTGTCCTCTCATGCATACCAGAGTGATTTGGGTGGTAGAGATAAAGATCCTAATCGTCAGTGCCCTATTCACAAGAAGCCTCACCCTCTTAAGAAATGCCGGGAGCCGAGAGCAAAGACTTTACAAGAGCGCAGGGAGATTCTCCAGAAACTTGGAGTATGCTACAGGTGCTGTGCTTCTTATAGTCATTTTGCCAAGGACTGTAAAGTTGTCATCAAGTGCACAGAATGCAGTAGCGAAAGATATGTGACAGCTATGCATCCTTCTCCACTTACAGACATCCCACAGCAGCTACCTACCTCCACCCCTCTCTCAAATCATGGCGGGGAGCAACAAAGCCACGCTCTAGCCAAGGAGAATGTTTCTTCTTCATGCACAGAAGTCTGTGGAGGAGGTTTAGATCACAGGTGCTGTGCCAAGATATGCCTTGTTAAGGTATACCCAGAGGATCAACCTGAAAAAGCTGCCAGGATGTATGCCATAATAGATGAACAGAGCAACAGATCCCTGGTCAAGCCTAAATTCTTTGAGATCTTTGGCATTGAGGGTCATGCCACACCGTATACTCTCAGAACCCGTTCTGGTCGCGTAGAGACTTTCGGCAGAAGGGTCGATGGGTTCATGGTGTCTCATATCGAAGGGAAAGATGGCATACTCCTACCAACATTAGTTGAGTGTGACCAGATACCAGACGAACGAGAAGAGATTCCTACTCCAGAGGCTGCATATCACCATCCTCACTTAAGGCACCTTGTTGATGAGATTCCCGCAATGGACATGAATGCTGAAATCTTAGTTTTGCTAGGAAGAGACATTCTCAGAGTACATAAGGTACGTGAGCAGTGTGATGGACCTGAGGATGCCCCTTATGCACAAAGACTTGATCTAGGCTGGGTAATAGTGGGCGATGTATGTTTGGATAGAATGTGTACGTCATCTGAGATCCACTCCTTCAAAACTTACATGTTAGGAAATGGACGTGCATCCCACTTCAAAGAGTGCCCTCACCATTATGAAGTAAAGGAGAAGCCTCTTGACATCATCCAAGTACCTGATGTCACTCCTATCCTTTGTGACGACAACCTAGGTACCACAGTGTTTTGTACCACAAGTGACGACAACAAAATAGCCTTGTCAGTTGAAGACAGAGAGTTCATCAAAATAATGGACAAAGAATTCTTCAAGGATGAGTCCAACAGCTGGGTTGCACCATTGCCTCTTCGTGCTGCAAAGGTCAGACTGCCAAACAATCGTGAACAGGCTTTATCCAGATTCAACTCACTTCAACGAACACTAAAGAACAGGCCTGAAATGAAGGACCATTTCATTACCTTTATGAAGAGGATCTTTGACAATGAGCACGCTGAGCCAGCTCCACCTCTTCAAATACACGATGAGTGCTGGTACCTACCTTTCTTCGGAGTGTACCATCCACGTAAGCCAAAACAAATCAGGGTAGTGTTCGACTCCAGTGCCAAGCATCAGGGCGTATCCCTGAACAATATTCTTCTCACTGGCCCTAACCTAACCAACAACCTTGTAGGTGTACTCATGAGGTTCAGAAGAGAGCCAGTTGCCATAACTGCTGACATTGAACAAATGTTTCATTGCTTTATTGTACGAGAAGACCATAGGAACTTCCTAAGGTTTCTGTGGCACCGTGACAACAACATGGACAATGAGATGATTGAATACCGCATGAAGGTTCATGTTTTTGGAAATAGCCCCTCACCTGCCGTTGCAACATACGGTTTACGAAGGACTGCTCTTGATGGAGAACAGGAGTATGGTGCAGATGCTCGACATTTCGTCGAGAGAGACTTCTATGTGGACGACGGACTTAAATCTTTACCTACAGCGGAAGAAGCCATAGACCTGCTCCAAAGGACACAAGGTATGCTTTCTGAGGCTAACCTCAGACTACACAAGATTGCCTCAAACAGTGTTGCTGTTATGAAAGCCTTTCGACCTGGCGATCATGCCACAGGGTTTAAAGACTTAAATCTGGGGATGGACATGCCACCTGTGCAGAGAAGTCTGGGCCTTCGGTGGGACTTATTAAAAGACACCTTCGGTTTTCAAGCCAGCTCTGCAGACAAGCCATTTACCAAGCGTGGAGTTCTGTCAGTGGTGAACAGCCTATACGATCCAGTGGGATTTGTGGCCCCCATCACCATACAAGGTAAATCCATACTTAGGCAGCTCTCAGAGACTATCAAAGATTGGGATGCTCCACTACCGATAGACAAACTTTCAAAGTGGGAGTCCTGGAAACAATCGTTACATGCCTTAGATGGAATCTGTATACCACGCTGCTACACTCCAACTTCCCTTGCTACCAGTCAGAGGAAAGAGCTTCACATCTTCTCAGATGCATCTACTGAGGCCATAGCGGCCGTTGCCTACCTCAAGGCGAGAGATTCAGCTAATCTAACCCATGTAGGGTTTCTGTTTGGGAAAGCTAAGTTAGCACCCAAGCCCGAACACACAATTCCTAGGCTTGAACTTTGTGGGACTGTGCTAGCTGTAGAAATTGCAGATTTCATACTGCGTGAGCTAGACATTCAGATAGATGACATCAAATTCTACACAGACAGCAAGGTTGTTCTGGGCTACATATACAACCAGACTAAACGTTTCTATGTCTATGTCAGCAACCGTGTAGAAAGAATAAGAAAATCATCCAAACCTGAACAATGGCATTATGTTCCATCTGAAATTAATCCTGCAGACCATGGCACCAGGCCAGTGTCTGCGAGTGCCTTTGTAAATTCTTCTTGGTTAAAAGGTCCTGAATTCTTGCTGGCTGATCCAGAAGAAACCACGGCTGATGTCTTCAGTCTTCTAGAACCCGACAAAGATCCAGAGGTTCATCCTGAAGTTAAAACCCTTGTCACCAGAACTGAACAAAGACGTGCCTTGGGCTGTCAACGTTTTGAACGTTTCTCCAAGTGGACAAGGCTGGTACGCACCACCGCAAGGTTAGTTCATATTGCACGCTGCTTTCACACGAAGCCCACAGATGCTCACTGTCAAGGTTGGCACATGTGCCAAAAGCTTCTTTCTGCAAAAGACATTGCTGAAGCTGAACTGATCGTAATACGCAGTGTACAACAGGATGTCTTTGGCTCAGAAATCAGACGTATCCGTGACAAGGGGGACATTCCAAAAAACAGTCCAATTGCTAACCTGAACCCATTCATTGACAATGATGGCACGTTAAGGGTTGGTGGACGATTAAACAAGGCTAAGTTCAGTGAGCAAGAACAGAATCCTCTCATTATACCTGCTCGCTATCACATCACCACTTTGCTCATATGGCACTACCATGAAGGGGTGAAACACCAAGGTAGACACTTCACAGAGGGAGCCATAAGAGCTGCAGGCCTTTGGGTTATAGGAGCAAAAAGACAGATTACAGCTACACTGCACAGCTGTGTTCAGTGCCGCAAACTGAGAGGGAAACATCAGCAACAGCAAATGTCAGATTTGCCAGCTGACAGGCTAAGTACTGACCCACCCTTTACTCATGTTGGTCTGGATGTCTTCGGACCATGGACGGTAACAGCCCGCAGAACCCGAGGTGGCCAAGCAAATAGCAAGCGATGGGCAGTGCTGTTCACCTGCATGAGTGTGCGTGCAGTACACATTGAAGTAATAGAATCTATGGATGCCTCAAGTTTCATCAACGCTCTAAGACGGTTCCTTGCCATCAGAGGACCAGTCAAGACACTAAGATCCGACTGTGGAACTAATTTCGTTGGAGCATGTCGAGAGTTACAGCTCAACTCTAGGCCAATACAAGACCTTTTAGCTGAAAGAGGCTGCACATGGATTTTCAATCCTCCTCATTCTTCCCACATGGGTGGTTCATGGGAGAGAATGATAGGAATCACGCGAAAAATACTGGACTCTATGCTTATGGACTTGAACTCCACAAAACTTACCCATGAGATTCTAACCACCTTCCTGGCAGAAGCATCTGCCATAATCAATTCAAGACCACGTGTTCCAGTGTCTACAGATCCAGAGACCCCAACTATCCTTACTCCAGCCACTCTTCTTACCCAGAAGCTTGGGTCTGTTCCCGTGCCACCTGGAGACTTTAAATCAGGAAATCTGTGCTACCATCAGTGGAAGCGAGTACAACACCTCGCCAACTGCTTCTGGAACCGTTGGAAGATGGAGTATCTTTCTACTCTGCAAGGACGCAGGAAATGGCAGCTCCCGAATCCTAACATCCAAGTTGGAGATCTCGTTCTGCTTAAGGATCAGCAAGCTGAAAGAGTCGAGTGGCCTATGGGACTTATTGTGAAGAGCGTTCCTAGTGATGACGGTAAGGTACGTAAGGTGGAGGTGAAAGTTTCAAGACAAGGGACTGTAAAGACTTTCATCAGACCTATCACGGAACTCATTTTGCTCTTGCCGTTTGGAGACTGAACTTACTTGGGTATGCTGTTGGATCCTACCTGCGACTTCGAGAAGGAAGTATCTGGGACTTTAGTTGTCACAACTTGAAGCTTTATATTATAGTTGTTGTTGCATTATATGCATGTTCTCCATTATGTCTTTCAGGTTTTCAAGACATCAAGCAAATTGTGCTGTTGTTTATTTGCATAACTACCGTTGTATTAGGTAAATAGTGGCATTACCATGCCAGACGGGGAGTGTGCTGCCCCAATATGGGCATAGAATATGAGATGCATAGCCTCAGTTAATATTAGCATTGTTATATAGATTAGAGTTCATATAGTGTGGTTTGCTTAACTATTTTCTCATAGCTAAATCTATGTGTTATCCTATGCTGCCATCTAGTGGCCTTTCTTGCAATGTACATGTTCTCTGTAATTCCTCATTAGTTACCACATTTTCCAGTTTATGTATGCCCCTCCCTACTTCCTGTGGGTAGTACTTCCTGTGTCATTCTCTCAGCTAAGCAAGCCACATGTACAAGGACACACATGTATCTGCACGGTACTTGGGAAAGGCATCATCTTTTGACCGCACAATACTATTACCATTCATCTGCTGTTCCTGTTATCTGCTGTAACCCCTGAAGTTAAAGAATAAACACCTCTTTTGAATGAATCGGTATTGACGAGTTCAGCTATCTGACAAGGATTGTCCACAGTGAGTACATCTACTTATACAGGCCAGGCATAGAGGTCTCAGCAAGGGATATATCGCTATCACAACAATCGGAGTCAGAATATCTATGCCTTTTCTACTGTTTGGTTGCCCTTCTCAGCATTTTATCCAATTCTCTGATATTTGTTTATTAACAGGTGCCCAAAACTGGGCAGATGAGATCTTATTAATGTTTGTACTGGGGCAAAATGACGTTTCTATCAGAACACACAGTTCCTTCTCAACCATTGACTTCCGCGGTTGTTCTCCTATAATATATGATGCATGCATGTCTTTAGCCCACAAGTGCAAACCTTTACATTTATAAACATTAAACCCAATAGTTGCCCAATTGCTGTTTTGCTTTTAAATGACCTTATTTCTTCTAAAAAATCCTTACTTCCTGTTCTTCTGTCTGTAACTACACGCAGTAATGCGAGGCTAACTCCCTGGTGTGGAGAAAGCCTTGTGAAGGGGCAAGCAGGTGTGTCAGGACACCCACTAACACACAGCTCCTTTCTCTATCTGCAAAGTAGAGAGTGTCCTGACCCTCCTGCTCACCCCCTCCCCCCTCAAGAGGCTTTCTCCACACCAGGGAGAAAGCCTCGCATTAATGCGTGTAGTTACACACAGAAGAACAGGAAGTGAGGATTTCTCAGAAAAAATAAGGACATTTTAAAGCAAAATCAAAGGATGGGGTAAATGAATGAGGACTGCACTAAGGTAAAGGAAGCTATTTTTTTTCTTAAAAAATGATGTTTATTGACACATATGGTAACAAACAATAGTACAGTCAAAAATAAAATCCAAACATACATTTCTTAGAACATTGTAAGGCAAACTGATATATTCATCCCTCTTTTCATCAGACTAAGAGCACTTAAACAGTCAGTTAACCGGGCTGTTACATATCTTTCCCTGAGAAACCATGACCAAGGGTCTGCTACCGACAACCATAACTAAATGAGCAACCTCTCCAGCACCAGTTCTAGTGGTGCCAACCCTGGGGTGTTCAACCAAGGGGCCCACAGGAGCTCAAACTTCCCCCCGCCGGCCCCTGTGCTGGTAGATATACTTCTCCAAGCGCAGTGTAGCACCCATCTGTGTTATCCATTCACTAAGCTTAGGAGGTTCAACCGCCTTCCAGTGATGGAGAATAACGTTTACGGGCCTGGAAGCGGTGTAAAGGAAGCTATTTAGGAAATTTTTATTTACCTTTCAACCCTTTTAATCACGACTTTTTGAATATGGTGTTTTCACCCAGTTTCGGAGAAAATTCCCCCAAAAATTTGGATTATTCAACCCAACAATGCCTGTTCAAAACTGATTTTTTTTTAGGTATACTTGGCCTTTAAAGATAAGTAAACATGCCTGTAATCTGATGGAATTGGTTGCCACAAATGTCCTATATTTCGCACAGAAGCAAAAAGTAGCATAATTTGCAAACTGAGATGTTCACTTTAAGCTTCACACCCTTTTTTTTTAGATATCACATTTTATTAAACCAATCCTAAATGAAAGCAGACAGAAAACTCAGATACGATGGGAAGATCAGGAGACTCAAAACATACGTTTTCTGAGACATTCATTAACTATTCATAATTTCAAAGAAATATAAGTGAGTTGTCCTTTTTGTATTTGAGGCAGAGTTCATTTTATGTAACACTTTATTTGATCCAGTTTATACTAAATAAATGTGTTTTTGAAGTTCAGCTACAAAGCGAAAAGTTGTAAGAACAACTAGTGCACACATACAGAACATTAGGTACTAGTCTGGTTTTTATTACCTCCAGCAGGGGCACAAAGGGCTGAGTTTTCCATGTCTTTGACAAAAGGAACAACAAAAAAAACTGGACTCATTTTGGAGATATGAAAGATTAACTATTAAACAAGTTGGAAAAATCACTCCAAAACCATATTTTATGCAAGTTCTTTGTTTAACGTGTTCTGCCTAGAGTCATGGAGAATAGAAATCTCTTTCTGTCTGACCAAGTAACAATGACTAACTATAGCTTGTGGAAGGTTTTTATGGGTTATGGCAATTCCAGTAAAGCTATTACAAGTCATCTATATAATATTTCAAAGAGAATATTAGCTTTTCTTATAGAGAACTAATAGGCATTTGTAGGAAGCTGAATCTGTATTGAATCCAATGTTGTTGTAATGGTATATATCAGCCTTTTGCAACCAGGGTGCCATGAGGTTTCTTCAGGGGTGCCTTGGAAAAATGCCAAAAAATGTATCAAAAATTGTATACGACTAAGTGAGTAGATCAAGCCTGCCCTTTAGTTCTATAAAGCTACATCTTTTCATTAGGCACTATTATGACTAGACACCAATGACGTCATCAGTTAATAAGGAGGATGTCTGTTGCCTCCACAGCATCCTTGTTTGACCCTCCTCTGCTCCTCTCCCTCAGCAATGGGGTGACATTAGCTGACTGATGGAGAGAAATTAAGGGGGAAGAGAAACATTGTATTGCTAGTCAGTACCAGTGTGCAAAAGTGTATTTGCTTTGGAAGAATAAATAATCTCTAACGTTGCGTGTCCTATGTGTGGATATTGCTGCATTATCTAAAACTATTAGAATATGTTTTTTACATTTTGAAATGGGGTGCCTGGAGACTCTCCATAATTTTAGAGAGTGCCTTGAGATTGTCTATATTGTTAAAGGGTGCCTTGACTGAAAAGAGGTTGAGAAATACTGGTAAAGACCTCACAGGGATCAGTCTTGCTCCTGTTGTTCACATGTATTCCTCCCTGTAAGAGTTGACTGCTTCTCTTTCATATCTTCTCCACCTAAAGCAGCAATGTAGTCAGTTTGTACTAAATAGATTTACACTGGCTGTCTGTAGCAGACTGATTATTTTCTGCTAGGACATGAGAAGTTTATAGAAAAGGACTATTAACATGCAGCATGTGTGTATCTGTCTTTTTAAAGGCTAGTTGTAGAAAACCCTTCCTCTTGTTAGAGGTGAGTTTCTTTAATTTCCTTTTCGTAGACATACATATGATTGCACATGTGTCATTTATGCTGTCTAGACTTTTCATTTACTTTTCAGGTTTAAGGCTTGTAGATGACTTCTAGTGTAAAATGCCAGGGAATTTACTGGATTTGAATGATTTGCTTAGTTTGTACTCTACGGAAATTGCCATGTTTTATGGTACAGTTTATTCCAAATAATTTTTTTTAAAATTGGTAAATTTTATACATAAGCTTCGTGTTTAAAGTTGACATAATGGATATGTTGCAGTGACGCCACCTTATGTATTTCACTGGTGCCAAGAAACTTCATATTTCTGAATGACTCATAACAAGAAAGTAAATATGAAGAGACCATGTTTTTAAGATGTCAAGCTACGGTCAGCTTACCCTCTTACTCCCACTTACACCTAGGGCTGTATTTAGTGATCATGCTGTCACAAGTGCACGTGAGTAATACTCTACAATCTCTAGATTCTTTGTCACCAACTAACTGAACTATTATTCAGAGCAAAAGCTAGACTGCCCATTCTAGCACAAAAAGAAGATATTAATTACCGAACTAAAGGCAGATATTAAAGAAACACAATAATGCAGCTCTGCAATCATTAAATTGATTGTAAAGGGAATTAAAAATATATATATATATTATACATACCTGCTCTTCACAATGGTTTTGTACGTGAGCAGCCCAGATCCTCCTCTTCTGGAGTCCCCTGCTGGTGCTCCTGGCTCCTCCGCTTCTTGGTGTGCCACCATAGGAAGGCGCTTCCTATGGTGGCACACCTGTGGGCTCAGCACAGAGACAGCGAGGCTCTGCCCTGCCTCCCACTCCTTTGTTACAGGATTTGTTTGGCAGCAGCAGGAGCTGTTTGGGGGGGGGGGGAGCCGCTGCTCTTGGTCACAGTGCTAGATCAAGATCAGGCTCAGTTAGGTAGTTAGTGGGGGGTGCTGAAACAGATTTCAGGTAAAAATATGTTCAGGTAAAAAAACATTCTTAGATGTAGGGTTGCACCCTTTACTGATACTAGTATCAGTATCGGTGCCGATACCATGCATTTTCATGAGTACTTGTACTTGTGCAAAACCTCCAGTGCTTGACCCGATACCTGGCAGGAGGCCAGTACACCTGGGGTCCTCAGTGTAGCAGGGGGGCCGGGCGGCCTCACAGACAATTGGTGCAGCGATGGGGGCTGTTACAAGCACCAATCTCCCTGTATAGCTTTTCTAACAGCTGCTTCTCCTCCTCTCCCTCCTGCGGCTGTCAGGGAGATTGGTACTTGTAATTGCCCCCTACCGCCGCACCAATCATCCCCAAATGTCCCCTGTGACCTCCCCTGCTTCCCGGGTCCTCCTCCTGTCCACCCTCATTCTGGATGTATCAGGATGGAGATTGGAGAAAGGAGGTGGTAAATCTGTAACTTACTGACTCCTTCCTTTTTCAAATGCACAGTTCTCATTTGAGTCAGTTCTCACTGATGGATGAGCGAGTTTGGGGTGGAGGAACTTGATTGGCCTGCACAGAGTCCTGACCTCAACCAGATAGAACAGTGGTCATCAACCCTGTCCTTAGGGCCCACTAACAGGCCAGGCTTGCAAGATAACTGAAATACGTCACAGGTGATATCATTTGCTGCTCTGTGATTGCAGTATTCTAATCTGCATCTCCCAAAGGTAATATATAAAATCTGGCCTGTTAGTGGGCCCTGAGGACATGGTTGATGACTACTTCGATAGGACACCTTTGGGAAGAATTAGAGCACAAACTTTCTTGTCCACATCAGTACCTGACCTCACAAATGGGCTTCTGGAACAATAATCACGCCCGCTATCCTGATATTCAGCGTTTGGCAATTAATTTCAGCCCATGGGTAAGTATGAGGTCCCTCTTCAGACCTCTCTTGCCAATCATTCCGCCTGCCCCCCATTTAACAACATACATCTATTGATTTTATCATTTACATTGCAGATACAACATTCCTGCATCCGCCCCTGAAGAAGCGAGCAGAGTCTCACGAAACTAGTAGGGCTTTATCGATGCTTGTTTTATGCCTGTACATGCTGGATAATATTGATGTCTGTATTATGTCTACATACTTCTGTTTATATGTATGTACATTTTATTTGGTTATTGTATATGTGCATCCACTGGCCCTGCAACTTTCAAGTTTTACTGTTGCCCATTGATGTATAACAATTGTAATAAATCTTTATATTACTTTCATTTGTGCTGTGTACATTGGCTATTATGCCGGGTAACTCACAATCATTACTGTTGCCACTTCATTACATAACACTTTGGAAATAATAAATTGATTTTGTCTCATTGTTGGTTGTGAACATTGGCTCTCACCTCATTCAAAGTCCCAAGGCTGCCCCCCTTTTGTCTTTTTCTGGAAGAATAATCAAACATTCCCATAGACACACTCCCAAACTTTGTGGACAGCCTTCCCAGAAGAGTTGAAGCTGTAATAACTGCAAACGGTGGGCCAACTCAATAATTGAACCCTACAGACTAAGACTGGGATGCCATTAAAGTTCATGTGCATGTAAAGGCAGGTGTCCCAATACTTTTGGTAATATAGTGTATAGTGAACGCAGGGTCCTGGGTTTATTAACACTTTAACCCCTTTAAATCAGCTTATTTGTTAAAGTTCTGCAATTCCTGGAGTTTTTATTTAAAAATTGAATTAATACTGTATGTATGAATTTGATTTTACTGATTTCAAGTTCTTTGTGTTCTCTGTGTGTCGTACATCAGCAGCCTATCATGTTAAAAAATGTAGACCACACCAAAAAAGAAAATAATGGAAAAAGTTGCAATATACTTACAGTTATACTGAGGGTTGATGTTTTTTCTGGCCTCGAGGCTGTTTACTGTTATTTGGAAGATGATGTTCAGCAACAGGAATGAGAGACTGGTGAAACATAAGGATTTTAATAACCGTCCTGTATGTCCTGCAAAACAAAGCAAACAGAAATAGATTTTGAGTGGGGAAAGATAGTAATGACAGTTGGTGTAAATTGCAGCTTCTCAATATGCAGTCCTCCCAAATATTCCTGTAGGTAGAGTGAGACCATTCTGTATAGGCTTGCTATTGGGCAATCATGGAAATTCAAGGAGAGACAGGTACTATGAATGTATTCAAATCCAAAATAAAAATGTACTCTGCTATAGGTTACCCATCCTTAATGGCTGCATTCCTTTTTCAGGACTTTTTTTTCCCTTTATTTTCAATTGATAATTCTGCAAATTACACACTTCCTGTCCCAGGGTGGCTGTGTTGACTCCTCCACTGTGTCTATGGAGGCAGCCATGGATGTTGACCAGGCTGAACTTCAAACATGTCTGCCTTGGTTCAATTTTATTACAAAGGGGGGCAAGGATATTATTGCTATACAGTAAGTAAATATAAACCTCCCAACTTTTTGCGATGGGAATTAAGGAACACCTATCAGCAAAAGTATGCAGGCATAGGACACACCACTTGCCAAGCCCCCTTAAAAGGGGAATTGTACAAAAAAACAAGATTGGTTAAACCAACAAGTACTTGTTTTACCACTATTATTCTTTTATATTGGCCTTTGGAATTTCCAAATGCAGCAATTTAGAAATCAGATGAAAGGTTTAGCACTGGAAAACACTTTTTGATAGATAAAAAGTGCATTTTATATACAACTCTATAGACCAGACCAAAATGAGTGACAAATGAGGAGGAAAGAGGGACAGAGGGACATTGCTCCAAATCAGGGACAGAGGGACATTGTTCCAAATCAGGGACAGTCCCTCCAAATCAAGGACAGTTGGGAGCTATGTACCGTATTTATCGGCGTATACCGCGCACTTTTTTGCCCTGAAAATCATATGCCGGCGGAGTATTTGAAACTCGGCGTGGGAAAGCGAGGAGGACGCCGCGAGGACGCCGGACCCGCCAAAGAGGACACCGGACCAGCCGAACAGGACACCGGACCCGCCGAAGAGGACACCGGACCCGACGAAGAGGACACCCGAAGCCACAGACGGACGCCGGACCGGACGAAGAGGACACCCGAAGCTGCCGATGGACGCCGCGCAAGACACCAAGTACAAAAAACTTTTTTTCCACAGGAATGGCGGCAACTTTAGGGGTGTGCGCTATACGCGGGAGCGCGCTATACCCCGATAAATACGGTAAATAGGATACCTTTGCTCTTGCTATATGTTAAAGCGGAACTTCAGTAATTTTTTAATCTCTCTATCTATTAAATGTTCTGCCCTTGTTGTTTTAACTTTGGATAGTATTTTTTTTCTGCCAGTAAATACTATATACAGCCCACTTCCTGTTTTCTTGTCTGGTAAAAAGCTTAGGCTTATGACATTATGCACAGCTCTATCTCTCTCTTGTGAGAGTTTTCCAGGAAGGGAGGGGGGATGAGTCATATACGAGGGCCAATGAGAGCTGCAGAGCTGGAGGTGTGTGTCTGTGTAAATCCAGGAAGTGGGCGGGCAGCAGCTTCAGCTGCCCACAGTTAAAATGTGTCAGTGGAGGGAGATTTCTGCAGCATTTTACAGAATCACAATATATATAAAATAATATGCAAAGTGGTTGGAGGGAAGCAAAGATGTTTTTATTACAAATGATGTGAGCAGATTGCAGTGTCTCTATAAGCTCGCAGGAAGTGACCAGGATGCTACTTTTTTGTTAAAATCAAGGTGTAGTTTCTGTACATGCTGAAAATGTTCTTAGCCTGGAAAAAGTAGACTGCACCCACTACATCTAATGACCGATAACCTGCACTATTCTGCATTTACACTATATTAGATAGTAAATGAATCAGCGAGGTGTGACATTAGTTAAACAAATTCAAATATAACTCCAGATATAGATACATTTTATCAACATGGTCTGCAAACTCAAATGCTACAGATTTGATCATTTCTATCTCTACTCTATTTAGAGTTGCTCAGTTTAAAGATCATATGATTATCTTGTTACTTATAGATTCAATGACGTGCAATACCAATTTACTGTAGCTATAACAATTCTCCCATGTATTCAGCAGTTACTTGTTTCTTACATCGGTAAACTATGGGGAATGAGATCAGGCAAAAAGATATATGACCATCCTTTTATGTCTACAGGTAAAGGTACAGCAATATATGTTATTATGAGGGGCTTATTCTGACTATATGTGTATCATTCTGATCATTACTTAAAGAGGTTGTAAAAGTAAATATTTTTTACCTAAATAACTTCCTTTACCTTAGTGCAGTCCTCCTTCACTTACCTCATCCTTCGATTTTGCTTTTAAATGTCCTTATTTCTTCTGAGAAATCCTCACTTCCTGTTCTTCTGTCTGTAACTCCACACCTGCAATGCAAGGCTTTCTCCCTGGTGTGGAGTGTCATGCGCGCCCCCTCCCTTGGACTACAGGAGAGTCAGGATGCTCTCTATGTTGCAGATAGAGAAAGGAGCTGTATGTTAGTGAGCATCCTGACTCTCCTGTAGTCCAAGGGAGGGGGCGAGCACGATCCAGTCACGTGCGCATCTGCAGTGACTTTCTTTTCTCTTTCTGCTCTCAGAGGCAAATCAGAGGCAGCAGCTGGTGCCAATGGCTCCTGCTGCGGTCAATCAAATACTGTGAGCAGAGACGCGCACAGCATCGGATTGAGCCCCAAGGTGTGCCCCCATGTGGTGGAACACTGAAAAGAGAAGGAGGCTGGAGCACTGGCAAAGGACCCCAGGAGAGGAGATCTGGAGCTGCTTTGGGCAATATCATTGCATAGAGCATGGAAGTATAACAATGTTTTTACAAATGCTTTAACTAAGATAAAAAAAAATATTTATTTCCAGTCATCTCATGACTATTTTCTCTTTAAAATGTTCAGTTCACAAACCTTTCTTGGGTATGGAATACAACATTTATTTTTTTGTTTTCTTTCTGATAAAATCTGAATTTAAAGGGGTTGTAACCTATGTGCTTTTTCACCTTAATGCATAGGATGCATTAAGGTGAAAAAGCACGTAGGTTTACAACCCCTTTAAATTCCGATTTTATCAGAAAGAAAACAAAAAAACACCTTGCACACTTACGCAAGCCCCAAATTCCCGTGGGCGCGAATCCTGCGTCGCTCTCCCACGGGTTCTCGGCTCTTCATTGCATAGATTGATAGCACCGCAGCCATTGGCTCCTGCTGCTGTCAATCAGATCCAATTATGTGGGAGCCGAGGGCGGGGTCGAGTCATACACTAAGCGTCTATGGACGCCGAGTGTATGACACGGGAGCGCGCCCACAAGGTAACCCCCTCAGGAAAGAGCTTCCCAGAGGGGGTTATCTAATGTGGGGAGGAGCTGCGAGAGCCGCCAAGGGACGCCAGAACAGGTGGATAGGGGCCACGCTGCAAAACGAACTGCATAGTGGAGGTAAGTATGACATGTTTGTTATCTAAAAACAAAAAACGGGAAACTTTAATATTACTTTAAATATTAAACACATAATTTCTTATTAAATCTTTAGTTTGTCTCACAAGTTCTTTAGTTACCACCCACTCGCATGGCTCCTCTTTCTGCTCTCCTCAATACACACACATCACTAAACTTAAACTCACAGTTAATGTCAATCTGAAGCTAGTGAAATTTGAAGGCACGATTACCTGGGCATAGTGACATATATATGGTCAAAATAGCTCACAGATCAATAACATACTGTTTGGGAAATAAATTCCTTACTGAACTGAAATACCAATTTTCGATCATGTAAAAAGGGCAAATAACACATGGTAATGGAAATACCCCATGCATCCCTTTACAAATTAACTTTTGCCTTAACTTGTCACATAGATCTAAAGTATTATGTGGCATGCAGTAGGCAGAAGGCCGCCCGCCCGCCCTGCCATGCATACTTTGAAAGACCTCACTAGAATAAATAAACTCTCCTCTTCCTTAACTCGCAGTTCCATAAATCACACTCCAAACCACAAACTGGTGAAAGGCTAAGATTCTGATATAACAGATAGCACAGCCAAAGCTCACTTTCTGGTACTGCTTATGATAAACTGTTGCTCTTTGAGCATGCCACTTTAAATATAAGGTCTTGCTTTTGATAATAATGCATTGTATCAGAGATAAGTTAATTCAGTTTCAAGTACATGTATGTAGGCCTATATTTTTGTAGTTTCTTTCTTCAGATTCTTCCAATTTCCAGAATAAACGAAAAACCACAGAGAAATCTATAGACATTTAATCGTTAATTATTAGTTAAATGTTACATTTAGAAAAATGCACATGTAGGTCCAGACAAATCTTACATGCCACATACCGGGGGCCTGCTGCTACTTTCAGTGCTTGGCAGACTGAAGTCCAATAAAAAAAATACCACGCTTCCCTTAAATAATAATATTTTTTAGGCTGCAACACAAGTCAGATTTCAGAGGCAGGTTACATTGATAAGGCAAGCTTTACGGATAAAAGGGATATGTCCAAATACGGTTGCGTCAGCATTTCTTCTCAGGAATGTAATAGTTGTGGATTGCTATTATCATTTTTTTATTATTACTTTTACAGATTTGCAGCAATTGAGAAACACATGAAGGATTTTGTTTGCTTTGTGCTTCTGATTTATGCAATAAAGCTTTAGCTAAGCAGAGAAACGTGTGGACCTATTGTTTTTTTTGGACTTTATTGTATGTATGTAGACTAGGCAATAGACATGTGCAGACTGGAATATTTAGTTTTGTTTTTTCGTTTTCGTTTGGAAAATAAATTTATTTAGTTACTCCCGAAAATCGTTTTGATTTATTTCGTTTTCGTTGGGGAATAGCTTTCGTCTGAAAATCCAATAATACTTGGTTTCTGTCGAATGGTCAAAAGAATATTCGTCGAATCGTACATTTCCATTCGAATATTCCGCCTACAAGAATTCTAATGTTGTATGACTAGTAATAATGTTGAATCTATTTTCTCAAAAATCGAAATCTATTCTCTGTAATGTCGAATCTAATATTTCTATAGTGTCGAATCTTTTCTCTATAATGTCGAATCTTTTCCCTATAATGTCGAATCTTTTCCCTATAATGTCGAATCTCTCTATATCGAATTTTTTACGGCAACGAAAACGAAAATAAAGCATTTTTTATGACTACAAAATAATAGACATGTGCATTCGTTTTCATCCGAATGCATTTTCATCCGAATTTCTGGTATTTTCATTATTGTTTTAACAAACTAAAACGAACGCATAGAATCCGAAAGATCCAACATAAAAAAATTCATGATCATTTTATATTTACCATATAAGGGGTGTTGCTACTCGTTCACATGGGCATACATAAGCTTACTCCTATGTGATGGCCATGTTTGCCTGCATGGGCTGCACAGATGTCCTGCGCATGCGCATGCAGGCAGACTGATTGATGTGAATTGGAATGTAGTAGCTGCACGAACACCACTGTTACTCCCAATCTGACATCTGTGTCGTGTATGTCCCCGAACTTACACTGTTTGTGATCAGGAACATGCACCCGCAACCACACAGAGGGCAGCTGCTTTGTCTCAACTGATATAAATGGCACTGCCTGCACGTGCATGCATGGAACACCTGTGCATTCCGTATGTGAAAACGTGGCCTTTTGCACAGATGTATGCTTAAGTATGCCCATGTAAATTAGTGGGAAGGCTGGCCGCAGGCCTGTATTTGTAGGAGGAGTCAGAGGGCTATTTATCCCTCCTCCCCTCTCATCTCCGGCGTTCCCATGTCTGTGCTTTCTGGAGGAAAGTCAGGGGACAGTTGTTTGGTTTCTGGGCAGTTTCGCAAGTGCCAACGGATGGGGTTCCTTCCAATCATCGGTTCTTAGGACGCTGGTTTCTGCTATCGTAACGGGTGCTTGTCGGAGCCATTCTTTGGGACCGTCCGGGTGTGCGTCACTCTACCAGACAGATGGTTCATGCCCTTCTACTTTCTTATCACACCTACTTCCGGGTCTTTTTTACCACTTTTAGGCATACTGACCAGCAAGGCCAATGGCACACCTCGGTGAAGACTCTGACTACAAGTGGGAAGGCTGGCCGCAGGCCAGCCTGAATTTGTAGGAGGAGTCAGAGGGCTATTTATCCCTCCTCCCCTCTCATCTCCGGCGTTGGTGGGGTTTCTGGGTACCCACCCACCCGTTCCCCCTTTTTTCAATTTTGTCTTTTTTCATAATTTATTTCTTCACTATCACTTAAGGGTATGCCCACTTTTAGGCATACTGACCAGCAAGGCCAATGGCACACATCAGGCCTGGGTAGTTAGGGTGTGGCATTCCTCGGTGAAGACTCTGACTACAATTATTATTTTAACATTTCAGATCTGAAGGTTTTATGAAACTAAAATTTGGTGATTCTGACATGAAGGTCCTTGTTCAGAAATTTGCTGTTACATGTGGGGAGATTTACTAAAATGGGAGCGTGCAAAGTCTCGTATCCAGAGACCAATCATCTTCCAGGTTTTATTGTCAAAGCTAAATTGAACAAGCTGAAGTTAGAAGCTGATTGGCTGTCATGCACAGGTGCACTAGATTGTGAATGGTCCAATCTTAGTAAATCTACCTCATGGTGACAACTCCCTGCCCCTGCTCCCAATTGTGCTCCTGGGTTGTCACCCTGTCACACATGGTCATTTCAACCCACATTACCCAGGCATGGTTCACTGTCACCATCAGGAAGCCCACCTTGAGAAATGTCATCCAGCCATCACAGAAGGGCATGTATGAAGACAGGAAATGACTTCAAAAATTGTGTAGGGTATCAGCATCAATGCTTATGATACACAGTACTGATTTGACTACATGTCACCCACAGAATTTACATTTACAGTAAAACTTGGTTTGAGAGTGTTTTGCAAGATGAGCAAAATGTTTAAACAAAATTTGCCTTGATATACAAGCGATGTCTTGATATAAGAGTAACGTCATGAAACAACTGAGTATAAAAGAGAAGAGAGGAGCCTCTAAGTGTAGCAATATGGTTAAAATTAACCACTTGCCGACCGCCCATCGTAGTTTTACGGCGGCAGGTCGGCTCGGCTGCGCAAAATCACATAATATAACGTGATTTTGCATTTCAGCCACTGGTGCCGACGCACGTGCCCGGCGGGGGCGATCACTGCCGGGCACCCACCGGTCATCCGCGATCGCTCGTTCCCGGTTCTTTCAGCGGGAGAAATGTAATTTCCCCTAGTCAGTCCCATCCCCCTTCAGTTAGAACACAATGAGGGAACATAATTAACCCCTTCCTCGGCCCTAGTGTTAACCCTTTCCCTGCCAGTGACATTTTTACAGTAATCAATGCATTTTTATAGCACTGATCGCTATAAAAATGCCATCGGTCCCAAAAATGTGTCAAAAGTGTCCGAAGTGTCCGCCATAAGGTCGCAGTACTGATAAAAATAGCAGATCGCCGCCATTACTAGTAAAAAAAAAAACAATATTAATAAAAATGCCATAAAACTATCCCCTATTTTGTAGACACAATGGTCCAGATTCACAGAGCGATTACGCCTGTCTTACTGGTGTTAGACAGGAGTAATTTCAAATTTTGCGCGCCGTATCACTAGTTTGAATCCTCAAACCATGATACGGCGGCTTCAGGCTTCGATCCGAGAGGCTTACGTCTTCGTAAGCCTTCGGATCTACGATGCAATCTTTTTGCGGCCGCTGGGAGGAGTCCGTGTCGTTTTCTGCGTCGGGATATGCAAATGAGTTTTTACGGCGATCCATGAAGATACGAGCGGCCTTCGCAATCGCTTACGTCATTTTTTTGCTACGTACTGTTAGACCAGCTATTTGCTGGTCTAACGGTGCGTAGCCCATGTTAAGTATGGCTGTCGTTCCCGCGTCAAATTAAATTTTTTTTTTTACGTAACTCGTTCGGGAATAGGAATGTCCGTAAACGACGCTACTCAAAAAAAAATGACGTAAAGACGTGATTTCGCGCAATGCACGGCGGGAAATTTTCGGAACGGAGCATGTGCAGTTCGATCGCCGCGGGAACGTGCCTAATTTAAATCCTTCACGCCCCCTACTCGCGTAGATGGATTGCGCCGGGAGAAATACACTACGCCGCCGTAGTTTACAGGACAAAATCTACCGGGATTCCACGTAGAGCCAGGTAAAAAACGGCGGCGTAGAGTATTTCTGATACTCTACGCTAATCTAATTCGATGTGAATCTACCCCAATCATTTTTGCGCAAACCAATCAATTAACTCGTATTGCCATTTTTTTTATGAACAATATGTATAAGAATACGCATCGGCCTAAACTGAGGAAAAAAAATATTTTATTATATATATTTTTGGAGGGTATTTATTACAGCAAAAAGTAAAAAATATATTTTTTTTTTCAAAATTGACGCTCTATTTTTGTTAATAGCGCAAAAAATAAAAACGCAGAGGTAATCTAATACCACCAAAAGAAAGCTCTATTTGTGGAAATAAAAGAAAGTTTTTTTTTGGGAGCCACGTCGCACGACCGCGCAATTGTCAGTTAAAGCGACGCAGTGCCGAATCGCAAACAGTGGCAAGGTCATGGATGGTCATGGATTACAAGCATGTTTCTGGAAGGAATAATGCTCGCGAACCAGGGTTTTACTGTACTTTACAGCATATTGTTTCATTATACATAATCCTTGTTGGGTATTTTTTTTATTGTATATTGCCTGGTATATGGTATTGCCTGGAGTTCTCCCTTAGTCTTTACAATGCTTTTAGCATGCTTTTGCTTGTGCTACATATTTATCTTGTTTTTATTTTATTTTATCTATTAATATTCATCGACTGGCCACAGTATTTAAATGTACTGTACCATGAGAGGAAGAAATTTAGATCAGAAGCGAAAATCATACTAGATAAACATTCTATCTATGAAACTACTGTGAAATATGAAATCTTCACAGAAGTATTTTATGCAAAAAAAATAATAATTTGGTAAAACAGAGTGTACTTCTATATTTCGTTTAATATGATTCATTGCATTTCTTGAAATCTCACAAAGCTAAAATCTCCCCACCTAAGAGAAACATTTCAATATGCACTCCTGTGAATCAGCTCACTGTTTACTTGAGTTGGCCTGACCTGCCTCAGCAAGTTTATTTTCTGTGGTTTTGAAAATAGAATCTGGAAGACTGGCAGCATCAAACAATAATAAATATGTGTGCGAGGATATATAAAAAAGAGCTACAAACAACAGGAGAAAAAAATAAGGATATTATTTGCCTACCATTCTGCTATTTACTTCCAGCAGTTGTCTAGATATTATTTATGCCATCTGCTTGTTGTATATAATGGTTTTGTGGCTGCAAAACAAGACTAGAAATTATGACACTAAACGATCCAAATTGAAACCTTAGTCTTGGCACAGGATCTTGTGAAGTCTGCAGGTTACTTATTATCACCATACCTTGGATAACCTCTTTTTTTTCCTCTGATCTACAGGACCTCTCCGGACGAGAGTTGCCACCTCATCGCTTTAAACCCAAACACATATGAGTTACACAGGTTCTGAAGATAATTTAATGCATATAAGGCACAGAGTTTAATTACCACCATAATCAACCACAAAACCTGTGTAATTAATATGTGTTCGGGTTTAAAGGGATGAGGCGGCAACCCTACTCTGAACCTAACCATATGGAGGTTTTATGCTAGAGTGCAATTTCATTAAAAGTGCTTTAAATCCTAAGGCACCCTACACACTATTAGATTTTCTGCAGATTTTTGTCTTCAGATTTACCAAAACCATGTAGTGCAAGGGCCTGCCTGATTGCATACAAACTGAAACTCTTATGCCCTGTACACACGATTGGTTCGTCTGATGAACCGATCGTGTGTGGGCCCCATCGTTTTTTTTCCCATCGGTGAAAAAAAATATAACCTGTTTTAAATTTTTCTTATGGTTAAAAAACCTTTAGAAAAAAACGACCGTCTGTGGGGAAATCCATCGGTCAAAAATCCACGCATGCTCACAATCAAGTCGACGCATGCTCGGAAGCATTGAACTTCATTTTTCTCAGCACAGCGTTGTGTTTTACGTCACCGCGTTGGACACGATCGGATTTTTAACCGATGGTGTGTAGGCAAGACTGATGAAAGTCAGTTTCATCGGATATCTAATGAAAAAATCCATCGGTCCGTTTTCATCAGACGAACCGATCGTGTGTACAGGGCATTAAGGTTTGACCTTGTATTATATATATACATGGTTTTGGTAAATCTGAAGACAAAAATCTGCAGAAAATCTAATTGTGTGTATGGGGTCTAAGGCTGGCCATACATTATAGTATTTTCCTACAACTTTCTGCAGAATTTTCTTTAGATTCACCTTCAACTATGTAGTGCATGGGCCTGCCTAATTGGATACAATTGAAAGTGTTGCTTAGTTTTGTAAAATTGTGCAAAAAAATTAAACATGTATGGCCAGCCTAACTCAATGAATTTAGTCATTCACTTTTCCCCCAAAACTCAAATTTTATACCAGGACTGCTTATCCACTCTAGTCTTCCTGTCTACCAATAATTGCTTCAGTGTTGGCTGCACATCACTGATTATGACACTTTTCTTATAGTGGCAATAGTAGATCATGCTCATGTGTGTTGCTGATTGTCTTAACCAGGAACACATGTAAAAAGTTAACAGTTCAAGAGCACAGTTTGGATGTAGTTTTCTGTTATAACAGGAACAGCCGGAGCAAAGACCTTCATGGCTTGTTTACAGGTATGAAAGCTGCATCCTCACCTGTGGTCTGTTTGCTTGTAATTAGTGTGTGCGTATAAAAGGACAATGCGTTTCTGGACTCTGGCAGACCCTTACATCTTTCATCTAGTGCTGCACTGACGTTTTTGGATTCTGAGTCATGGGGAAAGCAAAAAAATTGTCAAAGGATCTGCGGGAAAAGGTAGGTGAACTGTATAAAACAGGAAAGGGATAAAAAAAGATATTCAAGGAATTTATAATGACAATCAGCAGTGTTAAAACTATAATTAAGAAGTGGAAAATGAGGGGTTCTGTTGAAACCAAACCACGGTCAGGTAGACCAACTAAAATTTCAGCCACAACTGCCAGGAAAATTGTTTGGGATGCAAAGAAATACCCACAAATAACTTCAGGTGAAATACAGGACTCTCTGAAAACATGTGGTGCGGCTGTTTCAAGGTGCACAATAAGGCGGCACTAAGAAAAGATGGAAAGAGAGATGAGCTGCATAGTCGAGTCGCCAGAAGAAAGCCATTACTACGCAAATGCCACAAAGTTGCCCGCTTACAATACGCCATACATCACAGAGACAAGCCTCAAACCTTGTGTTTCCCTGGTCACACAGTCCCCCATACAGTTAGTAATCACAAACAAGGAACACAGTTATACCCCTTGATCGCCCCTGATGTTAACCCCTTTCCTGCCAGTGTTATTAGTACAATGTCAATGCATATTTTTAGCACTGATCACTGTAATAACGTCACTGATTCCCAAAACAGTGTCAAAAATGTCAGTTAGGTGTCCGATCTATCTGCTGCTAAAAAACACTGATTGCTGCCATTACTAGAAAAAAAATGCAGAGGTGATCAAATACCACCAAAAGAAAGCTCTATTTGTGAGAAAAACCTGGTCATTAAGGGGGTAAATCCTTCCAGGGCTGAAGTGGTTAAGCCTCACACCTTCTCTGTGATATTAATATGTTCTCAGGAATAAGAAAAAGAGTGAATGCTTAAAGCAACTCTGTTGTGAAAATAAAAAATAAATAAAAAGAATCTGTAAAAAGAAGAGGCATAATAAATTTTCTGCTGCTACAGTATTAGACGAATCATTGACATCCAACAAACTTCCGAGAGCATTGGATACCCGGTCTTCCAAAAATCTCCTAAAAGTGTGCCAGATGCTGACATTTTTTCTAGTACATCTTTGAAGAAAGTCAATATCTGAGGCACAGGCAACAGGACAGCAAATTCTAAAACCTCTTCTTTTACCGGTATTACTTTTTTAATCTTTAGAGATTCTACAGTGAGCTAAAAATGAGGCCTCATACACACGACCGAGAATCTCGTCGTAAAAGAAACATTGTTTTCCTTGACGAGTTTCTTGTCAGGCTTGTCGAGAATCTTGTCAAGCTTTCTTTGCGTACACACTATCAAGACAAAATCACGTCGTTCTCAAACGTGGTGACATACAACACATATAACGGCACTATAAAGGGGAAATTCGATTCCACTGGCGCCACCCTTGGGGCTGCTTTTACTAATCTCATGTTACTGCATGTTAAGTAAAAGTTTGGTGAGAGACGATTTGCGCTTTTCAGTCTGTTACAGCGTGGCGAATGTGGTATCTCCATTACGAACGCTACTTTTACCGAAGGTGCGCTCCCGTCTTATACTTTATTCTGAGCATGCGCGGGTTTCTAAGCATACACACGAACGTGTTTCTCGTCGTAAACCAGCCCAACCAGAAACACGATGAGGAAACTGAGACTCCCGACGAGAAAAAAGAGAACTTGTTCTCTTTTTTTCTCGTCCAGATCAACAGCAGTTTTCTCGTCGAAAAACATACACAAAAGCTCTGCCACCAAGTTTGTTGATGGATTTTGTCGAGGAAAACGGTCGTGTGTACGAGGCCTAAGGTTTACAATGGCAGTCACAGTATGTGTTTCCCTCCGTTAAGGCTTTCTTCAATGTGAAATTTCCAGTTGTTACAAAATAATAAAGTAAAATAAAGCATAGCATTTAGGATTAGAGAGAGATTTATGATACCCATGATGTCAATGCATGGGATTATAGTACAGTAAATCCTTTGAGATTGTCATATCTCTAACGAGTGATGAGAAATCTCTTTATGGAACAATGTTATCACAGGGAGCGAGTTGCAAATATCTTGGGGCTCATGAAGGCTTTCTTCAACTTTCCAAACACATGAAAATGATTTGAAGGATTTGTGAGAAATTTATTTTGTGTTGTATTTTCAATGGCTCTCATCCTCCTGCTGTGCTGCGGCACACATTTTTGTGGCAGAAGAAGATCCTCTTGAGACAGAAATATAATTCACTTTACAAAAATGACCTATGGATTATTCCAAACATAGGCATATTTGAAAAAAAATAATAATCAGCATCCAAAAGCATAAGTAAACAGCAACAGAATTAAAACACACAAAGAAATTTAGCTAAATTAATTAAATCAGACTCATCCGCTTCTGAAATACAATTTGACTTTATCATTTGATGTCAGTTATGAGTAATTCAGAAGAAATTAAACAAAAATGCTGAATAGATACTAAAATAGAAGAATATGTTGAGGAAAGTATTTTGTAGCTGGAGGTTTCTATTTATTATCAGGCTGTACAATAATAAATTATAAATAATGATTCCAAATAAGCAAAGGTTGTAGTATACCAGGGTTCCAATGTCTTTGGTGAAACACATTTAAATACGCTAAAGAGCCATTTGTTGTACCAAAAACTGTAAATATTAACCACTTGCTTACTGGGCACTTTTAACACCCCTCCTGCCCAGACCAATTTTCATCTTTCAGCGCTGTCACTCTTGGAACCACAATTGTGTGGTCATACAACATTGTATGAGTGCACTCGGTAAATGTGGCGATTGTTGTTGTGGTGAGGAGCCCCAGGTGCGCCCCCTGACACCTCCCATCTCTCTACCCCGCAGTACGGCTCTTGAGGCATTGCAGATAAAAAAAAATTAAACTGCTTCAGCAACCCAATAGACCTTAAGTGTTGGATGATAGGCTAGCGGAGGTATCTGAGACCCGCGGGCGTGGCGGGAGCCAACGGCCATAGCAGATACATCATTGGAGAGGATTTAGAGGAGAAGTGGGAGAAAATATCACTCAAGGCCCTTTTATATAAATGCTCTATTCATGCGAACCACTATGTCATTAAGGTGAGAGTTCTGGGCGACTGGTTGTGGATTATTTTGTGGACACATTGGCCCAGATTCACAGAGCAATTACGCCTGTCTAACTGGTGTTAGACAGGAGTAATTTCAAATTTCGCACGCCGTATCACTAGTTTGAATCCTCAAACCATGATACGGCGGCTTCGGGCTTCGATCCGAGAGGCTTACGTCTTCGTAAGCCTTCGGATCTACGCTGCAATATTTTTGCGGCCGCTGGGAGGAGTTCGCGTCGTTTTCATGCGTCGGGATATGCAAATGAGTTTTTACGGCGATCCACGAAGATACGAGCGGTCTTCGCAATCGCTTTCGTCTATTTTTTTATACGTACTGTTAGACCAGCTTTTTGCTGGTCTAACGGTGCGTAGCCCATGTTAAGTATGGCCGTCGTTCCCGCGTCGAATTTAAAATATATATTTTTTTTTACGTAACTCGTTCGGGAATAGGAATCTCCGTAAACGACGCTACTCAAGAAAAAATGACGTAACGACGTGATTTCGCGCAATGCACGGCGGGAAATTTGCGAACGGAGCATGCGCAGTTCGATCGCCGCGGGAACGCGCCTATTTTAAATGCTTCACGCCCCCTACTCGCGCAGATGGATTGCGACAGGAGAAATACACTACGCCGCCGTCGTTTACTGGACAAAATCTACCTGGATTCCACGTAGAGCCAGGTAAAAAACGGCGGCGTAGTGTATTTCTGATACTCTACGAGAATCTAATTCTCTATGAATCTGCCCCATTGTTCCTATTATGGAACAAATCTAAGGGAGATCCCTTGAGAGAATCACCTTATCTTTTGGAGAGTTACCCGCCATATAAGAGGATCACTCCAGAATTTAGGACTTTTATCACCTAGTGACTCTACTTACCAGTGGTCTAGCATGCAAGTTTTGGACTAGACATGAAATTAAATCTTGGTGCAGTGGTTCTTATGCAAAAAGCACCGTTAAGTGCCTGTAAAACCTCACATACACCCAGTAAAGTGACTGGCCTCAGGTGATACACAGAGAATTTATAAAGCATGTCTCAGCTGTCAGAAAAAAGAGGGCGGAGAGCTGAAATTACATACCGCAGAGCTTAGTAGAGAGAGCTCTGAGAGCTGATTGAAGGTAATGGACAAGCCCCCCCATTCACACCACACAGGGACAGAGCTTAAGCTGTCAACAAGCTGGAGATTCCTCCCCATCATGTTCTCTTGGTGTCAGGAAAACTTGTCACAAGTGACTCATGCTGATAGCAGTGGAAAGAAGCAGCAGACAGAAATGACAATTATTGCTCTTTATTGAGAGAAGTACACACTGTAGACAGAGGGATATACTTTGTTCGCATTTAATGTCTGAGGTTTACAATCACTTTAGGCTGGTCATACAAAAGTGGATTAGGTGACTTGATTTAACATTTGATTTTGGAGTGAATAGATTTTCCTGAATGAAAACCATATTCATTATTCATTTGTTGGAGAAAATAAAAATCCATCCTGCTTCGAATTTTCTAATTATGGTGGTTGAAATTTTTTGTCTTTTTGAGCCCACTAACTGCATTCTTTGTATTAAAGCGGAGTTCCATGCAAAAGTGGAACTTCCGCTTAATCCCCCTAATCGCCCCCTTACATGCCACATTTGGCATGTAATTTTTTTTGGGGGGGAGTGGGGCTTCAGTAGGAGTGGGACGTCATATCGCCTTTTGGCGGCCCCTCCCTGTAGGTGATCGCCTGGGACACGTGACAGGTCCCAGGCGATCGCCTGTCCACTCAGGGAGCGATGCGCCGCTCACGCATATGCAGTGAGTGCCCGACCGTGAAGCTGAAAGCTGTCACAGCGGGGTGCCCACAGTTACAATGGAGAAGGGGGGGAGACGAGCGAAGCTCCGGGCAGTGTCTGTTTATTGAAAGTGGGAAAAACAACTGCGCTAATTATCAAAGAAAAACAAAAAACAATGTAGCAGCCAGCACACAGACAAACAAAGTCAAAGTGAACGTGGAGAAAGAAAGTGCAGCGCTATACTAATTAGTTTTGTGAAAATGCTGCCAAATTCACATGACATAACAATGTGAAATCAAACAAAAATTGTATGTAAAAGCATAGTAAAAGACAATTGTACTCAACATGTGTGGAATACTGATATAGTCCATACATATGTTGGCAAACTGATGAGTGAAAAAACCAACCAAACAAAATAAAAAAAAAATGAATAGTTCATAGGTGTGTCCCAAATGGATGAATGAAATCTTCACATATGATGCCAGTTCAAGGAAATTAAGACAACAATGATGGCTTGTCTGTAGCAACCTTCAGACTATCAAAATCAATGGAAATGGATACTCTTACCAGCTGTGGTGGACTCACATGTTAGTACTAACAGCAAGTCAGATCAGGCATGGTGGTCACAGCGGACCCTGGGCTCTGTGCGTGAAAGGTTTTGCAGCGATGGTCACTCCAGCTGAGATGATGGATTCAATCTTGGTCGGATACCTCACTTCAGGGACAGGAACCCGGATAACAAAAGGCCAATGGAGGGATGGCCAGGCTCATGTATCAACACAACATGTGTGGCATGGGAAAAAGAAAAAAGAAATGCTCCCAATGGTGCAGATCAAAAAACCAATGAAGGCTTTATTTAAAATAAATGAGTAAAATCACGTGAAAAATATATCTAAAAGCAGTATGGGGTACTATGGATGTTACCCAGGTAACATCCATAGTACCCCATACTGCTTTTAGATATATTTTTCACGTGATTTTACTCATTTATTTTAAATAAAGCCTTCATTGGTTTTTTGATCTGCACCATTGGGAGCATTTCTTTTTTCTTTTTCCCATGCCACACATGTTGTGTTGATACATGAGCCTGGCCATCCCTCCATTGGCCTTTTGTTATCCGGGTTCCTGTCCCTGAAGTGAGGTATCCGACCAAGATTGAATCCATCATCTCAGCTGGAGTGACCATCGCTGCAAAACCTTTCACGCACAGAGCCCAGGGTCCGCTGTGACCACCATGCCTGATCTGACTTGCTGTTAGTACTAACATGTGAGTCCACCACAGCTGGTAAGAGTATCCATTTCCATTGATTTTGATAGTCTGAAGGTTGCTACAGACAAGCCATCATTGTTGTCTTAATTTCCTTGAACTGGCATCATATGTGAAGATTTCATTCATCCATTTGGGACACACCTATGAACTATTCATTTTTTTTTTTTTTTGTTTGGTTGGTTTTTTCACTCATCAGTTTGCCAACATATGTATGGACTATATCAGTATTCCACACATGTTGAGTACAATTGTCTGTTTATTAAAAAAAAAAAAAAACTTTTTGTAGCTGCTGACTTTTAACCTCCCTGGCGGTATGATTCTTTCAGATTTTAGGTGCTGAAAACGGTACCATTATTTGCATGGAAATTTGGCGTTTTATACTGTAGGCTTGTAATTCTTAGGAATAACTCACTTAAATCTGACCAAACAAGAGTCCAATAGGTATGACATTTTTTTTAAAACAAAATTATAAATTATAATATAATAAATAATTATAAATAATTATAACAAATAATAATATAATTATAATAAAACATTTTGACTTAAAGAGACACTTTTGGTTGCTATGGACAATCTACAGTTTGCAGGGAGAAAAAACAGTTTTTATTATGTAAAAGTGCATGTAGGACACTGGGCAGACCACTAGGGACAAGGGGGGTGTGTACTTTCTACATACAGTATACTGTAATCTGAAAGATTACAGTATACTGTATGTAATATTTTTGTTTACATTTTTGAATATGGCGCCGTTCTCCGCCCCCATGCTTCGTAACGTCGCAGGGAACGGAGCTCGGCGGCATACGGGGACACTGTGTGAATCGAGCGATCACACGCTCGCTCACACAGCGCGGATGCATCGCTGGATCCAGGAACAAGGTAAGTAAACCAAGCCTGTGGATTCAGTGAGGCGAGCCCGAGTCTGACTTGGGGTTACCAATCGCAGCACAGAATTCTAACCCCTCGGGAATACCGCCAGGGGGGTAATAAACATACACAAAGGCTGGAACTCCCCTTTAAGTCCAGTGCATAGTATCTCTCACTCCAATCCCTAATGAGAGGGGTTATGTCTGATCCCCAAAACATGGTGACTTTGTGTTTACATTTTTTTTGTTTGGAACAACTATATGTGAACGGCCTACTTTTGGTGTTGCCAAATATTTATATTCATGTCTTAGCAATAGGATAATGCTAAGGATCCAGTGCTACCTTTCCATTTTTCCAAAGCAATTACAACATGACAGAGGTTCTTACCTGCCCCCACTCTATCCAAATTTAAATGAAAAAGTTTGTGCTACCTATACTCTTATGCCGCGTACACACGATCATTTTTTGTGATGAAAAAAAACGACGTTTCAAGTGATGAAACAAAACAACGTTTTTCAAACTTCATTTTCCAAAACGACGTTGCATACACACCATCGTTTTTCCAAAATGCTCTAGCAAAGCGTGGTGACGTACACCACGTTCGACGACACTCTGTTCCATTGAAGCTCCGTCTCATAACTTGCCTCTGAGCATGCGCGGCTTTAAAAACGTCGTTTTCAATATCGTTTTGCCCACACACCATCACTTTTTATGACACAAAAAACGACGTTTTGAAAAACGACACAAAAAATTCAAGCATTAGGGAATATGTCATTGAGTTAAGTCTCGGGGTATGTAGTATTTGTCTACATTCTCCTTTAGGTTAATAGTCTGATGTTGACATCCCAAACTTAGTGTCAGAGTTGAGATTCCCCCTGAGTTTTTATAATTGCTGCCCTGTTAGCTCCTATAATACATATTAACAAAACACTTTCTCTCAAAGTTACTGCAGATCACATCACAGAACCCAGCAGCATACATTCCTTTTTTACTACAGGGCTTTTCTGTACATTCACAAGCATCCAAATATCATTAGAGACATTGCTAAGTGTTCTCAGCATGAAGTCAGGCAGCTGAGAGGGCAGAAACTGTCAAACCTCAGATGACCTCTAATGCCCCACTCACAATTACGAATGGGACAATTAGTAATTACATGTGTAAGACTCAGTGGTCATTCCCTGCTCATGCAGTGATTACCTGCGAATGATCGGCCTTAGAAGCAGACACTCAAGCCATGCAGGACAGTTTTCTGGCTATTTCTTTTTTTCTGTTACAGTAATTTGTATTATGTTTTAGAACAAAATTACAAAGTAACAAAAAGGAGTGGGATACATTATTGAACAAACAGTACAGTATGTAACATAGAATAAATCAAGTTGCCTATGTCTTATTTAGATCATAAGAGATACAGCAACATTTAGCTGGGATACGTCTTAATAGGGGCTCTAATTTGAGGACAAACAGCTTTGGTGACAATGGACATCCTTGTCTAGTGCCATCAGACATGAAGAAGGCATCCGATAGGTGGCCGTTGACTCTAAGGCCTCGTACACATGACCGTTTTCCTCGACAAAATCCATCAAGAAACTTGGTGGCAGAGCTTTTTTGCCGAGGAAACAAGTTCTCTTTTTTCTCGTCGGGAGTCTCAATTTCCTTGTCGCGTTTCTCGTCGGGCTGGTTTACAATGAGAAACACATTTGTGTGTATGCTTAGAAATGCTTAGAAACCCGCGCATGCTCAGAATAAAGTATCAGATGGGAGCGCACCTTCGGTAAAAGTAGCGTTCGTAATGGAGATAGCACATTCGTCACGCTGTAACAGACTGAAAAGCGTGAATCGTCTCTTACCAAACTTTTACTTAACACGCAGTAACATGAGATTAGCCAGTGGAATCAAACTTCCCCTTTATAGTGCCGTCGTACATGTTGTACGTCACCGCGTTTGAGAACGACGAGATTTTATCTTGACAGTGTGTATGCAAAGAAAGCTTGACAAGATTCTCGACAAGCTTGACAAGGAGCTCGTCGAGGAAAACGATTTTTCTTTTATGACGAGTTTCTCGGTCGTGTGTACGAGGCCTAACTCTTGCAGTTCGGACAGAATAGAGAGCTAGAATGAAGTTGAGCATCTGATTCTGGAGGCCAATCTTTTCTAATACTGCTTTCATGTAGTCCCAGGCCACCCTATTGAATACCTTCTCTGCATCCAGGTATAGACCTGCAGTGCACTAGATTAGTGCACATCATCATGTGAGTGTTTTTTTTTATGGTTTATTAAATATGTACACAGTTACAGAAAGCACTTTTTTTTTTTTTTTTTAGCACTTTTGAAGAATATATATTATAATCAACACCATAAGGACCAGTGAAATTGTATGGACATACAGAGTAAAAGCAGGGAAGACACATCCTGACCTAAAGGTAAAAATACCAGGGGAGTATACAGTGGTGAAGGAAAGTGGCAGATGAGGTGATTCACAGAGGAAGATTGTTGTGGAGCACAACATTTTAATTACTAAGACTTTTCAGTATTTATTTTGGGGGCATGTATTACAAAAAGAGATTCACAAATGTTGATAATGTGTGTACAGTATATAATTATTTAAGAACATTGCAATGCTGTACCATAGATATTATAATCGTATATAAATTAACCTCCCTCGCGGTATGATTCTTTCTGGTTTTGGTTGCTGAAAGCGGTACCATAATTTTGCATGGTATTTTGCGTTTTATATTGTAGGCCTGCAATTCAAATGCCGATGGACCGTTTTCATCGGACGAACCGATTGTGTGTGGGCCCCACCGTTTTTTTCCCATCGGTGAAAAAAACATAGAACCTGTTTTAAAATTATCTGATGGTTAAAAAAAACAATAAATAAAAAAACGATCGTCTGTGGGCAAGTCCATCGGTTAAAAATCCACGCATGCTCAGAATCAAGTCGACGCATGCTCAGAAGCATTGAACTTCATTTTTCTCAGCCCGTCGTAGTGTTTTACGTCACCGCGTTCTGACACAAACGGATTTTTAACTGATGGTGTGTAGGCAAGACTGATGAAAGTCAGCTTCATCGGATATCTGATGAAAAAATCCATCGGTCCGTTTTGATCGGATGAACCGATCGTGTGCACGTGGCATTAGGAATAACTCACTTAAATCTGTCCAAACAAGTGTCTAGTAGACATTTCGGGTATGATAAAGTTTGAAACACAAAATCATAAATTATAATATAATAAATAACTATAAATAAATCTAACAAATAATAATGTAATTATAATAAAAATTATTCAATAATGTAAATCAAAAACAGTTGCAGAATTGTCGCTGTCATTACTTTCAGTGTTTGATGATGAATTTCCCCACAAATCGCTATCGCTCAATTCTGCAAGTGATTCTAATTTATTATCGCTGTTTTCTAGCTGGTCTGAAAGTACTTGTGATGTAAAGGGACACTTTTTGGTTGCTATGGACAATCTGCAGTTTCCAGGCAGAAAGAACAGTTTTAATTATATAAAAGTGCATGCAGGACACTGGACAGACCACTAGGGACAAAGGGGATGTGTAATTATTTAATACAGTACCGTAATCTGGAAGATTACAGTATACTGTATGTATATAGTGTGTTTCACTTTTTGAATTTGGCGCCAAACTCCGTCCCTGTGCATCGTAACGTCGCAGGGAACGGAGCTCGGCACTCGGCACTGTGAATCGAGCGAGGAGACACAGGGTGGACACATCGCAGGATCCAGGGACAAGGTAAGTAACCTCCCCTGTATCTTGCAATGCGTTTCCGAGTCTGGCTCAGGGTTACGGCTTTTGGTATGTAAAATTCACGCCCAAGCCTGACTCGGGAATACTGCTAACGAGGTTAAAGGACCCAGCTGTTCTACAGTGGATAAAGGTGACATTTCCCTGCATAATTTTGCATTCCAATACTTCAGCTGAACAACTCGTTCAACCCTTAAAGTGTTACTAAACCCAGTACTCTGCAGTCACTATATCTGGTCTCCCACAGTACACAGAACATGAAAATGCAATTATTTTAGTAAATATGAACTGCAAAATACCTTTTCTCTTCAGCAGTATATAGCAGTCTTATGACTTCTATCAGTGTCTGCTTAAAGCTTGTAGGGGGAGTTTTTATTCTTCTCTGAAGCCGCGTACACACGGCAGAGAACCTCGACGGGCAGAACACATCGTTCCGCCCGTCGAGGTTCTCTGCCGGCCATCAGATTCGGCGACCCGCCCGTCGGGAATGGCAACCAGCCATTCATCCAGGCGGGCCGTCGAGCAAATAGAGAACATGCTCTCTATTTCTGCTCGACGGCATTCCCGACGGGATGCTCGCCGAGAGCGTACACACGGCCGAGTTTCTCGCTGGAATGCAGCTTCCAGCGAGGTTCTCGCTGGTTTCTAGCGAGAACCTCGGTCGTGTGTACGCCGCCTGACTGTCCTATGAGGCTGCATGACCCTGACCCTCTGCCTGGTCAGTGCTGATTGGCCCTTTGCTGATCACATGCACCCTCCTAAGAAAAAAACTCTCTAGCAATACACACCAAACTGAAAATGTGACTCCAAAGGCTCTGTACTATCAATAGATGGATTGGGGAAAGTGGAAGGTGAGTATAACAAGCATGCTTTACTGCATATACAGACTGATTTTACTGTTGTGGGTTTAGTGACACTTTAAGTAATTTTAAAAATATTTTGTTAGTCTTTTTAACCTCTTGCCGACTGGCCGCCGTCATTATACTGCAGCAGGTTGGCACGGCTGTGCTAACCGCTGTGGGTGTAAGTCAGCTTTAAGAGCTATAGGGGTGCAGGGAGAGGCGCTGAAGACAATGTGTGTGGTCAGTGGCCACGATGTCCTCCAGTGACCCGCGATCCCTCCTTAGACAGCCAGGACAGGGATCTGTCAATGTAAACATACAGCTCCCCATTCTGTCAGGGAAGTAGAGAGAGATCTGTTGTTCTTAGTGATTAGGAACAGCGATCTCTCTCTACTCCCTGTCGGTACACTGCTCCCACAGTTGCAAACACCTCCCTAGGGAACCCATAATCCCTTGATTGCCCCCTAGTCTTAACCCCTTCCCTGCCAGTGACATTTACACAGTAATCAGTGGCTATTTATAGCACTAATCGCTGTGTAAATGCCAACTATCCCAAAAAAGTGTCAAAAGTGTCCGATCTGCCCACCGATATGTTGCAGTCTCACTAAAAATTACTAGTAAAAAAAAAGTTATAATAACAATGCTATAAATATATTCCCTGTTTTATAGACACTATGGGGCAGATTCACATAGAAATGGATTATCGTAGCGTATCAGAAATACACTACGCCGCCATTTTTTACCTGGCTCTACGTGGAATTCAGGTAGATTTTGTCCAGTAAACGACGGCGGCGTAGTGTATTTCTCCCGTCGCAATCCATATAGACGAGTAGGGGGCGTGAATCATTTAAATTAGGCGCGTTCCCGCGGCGATCGATCTGCGCATGCTCCGTTCGCAAATTTCCCGCCGTGCATTGCGCGAAATCACGTCGTGACGTCATTCGTTGTTTAGGTAGCGTCGTTTACGGGCGATCCTAGTCCCGAACGAGTTACGTAAACAAAAAAAATATTTAAATTAATTCGAAGCGGGAACGACGGCCATACTTAACATGGGCTACGTAACGTTAGAGCAGCAAAAAGCTGCTCTAACATTACGTACACAAAAATAGACGAAAGTGATTGCGACGACCACTCGTATCTTCGGGAATCGCCGTAAAAAAACATTTGCATATCCCGACGCATCAAAACGACGCGAACTCCTCCCAGCGGCCGCAAATAGATGGCAGCGTAGATCCGAAGGCTTACGAAGACGTAAGCCTCTCGGATCGAAGCCCGAAGCCGCCGTATCATGGTTTGAGGATTCAAACTAGTGATACAGCGCGCGAAATTTGAAATTACTCCTGTCTAACACCAGTTAGACAGGCGTAATTGCTCTATGAATCTGGCCCTATAACTTTTGCGCAAACAATCAATATACGCTTATTTTTTTATCAAAAATATGTAAAAGAATACATATTGGCCTAAGCTGATGAAGATTTTTTTTGGGGAGGGTAAACAACGTTGTATGACCACCCAATTTTCAGTTAAAACGATGCAGTGCAGTATCGGGAAAAAAATGGCCTGGTCAGGAAGTGGGTAAATCCTTCCAAGGCTGAAGTGGTTAAATCAGCAGCTTTTCTTCAAACAATGATTTGGAAAAGGTCAATATTTAGGCTTTTACTGTTATGTGGTCACAACTGTCTCCAATGTTCTCTCTCACCATGTCAATCACTCCCTGATGAAGGCTCATGCCCCATACACCTGATCGGAACTTCCGATTGAAAAAGTCAGATTGACTTTTTCCATCGTACTTTCCAATTGTGTGTAGCCCCATCTGAGTTTTTTCATCGGAAATTCCGATGAATTCCATCGGACTTTAAATATAGAACATGTTCTATATTTTTCTGATTAAATTCCGTCGGAATTCAAATGTGATTTGGCCAGGCAAGATGATGAGATTTTTTTTTTTTTTTGATCTTCCAAATGGATTTTCCCATCCACACAAGCAAGGTGGATAGAGGAACCCTCTTTGCTGTGCTATTGTATTCTGACAGCAGGGACTCTTCTGTTGTCAGAGTATACTGATAAGTGCTGCAGCCAACTGGCTGCAAGCACTGATTGAATAAAACATTTCCAACATTCCCATTTGAGAAGCCGATCATTGGATTGACTTCTTTCATGCAGGAACAGCCACCAATGGATTGAATTTCATCCTCTCCTTGCTGAACCTTGTGATTTTCAATCCATCTATGGCCAGCTTAAAATCAGCCCTGCTGACGCACATTCTGTAAACATGGTCCACCATTGTTACCATCAGGAAGCTAGAAGACTTGGTACCTCTAGTGGCAGAACAGAATTACTGATGGGGTACAGCTCTGGATTAAAAATGATTATTGCAGCAAGAGCTGATTTATTTTAAATGGCCTACTTTTTTGCCGAAGTTCTGCTTTAGGAAAGTCTGGTCCTTACTAAGCATAATTGTGTCCCTCCATTAAAATTAATTCCACTTAATTCTTACCACAGTTTCATCTAAATTTGACATGCCTGTGCCAAATGATACTGGAAGCTAACTGACTGCTATAGGTTACTGGATATTTTCACTACACATTGCAGCACATTTTTAAATAAATCAGTAATTGTGCATGTCCTGAAAAATTGTTGAGTTGGCAACGACCTTCTGTCTCCCTAATAACAATCTAGAGAAAATAATGAAAAAAAATCATATCCATGTGTGGTCATTTGTACAAATAACTTCTGCACAAAAAGGGACAATGGAACTCCACAACTGGAACCATTTACATGAAACGGGAAATCGATTAAATGTGGGCTAATGCTACAAAAATAAAAGAAAATGAGCTACTCCCCTATTAATAATATTTAATAGAAGCTGCAGGCTTTCACTGCTGACCTCTGAATGTTGACTATGTTAATTTATTATAACTAAATCGTAACAGACGATGAAAGCAGTGAACACAATTTATAGAAAAGGTTACTACTGAATGCAAACATAAATAAGCAAAACGTTCAATGAGTTTCTACAAACTGAAAATGTTTTAAATACAATTTGGGTTATGCAGCATAGGAACTTTTCCGTGATGTTGGATCAACCCTTGGAGTATTATTTTCCTACATACCATTTACTTTATGGTAACAACTCCATTTGGTCTCACAGAAATCAATAAAAATATACATCAGTCTTTATTTTTTTGCTCCTAATAATTTTCTTTTAAGAGCCGGTTCACACAGGGGCGATCTGGGATCCGACTTGAAGTTGCCCCAAGTCGTCCCAAGTCGCGTGGTTCAGAAAATGAATGGAAGTGAATGGGAGCCATCTTAATACACACTACTGAAGTCGCTCCGACTTCAGAAAAGGTTCCTGTACTACTTCAATCGGACTTCTAGGCAACTTGTACCCATTGATTTCAATGGAAGTGGCCTCAGAGGTCTGATCACTGTCTTAACTGCAGCAACAATACAGGAAGATAACATACATTTCTCAGGCAAACCCCTCCCTCCCCATCCCTCTCCGAGAGCTGATTGTTGTTTGATTGGCCACTGGAAAGCCTCCTGTCCTGGAGGCGACTTGAAGTTGCCTTGTAAGTTGCCCGATGATTCATACTCAAGTCATGTCCAAGTTGCCTCCCAAAGTCGTGCTGGAAGTGAACAGGCTCTAACAGTAGTTCTTCATAATGAACAGTAAGGATTCACACCCTCAGAGGACATGGGTCATTTTTTTAAAGAGAATGTAAGCAAAGGTTGGTTGATATCATACTCAAATATTAAACTTTAAGGGGTACCAGCCCATAATTCAAATGTATACAATAAAAAAAGGTGAAAAAAAGGTACAAACTTTACTAGTACCGAAGGGAAGGAATCTGGTACATTCCACAACAAATAATTAAAAAACATATTTTAATTATTTTAATTGTTTATTACCCCTACATGTTCCTCCTGATATGTGCCTGCTGTACCATGTACTTGTATGAGAACGTATTCCGTACTCTGTGTATTGCTTCCTCTATGTGAAATCCCTGGTGTGCCTGCTAGTCCCCTTGCTTTCCCACTAAAAACTGACCACACTAAGCATTAGAGCATACCATGGTCAGTTCTCCAGCTATGCTGGGAACTAAGTGTACCCTCCTCCAACAATTAGACTTCTCATGACACACCCCTGCTGCACAGTCATTTATTAGAGAGTGTGCTTTTGCTTCTCCTCCCCCAGCTCTTATACAGAAGAGAACAGAGGGAATGTGATCACTTATAAAAAAAAGGGAAAAAAAATATTTATAATGTTTTTTTTTATATCTATACAAAAATATTTTGCCTATGTTTCTTTTTTAAATTGAATGAGTTGCTTTGCTAAGTGATTGTTTACAATCACTTTAAAAGACATCTATAAAAAGTTATTTTCATTTTGTTTCTGTAAATATATGTGCAGTGCTTGTAATGGATGCATTTAGTGATTAAATATTGTTATTTGCGTATCAGTTTCTGAAGCCCAGTAATGGATAGATATGTGCACCACACCCGCCCCGGTGCCTCATGCCTGATGCAGGAACTGGGGCACTGGCCCAACACTTTTGCTTGAGCAGATATCTGCCCATATTTGGCGCGAGTAGGGATCATTAGGGTGGTATGACATGACACAATTCTTTTTTATTCTAACCACTATTTAACATACAATACCATGAATAAAGCCAAACACTGAAATGCACATGACATACAGCACAACTAATACTTGATCGATAGAAGTGGATTTAATTTAATTATTAATTCACAATCATCAAATATACATTAAAAGTTTTATGCTAGGTGTCAAGAAAAAAATACCTATCCCACATTTCTAGGGGCCTAGTGGTGACCCCCAGAGGCAAGAGGGGTGACATACTTCCTCAGGGTGCAGGTTACTAGGCATAGTGGGTAATGTACAAGATAGAAAATGGGCACCAGTAATTTTTATGCTTGAACAAAGAGAAATGTATTTCTCATAAATAGGAAAATGTGGGAAAGAGGGGATGGGGCATAGAACACCCTTAGGGCTCTTTCACATGGGGCGGATCAGTAATGATCAGTAAAGCAGACAGGCAGAGCGGGAGGAGGAGAGTGTCCAGAAAGAGCGGCGTTAATTTAGGTATTTAGAGGCTTCCATTTACATTGAGGGTGGCACAGGAGGAGCAGTGTATAAGAAAGGACTGGCAGTAACGTTTTCTTAACTTGAAGATATGCTGGCAGCTCTGTTTCAGGACCAGGGGAGGCGGGCCTGCCGGCCTGACACCCCCCCCCCCCAATTGGTGGCACCTGGGACGGACCAACTCCTGTTGGTAATAAAAAAAAAATATTGGCGTATAACACACAGGCACTGTTTACCCTCTATTTTCAGGGTAGAACAAGTACAAGTTATAAATTACGTTTTATAGTTTTGTTTTACTTATCATATTTCACTTTGTTGAGGAGTTATCTTAAAGTGTGCAGGTAGAATAAATGGAGCCATTTACATATAAATGTATGGTGCTAAATATGTTTTACTTTGCCCGATTGCATAGTCTTCATTCTATCTGATCAAGTTACTCAAAGCAATGACATTCTGGAATCATGCCCAGCTGTCTACCTCGCGCACAACTAAAACCACAAGCCACAATCGACATTACTATATAAACTTAAGTCACCTGGAAAGAAGAGTGCAAGGGCATCTGGACAAATGGGAATATCAGAAACACATTAGTATTTTTTTTTTTTATACAGGATTTATATAAAGCCAATAGTTTGTGGAGCGCTTTACAATGTTAGGGCAAACAGTACAGTTACATTACAATTCAATTCAGATGGACACTTCTATCAATGGGCAGCTTAACTTCTACGTATAGACCATCTGGTTTTAAAATAAACTTGTCCAAGGGTCAACTTGAGAAGCTGTTAAAGACCATAATTCCCTGTACACACAATCGGTTCGTCTGATAAAAACGGACCGATGGACTGTTTTCATCGGACGAACCGATCGTGTGTGGGCCCCATCAGTTTTTTTCCCATCAGTGAAAAAAAATAGAACCTGTTTTAAAATTTTCGTATGGTTAAAAAAACGATAGAAAAAAACGATCGTCTATGAGGAAATCCATCGGTCAAAAGTCCACGCATGCTCAGAATCAAGTCGACGCATGCTCGGAAGCATTGAACTTCATTTTTCTCTGCACGTCGTGTTTTACGTCACCGCGTTGGACACGTTCGGATTTTTTACCGATGGTGTATAGGCAAGACTGATAAAAGTCAGCTTTATCGCATATTGGTTCATTTTCATCGGATGAACCGATCGCGTGTACAGGGCATTAGAGAATCTAAATCATAGTTTGGCATTATCTATGAGGCGGCGTAAACCAGCGAGAACCTCGCTGGAAGCTGCATTCCAGCGAGGACCTCGGCCGTGTGTACGCTCCTGGCTCGCCCCGCCCGTCGGGAATCCCGTCGAGCAAAAAGAGAGCAGGCTCTCTTTTTGCTCGACAGCCCGCCTGGATGAATGGCTGGTTGCCATTCCCGACGGGCGGGTCGCCGATTTCGACGGCCGGCAGAGAACCTCGACGGGCGGAACGATGTGTTCTGCCCATCGAGGTTCTCTGCCGTGTGTACACGGCCTGTCAACAGATCTGCTCACCACTTATTTCAAATAGAACTAAAGGCAGATTTGGGTAAAGCAGTGAGTCGATAGAACCACTGTCAGGTTTTTTATTGCTGTATGTGATCATGTTAGGAAGATTTACTCTCTTTACCTGCTTAGCAATGTAACCAAAAATTTAAGTGAGAGTAAATTCTAAATTGTGAGTTTCCAGTATATCAGAAATAGAGGGAAAACCATCCAATGCAGACATCTGTACATCTAGAATGGGATTTCGCTCACATTCCTGTGATTCTACAGGACAGAATGAGACAAATGACAACAAAAAAAAGACAGCAGATTTAAATCTCCCCTACTCTGTCCAAAAAAAAAGTCTGGGCTTTAAATATTCCTTAAATTTAGCCGCTTTCCTACCAAACAACACATAATTTCCATGCATTGACTACTGGCAGACCTTTTACCTTACTGCCATCCTCTTTTCCTGTTTATTCCGTGTTTCACTGAGCTTTTAGATGTGTCTACTATTCAGAAATACATAGCACATGAGAAATATAAGGACTCTTTGGCACTGACATCCATTTATCTATTGCACCAGTTAATCTAAATTTTATTTTATAGTTTATGTGTGTATTTTTCACTGTCCCTTTTGCTGGACAGTGAATATAAATGTCAAAAAAATAAAGACAAAGAAAAGGGAAAAAAAAGGGATCTACATATAACCTAAATACTATAGCTGTATTATACATATAAACTAGGGTTGTCCCGATACCGATACCAGTATCGATATCGGGACCGATACTGAGCATTTGCAGGAGTACTTGTACACCCGCAAATGCCCCCGATGCCTCATCCGATACTATTCCGCCCACCCCCCCGCCCGCAACCACCAAAGCCGCCGCAGCAGAGAAAGCTGCCACCGCCGCCGCATACCGCAACGCCGCCTGGTTAAACAGCGTGCAGGGAACATTATAGCTTTCATTTGAATAGTACAGACACTCCCCCTTGCTCGGGATTGGACGGGTGATCCAATCCCGAGCAAGGGGGAGTGTCTATACGATGGCGCTGCAGGGAACACTACAGCTATTCAAATGAAAGCTGTAATGTTGCCCGCACGCTGATTACCATGCGGCGGCGGCATCTAGGTATGAGGAGACATGGCTGGATATATGTGGGACATGGCTGGATATATGTGGGACATGGCTGCATATATGGGGGACATGGCTGCATATGTGGTGGGACATGGCTGCATATATGGGGGACATGGCTGCATATGTGGGGGGACATGGCTGGATATATGGGGGACATGGCTGGATATATGGGGGACATGGCTGCATATGTGGGGGACATGGCTGCATATGTGGGGGACATAGTGGTCCTTCAAAAAAGGACCTTACAGCATAAGCTCAAACCAGTAAAAGTGCAACTCTGGCCAGGGAAGCCCCCCGTCCCTCTGCAAATAATGCTCTACACTTTCGTGTAGCTAATCGTTGTAGTAATTAAAAAACTACACTAAATACCCCAAACACCATAGGTATTAAACATAGGGAATGATCTGTCTGTTTCTTCTAAAATGTAGTAAAAAGCAGCACACATTACACATTGTTAGGCACACATTTGATTACCACAAAATGTTAACCCCTTCCCAGCCAGTGTCATTAGTACAGTGACAGTGTATAGTATTATCACTGATCTTGATTTTATAACATTTTTTTTTAAGTTTCGGTCTTTTTTTTTTTTATAATAAAAAACAAAAAAACACAGTGGTGATCAAATACCACCAAAAAAGCTCTATTTGTGGGGGGAAAAAAAATATATAAATTTCATTTGTGTACAACGTTGCATGACTGCGTAGTTACCTGTTAAAAGTAGCTAAAGCAAAATAGCAAAAAAATGGCATGGTCATGAAGGGGATACAACTTTCTGGAGCTTAAGTGGTTAATAAATAATACAGACATATTTCTATTTCTACTGCCTAGTGAAGGTTAGTAATTATATGGGCGGGGATGCTTGAACTAGATGGATTATTCTCTAATGGAGCATTAAATTATGCTGTCTGTGCTCTAATCCCCTTCTATTTTATTTTGTTTTTGGGACACATCTGGTTACGTACTTAGCTAACTCTCTTTATCTGTTAGTGTTGTCTTCCCTCTTAAACTTTGTGGCTGTTTTCACTGTGAAAGTGCATTGTCAATATTGGTCTGTAGCTCACCTTTAGCTGTGCCTGTTTGAACCATATTCGCACTATGGGGTTGATTTACTAAAACTGGAGAGTACAACATCTGATGCAGCTCTGCAAAGTAGCCAATCAGTTTCTAATTTTAACTTGTCCAATTAAAGTGGATGTAAACCTGAAAAAATGTTGTTGTTTTTTTGATGTCACAATGTAGGGTATAAGATTTCCTATCATCTGTGCCCAGTCTTGCCACACAGAGTTAATCCAGCTCTGAGCAATCCTCTATTATTGTTCAGTGAAAATAAAATGGACTTACAGAAAAAAATTTTAGTCCATTCTGATCGACTGGTTATTTACATATCTCATGCACTAGCCTGAGACAAAGGCACATCCTGTGTAAAAAGTTCACAATTCACATCCCCCTCCTCTCCCCTCCTCTCCCTTCCAGCTCTCCCAGGATTGGCTGCAATTACTGCGTTTTGACTGGATGTTTCTCATCATGGGGTGTGATCCACAGTTCACTGTGACAAGGAAATGCATGTATATTGCAGTGAAAACACAGAACCGAAAGCAGAATATACACAGACAAGTGATTTGATTTAGGTTAGATGTATCTAGTGAGAGCTGGGCAGAGGAGAAGCTCGAGCGATCTGATTATTATTTTGCAGTGTGTTTGTCTGAGGTCACCTGATCACAGTTGCAACATCAGGTTATTTACATATCTCATGCACTAGCCTGGAAACAGGCATTATTTTTTCATTCCCACCCCCACTCTTTTTCTGAAGTCATGTGGTTACTTTTCTAGATTTTGACTGTATGTTAGTGATCATAGCAGAATTTAGTGTAGGAAACACACAAGAGAAAATGCATGTTGACAAGGGGAGTGTAGAGGCGGGTGGGGAGTCTACTGACATCACGACTCCACCCACAGAGCTCCAGACAACAGATCCACCCACAGAATCTGCAGTTTTTCAGGTCTCATAACGGACAGAGCAGAGACATTTGACAGGTAAGGATACATGCAGGAGGCATATATATCCTTATAGATCAGCACTATGGCAGTAGTTTAGAAAGGATGAGAGTGGGTTTACATCCACTTTAAGCTTTGAAAAAAAAATTGTAAGCTGATTGGTTTCTTTGCAGGACTGCTCCAGATTTGGCACCCTTAAATCTTAGTAAATCAACTCCTATGTAATTTCTCTTAATAGTATGCTATTTAGCAAGTCATTCTCAGTACACACGATCGATAATTTCGACAGCAAAAGTCCGATGTGAGCTTTTTGAACGGAAATTCCGACCGTGTGTATGCTCCATCGGACTTTTGCTGTTGGAATTTCTGCCAACAAAAGATTGAGAGCTGGTTCTCAAATTTTCCGACGGAAAAAAATCCTATCATCTGTAGCAATTCCGATGCATGCTCGGAAACAATTCCACGCATGCTTGGAAGCATTTAACTTTATTTTCTTGGCTCGTCGTAGTGTTGTACGTCACTGCGTTCTAGATGAACGAAAAGTCAGAGAACTTTTGTGTGACCGTGTGTATGCAAGCCGAGCTTGAGCGGAATTCCGTCAGAAAAAACATCCAAGATTTTTCCGACGGAAAATGCGATCAAGTGTATGTGGCATAAGAGTTTGGCAGTATGCAAGGTAGAGTAGGGAATGGTGAGTGACGGATTACTGTGACATATTTGGCCAGCTTGGACACATATTGCAATATACACTATATTGTCAAAAGTATTGAGACACCTGCCTTTACACGCACATGAACTTTAATGCACATGAACTTGGTCCGTAGGGTTAAATATTGAGTTGGCCCACCCTTTGCAGCTATAACAGCTTCCACTCTTCTGGGAAGGCTGTCCACAAGGTTTAGGAGCGTGTCTATGGGAATGTTTGACCATTCTTTCAGAAGCACATTTGTGAGGTCAGGCAATGATTTTGGATGAGAAGACCTGGTTCACAGTTTTTCAAGGGTTGCGCTTGGCCCCTTAGGTCCAATGAAGAAAAATTTTAAAGGTGTCAGCATACCAAGACATTTTGAACAATTTCATGTTTCCAACTTTGTGGGAACAGTTTGGGGATGGCCCCTTCCTGTTACAATATGACTGCATATCAGTGCACAAAGCAAGGTCCAAAAGACATAAATGAGTGAGTTTGGGGTGGAGGAACTAGACTGGCCTGCACAGAGTCTTGACCTCATGTATCTCATGTATGTAAACTTTGAACTTTTGTAAGCAAAAGTTTGCTATGTATATGTAAGAATTAACATGTGGTTACACCTCTTTAGTATGTGATGTATATAGGTGCAGCGCCCCCTTACTTTCTGTAGGGGCGTTACACTAAAGTTAGTGGGGAATGGGAGAGTTACGCAGCTCCCATTCACAATTTGTCAATTTCAGGCTGCTGTCATTTCAGAACTGTCCTGTAGGTCAGTCTGCGCTCCAGGACTGTGTTCCCACCCCTGGGCGGCAGCTGACGCTAGAGGGGTTCTGGCGGACTTGTTTTCCTCAGCAGCCAATCAGAGGGGTTGGTTTCCTTGCTAGGGCATGCTGGGGAAGGCTATATCTGGGACAGCCGCCTTGGCCCCGAGGCCGTCTTCTTTTTTTCTTTTCTGCATGGTCCAAGTTCCAGGTGCGGCATCCACCTTCAGGGTGCGCGCATCCATGGACCCCGCAGCCGTGGCCTACCTGGCCGAAGTTGCGCACCATGCGGAGCTTCACTCTGACATAGAGAAGGGTCCCAGTAGCTGCTGGGTCCCAAACCTTTCCTAAAAGGATCCCAAGCTGGGAGCTGTATGGTGGGCCATCGGCTTGAGGAGAACTCGGAGGCAGGTGATCCAATAGGGCTTGAACGAACCATCGGGGATCTGGTGACTGGGAGATTGACAGGTACACTTCAACTGTCAACCGGTGACCCTGACTAAATTCACTGGGAGGACTCGCTCATTCCGGATCACGCTCATTCGAAGACTAGGCCTGTGGCAGAGGCCCAAGCCAGGCCTGTGGCAGAGGTCTCGTCCTCCCAGCGTTTGCAAGTGACGCCTCAGCTGCCAGGCCTGTGGCAGAGGTCTGTCCGGGGGCACTTTACCCACTCTGACTAGAGTGGCGACGAACTGAGCTCATCATTGCTGAGAGCAGGATTGCTTTCCTGTCCTGTACCATGTTGATATTGGCCATGTTGGGCCTTGGAATAAAGCATTGAAGAAAACCCAACTAAAGACTGGACATTCGCTCTCTATCTCAACTCACAAATATCACCCCTAGACACCTGCAAAGTAACTTAACACGGCGATCCCACTTATAATCAGCGGCTCCTCCGGGGGTAGCGCTACATAGGGAATCCATTAAGGATCTGAACACAGACATATCTTCATTTCTAATTCATAGTTCAGGTCAGTAATAAAAGGTCAGGGATGCCTAAAGTGTCTGAACTATTCTTTAATGGAGCAATAAATTGTGTTGTAACCCCCGTGTATTTTGTGTGTGTTTATCTATATACAGTAAAACCTTGGTTTGCAAGCATAATTCGTCCCAGAAACATGCTTGTAATCCAACGCACTTGTATATCAAAGCATTTTTTTTTACAGAGTATAAAAGAGAAGGGAGGCACCTCTGAGGCCGCGTACACACGACCAAATAAATCTGTTCAAAACGATCTGACAGACCGATTTGATCAGATTTGTCTGCTGGGCTGTTTTGGTTTGATCGCTGTACACACAATCAAACCAAAATCCCCGCCGGCAGACAACGCGGTGACGTGGCGATGACGTTGACACCGCCACGTCACCGCACCAGGAAGTAAAGCACTTCTGGGAATGGATTTGACGCATGTGCGGGCAGATATGTCTGCTGGTTAGCGTACTAACCAGCAGACATGTCGGACGGACGGATTCCCAGCAGACAGATTTTAAAGCATGCTTTAAAATCTGTCTGCTGGCAAAATCTGTCTGTGCGCCCGTACACACGATCGAATCTGTCTGCTGAAACGGTCTGTCAGACCGTTTCCAGCAGATAGATTTGATCGTGTGTACGCGGCCTAAGTGTAGCAATAAGTTGCGAAATGTTGTACCTTCATTAAATGTAACCATATTGCTACACTTAGAGGCTCATCTCTTCTTTTTTATACTCAGTTGTGACATGACGTTACTCTTATATGAAGACATCACTTGTATATCAAGTCAAATTATATCAAAACATTTTGCTTGTCTTGCAAAACGCTCTCAAACCAAGTTACTCTCAAACCAAGGTTTTACTGTATATCAATACTTGACCTTTTGCATTTTCAGACAACAGGAAGGTTATATTACACAATATCCCCTTTAAAACAAAAGTAATCCTGCTGGTTGTTGAAAATTAACCTATTGTCCTATTATTTTTGATTTACCAACTTAAAAAGCTGTGCAGATATGCAGTTATGCATAGTAAAAGCAAATATAGGAAAATAACAGTTGTTTTTGCACCATTCACAACCCTTATTGTTTCAAAGATAGGAATAGACTTAGCACATTGACCTTTTATGCCATTCAAAATAACGTTTAAGGGGAGCTTGAATCACATTGTGTAAATACCTTGGTTTCCTCCTCATTTAAAAAATATATCTGTAATATTCATTTTTTTACTATGTGGCTGCTGTGTTCAGGGATGTGGCTTAACGTTCAATTTAAGTCATTTAAAATAAAGCTGCTAAAAAGTAAACTTACAGCTGTTTATTTAAGAATTTCTTACACCTCATTTTTATAGCCAGTGTTTTGCTGCTGTCTGTAATTCTCCTTCAAAATTTCAAAATAACACATTGCTGGTACATTTCTTAAAAAGTGTTCATTTAATGAATTATTGTGTGCCTCCTGAATAATTAGGCTTCTCCGCACCTTCCACTATTTGGAATCACTTTTACCATGAATTCAATTTTGTGTAATTCTAAAATCATCCAAAACCCACAGAAAATTACAGAACATTTTTAAATTTTTAATGTATTTTTTTTTACATCTTTTCTCCCAGCCAGTTAAAACAAACTGAGAGGTTGTGGAAAAATGTGATAGAACATGAACTAGAGGCATGATGAACATTAGAACTAATCATGGTGAGTAGTAAGCATATTGCAGGTACAGAGAAGTCTACGACGATGATGCATGGAGTGAAGGTGATGTGGAAATGAGGCATTGACAAGAAAAGTAGTCGTGGTAAACACTAAGAAGTTAGCCTGTCTAAAGATTTCCACTTTCAGAGCAGAACTTGTGGTAATGTTGCTCCAGTTCAATTCCAGTTTAGGTTCAGCTCAAATATATCATTACATTGGATACAAAAAGAAAAAAGCCCTCAGCTGTTTTTCTGAGCTTGTTTATGCCCCATGCCAGATTGCATTTCACTCCAAGATAAACAACATTTAAACACCACTGAATTTATCCTAAGAGAAGGTATTCTACAGTAAAACAAAATGGCAGCTGCTAACACTGAACATCCTTGTGTACTGAATTAGTACATCCTGGTAAAATAAATCTTTACTGTGTGTTAAGCTTCGTACACATGACCGGTTTTCCCATTGGGAAAACTGCCATGAGAGCTTTTGGCCAGGAAAACCGTCCGTGTGTATGCTCCAAATGGAAAAATATGGGAAAATATGGGAAAATATGGACAGCCGCACTCCAAAAAACCTTGACGGTTGTCTTTATTTAAAAAAGGAAAAATGCACTACAAGTCACAGCACACTACATGGGAGTAAGACAGCTGAGGCGTTTCGCACTATAAATTAGTGCTTAATCATAGTTGAGTATGCTCCATCACAGTTTTCCCAACAGAAAAACTGCCGGGAAAAAAAAGAGAACCAGCTCTCTTTTTTCCCACCGGGATTCCCAGCGTTTTTTAACCCGGCAGTTTTCCTATGGGAAACACTGCGATGGAGCATACACACGGCTGGGATTTCCGACCAAAGCTCTAATGGCAGTTTTCCTGTTTGGAAACCCGGTGTGCAGGGGGAAAAGTTACAGAGCAGGTTCTCGGTTTCCCGGCAGTAAAAATTCATCCGGGAAACCCGTATGTGTGTACGAGGCTTCAGAAGCATGTGTTAAGGGTGCAGTGGCTAATATGACTTATATACTGTACCCGATGCCTAAAAGAGAACAAGTTACGAATTTACATTTATAAGAATCTGAATGTTCACTGTTTAGTTACTATGCTGGTGCAGCCTTATGCCGCGTACACCCGATCACTTTATGTGATGAAAAAAAACGACTTTTTAAAAACGTCAATTTAAATGACCGTGTGTGGGGGAAAATGTAGTTTTATGTCTTGTGAAAATTGACCAAAAAAAAATTGAAGCATGCTTCAATTTTTTGTGTCGTTTTTCAAAACGTCGTTATTTGTTTCACAAAAAATCACGTGTGTAGCAAAAAAACTTAGTTTAAAACAACGTTTTTCAACCCGCGCATGCCCAGAAGCTAGTTATGAAGCGAGCTTCAATGGAAAAGTGTGGTGAACGTAACCTCGCTTTGCTAGAGCATTGTGAAAAAACGATGGTGTGTAGGCAACATCGTCTTTAAAAATTTTACTTCACAGAAAACATCGTTTTTTTTCATCACATAAAGTGATCGTGTGTACGTGGCATTAGATTTCTGCAGTAGGAGTGTGTGCACTTATTCCATCATATTCAGGGCTAATAACTGACACTTTGTGCACAAAGCCTCGCAAGCAATTATATATATCAAAATGATGAGAGCTGCTGTCACTTAACACATTCCCATATATATGTGCAATCTAAAAAAAATCACAAATTTGTAATTTCTCTGATTTTACACAGTCTATCATGACAAAGTGATAAATAAAAATAACGCCTGTGGAAGGCGCATGCGCGCGGCTGATCATGGCGGACGTGGCTTGAATCAGCTCCGCCGCGACCCGACCTGACATGGCTGCATTCTGCTGATCCGGACACCCAGGATCCCTGTAGACAGCCTCCGCTCCATCCTCGCTAGTCGGGCCGACAGTCTATGGCCAGGAAGCGCCCTAAGAAGCCCTCGGAACAGCCACACAGTCCTCATTGTCTCCCGGTCGGCTCAGGCAAGATGGCGGCGCCGCTGACACACGCGGCTCCCCTCCGGACGGACCATCCAGACCCGGAGCGGCTAACCTCCTTCATAGAAGGCAGCAACATCACTGCAGCAGCCCTTCACCCTCCCCAGGCTGGAGAGTTCTCAGGCGGTGAGTCCCCCTTTTCCACGGAATCCTCCCTGGACAGAGCCATGGGTGACATCTTCACCAGCCAGAATAGCTTGCAGGCCTCCCAGGACCTGGTCAGTCAGCAGCCCATTGTCCCACAGCCAGTGTACTCGGGCGACCCTATCCTTCTAGCTAGGTTCTCTGCTATGCTAGAACAGGGCCTGGAAAAGACTGGGAGGAAAATTACAGCAGACTTGAAGCAGGAATTTCATGACCTGGGCTCAAGGATCAATACCATTGAGAATAAGCTGGGTGACACTGTGTCCAGAACCAATCAAAACACGGATCGCATATGCGATCTGGAAGCACGTTTAGAAGAGGCTTTAGCAAAAATCGATGACCTCGAAAATCGTTCTCGTAGATATAATTTTCGTATTAGGGGGTTGCCCGAATCGTTTACGGATGCCCACGAAGCTACCGCTGCTCTGCTACATTCATTGCTACCTGACACTCCTGCCCAAAAGCTAGAGCTGGACCGTGCTCACAGGGCTCTCACCATCGTACGTCCGGAAGGCCCTCCCAGGGATATTATTGTAAAGCCACACCATTACTCAACCAAGGAAAGCATTATGCAAAAAGCCCGTGAACTGCCATCAATCCATCTTTTTGATCACGAAGTGCAAATTTTTGCAGACATCTCCCCAGCTACTGTGCAGAAACGCAGATCCTTTAAGCCTTTATTATTGCCGTTACAACAAAAGGGCATAAGATACCGCTGGTCATTCCCTTTTCGCCTTTCCTTCCCCTACCAAAGCAAATCTTACTCGTTTTCCACATTCTCAGATGGGGAAAGGTTGCTGAAACGGTTGGGCTTTATTTCTACTTCACCCCCGTCATCACCTGATCTCCGCAATGCTCCATCGACAGACCGTGATAGAGGCAACAAAGATCGTCCAGTTTCACCAATATGGAACTCCCCAAGAGCTACTAGAAGCAGATCGCGCCGCCAAAACAGACCACCTTGAAAGGTGCAACGAGAGGATTGGAACATTTCCTGGAGGAAAGGCTCCCTAACCCTTATCCTGGGTCTCCCATTGATAGATGGTGAACATGTCCCGAAATATCCGAAATATCTGTTTGTTTGTTAATTCATGGCTTGGTTTATGTTTTTTTTTTTTTTTTGTTTTTTTTTTGTTCCTTCAAATTTGGGACATGGTTGAAAAATCCTTGTCCTCTTGTCTTGTGAACTTATGGTAATGCAGTTCACTCCTTATTTTTTTTTCTCTACCAGAGGACAGGGATGTAATAGGTATAAGGTGGTTTGTTCACCTGCTCAAAGTTTTATGGCAGGCCGTCCAGGGTCGGGTCGTTTTGCCTTGCGCCTCGTGCTTATTCCAACCCCCTTCCCTCCTGCTGGAAAAGCGGGGGGCAGGGATTTTGGAAGTCTTAGGCCCTGCTTGTGGCCTGCTTTGCTGATTGATCGTAAGGTCGGTTAGCTGAGCTATTGATCCTAACTTTTTCCTTCGTTTTTTCTTTTCTTTTTCTTTTTTTTATTTTTTTTTGTACTTTTGTATTTTTGTTTTATTTTTGTCTGCTGTTTTACCCTTTTTTGTTTTCATGTCTCTCACTAATGTTGTCTCCCTTGCTTCCACTTTCCAGGGCACTACCCTCATGGGTGCGTCTTTTCTTCTCCTTTGTCTCTTCCCCTCACCTCTCGTGCTCCATCCGGGAATCCGGTGCGCTCAGTCCTCTGGGGTCCGTCTGCTCTCAGTGCCCCAGTTGAACAAGGTAAGCGATCCCAACTCCAACACACACCATGGCTGATCAACATTCTCCCAAACCCATAAGATTTCTAACTCATAATGTACAAGGCCTTAACTCACCTGTGAAACGGCGGAAAGCCTTTAACTATTTTCATTCGGTAGGGGCTGAAATAGTGTTTCTTCAGGAGACCCATTTCCCCTCCTCGTACAAACCCTCTTATATACACAAGCAATACCCTAACTTTTTCCTTGCAAATGCCCCTGATAAGACTCGGGGAGTAGCGATTTGCCTCGCCAAAAGTTTATCTTTTACCCCCTCACAGGTCATTTCAGACCCAGATGGGCGCTACCTATTAGTTAAGGGGAACTTGGAAGGAACCCAGGTAACCTTTCTGTCCTACTACGCCCCAAACACTGACCAACTCCCTTTTTTCCATAATTTACTCCAGCAGCTGACACGCCTTACCGAAGGTATACTATTGATGGGTGGGGATTCCAACATTGCCCTGGACGCGATGCTTGATAAGACGCGTCCTCCGGGTTCCCAAGTTTTGAGGCCCTCAAAACTTGGTACCAGATTTGCGAAACTACTACATGATAGTGACCTGGTGGACATATGGCGAGAATTCAATGGCTCTAATCGTGACTATACCTTTTTTTCGCATGTCCATTTGACGTATTCGCGGATAGACCATGTCTTCACGTCTGCTAGGTTTCTGCCAGGCTGTTCCTCTTCTAAAATATTAGAAACTTCCTGGTCAGACCATTCCCCTGTAGTGGTTACATTGACTTCCCTGCGTTGCCCTACTGCTTCCTATACTTGGCGTCTAAATGAGTCCCACCTCAGTAATCCGGCTACATGCCAGGATATTGAAATTGCGCTGAAAGAATTTTTTTCTTTGAACGATCCGTCGCACACTTCTTCTATGTGCACATGGGCCGCACACAAAGCTACGATCAGAGGCATTTTGATCCAGATAGCTGCCAGGTATAGGAAACACTACAAGGCCCTACTGGAGCAAAAAGAGGTAGAGTTAGCTGCCCTACTGAAGGAACACAAACGTAATCCCCACCTTGACTTAAGAGACAGAATTGAGTCTGCCCGCTTGGAATTAAACATCTGCCTTACTACGACGGCAGAAAAACAACTACGCTGGACTCAGGCACGATTTTACTCCCAATCTGATAAGCCAGGTAAATTGTTGTCAACCAGGTTGGCCCCTAGGCGGCCCCCTCCCCATGTCCCCAAAATCAGAAAATCCGACGGTTCCTTTACTCAGAATCCTGAAATGGTACTACGGGAATTCCAAGCTTTCTATCATAAGATATATAATGATGGTAGGGACTCGGGACAACGGGAGTTCGACACATTTGTTGAACACCTGCCTATCCCGTCCTTAACGGAGGACCACAGAACCTTCTTAGATAAGGACATCACAGTCGAGGAGGTTTTGGCTGCTATCAAACAGGCCCCCAAGGGTAAAGCGCCAGGACCGGATGGGTTCACGACCCTTTATTATAAAAAAATTTCCACCCTACTGGCCCCCTCTTTAGTGCGAGTCTTTAGGGACATACAGAAAGGCGGCCCCATAGACACTGATTCCAACAGAGCCTTCATAACCCTTATTCCCAAACCCCACAAGGACCATAGTGATGTGGCCAACTACCGACCAATATCCTTGATCAACACAGATCTAAAGCTACTCACGAAAATATTGGCAAATAGGATGTTGACCTTTTTAGCCGACTATATTCACCCTGATCAGGTGGGCTTTCTACCACACAGACAGGCAGCTGACCAGATAAGGAGGGCGATCGACCTTATTTCCATTTTACGCTCGTCATGGGATGGGGGAATACACCGCAAGGGGATGCTGCTATCCCTAGATATCCGCAAAGCATTTGACTCCTTGTCATGGCCCTTCCTATTTCGAGTATTGGATAAATGGAACTTTGGCCCGACCTTTTTGGCATCACTGCGATCACTATATAGCTCTCCGTCGGCTCAAATACTGCTGAGGGGCCACAAATCTGACTTGATACCGATCTCTTCGGGTACTAGACAGGGATGCCCATTATCCCCCATTTTATTTGTGATAGCCTTCGAAACCCTAGCGATAGCGATCCGTCATCACCCTGATGTCATGGGTATAGTAAGTGGGGGGAAGAATCATAAGTGTGCATTATTTGCGGACGATCTTCTTCTGTTCATCACATCCCCCCACGTCTCCATACCAAACCTTCTGTCCCTATTAGACCGATTCGGTAAAATTTCCGGCTTATTAGTGAACCAGGACAAATCAGAGGCTTTGAATATAAACCTATCGACTTCAATCCTAGAGAGTATTAAATCCCAATTCCCTTTTAAATGGCAACAATCGACCCTTTCTTATCTGGGCATTAATTTGACCTCCGATGTGTCCACGTTATATAAGACTAACTACCCGCCCCTGTTTGCCCGCCTAATTGAGGACGTGAAGACATGGTCCGATGTGAACCTGTCCTGGTTGGGCAGAATTGCATCTGTTAAGATGACTGTTCTTCCACGGCTATTGTACTACTTCCGGGTCCTTCCAATTCAAGTCCCCGCTGCCGACATACGCCGCTTCCAATCAAAGATTTTCCAATACATTTGGGGTCCAAAAGGTCCTAGAATAGCTCGGACAACATTGCACGCACCCAGAGAAGAGGGGGGTTTGGGAGTGCCTGAATTTCGTAAGTATTACATGGCAGCTCAGTTGACTCAACTACTCCAATTGCACAGCCGACAATATTGCCCTGAGTGGGTCTTACTGGAGGCTCAAGCGTGTGCTCCATTAGCAATAGACCTTGTCCTGTGGACATCACCTAAACACCGCAAAGCGATCTTGAGCCCAACACTCTCTCATTCCCTCAATGTTTGGGAAATGGGATGTAGAAGATGGGCTCTGAGGTCCGCACACACTCCAGTGGCCCCACTCTTTGGCAACCCCCTTTTTCCCCCAGGTAGGCGTCCCGACGGATTTACAGTGCCTGCCGCCGAGAATGTGTTTTCAGCACGCCAGCATCGCGCTGAATCTCGGCGACAGGCTGCCGACATCTCGCACTCGCTGGAATAGTAAAAGTACATTCCAGCGAGCGCGTCATAGAAGCGACGGGGATCCGACGCGGATTCCCGCCAATTCTACACGTGGGCGGAGTTTGTTATGAATCCTGAAGGAGAAATCCCCGCCGGATTTTTAAAGAAAAATCCGGCATGGGTTCCCCCCTCAGGAGCATAACGGGCCCTTAGGTCGGTTATGGGTTGTAAGGAGACCCCCTACGCCGAAAAAACGGCGTGGGGGTCCCCCCACAATCCATAACAGACCCGTATCCAAAGCACGCCGGCCGGCCGGTCAGGAGGGGAGTGGGGGGCGAGCGAGCGCCCCCCCCCCCTCCTGAGCCGTACCGGGCAGCATGCCCTCAACATGGGGGGGTCAGGTGCTCTGGGGTAGGGGGCGCACTGCGGCGCCCCACCCCAGAGCACCCTGTCCCCATGTTGATGAGGACAGGGCCCCTTCCCGACAACCCTGGCCGTTGGTTGTCGGGGTATGCGGGCGGGAGGCTTATCGGAATCTGGAAGCCCCCTTTAATAAGGGGGCCCCCAGATACCGGCCCCCCACCCTAAGTGAATGAGTATGGGGTACATTGTACCCCTACCCATTCACCTGCAAAACAAAAGTTTAAACACAAATAAACCACACAGTGTATTGAAATATTTTATTAGTTGGCCGCCGGGGGGGGGGTGTGTATGATCGCTTTTAGAAAAGCGCCCCCCTCCGGCGGGCTTCTGTGGGGGGGTGGGTGCCGCCGTCTGGTTCTTTTCCGCCGCCGGGGGGGGCGCTTTGATAAAAGCGCCCACCACCCGGCGGGCTTCTTTCGACGTCTTCGGCGGCTGGGGGGTCTTCTCCCACTCTCCGGGGTCTTCTCCCGCTCTCCGGGGGTCTTCTCCGCTCTCCGGGGGTCTTCTCCGCTCTCCGGGGGTCTTCTTCTTCTTCAGGACTCGCCGCCGCTATCTTCGTGTGTTAGCTCAATTAGTAGCGGCGGCGGTCCACTCTTCTGCGACGTCGGCGTCTTCTTCTTCTTCTTCTTCTCTCCAGATGTTGACGCGACGCTTCCTCCCGCTGTTATGCCCGGCGCGCGGCTCGCAGCGAAATATATAGGCCTTTCTTGTGACGTCGCAGTCCCATCATGCTCCGGTAGGTACCACGTGATACCTACCGGAGCATGATGGGACTGCGACGTCACAAGACAGGCCTATATATTTCGCTGCGAGCCGCGCGCCGGGCATAACAGCGGGAGGAAGCGTCGCGTCAACATCTGGAGAGAAGAAGAAGAAGAAGAAGACGCCGACGTCGCAGAAGAGGGGACCGCCGCCGCTACTAATTGAGCTAACACACGAAGATAGCGGCGGCGAGTCCTGAAGAAGAAGAAGACCCCCGGAGAGCGGAGAAGACCCCCGGAGAGCGGGAGAAGACCCCGGAGAGTGGGAGAAGACCCCCCAGCCGCCGAAGACGTCGAAAGAAGCCCGCCGGGTGGTGGGCGCTTTTATCAAAGCGCCCCCCCCGGCGGCGGAAAAGAACCAGACGGCGGCACCCACCCCCCCACAGAAGCCCGCCGGAGGGGGGCGCTTTTCTAAAAGCGATCATACACACCCCCCCCCCCGGCGGCCAACTAATAAAATATTTCAATACACTGTGTGGTTTATTTGTGTTTAAACTTTTGTTTTGCAGGTGAATGGGTAGGGGTACAATGTACCCCATACTCATTCACTTAGGGTGGGGGGCCGGTATCTGGGGGCCCCCTTATTAAAGGGGGCTTCCAGATTCCGATAAGCCTCCCGCCCGCATACCCCGACAACCAACGGCCAGGGTTGTCGGGAAGGGGCCCTGTCCTCATCAACATGGGGACAGGGTGCTCTGGGGTGGGGGGCCGCAGTGCGCCCCCTACCCCAGAGCACCTGACCCCCCCATGTTGAGGGCATGCTGCCCGGTACGGCTCAGGAGGGGGGGGCGCTCGCTCGCCCCCCACTCCCCTCCTGACCGGCCGGCCGGCGTGCTTTGGATACGGGTCTGTTATGGATTGTGGGGGGACCCCCACGCCGTTTTTTCGGCGTAGGGGGTCTCCTTACAACCCATAACCGACCCAAGGGCCCGTTATGCTCCAGAGGGGGGAACCCATGCCGGATTTTTCTTTAAAAATCCGGCGGGGATTTCTCCTTCAGGATTCATAACAAACTCCGCCCACGTGTAGAATTGGCGGGAATCCGCGTCGGATTCCCGTCGCTTCTATGACGGCTTTGTCTCCATCGCGGCAAGCCAGCTCGGCGCTGGCTCCCGCGATGGGGCTCGTAGGTGGTCAATCTCGCCGAGAAAGGGAGCGAGATTGACACAATATCCCAGTCACCTACTGTAGGTGGTGGGTTAATAAGGGTTTATTACGAATAGGCGATTACCTTGACCACAGAGGAATACGCCCATCATCACATTACACAGGGAGCTTGGAGATGCCTTCCTCTGAGGGCTTTCGTCTACGGCAAATTCAGCATTTTCTACGCTCTCTAGAGAACAAAGGGTTTGACTTGACCACGCGCACCGCCTTCGAGAGTAGGTGTATGCAGGACTCTGCTCTCCGGGGGGGCATCTCCGTGCTCTACAAACAGCTGGCCTCACCCCCAACTAGGCTTCCATATCAAGTGGCATGGGAAAGGGACCTGAATATTAGCCCTGAGGCAGGGGATTGGCGTAAATGGAGTACGAGAATCCACAAAGGCATACTCAATGTGGCCCTGATTGAGGCGGGTTACAAAGTACAGGCCAGATGGTACCTGGTACCAGAACGCCTCTCCAAGATGTTCCCGGGTGCCTCGGCCCTCTGCTTCAGGGGTTGTGGACAGATGGGCACGCCACTCCATGTGTGGTGGACGTGTCCCAAGGTGCGTCGTTTCTGGATCAGGGTCCACGCGCTTATTTTCTCGATCACAATGGTGAACATCATCAAAGATGCCTCAGTCGCCCTCCTTAACAAGCCAGTGGACAATATTCCCAGACATACGCAGACTTTGATATTTTATATATTTCTAGCTGCTAAAATAGCTATCGCATCAGCATGGAAAAGCCCCGTTGTAGACTTAAAGTTGTTGAAACGTAAATTAAATTGGATTATGTTGAATGAGAAAATAGTGAGCGTTTTAAATGACAAACAACCCCTTTTCGAAAAAATTTGGTCACCCTGGCTCACTTATTTACAGGCCCCCGAGACATAAAGATACCCCCCCCCTTTTTTTTTTTTTTTTTTATTTATTTTTTTTTCTGATGATCGATCGGAGATTCCCGGATGGACACACTCCTCTCTCTTCTTCTTCTTCTTCTTCTTCTTCTTTCTTCTACTCCTAGGGCTTTACCTTCACAAACTTGCTGAATTCCCCCCCTACCCCCCCCCCCTCTTTTTATTATTTTTTTTTTTTTATTTTTTTTATTTTTTTGGTTAACCTGGACCTCTTCCATTATGTTGGTAATTACAGGTTCCCCTATTGGGGACAAATGGCTTAAATAAACGTTGAATGTACGTTATTTGCTGCTTTCACGCTGCCCAGATTCTCTTGCTGCGAAGTTACTCAAACCGGAATTCTATTCAATGGCCTAGTTACTCTAACTATCTGAACCGTGTTGCCTATTAAAATGTTTTATTTTTTATTTTATTTTTTTTCATTTTTTAATATTGCATACAGATAGATCCGTGGAATTTCAATGTCTTGATACTGTTTGCTGATTGGCCTCCAGCATTCACTGCATTATGCAGTGGGCCGCAATTCGGGACCTATCCTGTGAGTGGGGTCCATATTATTATTATTATTACCATTTTTTTTTTAGTTTGTTAACCAGAATTATTTTATTTTGTTCTTTATTGTGTTTTGTTCATTTTCCTTTTTTTTTCCATACGACTTTACACTTGCAGAGCAAGCGAGGATTGTTCGCTGCTCTACCTGTTCGAACTTTAATCCTTTTCTTGAAAAATTAATAAAAACTATTGAAAGAGAAAAATAACGCCTGTGAAAAATGTTATTCAACACAATGGGAAGCCATTGTGTGAGCCTGTAAGAACCGGTCTCCTCCCCCTAATGCTTTCCATTGAATAAATGCCTGAGGCTTTAAAAGACTTGTAATATGCTCTCAAAAACGCTCAGATAAAAACACCTGAATTGCTCTGCTCAGGTGTGAATGCAGCCGTCGGGCTTCCCGAGGATTTTCCTGCATGCTGATGATGTCACATAATTATGTGTGCCCCCCCCCCCATTAAGATTCTTCCCCCACACACACACAATCCTCCAATGTGATTGGGGTAGGGCTCTGTGTTAAAGTCTTATATATCAGGAAAGTTTCCTCTCCTGATAAATAATCTTTGTTTTGCAGTGCTATTAAGCCCTGTACACACGATCTGTTTGTCTGATGAAAACGGACCGATGGATCGTGTGTGGGCCCCATCGTTTTTTTTCCATCGGTGAAAAAAAATAGAACCTGTTTTCAATTTTTCCTATGGATAAAAAAACGATTTTTCTAACATAACTCTCATGCAGTTTGAATTGGTGTAATCCCATTTAGTATGTAGATGCCTCAAAAGGTCAGCTCCCATTTTGAATTTGCTGGGTCAGCCAGTCCTTGACAGAGTACCACTCATTTGAAATCTATGCCACTTGCAGATTAGTTTCCATACAGTGAAATGATTGATTTCAAATCATTTGACAAACTTTTTAAATCCCTTGCCAAACTCACAGGTATCCACAACTTTCTTTCTGAGGGCCTTCGAGAGCTATATTGATCTTGGCATGACACAACACGTCAGTAGTAAAAAGAACACAAGACCCTAGATGTCTGAAGTTTAATTAATACAGGTCCCATCTGCATGCACCCTAAGGAGAATCTAATCATTAGAACTTCCAATCATTTATTCCTCTTTTTTAAAACAAGAAATATTACAAAATTGGATTGTATGTTGTGCTTATATGCTTCCTGCATTATGGAGATGGAGTTGGAATGATGAAACAAGATCCCTTATTATTAAGTATTACTATCTGGATGTTTTTTTCCCATGAAAGATCTCGAGATATGAGTGAAAATGTGACCTTTATAACTTGAGGTTCATCCCATCTAGTGAGTGAGCCTTTCTGAAAGGTGGTGGGATAACACAGTTGAATCATATTTGAGTTCAGAACACATTATTTAAAGTGGTCTATCATGATTTGTGTGCTGAATGAAAGATTGTAAAGCCTCATACACACGGGCAAGAATCTCGTCAGGAAAAAAACATTGTTTTTCCCAACGAGATCCTTGGTAAGAATCTCTTGCCATCCGAGTGTACAGGCAGACCTTTCAAAAGAACTGCGGTTCTCTTGAAAGGCAAGAACGTGGTGATGTCATTGCGTACGACTAGCATGCGCTCTTCACATTCGATGCTGTCGCCGCCATCTTGCTTCACCCTACCTTTGCCGTGGAAGCTACCGCACATGCGTCAAAGTCATTTTGAGCATGCGTGGGTTTCCACGGCGACAGGTGAGTAACACTCTCAGGTTTTTCGTCGGGAAACAGGCTGACAAGAATCTCAACGAGAAAATAGAGAGCAGGATTTCCAGACGAGAAACCTGAAAGCCTCGTACACACGCTCAGTTTACTTGGCAAGAAAGCTCTTGCTGGTTCTTGCCGAGCGTGTGTACGAGGCTTTACACAAAAAACATTGTGGACTGTGTACTGTATGTTACTTGTAGCACATACCTGAACTTTAGCACTGCTTGTGTATATGGATATAATATTACAATTTTTAAATACATCTGCTTTTCACATCGAAGGGGTTTATAAAAACTGTTAATTTGTTGGATAGTGTGGTTGTAGAGGATATATTAAGATTTTGAAAACACTAAGGGGTCTATGTAAAAAGCGGCTTTATAGTCCTATTTCACTCTTGCTATCACAAAGCTCCCTCTACTGCAATATGCAGACCAGCTGCACCAAATCCTGTATTCTATGAATGGACCATAAAATGTGGACCACAGTTTGCGAACCTCAGTGGGATGACATCTGCTTTCCATTATAAATCAACCCATTTTTTTTTTATGGTCTTGCACCTCAAAAATATTTTAAGTTAGTAAAATTACTGTAATTTTCCACATTAAATTTTTTATATTATTATCTATAGCTAATACATTACCAAACATTACTCTCAAAATCTGAGGGTGATTTTTGTCTCAGTTGGCTATAAACATAGGTCTAGGCAGTTTAGGACTGTCAAAACAATTCCACAATTGCTACTGTATTCTTTCTAGTTGCCCACCATTCCAGAAAAAACACAATACCGGTAATGTTTCTTTTATTACTATGCTGCCATTCTAGCTTGTGGATGGAGCACAAACAATGCAGATTCTATTTCATAAACAAGTTAAAAAATGTCCCTTTTAAATAAATTGGCCTACACATATTATATTTCAGCTCACGTAGCAAAAGCTGTTTACGTGTGTTTTAACAAAATGTACTATAAACAATATATTTTATACAAATCTTCCATTAGGCTCCACCAACAGAAAATGCATTAACACAAGCATTATCATTTTACAGCCTCTGAATAGAAACATGCATTTCACTGCTGTTTTCACTGCCAGATAAGCAATTAATGGTCTAGAAATGTTAGCTTACTGTTCATCATGACCAATTCATTTGAGACTTCCTAGACAGAGCCGTCTTCAACGAGCAATCCTTTGGTGCATTTCTCTGTTTGATTACAGCTCCCTTAGGTTTTGGTACATTTGTAGAAATGTATTCTTGCTTTTTCTTGACAATGATTTTGTACAGGTGGAACATGTACTAGTCCTGCCTAAAAACAGGAACTCACGATGCCTGCTATTACCTTTATTTTCAGAGATTCTAATTGGTCAGCCCCAGCACAAAACATCGCTTTGGTTCGTCCCAGAAACGCTGCACAGAGAAGAGGGAGAAGAATGGGGATTTCAAATCCCAGGAATGTTTCATTGGCTGCCTGGGCACTGACAGCTTATCATGGAAGAAAGTACAGTGGGGACTATGAGGTGCGGAGGCTGGGGAGCATATTTTTTTTTTCTAAGGGAGTATGTCTGTATGTCTAGTGTACTTTACCTTGTTAGGCCTCGTACACACGACCGAGGAACTCGTCGTTTCAGACACATTGTTTTCCTCGTCCAGTTCCTTGTTAGGCTTGTCGAGGAACTCGACAAGCTGTCTTTGCGTACACACTGTCAAGACCAAATCTCCTCGTTCTCAAACACGGTGACTTCACCACATACTACGGCAGGGGAAGTTCAATTCCACTGGCACATCCATTGGGGCTGCTTTTGCTAATCTCATGTTACTGCGTGTTCGTTTAAAGTTTGGTAAGAGACATTTTCACTTTTCAGTCCGTTACAGCGTGACAAATGTGCTATTTCCATTACAAATACTACGTTTACTGAAGGTGCGCGGGTTTCTAAGCATACACACGCTCAAGTTTCTTGTCGAAAAGCAGCCCGACGAGGAACACGACGAGCCAATTTAGACTCCCGTCGAGGAAAAAGAACTTGCTCTCTTTTTTGCTCGTCGAGTTCCTCAATAGTTTCCTTGATTAAAAAACGTACACACGACCGGTTTCCTCGGCAAAAAAGCTCTCCCACCAAGTTTCTTGATGGATTCTGCCGAGGAAAACGGTCGTGTGTACGAGGCCTAAGAGATATCCCTTATATGCTGGCAGAAGTTTGTTGAAAAGTAGATTTAATTGTTGGTTGCTGTGATGGAGCTACACCACCCAGTACATCTGACATGTTAAGACAGAACAACAGGAAATACTTCCTTAACCGATGCAGTGGGGATTGGAGAGTAGAGATATGCTTACTTAATCCTGCTATCCTCCCAGCGCAAGACCGATCCCTGACAATCTGGCCCTACCCGCGGTCTAGTATTCTTGTGCAGTGGACTGTTCCTGACATCATCACGCCCATAGACCAGCTCTGGATTTGAGAACATCAGGAAAAGTCCACTGCTGGACATGGGGAGCGCAGTTTTCCAGAGGTGAGTATACATTTTCTGCTCACCCCTAGACAAAACAAGTATGTAATCCATGTAGTGTGGGCACACTTCTTTAAGCAATACCTTTAGCTCTTTATTCCTGATATGGCAATTTTTTTTGTGGAATGAGCTATAGTTCATGTAAGTTTTAGCCAGATATTGGTACCAATGACAAAGGTGGAAGATGGTGTGTCCTAAAACAAAAAGATTCTGAGAACTTGGAAGCTATATTGAAGAAAAGAACCTCCAAGTTGTATTCTCAGAAATACTGCTTGTACCATGAGCCACACCAGAGAAGCAGCAGAAACATTGGAAACTCAACAAGTGGCTAAGGAACTGGTGCAGGAAGGAGAGTTTTGGGTTCCTGCAGAACTGAGCAGACATAAGAATAGTACTTTAATTTTCAAGAGAGCAAACTGTGCTCCATAGTTCAGAATCATAACATTAAATGGGAAAACATTCTAGAAACAAAAACCACAGAGTAAACGTGGGAGTGTTTTAAGAACATTTTAATTAATGCTATTATCCAGGGTATTCAAATGGGCAACATATAAAAGAACCAAAGTTAAACCTGAGTGGCTAAACTTGAGCGTAAAAAGGCTTATTAAAGAGAAAAAACTGTCCTTTAAAAAATATAAGGCCGATGGGACACCCTCAACATTCCAGCACGACAAAGAATGCAATAAGAAATGTAAGAGCGCAATCAGGACAGTAGACCACAAAGACACATAGCTGAGGAGAGTAAAAAGAATGCCTAATTTAAAATATATATATATATATATATATATATATATATATATATTAATAGTAAAATCAGAGCATATTGGCAAAGATGGAGGATATTTAGGGCAAGTTGGTGGTTTAAAGTGACAAGGATAAGGCAATTGTATTAAATACATTCATCTCAGTTTTTACTATGGAAAAGTTGGGGTATAATAGACAATACGGCATTGTTAGCAATACAGCAAGTAGGGTACCTTTGTGGCTAACAGAAGTCAGTGTTCTAAAAAGACTAGAAAAATTGAATGTAAACAAATCACCAGGACCAGATGGGTTACACCCGAGAGTCCTGTTTAACTTGTTCATAAATGATATAGAGGATCAATAGTTCACTCTCAGTGTTTGCGATTGATACCAAGCTAAGCAGCGCAATAACTTTACAACAGAATACAGAAACATTGCAGAACAACCTTGATAAAACAGGGGATTAAGCAAACACATGGCAAATGAGGTTCGATGTAGGGAAATGTAAAGTAATGCCCTTGGGTGCTAAAAATATAAATGCAGGCTACATGCTACAGGGAGAACCCCTAGGGAAATGAAGGATGGAAAAAGATATGGGGGTCCAAGCTGATGGCAGACTCAACAATAGTATGCAATGCCAAACTGTAAAAAGCAAGGCCAATAGAATGTAATAAAGTTTATAGTGCGCTAATCCTTACACATTGTGAAGCAATAAAAACACATATGGTAATTAAGTGAATAGTGGTACCACATATAAGACACCAAATATGCAAAAGAAACGTATACTGAAACAGATGTGCGAAATTATCGAAAAAGTCCACATACAATCTAAAATTATTGTGCAAGTTCTTCTGTTATAAAAACGTAAAAAGTTCACTCCAGGATCCATGCCATTCATTAGTATTATAAGTATGTGATTTAAAAGAAGGTTATCACCGCCACCTCTGAGTGCAATGTCTGCTCACCTATTCAATAGACCCCTCTCAAATCTTAGTGAAGTAAGTTAGGCCACGTACACACGATCGGTTAAACCAATGAGAATGGTCTGATGGACCGTTTTCATCGGTCAAAACCGATCGTGTGTGGGCGCCATCGGTTATTTAACAATCAGTTAAAAAAAAGCCAACTTGCTTTAAATTTAACCGATGGATTACTAACCGATAGGTAAAAAAACGATCGTTAGTAGGCACAAACCATCGGTTAAAAATCTACGCATGCTCAGGATCAAGTCGACGCATGCTTGAAAGCATTGAACTTAATTTTTTTCAGCACATCGTTGTGTTTTACGTCACCGTTCTTACACAATCGTTTTTTTAACTAATGGTGTGTGGGCGCGACGGACCATCAGTCAGCTTCATCGGTTAACCGATGAAAACGGTCCATAAGACCGTTCTCATCGGATGGACTGATCGTGTGTATGCGGCATTCAACCACAGTGGAACGGATTATCCACTGTTAGTTAACCACTTGCCAACCGCCTGTAGATTTAAGTCAATGTCCACCGGTGTCCCGCCATTTTGTCATGGAGCTGCAGAACGTGGATATGCCTATGTAAGCAAAGGCATTTACCTGTTCTGCCTAGTGACAAGACATTGATCTCCTGCTCCCTGTCATTGGGAGCAGTGATCACTGTCGTGTCATTCGTAGCCCAGCCCCCCCCACAGTTAGAATCACTCCCTAGGATACACTTAACCCTTCCTCGCCCCCTAGTGGTTAACCCCTTCCCTGCCAGTGTCATTTACACAGTAATCAGTGCATTTTTATATCACTGATCGCAGAATAAATGACAATGGTACCAAAATAGCGTCAAAAGTGTTCAATGTGTCCGCCATAATGTCACAGTCACGATAAAAATCGCAGATCGCCGCCATTACTAGTAAAAAAAAAATATTAATAAAAATGCCATAAATCTATCCCCTATTTTGTAGACGCTATAACTTTTGCGCAAACTAATCAATATATGCATATTGCTGTTTTGTTTACCAAAAATATGTAGAAAGAAATTTGTTTTTGTTTTTTATATATTTTTGGGTGATATTTATTATAGCAAAAAGTAAAAAATATTGCTTTTTTTTCAAAATTGACACTCTTTTTTTGTTTGTAACGCAAAAAAAACTGCAGAGGTGATCAAATACCACCAAAAGAAAGCTCTATTTGTGGGGGAAAAGGGACATCAATTTTGTTTGGGTAAAACGTTGCATGACCGCGCAATTGTCAGTTAAAACAATGCAGTGCTGAATCGCAAAAAATGGCCCGGTCATTGGGCACCCAAATCCTCCAGGGTAAAGTGGTTAATAGATCCTGTGTAATCCTCTCTGTACACGTTGGAACCCACTTAAGGTTAGATGCTCAAAGCAAATGAAAACAATCCACTCATATTTGGTATATCTTTTACAATGCCTGGTTATAATTATTCATGGACTGCTCTGCTCCTCAACGTGCTTCCGAGGATACAAGCCACTGGAAGTGACGTCACCGGCTCCCCCCAACGCGTTGTGTTGCAGGTCCCATGAATTTCTCAAGGGAATAGGAGAAAGTATACCCAATGTGAGTGGATTATTTTATGTTTAAATAAATAACCATTGTTTTTACAATCTTGCATGATGATGCTTTTTCGTTTGCTTTAAGCATCTAATCTTAAGGTTAGAGGGAGTCTAGAGAACAGCAACAAAATGAATAAGGGGACTGGAGGACCTCAGTTCTGATGAATATTTACATAAGAAAGGATGCTTAAGAGGAGATATAATATTGATATACAGATATCGTAATGGTAAATACAACATTGGGGGGAAACTATTCAGTCTCAGGACACTCAGGCGGCCATTCAATGAAGTTAGATGAGAAGATGTTTAACCCTACATGGAGTAGGGGGTTCTTTACTATTAGAGCAGTAAGGATATGGAACTCCCTTCCACAATTGGTGGTTTCAGCGGGAAGTGTCACTAATTTCAAAAATGTTTTAGTTCTTATTGAACACAATACAGTGTATAGGAGATCAGACTCAATGCAGGGACACACTCACAGTTTCTTTAGAAAAACATCATATTTAATTCACAGGATATTCATAAACAGAAGAAACAGGCCTTTTGCCATAAATCAAACTAAAGTAAACTTCTTGCTCAACAAAGCCTAGGTTTTGCTATAAAGTACTGTTTGATCTTCACTTATAGATGGTTCAGAGTAATACCCCAGGGTATTTTCTTTTTTTTCATATTTATTTTTTTTACAATATTTTTTGCCAATTATATCTGCAAATATATGATACTGATTTCTTAGAAAATTTGTAAACACAGTAACAACTCCACGAATCATTGGCATTAAACTTAAAAATGTAATATATTACAGCTATCCAATTTTAAGATGTGGTGGCTGCAATTGTTTTCTTTTTTTTAGGCTTTCTTTCCATTTATTTCACCTGGTGGTCTAGACAGTAACACACTTCTTGTCTAAGGAATTCTGCATGCAGTAGTAAAGCAGACACTTTTTGGACAGTAACATTGTCAGTCTGGGGTCATGTATGATTGGTCCATCATCCACCTTAGTGATAGCCTATAAGACTCTTGGACACTGTGGGGTAGTTTAGCCTGATGAAGGAGGTGGGGCCTCTGAAACGCATCCGTCCACTCATGGTTCCCTGTCAGTGGCATTTGCTACAGCTGGAGATGCCACTGGCTTCCACCTCTTACAGTGGGTCCTAGCTTTGTGCTTTTCGTGGCTCATCACATCCCAGTACATACAAGTCTGTGGTGCCAGCCTGCTTTGCACACCAGCCTTGTATACAGAACCCTGATCCATATGTAAGTGTCTACTGAAATAAACGTAGGTTGATTTTACTTAAATTGGTTGTAAACCTTGATGTTTTTTCGCCTTAATGCATCCTATGCATTTAGGTGAAAAAACACCTTGCTGTGTCAGGCCCCCCGAGACCCCATTTTACTTACCTGATCCCCGAATTTCTGAGGGCGCGATCCCGCATCGTTCTCTCCATGGCTGATTGGCTCCTCATTAGATAGAGTGATAGCAGTGCATTTGTTTGGAGGCTTATATTGTTCTACTTGGAGGTGAGAGGCCTGTGAGGCTGTGTGTTGGGAGTGGCACGACTTATTATCACGGCATTTATATATGCCACTAAGGTGAGAGGCCTGAGAGGCTGAATGCACGGAGGAGCACTAGCACTTTATCGCCAGCTTTACAGCTTCACTGAAAGTTATTTTTGTGCACTGCACGCTTGCATTACATGGACTTTTCCAACACATATGGACTTTTCTATTCTATTTAATTGATTTTTTCTACTTTTTCACTATATTTATATTTATATCACTTATGTTTGATATGGATTGATGTGTGTTTTTTTGCGCAAATTCACTTTTATATTTATGATAGCAGTGCAGCAATTGGCTCCTGCTGCTGTCAATGAAATCCAATGATGCGGCCGCCAGGGGGCGGGGCCAAGTCATAAACTCAGCAAGGATGCATGCTGAGTGCATAAAATGGGAGCGCGCCTGCCAGGTAACTCCCTCGGCAGAGAGTTTCCCAAAGGGGGTTAGTTCTTGCGGGGAGGAGCTGAGACAGCCGTCGTGGGACCCCAGAAGAGCATGTTCGGGGCCACTCTGTGCAAAACAAACTGCACAGTGGATGTAAGTATGATATGTTTGTTATTTTTTTTTTTTAAATGAACCCATAGTATCACTAGTATACCATAGTATGACCTAGTGCCCTTTTGATTTTTTTGATATGGTAATGTTAGACTAGCTTACATGGACTTGGCTAACAGATTAAAGCTGAACTTGAGCTAACACTTTATAAGCAGTAACAGCAAACAGTTTTTTTTTCCTTTTGGCATAAAGGTTTTGTACCCAGTACATAAATAAAAGCCGATCCTTCCCTTAGTGTTAAATGGTTTGTTTCAACCCCATACCCTCTGAGGCTGCATTCACACTTTAGATTTTCCGCGATTCTGCCCCCGATTTGAAAGCATTTGTGTCAATGAAAAATCGCGTGAGTCACATTTGAGATGACATTCATTTCAACAATACCTATAATCGCGGTGCATGTCTGCCGCAATTATCGCACGATAAATTGCGATACAATCGCGGCAACCAGCTTCGTGTGAAGCATGTCGCCCAAAAAAAGTTAATGAGCTGATTTTGGGTGACATGCTTCATGCGATGTGGGTTGCCGCGATTGCAGCGGTGCGACAGACCCGCACTGCCCTTTTTGGTGTCATTCAAATGAATGGCATCTCAAATGTGAGTCCTGCGATTTGTCATTAACACATCGGTGCTTTAAAATCAAGGGCAGAATCGCGGCAAATCTGCCAAAATGCTGAAGTGTGAATACAGGCTAACTGCTACTTTGTCTGGACAGCTTGGTCTGTTAACATGTTGCCAAGCGCGCTATAGAAAAAATACTGCTACAGCGCGGTCGGTTTATTCTGGAAGGACGACGTCCCTGGGACGTCCTCGTGCACTTGCCTGTCTCGCGCACTCCTGGGGCGTGCTCGCGGAAATGTCCGTGCTCGCGGGTTATGGAACCAGGCTCTTTACCACCTGATCGCTCCCTCCAATGAGGGAATAATCAGGATGTAAACAAAAAGAGGTCACACTGAGGTCTTACTGTCTTCTCTCCTCACACCGATACAGCGTGTGAGGAGAGAAGAGAGAACAAAAGTGAGTGACATTTTTTTCTGTGCCACAGCAGTGCCCTTCAGTGCCACACAGTGCCACACAAGTGCAATATGTGCCCTACAGTGCCACTACACTACCCATCAGTGCCCCTACAGTACCCATCTTTGCCACCAGTGCCACTACAGGACCCACCAGTGCCGTTACAGTCCCCACCAGTGCCACTATAGTACCCATCAGTGCCACCAGTGCCCATCAGTGCCACCTCTGCCACTTCAGTGCCCATCGGTGCCGCTAGTGTCCGTCAGTGCTCCATTAGTGCTGCACCAGTGCCGCTACAGTACTCATCGTGCCACCAGTGTCCGTCAGTGCTCCATCAGTGCCACACCAGTGTCACTACTGTGCCCAGTGCCACTACAGTGCTCATCGGTGCTGCCAGTGTCCGTCAGTGCCACACCAGTGACCAGTGCTACTTCAGTGCTCATCAGTGCCACCAGTGCCCATCAGTGCCGCCAGTGTCCGTCAGTGCTCCATCAGTGCCACTACTGTGCCCAGTGCCACTACAGTGCTCATCGGTGCTGCCAGTGTCCGTCAGTGCCACACCAGTGACCAGTGCTACTTCAGTGCTCATCAGTGCCACCAGTGCCCATCAGTGCCGCCAGTGTCCGTCAGTGCACCATCTGTGCCACCAGTGTCTGTCAGTGCTCCATTAGTGCCACTACAAATTTAGGAAGAAAAATTACTTATTTGCTAAATTTTATAATAGAAATTGAGAAAAATGCATTTTTTTTTACAAAATTTACAGTCTTTTAACAAAAAATTAAAAACCCAGAGGTGATCAAATACCACCAAAAGAAAGCTCTGTTTGTGGGGAAAAAAAAAGAACGAAAATTTCATATGGGTACAGTGTTGCATGACTGAGTAAGAGCACCTAAGGGCCCTTTCACACATATCGGTCCATTTTTCGGTCCGCTCCGTGTGTCCGTCGGCTCAGCGGGGGGGTCTCCGCTGAGCTGTCGGGCGGACAGGGCGGTCCCCGCACACTGTGCAGGGACCGCCCTGTCTCTCCTCCGCTATCCCCTATGGGGAATCGGATGGAAACGGACCGTCTGTTCGTTTGCATCCGATCCGTTTGGCCGGACGGAAGAAAAATAGGACATTCTTCCGTCTGAAAAAACGGATGCAACATCCGCTAACGGATCCGCTCCCATAGGGAAGCATTGAGGTCCGTTAACGGACGTCCAAAAAACGGACGAACGGAACGGATGTGCGAAAGAGCCCTTAAGCTGAAAATTTGTCTGATTAGGAAGGGGGTTTAGTGCACAGTGGTCAAGAGGTTAAAGGAAGTTGTAAACTAACAAACTTACTGGCTAGATCACCAGGTGAAAATATAGAAAAAAAAAGCCAAAATAAAACAAATGCAGCCACCACATTAAGAATTGGTGAGCTGCAATTTACCACATTTTGGGTTTGGGTTTAATTATTTTTTCATTTTAGAAACCTGAAAAGAAATATGTTATTTTTCTGACATGAGCTTGGGAAACTACCAATGTCCTGGTTCTGCTGCTCAGCAATACTTGCTTCACTTTGTGTATAAAAAACAATCATGCTACACAACTATTAAGGGATGTGTGTATATATATATATATATATATATATATATATATATATATATATATAATTTTATTATTATCATTTTTTTATTTTATTTTAAATGTGGAGTTAATTTACTTTGCAAAAAAAAAATAGAATACAGAAGGTATTTGTTTAGAGAGCTCACCGAAAGACTGATTAACACCAGCGCTGAACATAGCATCTTTTGGAGTGAGCTAATCATTTGAGACAGAAGCACCCGAGGTACCAAGACAAACATTAGACTTTGGTTTTCTCCCAGAAGAAACACAAATTCACATATCAATGGACAGCCTCTGCTTGCTTTTGCTGGCACATGCTTTACAGTGTGTCAGCTTAACAAAATATATTCTAAACTTCCCTAATGCTCTTATTGGTCAGACAAAACACCTATAGACTATGTAAACATTTTATAGACTATGTATTTGTGCAGTATCTGTATAAAGCTTTGACTGAAACATAATCTAAATATTCATGTGGAGTTCATTTTATGGAGGTCTCACACCACATCACATCTATCTCACATTAAAACTTGACAAGCCCTCAGGGAACATGCTTTGAGCTTGTTATCTCTATGTTAAAACGTTATGGCATATTTTGATCCTATTACAAAAAGCCAAGCACTGGTTTTATTTATTTTGTTATCTTTAATATTAAATTAGATCTAAATTAATTCACTAAAAGTTCATAAACACTTTAACATGTTAGTGTAATTATAAAGGGTGGTATAATTCTGCCATAACGATAATTTTAAGGCACTTCCTGTTATGAATTGTGCTCCTGTGATGTCACTCTGCTTCACGCTCCCTGTTTGCAGCTATAAGTAGGGTGACCACGTGTCCTGGATTGCCCGGGACAGTCCCGTATTTTGCAGGTCTGTCCCGGGCACCTTCATTCCAGGACAATACAGTGTCCCGGAATGAAAGTGACACAGCCACCCCACGGGCCAATCTGATGCCCCCCAAAAAAGGCTGCCACATCACTGCTTTACTCACTGACAATACTTGGCCTGGCCGGGAATGCCTGGAGAAGCACAATCCCCGCCCCCTGCTTGTGATTGGAGAAATCATAAATCCCACCTCTTGTGTCCAATCACTGTGCTGTGATTCGTTACAGCACAAGCTGATTTTTGAGAAGGGGGTGGTGTCCCTGAATGGTAGTTTGGACGTGTGATCATCCTAAGAGGCTTGCTGAGACAGAAGAGCACAATGCTTGCACCATTCTTCTAAACAAAAAATGTAGCAGATGCTGCTCTTAATTACTAAAATTCCTAATTAAAGCAGAACTTGCTTACTGGGCACTTATACCCCCTTCCTGCCCAGGCCAATTTTTAGCTTTCAGCGCTGTCACAATTTGAATGACAATTGCAAAGTCATGCAACACTGTACCTGTATGACATTTTTAGCATTTTTTTTTTTTTACACAAATAGAGCTTTCTTTTGTTGGTATTTAATCACTACTGTGTTTTTTGTTGATTTAAGTTTTTCATATTTAGTTATACAATTTTGCAAACAAGTAATCTTTCTCCTTCACCGATGGCCACTGATAGGCTGCACTGATGGACACTGATAGGTGGCACTGATGGAAACTGATGAGGTGGCACCAGTGGGCACTGATGAGGCTGTACTGATGGGTGGCAATGATGGGCACTGATAGGTGGCACTGACAAGTTGCACTGCTGGGCACTAATAGGTGGCACTGATGGGCACTGATGGGCACTGATAGGCACTGGATAGGCAGCACTAATAAGTGACACTGATGATGAGGCAGTGATGGGTACTAATTAACATTACTGATGGGCACTGATAGATGACACTGGTGGGCACTGATTAGCAGCACTGGAGGGCACTGATTAGCAGCACTGTTGAGCACTAAGCCTGAGGGGAAAAAACGGATAACCGGCTTCTGTTTACTTCCGCAATTATCTGTCATTGGCTGACAGCTGATCACGTGGTAAAGGGTACTCTGTGATTGACCCTTTACCTGATCAGTGATCAGCCAAGTCCCAAGAAAGGGCGCGTGAGCAGCGCGAGAACCGAAGGACATCCATGTACACCCTCCCAGCATTTTAGGCCCTGTAGTCGTCTTTCAGGAGCAATCTGCTCCCTGTTCTGTCTTGCTGTGACAGACACACCACAGAGAATAGGAGAGCTGGAGCTGCATGCCCTGTTCTCTTTGCCATACCCACTCCCCGGTCAGATTTGGCAAAGATATGCAGTAGTTTTCTATATTGAAAACTGCTGTATTCCCTCTGTTCATTAGGGGCAGACCTACGCTATTTTCGATTTCACTGTGAAATAGAAACGGGCGTGGTTGACGCAGATAGACTTGATACAGGTCTGCTTAGTGAATATGATACATGTCTACTCGACATTATAATAGTGCAGAAAGATTAAAGTACAACTATAAGAAGATAGAGAAAGGAAAGCTTTATTTTTGCTCTCTTTGTCCCATTGGGTAAATTTACCTTCACTTCCTGTTCCATAACCAAACAGGAAGTGAGTAGAAATTCCTGCAAATTAAAAGGAATTCATTGGGGACCCCCAGGTCACCAGAACTAATGTCCTCATTGGAAGATTTCTGCGGACAACCCAAAATTTGTGATTTTGTTTTACTTTAACTTTCAATGATAATGGTAAACATAAACAGGATGAATATAGAGGGTGAATTTCCTTAATGGGGGCACAGACAACAATATTTTTTAACAGGTGTTCTAATTCATCCCCCCTCTATCCAAAAAAAAAAAAAGTTTTGCCTTTAGTTCTACTTTAATTCCCCAGTTTGTGTTTACTATATGCCTAGTGCTTATAATGACTAAACAAATAAAGTGAAATTAATATATCAAATAAAATAAATGTATGTATTGACTATAATCATGATCAACAATGTAAATCAACCTTATTTTTGCTGTTGTTTGTGTATGTACACCCTAATACATATACATACACACAATTCATGCTCTGTATCAGGGGTGAGCATCCTCAGCTCTGCGGCTGGGGTAACTACAAATCCCATGAGTATCCCAGGCATGACTCCTAGAGACAGAAGCATGATGGGATTTGTAGTTTTATCACTTTTATGTCCTTGCTTGCCTCAATTCGAACAGACAGATGACTCCCATTGACACCAGGAAAAAAGATGACAGTGCAGACCGAGAGTCTGGTGGCTAAGTGATGGATGACAGCAGGGCAATTCTGTATTTGCTGGGTGGGCGAGTATGTAAATGCAGGCTATTGCTGCAAGCCAGGCAGCTAAAAGCAAAATTAACCCTGGGGGGCTCATTTAGGTTTCAAAGACTAAGATTTAATCTTCATTAAACTGGGTTGGAAACCAAACAAACACAAACTTACTCTTTTATCCTTGTGAGCCTGAAATAAATGTGATTTTTGGAGGCTCTGCTCCAGTCAGTGCCATTGCTTTCATATACCTTATGCAGCCTTTTTGGCAACAGGAACTAGAAAAATAAACAATAATTTGGACTTCTGGTTAAATATCAATTCTTTTGAAAATACACAAAATACATTCTAGTATTCTGTATCTGCAGCCTTTTCACCCACATATTAAATAACCTGATTTACTTTAGTTTATTTTAAAATGTGTTTTATTTGGCTCTGATCAGGTTAGTTAGCCTACTTGGTTATGCCAGCTGGATCTCAAGGAACCTCTATTTTATTCTCTGGGTCTTTCACTATCTCAATGCTGGTAGGAATTAAGAACATAAATATTCTTCTGGCATCTGTCAGAGCCAGGCTCACTCAAAGTTGCTCAGTTGGGTGAATAGCAATCAACATGTGGTTTGTGTGATATTAAAGTGACACAATATTTTCAGGCATACACTTTTAACTGTAAAAAATATCTTCTATTGCTCTCTGGCTTCCCAAAATACCAATTTTTTGCTGCTGTAATCTGACTTTCTGTTAGAGGGAGGCTAAGTTTGTTCTGGTCCCACCAGTAGTAACATAGCAATCCTCTCTTTTTCACACCGAGAGGGGCTATGGACTATATACTATGGACAGAGATTTTTTTTTTTTGTATATTCTCTTTTTTTTTGTATACATTTCTTTAAAAACAAAAAAAAGTTACATAACACTTTATCATCAAATGACAATACAATTTACCTGAAAGCTCTGAGGCCTCGTACACACGATCAAATCTGTCTGCTGGAAACGGTCTGCTAGACCGTCCCAGCAGACAGATTTGATCGTGTGTACGGCCGAGCCGACGGATTTGGCCACCCGACAGATTTCAAAGCATGCTTTGAAATCTATCGGGTGGCAATCCGTCCGCCCGACATGTCTGCTGGTTAGTACACTTACAGACATAGAGCCGCCCGTCGTCCCGCATCGCCCGTCGTCCCGCACCGCCGCCGAATGGATTCGGCGCATGCGCGGAAGTGTTTTACTTCCTGGTGCGGTGATGTGGCGGCGTCAACGTCACCGCCACGTCACCGACACGTCAGCGCGCCGTCTGCTGGCGGGGATTTTGGTTTGCTCATGTGTACACGCGAGCAAACCAAAATCCTATCAGACAGATTTGTTCAAATCGGTCGGTCCGACCGATTTGAACAAATCTATTGCCTCGTGTGTACGAGGCCTAATAGTCGTTCCCCCCCAAAGAAAATAAAAAACAACCCTACAAAACATATCCCCCTTCTAAATCTCCATTCCCAATGAAACATTTTCTCTTTCTCATCAATTTCTTATCACCACTTCTCTATGCCCTGGATGATCCAATATCCTAGTTTGTGTCTGCCAGCAATATCAAGTGTCCAACAAATCCACATACCACACAAGTCCAATGGTATTTCCCTAGAGAATCCTCTACTGTATACATTGGGCCGGATTCAGATACATTTGCGTATCTTTGTGCGGGTATTCAAAAAGCACTTGCATCCTAAGTTACGGCGGCGTAGCGTAAATGTGCCGGCGTAAGTATGCGTAAGTATGCGTAATTCAAAGTAGCCAGGCAGTGGGCGTGTTGTAGTAAAATTAGCCGTGACCCCATGGACGTATCCCAGTGCGCATGCTCCAAAATCACGTCACAAATAGTCAATGCTTTCGACGTGAACGTAACTTACGCACAGCCCCAATCGCTTACGACTCACGCAAACGACGTAAACAACGTACAATTCAACGCTGGTCCGACGTCTATACTTAACATTGGCTGTGCCTCATATAGCAGGGGTAACTTTACGCCGGTCATACGCCTTACGTAAACACTGTATATCAATACGCCGGGCGCAACTACATTCGTGAATCGGCGTATCTAGTTCTTTTGCATATTTTTAATGGGAACGCCGAATGCCATGTTTTTCGGCGTATCTTGCTTTCTGAATCGGCGAAAAGATGCGACGGCGCACCTTTGAATTTACGGCGGCGTATCAGGAGATACGCCGGCGTACTTTGTTTCTGAATCCGGGCCATTGTTTCTGCCCAGTTGGACTTTAGAGCCCATACTTATGCTCGAAACTTTTGATGTTCACCAAAACCTTGGTATCAGGCTTTTAGCCACATTTAATAAATGCAGAGCTAACAAGTTCTTTAAGGCCGCGTACACACGAGGAGACATGTTCGATGAAAACGGTCCACGGACCGTTTTCATCGGACATGTCTCCTGGGATAATTTGGTCTGATGTGTGTACACACCATCAGACCAAAATCCCCGCGGACAGAGAACGCGGTGACGTGGCGGTGACGTGGACGCCGCGACGTGCACAAACAAGGAAGTACAATGCTTCCACGCATGCGTCGAATCATTTTGACGCATGCGGGGGATTTCGGTCTGCTGGTTAGGCGTACTAACCAGCGGACATGTCCGACGGACAGGTTTCCAGCGGACAAGTTTCTAAGCATGCTTAGAAACTTGTGTCCGCTGGAAACCTGTCCGCTAGGCCGTACACACGATCGAACATGTCCGCGGAAACTGGTCTGCGGACCAGTTTCCGCGGACATGTTTGATCTTGTGTGCGCGGCCTAAGTGAGCTACCATTTTCTCTGAGCTATGAAACAACTGAATGGCTCAGCCTGTATATCTTCTCCTGTTATTTCATGGATTGCCTTGATAATCCCCTCCCAATAGGACTGTATCTTTGTGCATTCCCACCACAGATGCACAAAGGTTCCCAGAGCGTCACGTCCTCCCCAACATGTTGGGGATATGTCCGCTCTGAACCTTTGCACCCTCAGTGGGGTTACGTACCACCCGGCAAAAAGCTTAAAGCACATCTCTGACGTCTTAGCATCAAATGATGAAAAGCAAGCTAATCTCAGAACCTTCCTCCTCTTATTCTCATCTAATACAGCTCCTATTTCTTGCTCATATTTCCTGAGATATATCGGGTAAACAAGTTTTGCTTGATTTACCAGTATTTTGTATATTTTTTATATACTTTGCTTAGAGCATAAAGGGGAACAAAACTATTTCTTTATTGATCTCAGATTGTCTTTCTCCCGTGGCAATGTCTGTGCAAAGTTTTGGACTGCAACTAACGTGCACTTCTCATTCCAAATAAAGGAAAGTGAGAAGGAAAATAGATATTCAGTAGCTCACAAATTACATTACAATAAGGCAGAAAAACAAAATAAGAAACCATTTACTAAAACATAGAATACAGAGCTATAATATAGTGTATGTGTATGTATTGCTTTTGGAGACTAAGGATACCATCTAGTGTCACTTTAAAGAGGTTGTAAACTTTAATCACTGACTTGTACCTACAGTATAGGTAAGCCTATAATAAGGCATACCTATGAGTACTATAAATATCCCCTAAACATGCACGATTTAGGAGATATTTACTCTATATGCAGCAGATGACTTTATCGGCTCATGCGCTCTCAAGGAATGGCCACCAAGGCGCATGCCCTGGAATTACATCATCGCGGCTTTGGCCAGTCACACAGCCAGAGTCCACAAACCTGGAAGGAAGACGGGTGAAGATGGAATCGGCCTCCAGGGATGCGCTGTCATGCTTCGTTTTCAGGTAAGTTTCACATAATGTGCTAGAATGCAATGCATACTAAAAAAGGGTCGAACACTGCCCATATGTGTGAAAAAGCTGCACTAGTCCAAGTCACTAAAAATGTCAGCTTTCATGGATGGAGCAGAAAGTATTATTTTACCATATGGAGCACAACATGTTTAGTAAAGGGGAAGAAAATAGAACCTCAAGTCAAGCTTCTCATGGTAATGTGTTCCCATTGAGAAAATTACCATAACTTCCTGTCCAGGTGAGGGGTGTTATATGAAACAGGAAGTGAGGGACAACATTTTAAACCCAGCAAGAGATTCTAAGTTTCCCATACGCCAAAAGAAACTAAAAGAAAAATGGCTGTAATTGGACTTTAGAAGGCGTTGTACAATTGTATTTACCGTGAGGCTGTAGATTATATCTGTGTTCCACGCTATTTACGACACTGGTGACTATAATTTGAATATTGCTTATATCTAGACAAACTTTTGTTTGTTTAACCCAAAATGTCTTTGTGGTGTTCCTAAATACCAACAGTAAACATTTCTGTATTAGATGATTTGTATTTCTTTGCACAGTATTCTGTTTCAAAGTATAATCCAACGGTATTTGCCAGGAACAGGCTAGCATCTTGTTGTTTTAAGTAGAAAAATCTTGGAAGGTTAGAAAGAAACAAACTGTCAACTAACCACTAATTGAATTTCAGAATATGACTCACATCTCAGAAATTTCCCAGAATTTAATCACAGTCCACCCAGAAAGATCAATTAGAAAGCAGACCTCCAGTTTAGTAGGATTCTTTGTAGAACACAGGGAGGTGCTAACTAAAGCTGCTTTACTGCTCAGCTTTATGAATGGACAAAGATATCATTTAGAAATCAGAGATAAAAGTAATCTAGCAAATTAATTTGATGCTCCCACCAGTTTTTAAATACAACTGTGAAAACCATCTAAAGAGAGTAATTCTGAACCAATATTAAATGCAGCCTCAAATCAAAAATGGCAGTCCATTTACAGAGTACTAATACATCAATGAGTTAAAACTGTTCCCAGTAAATCTGACGTGCCATTATTACCATTTGGAGATTCAAGACTGCAACGTGACCAGAGTGCATAACTCTGAATCACCTACACAGATGTTAACATGAGTTTGTTAGCATTTCCCCTATCTGCAGTGATATACTGAATGAATAATACTGTTGAGCTCTAATTATTCAGCTTTAAAGACAACCAGTCAAACTCTCACTAGCCTATACATAGCACCTAGCATACAGCATGTGGTTGTACAAACTTCTTCGTATTCAACTATCTTCTACCCAAGATGCGGGCTGTAGGGTAAAGGGAAAAACTCTTCGGTCATCCTCTTACTCCATAAAGTCATAAGGGCTTATTTACTAAAGGATTTAAGAATGTTCGTACAAGACATGTGTGAATACTGACTTCAGTTAACCAATTATGTTAATATGGAATAAATATATAGGGTTTTTCCATTCACATTATTGGACACTTGAAGTGAACGTTGAAAACATTTTTTTGAGTTTTCAGTATACATTAGGTGCCCATGATCTAATTTTCTGTAAAGGAGCCATGGTTTACCTGAACAGATCTTTTTTGACAAGAAAACATTCTATAATAATATTTCCTTTGATCGTACAATGCTCATTCAAACTGTACCCCTAATCTTATTTAATTGACCTAACAACAACATTTGATCACCCTCTTTGTTTTCTTATTCAAAGTTTTTCAATGTTACAACACTTCAAACATACAACAAACTTAACATTGGTATATCAAAATTTATAAATATACATGCCTTTACATACAATCCCCAATAATATAAAAAAAAGAAAATACTTTTGCGGCCAAACAAAAAACGTTCCTAAAATAATTTTTAGTAAAAATGGGTTTACACTTAACAAACACAAGAAAAATGTCACAGTATCTCATTACTGGACTTTATCTTCCCAATGAAAAATATCACACTCTTCACAATCAATCCTTATTCAAGTCATCAGTTTTTGGCAGCACCTATATTTGTGAGCAACTATTTTTAAGGATGAAGCATGCTAAGGGCAAAAATAGAACCAAAATATCCGATGAGCACCCTGACAATTCATTGAGAAATGCTACTACAACCATTAAGCCAGATATTGTTGCTTTTGTTTTTTTAAAAACAGTTTCAAATATCACACTAGTTTTATGCTGCCCTCTTTTAGATTTTAAAAAAATATATAAAAAAAAATCGTATTATTACTCAGATAGGTACATTATCTATGTCAGTGAATTTGTATGCCCATCAGCTATCCTTCTTGTTCGTGTATTTTATGTGTGGCCCAATACAATTCCTCTTCTTCCAGTGTGGTCCAGGAAGGTCAAAAGGTTGGACACTCCTGTTTTAAACAATTTCTTCAAAGAAATAACTATATAAAATTTGTTCATGTGTCATTAGTATTAGGACTGTCTTTGTGATTACTTAGATCGGGGTTTAACAAATTTTCTTGGAATCTAGGAGCCAGCCTAAAAAGTTAGGAGCCAGGAAACGTGCTCTGTCCCGTCGAGCTTGCGCGCAAAAGCGAACGCATATGTGAGTAGCGCCCGCATATGTAAACGGTATTCAAACCACACATGTGAGGTATCGCCTCAATTGGTAGAGTGAGAGCAATGATTCTAGCCCTAAACCTCCTCTGTAACTCAAAACATGCAACCTGTAAATTTTTTTAAACATTATCTTTCACAATATATAAAAAAAAAATGGGCTACTGTTGTCTTATTTTTTAATAAAAAAAGTGTATTTTTTCCCAAAGAAAGTGCGATTGTAAGACCGCTGCGGAAATACGGTGTGACAGAAAGCATTGCAACAACCGCCATTCTTTTCTCTAGGGTGTTAGAATAAAAAGTATATATAATGTTTGGGGGCTCTAATTAGTGGGAAGGAGATGGCAGTGAAAAAACGCATTAGAATTGCTGGTTTACTTGTCATGCCAACGGCCACCACAAGATGGCGCCAGATAACAGAAGGAAGCTTAGGCCTGTAGAAGTCCGCAAAGCCGCAGCCTCAATTACCGGCTGGTGTGGGGCCACCGCGATCATGAGGCGGGGGAGGTGGGGGCACACGGAGACACAGGATGGGGTATCCCGTGTCTCTGTGCGCCCCCACCTCCCCTGCCGCGCAATCGCGTTGGGCCGCCCCAGCCATTAATTGAGGCCTTCGGCAGGCCTAAGCTTCCCCGAGGGCCAGATCGCTATTTCTTGTCGCAATTGCGACCGGGCGCCCAGGTTTTGTCGAACCCTGACTTAGATGAAGTTCAAAACACATTCCAGGAGCCATTAATGCAGAATTCCTGGTAATTCCACAGAGTTCAGGAGAAGCTTTTTCATATTTTTCATATTTTGTAGCGTCTGTGCAAATTAACTTTTAACATCACACAAGGCACATCAGAACATAAAGAAATATGAGTATAAATACATAGAAACAACCAGTGAGATATTATGTTCATTGTTGTGCCTCTAACCTAATAAAAAATGAGTAGCCTTAGGTTGCTGTGCATAATTATTTTATTTTAAAACACCTTTAATGTAAAACAATAGATATTATTAATTTAATACTCAGTAAAAGAGGGTTGGACCTTTATTACGCAGAGACAGCAGCAAGTATAAATATCTGGTCATTGACAATATTCTTTGGCAGTTTGGATGCTTAAAAGCTCTTTGAAGGTGTAGGTGCTAAATATTTGATGAACAGCATATGGCTAAATGATAACATCATTTACTCTTTTGCTGTAAAAGCAACACTGGGCTTACTTCCGCAATGCCATCTTAAGCGCAGCTGGTTCATACTAAACCAAATTCTACTCAACATAATCTGAATTATGCTTACATACCATATTTAATTCACTATTATTAAAGGGGTTGTAAAGGAAAAAAATGTTTTCCCTAAATAGCTTCCTTTACCTTAGTGCAGTCCTCCTTCACTTACCTCATCCTTCGATTTTGCTTTTAAATGTCCTTATTTCTTCTGAGAAATCCTCACTTCCTGTTCTTCTGCATAACTACACGCAGTAATGCAAGGCTTTCTCCCTGGTGTGGAGAAAGCCTCTGGAGGGGGGAGGGGGCGAGCAGGCAAGTCAGGACACGCTCTACTTTGCAGATAGAGAAAGGAGCTGTGTGTTAGTGGGCGTCCTGACACTCCTGCTTGCCCCCTCCCCCCTCAAGAGGCTTTCTCCACACCAGGGAGAAAGCCTCCCATTACGGTGTGTAGTTACAGACAGAAGAACAGGAAGTGAGGATTTCTCAGAAGAAATAAGGACATTTAAAAACAAAATCGAAGGATGAGGTAAGTAAAGGAGGACTGCACTAAGGTAAAGGAAGCTATTTAGGGAAGAAAAAGTTTCCTTTACAACCTCTTTAATGGGGGCTAGCAAAATACATTTGGTCTTGTATGTTAAATAGAAGAACTGTTTCAAATGAAAATGAAAGTACTCACCTTCTCTCCAGAGCTGCAGTGTTCTGGAGCTCCCCACAAATCACCTGGCTTCCACTACCAGTCTTCGGCCAACTTAATTGACCAGGTTGAGAGGACGTCACTTCTCCGTATGCATGGGAGTTCCTTCATCTCGGCATCACCCAAATTGTACACTAAGTTGCACATGTGCAGGTCAGTGTACATGAGGTACAGGCAGGTAAAGAACTTTAACCACATCAATACCAGGCACTTTCACCCCTTTCCTGACCAGGCCAATTTTCAGCTTTTAGCGCTCTCACACTTTGAATGACTACCGCACAGTCATGCAACACTGTACCCAAATGAAATTTGTATAATTCTTCCCACAAATAGAGCTTTATTTTGGTGGTATTGAATCACCACTGGGTTTTTATTTTTTGCTAAACAACGAAAAAAAGACAGAAAATGTAGGAAAAAAATTAAGTTTTTCTTTGTTTCTGTTATACAATTGTGTAAATAAGTAATTTTGCTCCTTCACTGATGAGGCGGCACTGATGGGCACTGAAGAGGCGGCACTGATGAGGTGACACTGATGGGCACTGATGATGAGGCACTATAATGCAGCACTGAAAGGCGGCAATGGTATGCAGCACTGATGGGTACTGATAGGCGGCACTGATACGCAGTACTGGTGGGAACTGATAGGCAACACTGATGGGTACTGATAGGTGGCACTGATAGGCAATGATGGGCACTGGTGGGTGGCACTGATAGCCAGCACTGATTGGGAGGCACTGACTGGCATTACTGATGGGCACTGATTTCCATCCCTGGTGGGTATTGATTGCCATCCCTGGTGGTCACTGATTGGGATCCCTGAAATGGGAACTGATTGCCATACCTGGTGGGCATGGGTAAGCATCCTGGTGGGCACCAAATAGAGAAAAAGCCGATAAACGTAATTTCCTAGGTACCCCTCTGATCAGCTGTGATTGTACACAGCTGATCACATTGTAAAGAGTCTACGTTCATTACCAAGATTGAAGATGCAGTGTGTCACAGAGACACACCACACTACCGATCACCGCGCTGCGCGTCCTCGTGTCCTATGCTTCTGGATATCATGATGCACAGTCAGGATAACTGATGCTGCTGTGGCCATCATTTTACAATATGGTGGATGGAAAGTGGTTAATGTAGAAGAGGCAGAGTAAAAACAAATCCTGTTGGTTTGCCTTCTTCCTCCCCCTAAAGCTCCATATTAAAGTTAAACTTTAGGTTTTTACATTTGTCCTGCTTGGATCAATATAAGTATATATGTGCCAAACCTGTGGGATCCCTGTGGAAGCTAAATATCCTTGTACTGGGCACTGCTACTACAGTGACCATTGCTAGCATCCATTTCCCTTGCATCTGGCTGCCCCTCTGCTTACTGAGGTTACTCGCTCGGCAAGGGCCCCATTCAGAGAACACTTTGCATGTTCTCAATTAATGAAAAGTATTCTCTGATTGGATGAGGTGAAGATTATGATGTCACTGCCCCATCTGGCCACCTTGTCCAGTCAGAGAACACTTTGCATTCACTGAGAAAATGCCAAGCAAGCAAAATCCTGTGTTCACAATATAGAAAAGCCAGCCACTCAGCTAAGAACCTTGAAGCTAGTGGAGATTACTGTAGTAGTGTTTCCTATCATAGTATTTTACAGCTTACACTGGGATCCCACAGGTAGGGCACAGTCATGCTTAAATTGTAACTATTTTGTAGGGTTGTCCCGATACCACTTTTTTAGGACCGAGTACAAGTACCGTTACTTTTTTCCATGTACTCACCGATACCGAATACCGATACTTTTTTTTAAATGTCATGTGACAGTTTTCAAACCACAATACAGACTAAGGATATTTTCTTTAGAATTATGAAGAACTCTAACTCAAGACATTCTAAAAGAATAAAAATTAGTAAAAATGAATAAAAATGTTTTATTTTCTTGTCACGCAGTAGTAAAAAACTCAAAGAATTTTCACAGAACATGTTGATAAATACAAAAAAAGTATTCTATTTAGGTATCGGGAGCATTTGGGCGAGTACAAGTACTCCCGCAAATACTCGGTATCGGTCCCGATACCGATACTAGTATCGGTATCTGGACAACCCTACTATTTAGGATTGCCATACCTGACCTTCAGCTTTAAAATATAAAGTGTTACTTTCAAAGTTTATCTGTCTTTTCTGTCATATAAAGATTTAAAGTGATTACTTTTATCACCTCTCCATTAAAATCATATAGCCTTGAACTCTCTAAATGACATACATTTTAAAATAACCTCTTGGTGAACCGTCCTCATGAAACCTATTGTATGCTTTATTCATTGTTGCATATATATTCTTCACAACACAGACCTTGATTAGACCAATTTGCAATTAACCATGGTACTTTATCTATTCTACGTAAAGTGGAAGTCACATCCCACTGCTCAGCAAATTTCTTTCTTCAGTACCAATACATCTCTAGCTGCTTGTCCTCGGCATGCAAAACCAATCAATAAACAGATTTCTAAAGAAAGTAACAAGTAATTACCCTGTAATGCACAAAAGATTTCAGAAACCGGCAGATGCACCAAACTGTCTTCCATGAAGCTATTTATGATCATAGCACCCCCACCAACTCAACCAAGATGACAAATGATTCATTACTGTGCACCAAATCTAAACAAATCAGAATAAAGCACTTATCTATACAGCCTGATCTGTCCAGTACTAGGACACTATTTTAACCACTTGCCTCCCAAGCCAATTCTGACACTCCGCTCCTACTACATGTAAAAAAACATTTTTTTTTTTTTTGCTAGAAAATTTCTCAGAACCCCCAAACATTATATATTTTCTTAGCAGAGACCCTAGGGAATAAAATGGTTGTGCAGCAATTTTTCAAACATGTTTTTTGGGGGAAAAAAACTGTTTTATGCATAAAAAAGCCACTAAAGTTTTTTTGCATAATGTGAAAGATAATGTTATGCTAAGTAAATAGATACCTAACATTTCACGCTTTAATATTTTGCACACTCGTATAGGCGACACTTTAATTTTTGTACAGGTTACCTGTTTAGAGTTACAGAGGGGATCTAGTGCTAGAATTATTGTTCTCGCTCTAACGTTCGCGGCATGTGTGGTTTAAACACCGTTTACATATGTGGGCGTGACATACGGATATGTTAATTTCTGCGAGCAACCACGCGGGGACTGTTTATTTTACTTTTATTTTTCTATTTTGACACCTTTTTTTTATCCCTTTTATTCCTATTATAAGGAATGTAAACATCCCTTGTAATAGGAATAGGGAGTGACAGGTCCTATTTACAGCGAGATATGGGGTCTACAAGTCCCCAGATCTCACATCAATGCTGGAAAGCCTGAACTAAAAAAATTGAAAAAAAACAAAAAACGATTTGGCTTCCCAGCCATGACGGCCATTTTTTTTTTAAATGCAGAGACCGGGCATGACATCATAACATTGCACCCGGCCTCCAAAAGGTCATAGTGACATCTTGGGGTCATCAGGCCCACAGGATTCTTTATGGTAAACTTCTGGCGCCGGCGTATTCCTTCTCTGGCTCGGCGATCGCACGGGTGAGCCAGTAGAAGCACCAGAGGGAGGCGGGAGGGGGGAATATGCCCTCCTTCCTCCTGTAAGAACGATCAAGTGGCTGAACAGTTGTTATGATTGTTCTTATCGTGCAGGAAATCGCCAGCTGAGAAAAATTGTATCTGAATGATGATGTTATCATATAAGTAAGCTGGAAAGCTAGTGTCTGGGAGCTTTAGAAATAAAAGACTGCCTAGGATAAGAAACTTTGTATAGAGCAGGGATATGCAATTAGCGGACCTCCAGCTGTTGCAAAACTACAAGTCTCATAATGCCTCTGTCTCTGGGTGTCATGCTTGTGGCTGTCAGAGTCTTGATATGCCTAATGGGACTTGTAGTTCTGCCACAGCTGGAGGTCCTCTAATTGAATATCCCTGGTATAGAGAAACATATGTGTGGGTGTAATACCCTTGAATAAAAGCACCGTGTTAATGAACAAGATAATGGCCAGGACTGAAGTAGCTATTTTTATGTAATATATATAATACAAAAGATGTAAAAGTCTTATATAAATAGGATCTTACCTTGCATTGTTATCTTGGTGGGCTCTGAAAACAAGGGAATAAGCAAGAGGTAGATGAGGTAGACAAATGATATTCCGCTGTACCGGAACATGCATGCTGTAAAAAAAGAAACAAAAATGTGTTTTAATTACCAGACATAAGCATAACATATTAAACATACACAAAAAGAATGGAATAAAACACACACAGTATTATAATTTCTCCCTTAGGCCCCTTTCACACTGGGTGCAGGAGGTGCGCTGGCACCGATATACCGTGGTCTTTACCGCGATATTCGGCCGCTAGCGGTGTGTTTTTAACCCCCGCTAACAGCTGAAAAAGGAATAATACTGCCAGCAATGCGCCTCTGCAGAGGAGCATTGCCAGCGGTATAACTGCGGTTTCCCATTGATTTAAAAAAAAACACTGTTTATTGAGCACAACAGCTGAAGCGTAAATTCAGACACAAACAAGTGGTTGAGTTACCTTTAGTCACTGTATACATGGCTTAATGGTCCTGTCAGTACAACCTATTTGTTATCCTATACATTTATTTTCAAAATTACCAACATACTAGCATAAGGTATATAGTCACCAGAAATATATACATTTATATGTATATCACACAGCCATGATTTAAAAGGCATGGTTGGAATAAACTGGAGACATGGAACTTAAAGTGGTTGTAAAGGCTAAAGTTTTTGTTTACCTTAATGCAATCTCTGCATTAAGGTACAAAACCTTTAAGATACAGCTCCCCTCCTAAATACTAACCTAAGCCCAATCTCGATCCAGCATTGTGCTTAAAAGCAATGACACTGCTCTCTCTCTCTCTCTTCCTCTTTACTGGATTCAGTGAGGGAAGTGGGAGCCATTGGCCAGTGAAAAAAGAGTCGACACTGTATGTGTTAATAAATGCAGATAGTTTGAAGACTGCATAAGTGCTGTCATTGCGAATTGCTTGCTATGGGGGCACTAGGAGGGCAGGAGGAGCCAAGCGAGCAAACGGAGGGACCCCAGAATTAAGGCTGCTCTGTTCAAAACTATTGCACAGAACAGATAAGTATAGCATGTTTTTTTATAAAAAATATAAAAATAATTTAGGCTTTCTATGTGGGTTTTTGTTGAAAAAAAGCTGTTTATAAGGCTCAATAGCTGAAGATAAAATGTGCACACACAGGCGGATGATTGATCACAGCAGTGACTCTCTAAACAGATGACTTAGTCCAAAGTTTCATTCATGCATGAGCCTCAAAGCAAAAAGTGGCTACTTGTCTGTCTATTTAGCTAACCCATATTGCTGTGGGAATCATTTGTGAAACTTTATTGGTGAAACAAAGATTGTACATACACAGGAAATAAGAGCTATAAAAAGAATTTATAAAACATACATATATAACCATATATATATATATATATATATATATATATATATATATATATATATATATATATATATATATATATATATATATATATATATATATATATAATAAAAAAATATAGTCCCTCACATGCGTTAATATTTGTTGGCCACAGCAAAAATGAACAATATAAACAATCTCTAGCACTCAACATTGCTAACCAGCAAAGAGAGCCTTAGATCTGGTTCGCACTGGAGCAGCATGATTTGCCGAGCGACTCAGTAAGGCGATCTGCCCACAACTTCAGAGGCGACTTGCAAAATGACTTCTGTACTGAAGTCAATGCAAGTCGCCCTGAAGTCGTCCCAAAATAGTACAGGAACCTTTTTCTAATTCGGAGTGACGCGAGTCGCTCCTATTAGAACGAATCCATTGTACAGAACGGAGCGCGACTTGTCAGATGGCTAAGTCGTCTAAAGAGTCGCGCCTGTGGGAACCAGTTGTTAAGCTGACCATACACTGGTAGATTTTTTTAACAAATGTTTGTACAACAAATCTTGGCAGTACATTGGATAACAGCAACAGTGAGTATCATTTAATAGTCATTTAAAATGTTATTTGCTTTTAACATTTGATTTTCCCAAATGAAAACCACATTCATGGGTAGAAATTGTGTTGTTTTAACCACTTCCTTACTGGGCACATATACCCCTTCCTGACCAGGTGAAATTTCAGCTTGTGGCACTGCATCAATTTAACTGACAATTGCGCGGTCGTGCAACGTGGCTCCCAAACAAAATTGGTGTCCTTTTTTACCCACAAATAGAGCTTTCTTTTGGTGGTATTTGATCGCCTCTGCGGTTTTTATTTTTTGCGCTATAATCAAAAATAGAGCGACAATTTTGAAGAAAAAAACTATATTTTTTACTTGTTGCTGTAATAAATAGCCTAATTTTTTAAAAAAAAACATTTTTTTTTCTCAGTCTAGGCGATGCGTATTCTTCTACATATTTTTGGTAAAAAATAAATAAAAAACAACGCAATAAGCGTCTGGTTTGCACAAAAGTTATTGCGCTTACAAAATAGGGGACATAATTATTATTATTTTTTATTATTTTTTTTTTTTTACTACTAATGGCGGCGATCAGCATTTTTTCGTGACTGCGACATTATGGCGGAGACATCGGACACTTTTGACACATTTTTGGCACCATTCACATTTATACTGCGATCAGTGCTATAAATATGCACTAATTACTGTATAAATGTGACTGGCATTGAAGGGGTTAACACTAGGGGGTGAGGAAGGGGTTAAATGTGTACCCTAAATTGTGTTCTAACTGTGGGGGGAGGGGGGGGTGACTGGGGGAGGTGACCGATGCTGTGTCCCTATGTCCAAGAGACACTGATCGGTCTCCTCTCTCCCCTGACAGGACATGGATCTCTGTGTTTACACACAGAGATCCACGTCTTGTCCCTGCAGCCGCCGATCCCGAGTGCCTGGCGGACATCACGGCCGCCAGGCACGCGCATCGGCATGTCAGCGATGCGTCGGGCACGCGCGCGCCGTCGCCTAGCAGAGTACAGGCTGTAAAAACACGGCCTGTTAGAGATTCAGGACACCCCTTCGGCCGTACAAAGTCGTACGGCCGTTGGGAAGTGGTTAAAAAAACAAAAAAAAATTAAAAATTTAAAAAATTTAAAAAAAATTCTGTCACTACAGTCAAAAACAAAAGCCAATTTAACCCCACTAATAGTTTGAAAATGTTATGTTCCATACATGAACATTTATGATCAAAATTGTAAAGCAGCCTAACAACACTCCAAAAGTGAGGACAAAAACAGCGGTTTCTGCATACATTTGTAAATTTATTTAGAACAAAACAGTCATATGAGGAATGATTCTAATATAATGAAATAGGGATTCAAGAATAGAATAAGAAATATTTAATAATTCAGTGGCAAATGTTCACATTTCACACTTTATAAAAGTTTAACAAATATTTAATAAAGTGCCTCTTTCATTCTATTTTTGAGGAAAAAAAATGATATATGCAGCGGGTATATACATATATAAAGTATAATATATGATATATACAGTATATATAGAGAGAAAGAGAGCAGGCAGGCATTCTAGCACCTTGAGTTCTAATCTTCTACAACAGACTAAGGCTGTAACTGACACTAAATCATGAATGGTCCTTGTGTTCTCCAAACTCCAGTTCACCTGGTACCGCTAGAGAATTTCAGGTCTAGCAAGTATTGAGTCTGCCACATGGCTTCATTCACTAATTTAAACATGGCTTGCCTTTCAATACGGATACAGCTGGTTCACTGCTGTGCTTGTTACTGTACACGGAGGCACATCTAGCACTAAAAGTCTAGTACTTGATTTACTGATTTCATGGTTTGATACGGTAAACTAATATTTTCACAGCTCAGCATTTCAACAGAAATTGTCATCGCCATGAAAAAGTTAAAGCCTTTGTGTAATACCATACAAATCCTCATAGAAAATAAACTCAGAAAAATAAGGAAAGGCTATAATGATTTATGACCTGTCTACATTCATTTCTGTCCTTTTGCTTCTAGTAAATTAAATTGACATTAAAAACTTCTATTGAGAGAATGAACTGGCAAGATGACAGCTTAACAATCTGAAGCTACAGTAACACACATCAATCAGCTATAAATCATATGATACTATATTTTGTCTAAGAACTAGAACTACAGCGTTCAGCAATATTACTTAAGCTTCTTAAGTGCACGAGTAAGTGCCTGAAGAATATTATTAGTTTAGTCAATGCCTTTTATTTAATCTATATAGTAGGAATTGAATACAAAAATTACAATTGAAAACTGCAGTCCACTATTTTGAGAAGCACCAACGGTGTAAGATCTGAAATCGTTTTTTGAATTTGCAATCACTTAGGCCGTGTACACACGGCAGGGAACCTCGACGGGCAGAACACATCGTTCCGCCCGTCGAGGTTCCCTGCCGGCCGTCGAAATCGGTGACCCGCCCGTCGGGAATGGCAACCAGCCATTCTTCCAGGCGGGCCGTCGAGCAAATAGAGAGCGTGCTCTCTATTTCTGCTCGACGGGCTTCCCGACGGGAAGCTCGCCGAGAGTGTACACACGGCCGAAGTCCTCGCTGGAATGCAGCTTCCAGCGAGGTTCTCGCTGGTTTCCAGGGAGAACCTCGGTCGTGTGTACGCCGCCTTACTGACACAAGTACATATTTGCTAGATGAGAATATACTAGAACAGCAAACTGCAAACAGAAATAGACGAAAATGACTGGAAGAATAGCCTTATATAAAGGAGATGTTTGGGGTGTCTAAAAACTCAAACATACTGTACATACTCAACTCTATGTTACAGCAAGGGGTGATGATGGAGCTGTCTCACGTTGACTCTAAGGCTGGGAACTAAGTGATCACGTGACCGTTGATCGCTCAGTTATCTGTCAGTCACTATTTTCCGCTCTGCCCCTCCAGCGCTCACTGGATCACTGGGCAGGAGAGGGGGTGAGCGCAGCTGATTTCGGCCATGTGCTGAAAGCTGGTCCAGCTGTCAACCAGGCAGCTGGGTGGAATCCCAACAATATGGTCAGGATCTGTCCAGAGCCTGGAACAGCTCTGCCATGGCAGCTGACATTGGACTATAGCACACTGTCTGGATTACAGGAGTGTATTTCTGTGATCCACAAAAAGCTTTGGCCATACTACTCTTTTAAATGTTAGCTTAAAGCGGATCTCCACCCTAAAGTGAAGATCCGCTGATCGGAACCCTCCCCCCCTCCGGTGTCACATTTGACACCTTTCAGGGGGGAGGGGGTGCAGATACCTGTCTAAAGACAGGTATCTTCACCCACTTCTGGCCCGCAGTCTCAGGCAAAAGACGGGGTTTTCCCGTTGTGTGCTGGGAACTCTCGGCTCCCAGCACACAGCGGGAGCCAATCAGCGGGCGCAGCGCGACTCGCGCATGCGCCGTAGGGAACCGTGCAGTGAAGCCGCAGGGCTTCACTTCCTGGTTCCCTCACCGTGGATGGAGGAGGGAGCAGCAGAGAGACGAGCGAACGCTCGTCCTCTGCTGCGGACGCCGCTGGACTCCAGGACAGGTAAGTGTCCTATTATTAAAAGTCAGCAGCTGCAGTATTTGTAGCTGCTGGCTTTTAAAAAAAAAAATTAATGGGCCATCCACTTTAAAGAGTAATGTAAACCCTAACAATTGTCATTTCTTTGTTTTAGTCCCTTTCGTATTTTTAAATTGGTTCTAAGTTCTAAAACATTTTTTACCTTAATGCATTTCTTACATTAAGGTAAAACATGTTTAGGCATCAGCATCCCCCTTGACCCCCCTTTCACTTACCTATGCCCTCATTCCATCCAGCGCTGTGCATGTCTACAGCTCTTCATGCCCCTCACTTCCGGGTCTTGCTGGCTTTCCTGTGGCACTGGGAGCCATTGGTGGCTTTCCATTGGGACACTGGACAGAGAGGAGGGGCCAGGAGTCCTGGCTGGGAAACCGAGAAGAGGAGGTTCGAGGCCACTCTGTGCACTTCCATTGCACATATAAGGTAAGTATAGACATGTTTGTTTGTTTTTTGTTTTTTTTATTTCCCTTTACAATCGCTTTAAATATATAATTGGAAATGGTTTGTCATAATTGTTCGATTTGTTGACCCTTCTTGAAAAACGTGTCAGTTAATAACTTCTTATGCTCTTTGCCTATGCTGCACTGTTATTATTATTATTACAGGCAGTGCCGGGACAAGGTCATTGGGTGCCCAGAGCAAAGATGGCAAACTGCGCCCACCCCCCGATGAGTCATGCCTCGTTTTTCTCGGCAGGAAAAAATTGAAGTTTTTCCAGGCAGAATTCCTCTCAAGCCTGCCTTGCATACACATGTTCAGGCCAAATACCACCCGTCCAAAGCGCAGTGATGTACACCACGTACAATGGGACTTCTGGCTGCTTTTGCTGATCCTCGTGCTAGTAAAAGTTTGGTGAGAGATGATTCTCTTTTCATCCTTATGCTTTTCAGTCCGTTACAGCATGAAAAATGTGCTATCTCCATTACGAACGCTGGTTTTACCAGAACAAGTGCTCCCGTCTCATACTTGATTCTGAGCATGCGTGTTTTTTTCCCCTAGGAAACGCATACACGCGACCTGTATTCCTGATGGGAAAAAGTCAGTGGGGAATCCCGACGGGAAAAAAGAAAGCTGGTTCTCTTTTTTCCCGTCTGTTTTCTCATCGGGAAAACTGCGATTTTCCCGGCTAAAAGCTCTCATGGCAGTTTTTCCAATGGGAAAAACGGTCGTGTGTATGAGGCATCAGCGTCATTTCAAAACAGGAAAATACTCAAAACAATACAAATTAAATTATGTTAAATTCAATAGAAACAAAGTTCACTCCCACATTTTAAATTTATGTATTTTATTAGCGATACCTGAAGTGCTTTGAAATAATAACGCAGCTTAGCTTCCCCGCTGACAGGACAGAGCTCTTCCCAACAATTGGTGGGTTTATATACTAGCAATGGGGGCGATCAGTGGGACTGTACAGTAATAGTGACTCTAACTAACTTTGTGGGAACTATCACTGACACTGGCTGTGTGGAAGTTCCTATCAGAGCCAGAGGCTCATATAGGCTTTCCGAGTACAGCCCTGAGCACAGTGGCGAAAATTGCGGGGCACAGTGGTGACAATTGATGGCACAGTGGTGACAATTGATGGCAAAGTGGTGACAATTAATGGCATGGCATAGTGGTGACAATTGATAGCAAAGTGGTGACAATTGATGGCACAGTGGCTGTTTGATGGCATGGCGCAGTGGTTGCGTTTGATGGCATGGTATAGTGGTGACAATTGATGGCACAGTGGCTGCGTTTAATGGCATGGCACAGTGACTGCATTTGATTGCATGGCACAGTGTTGCGTTTTGATGGCATGGCACAGTGGTTGCGTTTTGATGGCATGGCACAGTGGCTGCATTTTGATTGCATGGCACAGTGGTGACAATTGCATGGCACAGTGGCTGTGTTTGATGGCACAGTGGCTGCAATTTTTTTTTTGTTTCTTTTTTCGTTTGCGCCCCCCCAAAAATTTTGAGCACCAGCCGCCACTGGGCTCTACTGATCATTTTGACAGAAGATAGCCTCTGCTTCAACATTTTTTTTAATTTATCATATGCTCTGTTATATTTACCCAGTATTATTAAAGGATTGTATTTATTATTTTAAATCTAGAGGCTTACACTAAAAATAATCAACCATCACAGTTTATATATTTTAATTTGTGGGTGCAGTTTTTGAAATTTGCATTTCCTTAAATGTAGGTAACTGATTTAGAGAGTTGTATTCCTACACCGCTTTACTAATATTTGAGTAAATTGGACTGGGTCACAGAGGAGAATCAGCAAACCTTGGCTCACAGTGAACCAGCTGGGTTATGTAAGAGTTTCTACTCACACAAGAAGCAATTTCTTCATCGATAAAAACTGCACTGCTTTGCAAGTCAGCATAGAATTAGTCATGAAAGATTTTGTGGTGTGAACCTGAGACTATAACAAGTGAGGTTTTTGGTGGGCTTAAAATGAATGAAAAGGCTCCCCCATGCCTTTTTCTACAGAGACCATGGTTTCTACACTCTGCAACTAGTCCAAATCAGCTGTATACAATTTTGAAAGAACAGCTCTATAATGTTAGGCTGTATTGGTGTTAAAAAACTAATTTTATGGATATACAGTTGGTCACATGGGTATAAAATGAATGATTTCCATGCATCCATCCACCAATGTCCTTAGTTTTGGTTTTTGGGTGGAGGTGATGATATGATTAAATAAACATTAAACCCATGGAATTTTTATTAGAAGACCTTGAATATGCACGTGTCTAAAACTCAGGTAAAAATCAACACTTATACAAATGTTCCAAATTACACACACAGTTCAAACATGTATTTCCAAAATTATAGCTGTCCCTTCTGTGGCTTTCAGCATGGAATCATCAAGTGTTTGCTTTTGCTTAATCTTTCAGTCTTTTGTAAGCTTGATGACTTATATGTTTTTGTTGTTGTTAGAGCGTTTTGTATTTTTTCCAAGGGGAAATAATTATATTTGATGAAAGATCATGGGTTGAATCCAGGTCAATATTTAGAGCTGGATTAAATGTTTACTGTTATAACACATTGAGTTGTTTTTTTTATATAGTTATAATTCACTTATGAACAGTATTGTCCAGTGTCTTTGATCTCAGTGTGTTTGATACAACAAAATATTAGTACAAATTTTCAAGTGCAAGATAAATGGCTTAGTGAGTGTGGAGGGTAAAGACGGTTTATAAACTTGTTATACTGTAATGTTCACGCAGTAAAGTGGATGCATCATTTTTTCATAGACGTTTAAAAGGGGGAAGAAATTTAATGTGTATTAATAAATGATTTTTATAAAGAAAACAGGAACTATTTTCATTTTTTTACAGTATTAGACATGAATTTATTTGTTAGATACTGTTAATGCCTTTGTCCAACACATACGTTGCATCATATGAGCATGCAAGTCATCATCCAAAATGAACTCATAAAGAAATGGTGTGCTCATTACAAACCCTTCAATACCTATAGTAGTCCAAAAGTGCATAGCAAGCTATAATAAATAAACAAAATACTCTAGAAGAGGACTGAAACGTGCTGAAACAAAACAGGTGTTTATGTGACCAACTACATTCTAAATCAAAAATAATTTGGAGTCAGGGGACAGAGTTAACATCTATATATGAAAGATTTCTTTAGAATATCCAGAATTGTGCCCCTGCACACCAATTAAGAGTTAGCATTGATTAGGGGTTTAACTACAGCCAAAAAGCCCATATGACTGCTATGGGATCCAAAAGCACAAGTATGGCTACACAGTAGTGGCCAAAACCTCCTCTACATCCCCAAGTCCCACTACAAATCAAAGGGAGAACAAAGATTTGCAGTCCAAGAACCACGGCTATGGAACGTTCTACCAACGGACATCCGCACGGAAGAAAACCATCGGACCTTCAGGAAAAAACGTAAGTCCTACCTCTTTTGAAGAAAAAGGAAGACAACGGATGGAACAAGCGCCTTGAGGCAGTTTAGTTTGCATGTTTAGCGCTATACATGTTTTTCACTCACTCACAGTGATTTATGCAGGCAGGAATAGCATTTAACTAAATATATATAACGCTTGCAAGCCTCCATAAAATTAATGATATGGGTTAGTAGTCTGTTTTATAAAATCAAGGGCCTTCAAGATGGAGATTAGAGTGACAGGGGGCTTCTTAATGGTTATAGCACCCCAACATATAGGAATGAGGTTTTTGGGGCACAGTGGGTTAACAGTGAATTTGGGAGGTTTGAGTTTGAAGTACCAAAGAATTTTTGGTGACATTTGTTATTACCAATTTGTAAAGGACATATAATGTCCTGGCTGACCTTCAACTTTGGTCAGGAGGGTTAGAATGGCTAATATTGGGGACAGTGGTATGAGCCAGCCCCCTCATTATAAGGGCTGTGTTCCCAGCAGCTATCTGTCAGTGTGTTGAAGCAGTGTAGAGAAGTCTGTGCATAGACAGTTAGTTGCTATACTGTGTTATACAGTGCTATAATGTGCTAAATTAATTTGGATTGCAATGAGGTTGGTTACATAGCTTTGTATACCCCTTCCTGTGTCCACAGTTTAAAGATCTAACAATCGTTTTCTGGAATACCTGTGTGTGTAAGCAACAACTGTAACTCCACCCAACTCCCCACAAGTTTTTTTGTTTTGTTTGATTTAATTTTTACATTTTATTTCACATATATCCATGTTTTTAATTTTGTGATAAGTTAAGGTGGTTATAAGGGCTAAACTGTTTGTTTCCCTCTAAACTAAAACAATGATATATTTACCTGCTCTGTGCAGTGGTATTGCACATAGTGGTCTCCTTCCTCTTCTGGGGTCCCTTGTTAGTGCTCTTAACTCCTCCTCTTTTGCAAGTGCCCCCATATTAAGCCAGATGTTAAAGGGGCACTCTTGTGGGTAGGCTCCTGATCTAGGCTGTGTGTGTGTGACACACACAGGACAGCTTGGCCCAGCATGCTGATCCCTCCTCACTGGATTTCATTGACAGCAGCAAGAGCCAGGAGAAACAAGGTATAAAACATCTGACATCAACCCTTTCTGGAAATTTTAATTCAGCAGGTATTAGGGTGAACTATCCATTAAGTAGATGTAAAAGACATAAAAGACATCCTCAAAAAGCAGTACCTTTATTAGAAAAGCTCCGCCTTATGCATTTCGGCAAACAGGATGTCATCAGGGGCTCATTCCCCAATAGCAAGCATGTGAGCTGCTATAGTTTAAAATGACTTGCTAAGCGTTTGCTAGACTTGCCAGGCTTTACAAGTCCACATTGCATGCAGATCAACTTTCTTTGCAAACATTCTGCAAGTCTGCTGCAAGTTCTGGTTTAGGTATATTGTGCAATAGTCATCCCACCATCCCACTCTGCGATTTGCAGAGCTCTTGCTGTAGACTCACCACTGCAACTTTGCTCTTGCCATAGACATGCAGTGCAAATTTCCTACAAATTGAAAAAGAATCAACTAGAACTTGTGCTTCAAGTCTTCTGCATCTAAGGCCGCACACACACGATCAAATCTATCTGCTGGAAACGGTCTGCCAGACCGTCCCAGCAGACAGATTCGATCGTGTGTACGGGCGAGCAGACGGATTTGGCCAGTCCGACCGATTTGAACAGATATATTTGCTGGTGTGTACGCGGCCTGACAGAGGAAGCCCCTTAATACCTGCTAAATTAAAATTTCTGGGAAGACTGATACTGGATGCTTTTTTACTGAAAATTGATGGTTTCTGAGAAGAAGTGTAAAAGGCTAGGATAGAGGAGTCTATGGTAGTAGCTACTTCAAATGAGACAGATTCCACTGGGGTTATTTAACACATATACTGTACCTCATTATTTTAAGGTTATACATCTGGTGGGTGTACAATTGCACCTATATTGGTGATGGGACTCATACCAGAAGGAATACACACTTAATAGATCACGTTTTCACCATATGAAGATCTTCCCATGAATTAAGACTTTTTCAATAGATAAACTCTTCTTTTGTATGCTGTAACAACTTGTTTGAATAAATGTAATTAATTTAAAGAATTGGTGTTTTTCTCATGTTCCCATAGAGACCACATTAAAAAGACACTCCCTGCTGTACAGCATTTTTTTTTTTATTTTGCATTGGTAAATTAACCCATTGGCAGTATCCGGCTCCCCATACTTTGAACCTGATTCTTCAACCCCTGATGAACCAAACTTGGGCATTGATAATGCTCTTATCTCACAAACCTAACCCTTTGGCCTCAGTACAGCTCAGTAACACTGAAAATCAATGTTAAAATCACAGCCTCAACATTATAAAGCTCCATGTCTGGCAGCTGCACTTGACACTGCTCAATGACAATAAGCCTTCCCTTTCAACAGGTTTGACTTTACTGAGCTGACTGTGTGTGTGTGCCCAGCACAGCTTTGATACCTGTAATAGTAGCATTCGATATATCAATTGCATCAATTTTTTTTTATATTGATCTCCATATTTACTTGCAAACCAAGCTGTTCACCAAAAGTGACAGTTACAGGGGTTAGGACAAATTATTGTACAGAAATGGCATCATCTTTGACTCATGTAGTTTAAACTTTTTCCAATTAAAAAATAATGTGACTCTATCTGCTTAAAAAGTGCTTGCCAGTGTATTTCATTTCATTGCGTATTTAAGACTGTCTAAAACAGTCGTTCTCAACCTTTCTAGTGCCGTGACCGCTTGATAACATTTCCCAAGTTGTGGGGACCCCTAACAAAAAAAATCCGTAGCATGGGTTGCCAGCACCCAAGGCAAGACAAGTAATTTGCATCCCTAACCCACGGAAATCTTAGCGCTACCTGAGTCCCTTCCACCCATACAGTTTTAATACCCCTTATGGTACAATTTAGGACAGGCATGTCCAAAGTCCGGCCCACGGACCAATTGCGGCCCGCAAGCCGGTTGTCGGGGAATTGACCATGGAAGAACTGGCAGACCTCCCCAGCACGGACCTACGAGAACAGTGCGCATGCGCGCACATACGAGCACAATGCCTGCAAATACGAGCACAAGGCGCATGCGCGCGCATACGAGCATAATGCCCGCAAATACGAGCAACAACACAACAAATACATTGTTATTTACTGCGCATGCGCGCGCACCATTACGCACGCAATGCGGGCGGGACTCCTGGCGTCAGTGCCTATTTAAACCTTGTTGCAGCAGTCACCAAACTGCTGCATGATCGTCAGTCTCTGACCTTATCCTGAATCCTTGTTCCTGTATTCCTGTTGACTACCCGGCTTACCTGACCAAGATTTCCCTGTGCATGACCCCTGGCTTGTCTCTCGGATTATCCTTGCCTTGTTCCTGTCTGCTGGATCCTGTGTATGACCTTGGCTTGCCTTCTGACCTGTTCCAGTCACTCCCTGCTTTCTGTGCATGACTACCGGCTCGGCTCCTGACTCCGCCCCTGGGTTTCCTGCCCCTTCTGGTACTTCCGTGGTACCCCTGCCGGACTACGTATCCTGGTGCACATCTGATCCCCAACATCGCTCCAGCAAGTCGCAGCCGGCAACTCCTGCACCCCTGGGCATAGCGTCCCCTGTCTCACCTCCAGGGGGCGTTCTGCACTCGAGTAGCAAGGGAAGCCCTCTCGGCACTTCGGCCTCTGGTAAGGTACGTGACACCGGTTTTGGATGGCCCGCCTGGTTCTCAGGTGTGCCGTGGTATCAAGGGAGATACAGTAAGGGCTGTCAGATGAGCCCGATCTCCTGATCCCCTGTCGGCACTGTAAGAGGCTCCGTCAGCCTCAAAAGTGAAAGTAAATGCAGTGCTGTGCTCTCTGCTTCTCCCTAGAGTGCAGTACATGGCTGAACGGAGAAAACTGGAAAGGTACTGTGCTATAAATCTAGATTTGTGTGTGTGCCTATATGTGTGTGTCTGTGTGTACCTGTATGTGTGTGTGTGCGCCTGTATGTGTGCCTGTATGTATGTGCCTGTATGTGTGTGTGTGCCTGTATGTGTGTGTGTGCCTGTATGTGCGTGCCTGTGTGTACGTGCCTGTGTGTGTGTGCCTGCATGTATGTGTGTGTGTGTGCGCCTGTATGTGCCTGTATGTATGTGTGTGTGTGCGTGCCTGTATGTGTCTGTATGTGTGTGTGTGTGTGCCTGTATGTATGTGTGTGTGTGTGTGCGTGTGTGCCTGTATGTATGTGTGTGTGTGTGTGTGTCTGTATGTGTGTCTGTATGTGTGTGTGTGCCTGTATGTGTGTGTGTGCCTGTATGTGTGTGCCTGTATGTGTGTGTGTGTGCGTGCCTGTATGTGTGTGTGTGTGTGCGTGCCTGTATGTGTGTGTGTGTGTGCGTGCCTGTATGTGTGTGTGTGCCTGTATGTATGTGTGTGTGTGTGCGTGTGTGTGTGTCTGTATGTGTGTCTGTATGTGTGTGTGTGCCTGTATGTGTGTGTGTGCCTGGATGTGTGTGTGTGTGTGTGTGTCTGTATGTGTGTGCCTGTATGTGTGTGTGTGTGTGTGTGTGTGTGTGTGTGTGTGTGTGTGTGTGTGTGTGTCTGTATGTGTGTGCCTGTATGTCTGTGTGTGCCTAATTCTTGTTGGACAGTGTATTAGTGATCGAACAAACACAATTTTAATGGTTCAAAAAATGTAAGTCAAAATGGTCGGCCCTCACGCATGTTCACTTTATCAAATCTGGCCCTCTTTGAAAAAAGTTTGGACACCCCTGATTTAGGATGTACCACTCTTTGTCCTCCTTTCTTTCCCTTTTATCTCTCTCTATCCTAGATTTTTTTTCCCCCATCCATCTCTCTAGCCTTCTTTCTTGTTCTCTTATTCTTTCCCTTTTTCTTTGTTCCTCCCCCTCTTTTTCTTTCCCTTCTATGTATTCTCTTTTTATTCCTTCTCTTACTCCTTGGTGGGGGGAGGGGGGATGAGATGAGTGGCATTGCTGGGAGGGGAGTTCTGATCAGCCAACTTAGGTGCTTTTGATCAAGGTCATCTGCTGATCTGAGAACTGCAGTGGGCAGTGGGCACTATTAATGGCAACTACAATCACAGGTAGTGTTAGTCAATGTGTCTCCGGCTCTGTGATGTTTTGCAGCAGTGACACCTATGCCAAAATCAGGAGATAGGGTCTCCGCCAGCCCCTCCCACTTTACATTCCTCACCAGTCAGCTAACCTCTAGTCTATGCCCCCCCTAGCCATTCCATGAACTGAATGGGCAGCTGTGAAGAGGCTGAGTGGGTGACTGCGGGCTCCAGGAACAGCCCAGCTGGGTGGCAACAGGCTCCAGGGACAGCGTTGATGGGCTTCAAGAACAGCCCAGGATTTGGTGACCCCTGGCAAATAGTAAGTCGACCCCCGAGGGGGTCCCGACCCTCAGGTTGAGAACCACTGGTCTAAAATAACGCTTATCACAAGGGCAACACTGAAGTATTTTCTCTACAGAATGGATAGGGTTGTCACCCTGTTAAAGAGATTGTAAAATCAACGAATCAAATGCCAGAGTCAACAAGTAATATAATATACTAGGCACTCAGAAAAACAGAAACGTGTTAGTACTATTGATGAATTTCAACATGATAGTCCCTTCTGGTTTGCCCTTAGTTCCCCTTTAAACAGCATAAGATTTTAACTAAAACACATATAACTGATGTGAAAACAACAAGCACACAAGATGCACATTAACTTTAAGCAGGCCATCTGCTCCTGATATCACTTTTATACTAAACTGCAAAAAGGAAATTAAGCAGCATATAATATATGCAAACCTGTCTAGTTATTAACAACTTGTAAGCAATGTAAAAAGACATAAGAAAAAGTGATTGTGAAGTTCTAATGACTTCTGCTCAAGTATCTGGAGAAATACTGCAGAGCAAATAAATGCAGCTTTTCCTCCCATCCAGGTCAATAAAGCCATTCACAGCTGGCTGAGCAACTAAAATACTTCCTGCTGTTCTAGGCAATCATAGAAATAAAGTGTAAAATGTACAGCGCTTCAAAGATGTTCTTTCCTGGACAGAGTCTGATTTATGCTGCCTTTATATAAATCGAGGTGTTACCTGTGAAACTACTATTCGACATTAAAATTGCTATTCCAAAGTGCCAAAAAAAGAGCTAGCATTGGATCTTATGTTTTTTTATTAGCGCAAAGCAATATATACCTATGTAAAGCAGCAACGATAAATATTGCCTTCTAAATAATTTTCTATCACTCCATAAACAGACAAGAAAACAGGAAAAAAGCCAGGCTCATCCACCTTACAAACTGCTTGGCGTCTGCTACCCCTCTCTGCCAATCCCTCCATTGCTGCTACTTAACCAACAAATTAAATTCAAGATACTAACAATACTAACAATAACTTACAAACCAAATCATTATTTTTCCTCTTCCCAAGACCTCCTGCTCTCTAGCTCTCTAGCTCCCTTGTGAGCTCATCTCATGCTTGCCTCCAGGACTTCTTCAGAGCTTCTCCCATCCTCTGGATTGCTCTACCCCAATTTGTCTGATTATCTCCTACTTTTTCCACTTTCAGGCGGTGCCTAAAAATTGAATTTGTTCCGAGAAGCCTATCTGGCCCCCACCTAACAACTAGTGTTGCTCACGAATATTCGCATTGCGAATATTCGCTACGAATATTGCATATTCGAGTATTCGCGAATAACTTGAATATCGCGGCGAATATTTGCTATTTCGAATATTCGTATTTTTCAAATTTCGCAATAAATTTCGCAATAAATTTCGCATTCGCGAAATTTCGCAATAGCAAAAATTCGCAATAGCAAAATTTCGCAATTTTTTTTTTTTTTTTTTATAAAATATAGCGAATATTCGTAAATATCGAATATTCGTGATATTTTATCCAAAAAAAAATTGCGAAATTTCGCAATCATTTTCGCTTTCGCATATGCGAAATTTCGCTATTTTTTTTTTATAAAATATAGCGAATATTCGTAAATATTGAATATTCGTGATATTTTATAAAAAAAAAAATATAAAATATCACGAATATTCGATATTAACGAATATTCGCGAATATTCTTCGAAATATTCGCGAATATTCTTCGAAATATTCGCGAAATATCGCGAAATCGAATATGGCGTATTCCGCTCATCACTACTAACAACTAGAGATTTATTTTCTCCATTAGCACATCCCCAACAGTTATTACCTCTTAACCCTCTCTCTTAGATTGTAAGCTCTAATGATTCCTCCTGTATTAAAGTGTATTGTATTGTTACTGTCTACCCTCAAGTTGTAAAGCCTTGCGTCAACTGTCGGTGCTATATAAATCCTGTATAATAATAATAATTTATATATAATAATCGGACGACGGACCGATGGGCCGATGGGCCGTACATGATTACCATGTCAGCACTGACTTGGTGATCACATTGCTTTGTTTGAAAACAAAAGCATGCCATTTTTTCAAGCAAATGTTGCCTAAGCAATCTGCATGGCAAATTTTGAGTCTAATTTCAAAAAGTTTTGGCAGAAGTGAAATTTTACAACAAAATCAATTTTGCCTTAAAGTAAAATTAAAACCAAAACTTTTTTTTATTTTGGATAGAGTGGAAAGTGATTAGAAAGCCTTATTGCTGTCTGTGCCCCCATTAGGAAGATTCACCCTCTCTATTTGTCCTGTTTATCATTATCATTGAAAGTGAAAGTAAAAGACAATCTCAAAATGCGGGTGTCATTGACACTCCCAGTGGTTCACATAGGGCAGTGTGAACTGCCTGTGAGTGGGGTGCGATGCGGGAACATGCAGTGGATTTGCAGGGTTCCGGCATCGCACCAATGTGAACCGAGCCTTAGGCCGCGTACACACGATCGGTCACACTACGTACACTACATACACACGATCGGTCCATTCCGATGAGAATGGTCCGACGGACCGTTTTCATCGGTTCATAAACTGATGGTCTGATGTGCGTACACACCATCAGTTCAAAAACCGATCGTGTAAGTACGCGGTGACGTAAAACACAACGACGTGCTGAAAAAATGAAGTTCAATGCTTCCAAGCATGCGTCGACTTGATTCTGAGCATGCGCAGGTTTTTGGACCGTTGCTTTTGCGTACTAACCATCGGTTTGGACCGATGGTCAGGCGTCCATCAGTCCGATTTTAAAGCAAGTTTTAAAACTTTGGTCCGAAGGACGACGGACCGATGGGCCGTACACACGGTCGGTTTGGACCGATGAAACTGGACTTAAGTCCATTTTTATCGGTTTGGACCAATCGTGTGTACGCGGCCTTAAGGATTTTACTAATGAAAATTCACTTGTAATTCAGTTGTAAAAGTAGCACATTTTCCAAAGTATTGTAAATAGTGATGTGTCAAATTGGGAGCTTTTTTTTTTTTAGACAAAGCCACATGATTACCATGTCAGCACTGACTTGGTGATCACATTGCTTTGTTTGAAAACAAAAGCATGCCATTTTTTCAAGCAAATGTTGCCTAAGCAATCTGCATGGCAAATTTTGAGTCTAATTTCAAAAAGTTTTGGCAGAAGTGAAATTTTACAACAAAATCAATTTTGCCTTAAAGTAAAATTAAAACCAAAACTTTTTTTATTTTGGATAGAGTGGAAAGTGATTAGAAAGCCTTATTGCTGTCTGTGCCCCCATTAGGAAGATTCACCCTCTCTATTTGTCCTGTTTATCATTATCATTGAAAGTGAAAGTAAAAGACAATCTCAAAATGCGGGTTGTCCCCAAAAAAGTAATGGAAGGGAAATCTTCCAATGGGGACCCTAGTTCTGGTGACCTGGGGTACCCCAAGTAATTTCCGCAATTTTCAGGGATTTCCTCTCACTTCCTGCTTGGGCATGGAACAGGAAGTGAAGTGAAATCTCCACAATGGGACACAGATGGCAAAAAAATAAAATAATCTGACAGGGTCTATAACCCTCCATAACCATCCGATATGAAAAACGACTTAAATCACTCTGCTCATAGCTAACTATAAATGATTTTGGGTTAGAAATATATGATTATCCACAAACAATGACTATTGACATGTTTAATTTAGATTAATCTGTGTTATCAATCTAGTTACTGTATATTTTTTTATTTTGAACAAACTGCCCAATACATTATTGGTCATAGAATGCCTTGTGCTGGAGATAATTTGGAAGAAACCATTCTTTATTATTTAATTGACCATCAATAGAAAGCTTCTTCCTGCAGAATGAAATCTGACAAACAATGAGCACATGGAATGCAGTAAGGAAGCACTCTGTTGCCTGCCTAGGAAACTGCTCACATTTGATTTCAGAAAGAGACTGAGGGCCAGATTCTCATAAGAGATACGACGGCGTAGCTCCATATACGCCGTCGTATCTCTGTTTTTTTAGCTGGGTATCTATGCGACTGATTCTTTGAATCAGTTACGCATAGATTTTGCTTAGATCCGACTTGCGTAAGTCACTTACACCGTCGGATCTAAGTTGCAATGTTACGCTGGCCGCTAGGTGGCGTTCCCGTCGATTTCTGCGTCGAATATGCAAATGAGCCTAATACGTGGATTCCCGAACGTATTTGCGCCCTGTCGTCGTAGTTTACGTGGTTTGCTATATGAGGGGTAACCTTGCATAGGTCCGGCGTACGCCATGTTAAGTATGGACGTCAGGACAGCGTCGTTTACGTAACTTGTCGCGAATAGGGCTGTGCGTTAATTACGTTCACGTCGAAACCAATGTATTTGCAGCGTACTATGGAGCATGCGCACTGGGATACGTTTACGGCCGGCGCAAGCGCAGTTCGTTCAGCGCGGGGGCGCGCTTAATATAAATACAAGCCGCCCCCTTTGAATTACGCAGGGATACGCCGGGCCATTTACACTACGCCGCCGCAAATTACGGAGCAAGTGCTTGGAGAATACGGCACTTGCTCCTGTAAGTTGCGGCGGCGTAGTGTAAATAGCATACGCTACGCTACGCCGCCAGGTATAAGAATCTGGCCCTGAGTTTATTGCCCAGGCCCATGTATGAAATTGAATTTGTGCACAGAACTCTTGACTGTCACAAGTGCAGTGACACTGATATAAATGACTTCTCTGCACATATTATAGGGCACAGGGCTAAATGCAGTACACAACTCACTAATCAGCATACTTTCATTTATCTGATTGGTCTCTGAGGGTATTGCTCTTTGCACAGTTTTACTTACACATCAATTAAGTAATTTTAATAAACAACCATGAGTTATTTGCATTGATTTTGAGAACATCATTTTACAAAAACATCCTGAATTTCTCCTTCGTAAAAATGTTACATTTTGAGAAACACATCAGGGCTGGTTCACACCAGATACAGTCCATTCAAAATGCATACACTGTGTTTTACATGTATTCCAATGGTCCTAGTTCACACCAGTGCAGAGCGTTCCAGTGCAGTCAACAAAACTAGAGCATGTTGCATTTTTTCTCTATGGAATGCATCTGGAAAGTGGCAAAACATATCAAGAATGCATCCACAAAGAACAAAAAACACACCAGAATGCACAGATCCTAAATTAAGATGGAGGGGGGACCAGAATGCATTGAAAATGCACTGAAATTAATTAAAAATGTACATGCAGAAATGTATCTGGAATACAGAAATTGGCAACTGGCCCTAAGTTTTCTTTTTCAAAGCCCATAATGTCTAATATCACAGACAAAGAAAAAATTGTCTACAGTTCCCTACATTCTGACCAACCGGTCAATTCCTGCATGCTGCTCACCTTTTATGCAGCCACACAAATGTGATATTGATCTTGCTTTGACCTCAACAAAACAAACCAGCAAAAGGTAATATGAGGACAGAAGTGAAATAAAAAAGAGCAAAAGATTGTATTTATACATAAAACAACTATATGTCTGCAGACGTTTCCTTGCATGCTTCCTTAAAGGAGTTGTAAAGGAAATTTTTTTTGTGCTGAAATTACTGTTTACAGGGTATAGAGACATAATAGTTTACTGATTTTAAAAATTATTAAAAATAGATAATATAATGTGCCTGCAGTTTCAGTTTCGTTTTTCATCTAGTTTCATGCTTGTGTGAAGTACAGAGACACAGAGCCAATACAGGGCAGTGTTTGTTTTTAAAATGAAACTGATTGGTTCTGAGGGGTTTTAGACACACAGTAATCACACCTCCTTGATTAGAGACCACAGAGAGAAGCTCCCAGTACTTTTTTCCATAAGAAAACAGACAACCAGGAAGTGTGCAGAACAGAGAAGGATTAGAGCAAAAGCGAACAATGAGGACGTGAAACCAGGACTGCATTAGGTGACCCTTTAGTGACCCTTTAAGTCTTTTCATTCTTTAATGACTGCAATTTTATTCTGAGGTCAATGCAAACTATAACCAAGAGCTATTTATACTGTACATATTTTTCATTTTTTTTGTTTGTTTCCGGATAACTCTTGTTAGAATACCTTTGCATTCTATTTACTGCATATCTGGTGATCAAATTTGTCTAGGCACTTTGGCAGTGTATTAGTTCATAAAGCAGAGAACGATAACATAACATAATCAATACACAATGCTAAAACACCAAGATAAAGGACCTAATTTTCGAGTTACTGTTATTTTCAGGCAATTTAGCCCAATAGAATTTGAAGCGTCGTTTGACTGAAAATAAAGATTGTTATGTAAAGCTTCATGAATTTAACCACTTAAGAACCCGCTCATGTACATATACGTCGGTATTTTAAAGATGGATATCTCGGTAACGGCAGCAGCTGCTGCCACAAGCGAGGTATCCATCTTTAGCATGAGCGTTCCTCTTTACGATAACGGTGGTCTCCGTGGTGGATTCACTGTGAGATCGCCGTTATCAGTGACGGGAGAGGGCCCCTCCTCCCGCGGCACTCTCCACCGCTTACCGGAGCCGTCGGTAGCAGCGGAGGAGATCGGATCCTGCTGCCTGCATTGCAGGGCAGAAGTGACGTCAAAACGTCAGTCCCGCCCATGCGTCTTAAAGAAACATTTTTATTTTTATTTTTTTGACCCCAGATCTCATATTTAAGAGGACCTGTCATGCTTTTTTCTATTACAAGGATGTTTACATTCCTTGTAATAGGAATAAAAGTGATCCATTTTTTTTTTCAGTGTAAACAATTATAAAATAAATAAAAATAAATAAGCTTGTGCGCAGAAGCGAACGCATACCCGAGTAGCGCCCGCATATGAAAACGGTGTTCAAACCACACAAGTGAGGTATCACCGCGATCGTTAGAGCGAGAGCAATAATTATAGCCCTAGAACTCCTCTGTAGTTTAAAAAATGCAACCTATAGAATTTTTTAAGCATCGCCTATCGAGATTTTTAAGGGTAAAAGTTTGACGCCATGCCACGAGTGGGCGCAATTTTTAAGCGTGACATTTTACGTGTCATTTTACTCGGCGTAACATTATCTTTCACAATATATAAAAAAAACTGGACCAAATTTATTGTTGTCCTATTTTTTAATTAAAAAAAGTGATTTTTTTCCAAAAAAAGTGCGCTTGTAAGACCGCTGCGCAAATACGGTGTGACAAAAAGTATTGCAATGACCGCCATTTTATTCTCTAGGGTGTTCGAAAAAAAATATATATAATGTTTGGGGGTTTTAAGTAATTTTCTAGCAAAAAAAAAATGTTTTAGTCTTGTAAACGCCAAATCTGAAAAACATCCAAGGTCCTTAAGTGGTTAACAAGATTGTGAATGCCTTGTACACACGATCGGATTTTGCATTGGGATAAACGCCGATGAATTTTTCAGACGGAATTCCGTTCAAGTTGTTTTGCATATACACTGTCACACCAAATTCCGACCGTCAAGAACGTGGTGACATACAACACTACGATGAGCCGAGAAAAATGAAGTTCAATGCTTTCGAGCATGAGTCGATTTGATTCTGAGCATGTGTGTTTTTTTCTCCGTCGGAGTTCCTTACAGACGGAAGGAATTTCCAATAGAAATGTTTTCCGTCTGAAAAAAAGAGAACATGTTCTCTTTCTAAATTTCGATGGAAAAAAGTCCGATGGGGCACACACATAGTTGGAACATCCGATGAAAAAATTCTGTCTGACTTTTTTCATCAGAAATTCCGATCGTGTGTACAAGGCATTAGGAGTGAGGTGGCTTTTAGTTCTATGCTCTGATTTCTACTATTCCATATACCGTATATGAGATCCTCGTTTAATTTGCACAATACCTCATTACCACTCAAGAATTGACTCACTTTCAGCATCCACTATGAGAAAGTTTAGCCTGCCAGTCTTAGTGCTGATGAATATGTGAACTGATATTTTAAAAGCTGGTCATTTTCACATATGAGCAAGCTGACAGATGTACATGTTCTGCATATAGAAATAAAGCTAAAGCCTCGTACACACGATCGGATTTCCATCGGACAAATCTGAGGAATTTTGTGCGAAGAGCGTTGGCCATGAACTTGTTCTGCATACATACGGCAAAACGTTGGTGGCCAACATATACGAAACAACATGTTTTTTCGTGTTTTTTCAGCTCTTTAGCACCACCCTTTGGGCAATTCCTGCTAATGTTGTCTTATGGTTAGCATTGGTTCGGAGCATGTATGTTTGTACTTTGGCTATTTTTCCAATGGACCGGTGTACACATGATCGGATAATCCGACGGCACACATTTGAAAGCATGGTATTCCACATTTGTTGTTGGAATTTCCGATAACAATTGACAAAACACTGCCATCACACATTTGTTGTCGTAAAATCCGATCGTGTGTATGAGGCTTAAGGTTGTATAAGGGACAACATCACACAATTACATCTAACATTTCTGTTTCACAAATTTAGCATTAATTACAGTATCTTTTATTTGGGATTACAAGAGGCTCCATGACATACACACTATACTGGCATCCCCCACCCTTGTAACTAAACTAATCAAGAGAATTATATGCAGCTGACTCTGAACTAAGTTTGTGAAGGCAGAAAGTGCCTGGAAAATGTTGGAGAAGATCAGCAATACTGAGGCCTCGTACACACGACCAAGGAACTCGTCGTAAATGAAACATCGTTTTCCTCGACGAGTTCCTTGTCAGGCTTGTCGACAAGCTTTCTTTGCGTACACACTGTCAAGACAAAATGTCGTTGTTCTCAAACGCGGTGACGTTCAAAGCGTACAACGGCACTATAAAGGGGAAGTTCAATTCCACTGGCACAACCCTTGGGGCTGCTTTTGCTAATCTCATGTTACTGCGTGTTAAGTAAAAGTTTGGTAAGAGACGATTTGCGCTTTTCAGTCTGTTACAGTGTGACAAATGTGCTATCTCCATTACGAAAGCTACTTTTACCGAAGGTGTGCTCCCGTCTCATACTTTATTGAGAGCATGTGCGGATTTCTAAGCATACACACGAACGTGTTTCTTGTCGAAAACCAGCCCGACGAGGAACATGATGAGGAAATTGAGACTCCGGCGAGGAAAAAGAGAACTTTTTTTCATCGAGTTTCACGACAGTTTTCTCGATGAAAAACATACACACGACCATTTTCCTCGGCACGTTTTCCTAGGTGGGCTAGGGGCACCTGCATTAATCAGGTAGTATTTGGCCTTACATTTACAACATTTCTTGGTCAGTTAGAACACCCTGCAATCGATGGTCATAAATTGAGTCAGTAGTTTCCTATTCATCCATCTTCATTACTAGGCTCATCTGACGCTGTGTCTAAATTAGTCCCCAGATACGTTTATTCAACTCTATCTGGCCTTTACAGCCAGCATATGGTGCTTTTGTAATAAAATGTATAATCTGGCTCCACTCTGTTCCTACTTGACCAATGTGTTGTATAACCCAGTTTTACCAGATAGTTTGTCCAACACCCAAATGTTTCCATGGGCACATGTTCTGGCATATTTCAATTACGCCACCTTATCAATCCAGCAATCTGTAAATTAATGTAATTGAAGGAACACTGGACCCAGAAAAACTCTCTTCCCCTTGGAACCTTTTATACGTATCTCCAATTTAGACACTAGGGCCCAGATTCCCAAAGCACTTACGCTGACAAAGTGCAAATGTGCGCCCGTAAGTGCAAATTTGCGCCGGCATATCTGTGCGCCAGACCCACAAACCAACATACGCCAAAAACTGGCCACCCTATGCCGACGTAGCTTATTTACCCCGGCGTAGTGCGGGCGTACATTTCGTGTGGATGCATGTTGCTGCTCCCTTTAATTAGGCATTCAAACATGCAAATGAGGGAAATACGGCGATTCGCGAATGTACGTGCGCCTGACGCATGCTGCGCAATGTGCACGTAAATTGTACGTCCGGCATAAAGTTATTCCCCATAGATAAGGGGGGACCCGGCAACAGACATGCAAAGGTCTGCCCCACAGAACACAGGCCGGCGTATTGGGCATATGTTACGTTCACGGCGTACATGGTGATCTGGCATAGCTTAGGCAGTTGTGCCGGCGTAGTTGTGAGCATGCACATAAGGGTGCAGTTTCATGCGTCCACGTCACGGCTACGTCACGGCGCATTCGCAGTCCGTGATACGTCGGGCGTAAAACACTGTACCATGCTTGGACTATCATTTGCATGGGGTCACGCCCACTTCCACCTACGCTGGTCTACGCCACGCCGACGCAACGTTGGGAGCAATAGCTTGCTGAATACAGTGCATGCCTCTCCGCGCTATGAAGAAATGGGCTATAGCTCTTCAACACCCTATAACCTTAGCCCATTGACATAAGATTTGGGAAACTGCTGCTAAAACATATTGCTGTGTTACTTACAAAGAAAATATATACATATGAGATCTTGATGTACTGGTACAAAACCCCAGTGATCTTGACCCCTATTAACTCCTCTATACCAGAACTATATTGGAGATGCTCCAAAACAACTGGGTCGTTGGCCCACATTTTCTGGTTTTGTCCTCAGTAGTGTTGCTCACGAATATTCGCATTGCAAATATTCGTAACGAATATTGCATATTCGAGTATTCGCGAATAAATCGAATATCGCGGTGAATATTCGATATTGCGAATATTCGTATTTTTTCAAATACATTTTTAAAACAGATCACATCCTAGTGATCTCCATCGACGTCTAAAAGCATTGCTGGTATGATTAGAGACCCTGGGCCGAGTAGCTGAGGCGATCCTTTTATGTTTTTGCCGAATATTCACAATGCGAATATTCGTATTACGAATATTCGCGAATACTTTCTCTGCCCTTCTGTGTTTTGTGTATAAAAAAAAAAAATTTGCTTTAGTTTAGTCATATAAGTTTGTGTAAGTAGAGTTAGTGTTTAGTGCATATTAGTTTAGTAATCCAGGAAATGATCTCCGTTTTCGCGTGTTGACGAGAATTTCGCAATCAATTTCGCATTCGCATTAGCGAAATTTCGCATTCGCATTAGCGAAATTTCGCAAAATTTTTTTTTTGATAAAATATCACGAATATTCGATATTAACGAATATTTCACAAATATTCTTCTATATATTCGTGAAATATTGCGAAATCGAATATGGCGTATTCCGCTCAACACTAGTCCTCAGATCCTGGGATTTTGGGGTATTGCCCAAAGACTTTTGGTCCTGGAGGTTCCTTTACCACTTGACCCTTTGCACATCTCCTAGGATTGCTGTATTCTGGCAAAAAACTTAGTGATCTTATTTTGACTGCTGCCAGGAGATTAATTCCCCACTACTAAAAATCTGCAGGTCCCTTCCAAGAACCATAGAGCTATGGAATATTTGACAGCTCTGTCAGGTGAATATTTAGGTCAGTTTAACAAAATGTGGGACCACTGGGACTCTTCCACTTATGGATTTATTCCTTCCTTAACCTCTACCTCCTCACAACCTTTATTTACTCCATAACTACACAAATTAAGCAGGTCACCCTTTCTCATACTGTGTGAGATACTTGGGAATATCATCTTTTGGATATTCGCTTGTATCTCTTTACATTACTTAATTTCTCATGTATTTCTATTGGTTTACTTCTTGGATATGGTAAATATACCTCTTTGTTTAATGTCCCTACTTGGTTGGCATATGTGTTAACTATGGTTAGCTTTCCACAAACATGTCTTGTCTTTGTATAATGGTTGTGTAGCTTATTATATGCTCTATGTAGCTAACATTAAATTTACTAATGTAACTTCTAATGTGCCCATCAACACTGCTTTTCTTGTATTTTACACACGACCGAGGAACTCGTCGGGCGAAACACATCGTTTTCCTCGTCGAGTTCCTTGTTAGGCTTGTCGAGGAACTCGACAAGCTTGCTTTGCGTACACATGTTAAAGACCAAATCTCCTCGTTCTCAAACGCGGTGACTTCAACAGATACAATGGCAGGGGCTGCTTTTGCTAATCTCATGTTACTGCGTGTTAGGAAAAAGTTTGGTAAAAGACATTTGCACTTTTCAGTCTGTTACAGCGTGACAAATGCAGCGTGCTATTTCCATTACAAACGCTACTTTTACCAAAGGTGCACGGGATCCTTAGCATACACACGCTTGAGTTTCTCGTCGAAAAGCAGCCCGACGAGGAACTCGATGAGCCAATTTGACTCCCGTCGAGGAAAAAGAGAACGTGCTCTCTTTTTTGCTCGTCGAGTTCCTCGACAGTTTCCTCAATGAAAAAAGTACACACGACCGGTTTCCTCGGCAAAAAAGCTCTCCCACTGAGTTTCTTGATGGATTCTGTTGAGGAAACCAGTCGTGTGTACACGACCTTACTGTTATACTTATTTCACATTTACTATTAATGCTTTCCCTGTAAATGTTGAAACTCCAATAAAATTTACAATAATAAAAAAAACGTGTCTGGCTTCTCTTAGGGAATAAGTATTCGTCCATTACCTTTTATATCCTTTCTGTGAATGTGAATTAGAGCCATAAGTAAATGTTTAAGATCCCAAACATGAAGACTGGACACTTGGCCTCCTTCTAGTTCATAGAACTCTTTTAGTTGCTCAGTTGTGCTGTCAGACTGCACATCGTTCATAAAGAACTACCAATTTTATCCTTAAATATTAGAAGACAAAATGGTATTTTATTCTGTAAAGGATAAACCATGAGCACTTGGCTGCTAGTATAATCAGCAGGTTATGGTGAGGTGGGCAAAAAAGAACCACAGAGCCCTCCAATAAACCAGTAGGAAGCACAGTAAAGCCTTCTTATAGCAGAAGGAATGTATCATCATCACAAATCGCATGATTGGGGCAGAGGCATGCAAATCATTCCTAGATGCCCCTTAGCCAACTATGCATCAAGAACTGCTAGTTTACTGCACAGATACAGGATATTATATTAAAGTGTATGTAAACCTCCAAAATAAGCCTCTTTATTTGCTTTCTTTTGATCTGGTAAATATACAATTGAAAGTGTTTTGTTATATCTGTTTGATAAGGGCAAAAATATATTTGTTGGTCCTGCCAAAATCCAATGAACTCCTGACTATCTGTGAAATTTGCTGAACTGAAATATTGAGCAGTATTATCAGCCCTACCCAGTTCTCTGTGAAATGTTGAACAACTCCCTCTACGTTATGGAAATGAAGAGAGTAGAGGTGTTCTGCAGTCTAAACCAGAAGCAAACAGTCTAGCGTGACACTATTACAATTTTGCCCTTGGTTTTAGATACACTTAAAGAAGCATTGCAATAGATAATAGCTACACTTGGACCCCTTGATCTTGAGGTTCAAGGCAGTTGTGCCCTCTGTAACCTCATATTAAAGCACGGCTATCATGATGACAGAAATATATAGGTTGCCATTGCTAGACTCAATGTAAAAATGCTAGCTGCCTGGCCGTGTGTGGCTTTAATACATATGGGCCACAGGGGCGAGCATGCAGCAAATATACGTTTGAAAAATCTCAGAATTCCTTATCTCTATATTTTGTGAGTTAGTGACTCAGAAATTTCTAAAGACAAATTTTCAGCATGACATGCAAGTATGCAGGAGCAAGAATAGATTAGCTTGGCAATGGCAGCCTTCATATGTTTTATTTGAGAGGCTTTTTTTGAGCACTTACTGTATGACTGCAAAAAGTGCTTCTTTCTTTTGTTTACAAACTTGTATTAAAGAAATAAATGGTGGTACAAATCCATGTAATTAAGACATATTCAAAAGGAAGGTTAAAATCAATAAGAAGTCAGTCTGAAAACACACATTAGTAGGGCGCATAAAGGCAACAGATAATTATACATATTCTAAGAAAATTGAAGACCAGAGTGAAAATGCCTTAAAAGGGAATCGAGCTATATTGGCTAAAATATTACATGCCAGGGGAACTAGATACGGTTAAAGAACAAGTGCTTCTTTCTGATGTTAATAAAGAGACAGACTCTGACAACAATGAAAATGTGGTATCCTCTATGGTTAGCCTTGGATGGGCACATCATACAATCATTTGATCTATTCCAAAGTATTTCTACCCTTTCACCAGAAAAATATCATGCATGTATTTCTGTAATAGTTCCAGAGTATTATCTATGAAGCAGTAGATTAAGAAAGAGTCCAGCACTAAATCGCAAGTCCAGCTGAGCCAGAATGACATCAACTTCTACGGAAACCCAAGCCATTTAACAATACACACTATTGGCATGCACACACAGACTAAAAACTAGTGACATATGTGATAAACTACAGCCTCATATAACTTTCCAGCATTGAAAGTCCCATAAGTGTACTACCCAATATCCAAAAATATTATACTGTAAAACGTTTAAATGCCATCATTTTAGTTTGTTGTGTGCATGCAGTTGTCAGTAATTGTCTGTATAATAGCTTTAATATCAAGAGAGAATTCTGCCCCACAACAGTGATGTTTTAAAACACATGTTCTGATTGGAATTTTGCTCAACTGATGTGTGCCCCCAAGATCAAAATGTGCTGAAAGCTCTACAATTAGGCCCAGGTGTTGGGTGTGATGTGTCAAAGTTGGAATATAGACACAGGGTGATGTCGTGGCCATCCTGATCAATAAAGCTGTTTGAGGGAGCTGGATGTTGGTGTGTGGTGCACAATGAAATTATCAACTTTGAAGTGGTAGCTGGCAGGGGCTTAAAATATTATAGTTTTTTTTAATTGAAAAGTAAGAGTCACTTTGCACGGGAATTGTAAGGGAATTTGCCCCAGAGTTTGGTGAATGTGGGAGTTTAACTTAGCAAAGGATACCCACAAGGAAAAAAAATGCATTTTTGTTTGCACATGAATGGATACGAAAGTCAGCAGAGCATTACCTCATTCACTAAGCGTTGGGACAAATTCTCTTGCAAAGTGAACAACCTATTTGCTTTTATTAAATCAATCCCTGTGTGTTTGGCTCCTTCTTCACTGTGATCAACACCCTGGTCTCAGAAAGTGAATCTCCACATATGTATGCACCTTCACATTTGGTCTTCTACAACAGTCCCAGGCATACACGTGGGGGAGATTTACTAAAACTGGAGAGTTTTTTTAGGCTGTACATACCTTATTATCGCTATTTTCAAACCGGCTTCCAGGTACTCACTCCTGCGGGCGTAGGCGTTTCTATGCTATGCCGCAATGTAATCTGGGAGTTTGCCCAGATGATTGATGTCCTTCAGAAAAAGTTCCCTCCGGGTGGATAAGGCCCCGCCCCCGGTATTGCGTAGGCGCGTCACAGGAGTCACAGAGTTTCCGAAAGTAGCCGAACATGTAGAGCCACGAGTTAGCTCTACACGGTGCCTGCGCACCGACTAGGAGCCGTGTAGAGCTGACTGTGCAGGCGCCGTATAGAGCTGACTCGCAGCTCTACATGTTTGGCTACTTTCGGAAACTCTGTGACTCTCGTGATGCGCCTACGGGGGGCGTGGCCTTATCCACTGGGGGAAACTTTTGCTGAAATACATCAATAAGTGAGTGAACTCCCAGATTACATTGCGGCACAGCATAGAAACGTCTACTCCCGCAGGAGTGAGTACCCAGAAGCCGGATTAAAAATAGCGATAATAAGGTATGTACAGTCTAAAAAAAAGTGCATACTGTACATGTTAGAAGTATAAAGAAGTTGGTCTTATATAGATGTTATTTGGGTGAACCTCTGCTTTAATTGCACAAGCTGAAGTTATAAGCTGGGGAGAACACAGGAAGTGCCACCTGAGTGTAGTATTAAGGCACAGTTTAATGGCAAGGTAAGCAATGCACTTACAAGATAGAAGATAAAATAAGGCTCATATGTGTGTAGGTATGGAAGGTAACTCTCCCAGCATCCGAGACAAGCATCCAAGCATGTGAGATGACAGGGAAACCATGATCCGTCCTGTGGTCACCAGGAAGTCAGCTGGAACCAGCTTGCTACGCAGGGAAATTACGTTACCAGAAGCAGAGGAACATCAGGGTGAGAACGGATGGATAGACAAAATAGGCAAGGCTACGTTCTCAAAGCACCAACTCCTTCTACAGGCCTGGTATTTTATCTTTTATCTGGTAAGTGCATTACTTACCTTGCCATTAAATTGTGCCTTAATACTACTCTCAGTTGGGGCTTCCTGTGTTCTCCCCTCCTTCTCACCCTGTTTACAGAGCTGGCTTTCTCCAAGGACAGCTGCCGCCTTCTATTTCAAGAACTGACCCCCCCCCCATGGACTAATGGACTAACATTATTATTATCATCATTAACACCATTTATTGTTTATTTTTGGCCCACTTACATGTCCACAGTCACACTGTTTTTGTGTGTACAGTTATCTTTCTTCTATTGAAGTTAGAAGCTGATTGTCTACTATGCCCAGCTGCACCAGATTCTGCATGCACCACTTTTAGTAAATGCCCCAAATGGTACAGATGTACATGTACAGAAAGGCATGCTGTAAATACCAGGTATGCACTAAAGTAGATCTATATTCTGCTTCTCTAAGGTTCATATCAGGTTTATCGGTTCACTAATAATTGATTTTGTATCGGTCAACAGACTGCTAAAGAATTTTTTCACTTTCTTCTTTCTCCTCTTCTCATCCTCATTTGTCCCTATGTTTTCTCTCGCTCCCCGTTTCCTCTATCCACCTTCCACTTCTTTAGGTGGGTGCACCTTAAAGTATATCGCAAGTGTGTTACTAATTATCTGTCCCTAATGTTGTATATTCCAACAATGCACAACTGTTACTTTGACCTCCTGAACTGTTTTGGTTTATCTCTACCATTTATTGTACATTTGTTTTGTTTCTGTATTATCTGTGAATGAATGAATGAATGAATGACTTGTATAGCGCAATGCATGCAAACTGAATCGCCTCTGGGCGCTTTTCCAGCCAGTGTCTGCTTGGCTGGTGCGGTCATTTTTACCCCGTAGGATCTCGACACGCTAGGGACACACAGTCATACACACATATATACTGGGCCAATTTTGGACGAGATCCAATTTACCTACCAGCATGTCTTTGGAGAGTAGGAGGAAACCGGAGTACCCGGCGGAAACCCACGCAGACACAGGGAGAACATGCAAACCCCAGACAGATGGTGTCATGGTCGGGATTTGAACCAGCGACCCTTTTTGCTGCTAGGCGAGAGTGCTACTCACTGGACCACTGTGTATTATTAATTTTCAATTAAAGAAGCATTGACATCAAAGAATTGTTGACTTTATCAGGATTTCACATTGACCACATTTAAAGTCCTTATTCACATAGACTGTTCAAAGTCTGCCCACACCTGGTATTTTCTTTTTTGAATGACCAAAAAAAGCTTAAACAGCTAAAATTTGGTATGGAACAGGCTGAAAATGGGCTGCATTCAATTGGAGAGAACTCAGTGGTAATAATAGACTTGGACATAACGTTTGATGGTTACTGTAGTTGTGTAGTCTGCTAGTCTGCCAACTGATCTTTTTTCTATAAACAAGACCAAATCCAGAGTAAGAGTCTTCTTAACCACTAATACTAATTACAAACCTTCCAGTCCACATATATTACTTTGCCCAAAAAATACATCCTTTTCATGAGATAAATTTCATTGCTTCTTTCAATAAACAATATAGATGAGGAGTTTAGGGGAAAACTATCCTGCACTGGCTGGCAGAATGATGGAGGTGGATCTGCAATTAGTGCTACTGTACTCCTATGTACAGACACAAAAGCAAACCGATTTCACATAGACTAAACAATGTTGCAACTCTACCCTGCTATTTTTCTTACTTTATACTGTGTAGAAAACTAAAGATTTGGGGGCTGGGATTAATGACATATGTATTCTTAATCATTCTTTGCTCTGTGGAGTGCCACTGCATGCATATTCAAACCCCAGAAAAATCACAGCATGACCTCTCAGGGGTCATCATTAATGTGCGTCCTCACAGCCAATAATCAGCATTTGTGATTCCAGGTCTCTCATCAAAGCTCTCTGAGCTGCACATCTACTTCACTTTCTTTGGAGGAAATCATCTGGAACCTGTTAAAATCCGTGGCAAACTGCCTTGGCTTCCCACCAAACCTAACCATGAGAATGAGGCCATGTGTTTCTCTAATTCTATACAACAGTTAACTATATATAATGTTTTAACACTTGCACCATTGCGCACAGTTTCTATAAAACATGGACTTGCAAACTATGCTTCCAACTTCTTTTACTAACGATAGAGAATGGAACAGCTAAAATACTAATTCTAATAAAACCAAAAGATATTCTTTGGCTTGTGAAGACTTATTATTTTCGTACACATATGATAACTGCTAGCCCATCAGTCACATAACACATAGATGGTCATTTTTAAGTGGAGCCTTTTTTCAATGTTAACAAAAAACATTAAAAATGCTGTATATTTTCTTTATTTCTAAAACAACACAACTAATATATTGCACACTTTACTAAGAGAATCAAATCATCTTTATCAGTCCCTGGTCTGAAGGAGATAACTGTCGCATGTCCTTTGACAGTATAGAGGAGGAAAATAGAAAAATCTTACTAGACATACCTTACATACACGAGGAGAAGATTTAAAGAGTATTGTAGTCCTGATTGGACATTTAGCCCCTGCCAACCTGGGCCAGGAAGAGTCCACAGTACAGGAGGTGTGGTGGGCAATTTGCTGAAGACCAGAGAAGAGCATAACTAGGACTGGCTGCATTTCTGAGGTTGGCCTGGAGCCCCTACCACTGCTGCATGCAATGGGAGGAGAAACTGGACTTCTGGGGGAGAGAAAGCCATTAGAGGAGCAAAGACCAGTAAGGCCGCGTACACACGATCGAATTTGTCCACTCAAACTGGTCCGACGGACCAGTTCAGCGGACAAATCCGATCATGTGTACGGGCTAGCGGACATGTCTGACCGGCGGACAAATTTTAAAACATGCTTTAAAATTTGTCCGCCGGAGACATGTCCGTCGGATATGTCCGCTGGTCAGTACACTGGTCAGTCAGTACACCAGCGGACATATCCTCCCGCACAAGCGTCATATGGATGCGACGCATGCGTGGAAGTTGTTTACTTCCTGGTGCGGTGACGTGGAAGCGTCAACGTCACCGCCACGTCACCGCACTGTCTGCCGGCGGGGATTTAGATCCGATAGTGTGTACACACCGCCGGACGAAAATCCAGAGGAGACATGTCCGATGAAAACGGTCCGCGGACCGTTTCCATCAGACATGTCCCTTCGTGTGTACGCGGCCTGATGGAGAGAGAGATGGGGGCAGACACTGCAAGCTTGCTCCCGCACTGGGCTGTGTGTGTTTGCACTCTCCAGTTTTAGTAAATCGCCCCAATGCAACTCAGGCAGCAAGTATGCTCATTGTATGTTTTGCATTATTCATTTTAAACAGAGCATGGCTTTGTTTACATGAGTCTATGCCTGGCTATGATTGGTTATATTACTGATCAGTCGTGTCTGCACAGAAATCTAGAGTGCATTCCATGCATTGCGCTTACATAATTTTATTACTGCTCCAAAAACACACGTAGGGTCATAAAGAGAGGAAACATTAACTAGTTTGGATTCCTTTGCTATACCTGTAGGCGCTAAAAGGCACTAGTGTGTTGGAGGGGCTCTACAGAGTGTCAAAATATCTTGCTACACTGACTGTGTGTTTTTACTGTCTTTGAATACATTTCATAATATAAATAAATCACACTGGGCACATCAAGGTCTCCATTGGGACTGTTAACATCTCCTTCCTGTACTACTATATTAGTTTTTCTTTCTAGTTTACTAAAGGTTGCCAAATTATTGACAAACGACTTGTACCATTATTCTTTTCTTAACAAAATATAGCATATCCATCAGTAATAAGTATGATGTAATATTTGCTTACCTAATAGTGGCATACAGATAGCAGCTACTCAACTGAAACTCATTTCTTGACTAAAGCATTTAAACTGAAAACAACATTTCCTAAAAAAAGGTCTTAAGGATTTATTTTAATATCTATACTGCAGTAATGATGTAGAAAGTAGGTTACCCAAGGTTATATTAATTAGTTTACAAAATAAAACAGTACAAGATTAATAGTTAACCTCAATGGCGGTATGATTCTTTCTGATTTTAGGTGCTGAAAGCGGTACCATTATTTGAAAGGAAATTTAGCGTTTTATACTGTAGGCTTGTAATTCTTAGGAATAACTCACTTAAATCTGACTAAACAAGAGTCTAAGGCCTCGTACACACGATCAAATCTGTCTGCTGGAAACGGTCTGCTAGACCGTTTCAGCAGACAGATTCGATCGTGTGTACGGGCAAACAGACGGATTTGGCCACCCGACAGATTGGAAAGCATGCTTACCAATCTGTCGGCTGGGAACCCGTCCGCCCGACATGTCTGCTGGTTAGTACGCTAACCAGCAGACATGTCTTCTCGCACACGCACCGAATGGTTTCGACGCATGGGCGGAAGTGTTTTACTTCCTGGTGCGGTGACGTCACCGCCACGTCACCGCGCCGTCTTGCGGTGGGGATTTTGGTTTGCTCGTGTGTATGGGGCCTAATAGGCATCCCGGGTATGACATTTTTTTAAAATAAAATTATAAATTATAATATAAATAATTATAACAAATGATAATATAATTATAATAAAAATTATTCAATGTAATCAACTCAAAATCACTGAAATTTGCTCAGTTGCAGAATTGTCGCTGTCATTACTTTTTTTTTTTTATGACAAATTTCACCACAAATCGCTATCGCTCAATTCTGCCAGTGATTATAATTTATTATCGCTGTTTTTTAGCTGCTCTAAAACCATTTTTGACATAAAGGGACACTTTTGGTTGCTATGGACAATCTACAGTTTACAGGCAGAAAGAACAGTTTTTATTATATAAAAGTACATGTAGGACACTGGGCAGACCACTAGGGACAAGGGGGGTGTATTTTTTACATAAAGTACTGTAATCTATAAGATTACAGTATACTGTATGTATAGTGTTTGTTTACTTTTTTGAATTTGGCGCCGATCTCCGCCCCCGTGCGTCCCCCGGGCAGGGAACGGAGACCGACGGCACACGGGGACACTGTGTGAATCGAGCGAGCATCCGCTCACTCACACAGCGTGGATGCATCGCTGGATCCAGGAACAAGGTAAGTAAACCTTGCCTGTGGATAATGCGAGGCAATCGCAGCATGAAAATGTAACCCCGAGTCAGACTCGGGAATACCGCCAAGGGGATAAATTAATAGGCTATTCCCCTCTTCAGTCTGCTATATAAATCCTGTATAATAATATTAATAGTTCAAATTACATTTTTTTTTGTGAAAAGAGTCCCGTCATTCAAAAATTATCATTCAGTGTATGATATAAATAGTCCATTTAATTATAAATTTCAAAACCAACCAGGACAATCAAGTTGTTTAAAAAAAAAACACTAGATTGTTTCACACATTAAAAGTTTATCAGTAGATGGCACTCTGATAATGGGGTAGATACCCGGAAATAGGTCAGTAGTAGCGGGAGATCCTCTCAGGCTAGTTACACTAGATTGTTTCACACATTAAAAGTTTATCAGTAGATGGCACTCTGGTAATGGGGTAGATACCCGGAAATAGGTCAGTAGTAGTGGGAGATCCTCTCAGGCTAGTTACTAGACCCTTCCTTATCCTGGGTTGCATTAAAGTGTTTGTCAAGACATTTAGTGAAGTCTACACCAGCCCCTCTATTAGATCCTGGCATAGCACACTGTGTTAGTCTTTTATAAAAACAAGCCTTTTAAATACCTGTTTAAACTGTCTTCAGGCCGGTCACATGACTTGCGGCCGCTGTACAGCTTCGATGGATGGCTTGTGCAGGAGGGACCAAGATCTCCCTCTAAAATCAGCTGGGGAGATCACATGGCCGCTCAGTCCCTCCTGCAGTAGCCCTGGAAACCAGCCAAGAGTCATGTGACCAGCTGGAAGATCGAGCTAAACAGGTATTTATAAGACTCATTTTTAATAAAGAACTACTCAGGGTGGTAGAACAGGCTAATAGAGGGTTTGGCAGTGAGCAGTTATCAGTTTTTATTGTAATAATGTCGGCAGCTGGGGGGGTGGGGGCGGTGCAGAGACAGAGACACGGAGAGGCAGCGAGGAAGGGGTGAGGGGGAGAAAGGAGAGCAGAGTGCAGGGCTGTGGATGACAAAGGCACGTACGCTGACCATGGTGGTCAGGGCTCAGCAGCCCTGATTTTCATGGTCAGCGAGGGGGATACAGGAAGTGGCAGGTTCACTGAGGTTTAGAGAGGTGCAGATTATACAGTGCTGTTTAATCTACTTAAAGAGACCAGAATCTGTATTTTTTATTTTATTTTGGGGTCACCAAAAACTTTAATGACTTCATTTAGTCCCTAAACCCAGCTGCAACAAGAGCAGAGTTTTCCCTTTCTAACCATAAAGCTTTTTGGACATGAGATTATGCCTCAATTACACATAAATCTTTATGTATGTGAGATAATGTTCTGTACAGTTCTTAGTGTGATTTGGCTTTTGTCTTATAGTTGACTGCTGTTAAGTTATTCTCTCAATTCAACAAGGATTGGAAGAGGAGGCTGCTTTGTTACATCACTAAGTAAACGCATTACTGTCAACTATTTTGCCAGTCGATTTGGTTTCCATGCAATTACTATTTGATTGACAGGGCAAGTAAATGAGTAAATTTTTTGGACCGAAATGCTGTGTTGCTAGCTAAATTGAACACTGGAGGTCTTGTTATCTCTGGTAGCCTTTCATGGTACATTTCAATCAAGCACAACCTTATCATGGTCCCTTTGTTTCGCCCGAGCTTTCCTGCAATCCACTTGCACACCAATTCAGTTTATTCTGTGTCTGTTTTAATTTAGAGAAAGATTGTAAAACTTAATCCAGAAGGTTTCCTCATTTCATCGGATTTAAAGAATTGGTCAAAGTTTAGTGTGTGAGTAGTTAACCAGCAGCTAAATCAGCCCAGCGTTTGCTCTTCCATTGTTGACCACTCACAGTCTGGAAAAGGGCAAGCCATGGAGACTGATGAAGAGGAGTTTTTTCTTCTCGAAATGCATATCCCATGATTCATTGCACCCTGACAATGGGAGGAGATCTAAGAGTAGATTGCAATGGCAGCATTAATTGGAGCAAATCCTCCCGGCCACAGCATTTACCAACACACCTGCAACAGCCGATCCTCTCCCTTGCAGACTGTGCTATGGATATAGATTTATTACATGCTCCATGCCTGTCATCCCTCTTGCTTGTGAGTGCATTAACTTTTATTTTTATAGAAGTATATATCGTGGTTGTATCTATATCTACTAGCCATTTAGAGTCCAAGATTTGTGCCCGTAGCAAATATTACTCAAGCTATACAATTGCCAACCATAAATATCACAGAAAATGGGACTAGCAACTGTGAAGAGTAGATAAGTACAAATGTGCTTATTCTGTTATAGTGCTGCAGGTTAGATATTATGAAAATTAATGAAGTGAGGTGCAGTTTGATAATAATCATTGATATTAACTTCATAAAGATATTAAAGGGTCACTAAAGGAAAAAAAAATGTTGCTGAAATGACTGTTTACAGGGTATAGCGACATAAAAGTTAACTGATTCCTTTTCAAAATGATTAAAAAAAGATAAAAATCAATCATATAATGTGCCTGCAGGTTAGTTTCACTTTTGAACTGGCTTCATGTTTCTGTGAAGTAGAAATAGAAACACAGAACAAAAACAAACAAAACCAGGGCAGTGTTTTGTTTTTAAAATGAATCCGATTGGTTCTGGGAAGTTTTAGACACACAGTAATGACAGCTTAGAACACCGTGAGAAAGCTCCCAGCACTGTGGTTATAAGGAAACAGACAAGCAGGAAGTGTGGAGAACAGAGCAGGATTACAGCAACTTCAAAGCAAAAATGAACAATAAGGACATGAAACCAGGACTGCAGTAAGATAAGGGAAGCTATTTAGCTAAAAAAAAAAATTCCTTTAGTGATCCTTTAACTTCATAAAATGAAATTCTAAAACACAAGTCTACAATCATTATTATATGATTTTTATATTATATTGTACGTGTTTTAAAATATCTAATTCACTTTTAACTTTTTTCTCTGTTGTAACCTTTTATTTATTTCTTGGGTTTCAATTTTCTTTGATTTAACATCTTTACATTTTTCAGCAACCTCCTTCTATACACTGAAACTCTATGTCATCCATTTAATTATTTTGTTTTATATATCACAAAAGAAGGAGTCATAAAAGAAAATTAGAAAAAAAGATCAGTTCAGTCACCTCTTCAAGATGAGCTTTGAAATTCTTTCAGGAGTGAATTACCTTATCCTTCTTTAATACCATAATGTTAAATCGTGACAATGTAACAAATTGTTCATAGAAGAGAAGATGTCCATTTTAGTTTAATTTGGTTCTCCAGAATAAACCATAATTATGATGTTCTTCTGCTTCCAAACACCTACTGTACTCTGCTTAACATGGGACAAGTGCAGAGTCCCCATTCTTTCCACAATGTAGTATTTGGCTCTAGAGTGGTCAGTGGCCAGCTCTGAGCAACATTACATGAGTGGCATAGATTCTTGTTTTGGTATAGTTTTTCAACTCGCTAAAGAAAATTTAAGCGGTAGTAAACCACCACTAAAATAAAGATAAAGTGGGCCCGCTGCAGGGTTAAAGTGGTTGTAAAGGCAGAACATTTTTTTATCTTAATGCATTCTATGCATTAAGATAAAAAGCCTTCTGTGTGCAGGCTTCCTCTTCCTCTCTGTCCAGCAATGTCCACAAGTGTCTCAGCCGTCCGAGATTCTCCCTCCTGATTGGGCAAAAGATGGCGGGCCAGGTCAGGGAGCTGTGACTCGTCTCGGGTGCCCCCATAGCAAGCTGCTTTCTGTGGGGGCACTGAACAGGTGGACGGGCCAGAAGCACAGAATAGAGACCAGAGAAGAGAAGGATCCAGACTGCTCTGTGCAAATTCACTGCAACAGAGAAGGTAAGTATACAAGACTTTACAATCACTTTAAGTCATAATGTACTAGTAAGCACCGCATACTAGCACATTATGACAGACTTACCTGTACAGCGAATCCCTCCCGTGTAGCACTGTCACGGATCCCTGACGCTGCCATCTTCCATCAATCTTCCTTTAGCATTTGTGGGCTTCAACTGCATGATTGGCTGGGGTTTCAGTGACGTCAATCCTGCTCATGCAGGTGGTAGCGCTTGGCTCTGGCATGGAGTGGAGCTCCAAAGGTACGGCTCGGGGATGTCTTCCCTTCAGAGTGCACACGCCGGTGACGTTGCCGGCAGCATTCCTTGTAAATATTTCCTAAACAGTGCAAGTTTAGGAGATAGTCACTGTACCTACAGGTTAACTTATTTTAGGCTTTCCTGTATGGAGTTTACCTCCACTTTAAACTGGTGCAATCTACCAGCATAGCTGAACTTGTCATCATGAAAGATACCATTGTGGAGGCTTCTTAATGAAAATGCCAGTTGCCTGTCTGTCATATTGGCCAACTAACATCAATATTTTCACTGGTCTAAATGAAGTATGCAGACCAGGGCTTCAGATTTTTTGGGGTATTTTTTCTAAGTCAGTAACTTATAAATAATTAAAAAAATGATGTGCTAAAAGATGTTTGGTTGCCGCAATAGCTGAGCTGCTCCTGGAAATAATAGTTGCCTGACTGTCTCTGGTTTCAATAGTCACTAACCCTGAACAAGTATGCAGCAGATGTGATTAGAGAGAAGGCAGAACTCCTGATCTGCAAAATTTATTCAGGGATAAATGTTAAAAAGTCTGGAAGCTATTAGATCTGCACAACAATAAGGAACCTGCATTTAGGAGACAGGACTGAAATGGCAGGCCTGATATTTCTTTAGGCACAGGTTTCCAGTAAACCTGTCACAAAACTGGGCAGTACCAACTTAACATAGGATAAAAAATGCATTTATATAGGGAAAGCTGAGATTTGCTTATAAATTTTGCAGTCTAGACATGGGATTTTTCTTGAAGGCATCTCAGTTTGAATTGTCCAGGTTTAAGATTACTTTATCCACTTCAATACTGGACACTTTTACCTCCTTACTGTCCAGGCCCATCTAGTTTTCAGTGCTGTCACACTGTGAATGACAATTGCGCGGTCATACAACACTGTACCTATATACATTTTGCAAACTAAAAATAAATTACCCAAATCAGTGTATATTATGTAGTCTGTAGGAAGGATTTTAGAGTCCACAATGATACCATTGTGGACTCTAAAAACCTTCCTACAGACTACATAATATACACTGATTTGGGTAATTTATTTTTAGTTTGCAAAATATTTAAAAAAAAACTCTGGTGATTAAATATCATCTAAAGAAAGCCTTATTTTTGTGGGAAAAAAATTATAAAAATGTACATATGGTATATATTTATGTGTGTATATATATATATATATATATATATATATATATATATATATATTTATATCATAATTAATCAATCCTGATGTACTGACGACCTCACAATCTCATTTCGTGAGCCCCAAAAAATGTTGTAATTACATACTGTCACAAGTACAGTACAGAGTCCTCATATAACTGGCGTGGCAGTGATCAGAGACACTGATTGGTCAAAGTATGCAAAAATAAACAACAAATTCTTTACATTTTTTAATAATTTTTTTATTAAATTTTTTCTATTTTTTTCATATTTTTTTTACATACAGTGACCAGAGCAATACAGTTTTACCACAGTAACTCTGTACTACTCTGGGGAGGTGATCAGGATTGTTATTTTTCTTTTATGTTTTATACACTACGATTGCCTTTGTGCATTTTACAGCTATAAGCAATCATTTTTTCGGAAATTAAGTGTTTACCATTGTGATTAGCTATAATTGGCCACAGCTAATCACATGTACTGGTGGGCTGTGATTGACCCTGTTTGTACCATGTGATGACTGTGTCCAATCACAGAGCTCATCACAAAAGTACAAAATGACAGGCATGTAACAAAGCCTTTCATTGTGTACAACTTTCATGTGTTCTGCTGTGATTGGCCACAGCGATCACATGGTACCGGCAGTGGGCCAAAATAATGATTCCTCATCAATCCTGACCGGTGGACAGGTCGGGTGACAGGTTGCGGCAAAACGAGGCCCCGTGGGGAGTGCGTGAGGCACTATCCTGGGAGGACGTCCAGGGAGGACGTTCCAGAACAACAGTAAGGGGTTAAAGTAGCGCTATAGGTTTCATGTCACCAGAATTAGTGTCCCCTATGGAAGATTTCCCCTCTATTACTGTTCTGGGGACAATCCAAAATATTGAGTTTTCTTTTTCAAATAGAGAGCAAATCTCACTAATGGGGGCATATACAGCAGGATCATGACAGGTGTTCTAATCCCTCTTCACCCTATCCAAAACGAATAAAACGTTTTGCCTGGAGTTATCTTTTAAATCTAGTGGGTCAGCAAAATTGCCAGTAAACATTTTTTTTTCATAACGAGGTCTGCAGTGGCGGGCCCCCATATTTCACTCATGACAGGTTTACTTTAAATACTTAATAACACCTTGTTTTAAAGATCTGTGGTTGTTTCAAGTGAATCAAGAAAATACGTACCATTGACAATGCAAGCCTCAGATAACACATAATATAGTATCTTGCAGTGTAGACATTCCAGTAACACGCTTCTACAAGTCTGACAAAGAGGACTTATTGAGAATTTCTACAGGGATCGGATGTTGTTCAAAAGAAGATCGACTGAATGCAATGGTCTACATAGCTCAAAGTGCTTATTTTTTCTGTAGATATTAAAAGTGAAAAAACAAACTCGAGTTTGCCTTAGGTCTGTGTTCTGGTTTTAGACTATAAACATGAGATGGCACCTATAGTGAGATTTCAGGTAAGTAGATCTTTTTCTATGTCCCTCTAGTTCTAAACGAGTAATCAACCCTTGTAGTATAGGTGTAGCCCCGTCGTAAGGGTCCCAAAGTTTGGCTTTAGGTCTCATGCCCATGGGGTCTAAAAAAGCTGCTCTAAATGCCAGAGCTGCTGACAGGAAAATGCATCATAAAAATGTACCAAAAGTCGCATATTGCACACATGTTTAGGCACGTTTATGCGCGTATAGGGCCAGATTCACGTATTCCAGAGCATCTTTGCTCTGGAGTAACGCTTCTGATTTGCGTTGCGCTGCCGAATTTTTAGGAGCAAGTGCTGTCATTCACGAAGCACTTGCTCCTAAAGTTGCGGCAGCGCATCGCAAATGAGCCGGCGGAATTCAAATGTCGCGGGTACGGGGCGTGTAGTATGCTAACTACGCGCGATCCCGCCGCCGACGTACTGCGCATGCGTCGAGTGTCAAAACATCCCCGTGCGCATGCTCCAAAATCTGTGAATGAACGTCAATGACGTCACATTCCCATTCATGACCGTTTTACGCAAGCGACGTTTTTTTTTTTTTTCCCGACGCGATGACGACGCCTATACCTAACATAGGATACTCCAGCCCCATGTAGGTATATCTATGCGCCGCGTATCCCGTCCGGAAACGTCGTAACGTCACTGCGTCGCGCCGGATTTCGATCGTGAATTGCCGATTTCCGCTCATTAACATATTTTTTGAGCGTAAATCGGCGGGAACGCCCCCGGCGCCATTTTTAAGTTGAAGTAACGATGCGATGGCGAAACTCAGTTACGCTGCTCGCATCGGAACTTCAACCCGGCGTTTCTTGTTTTCTGGTTACAGAAAACAGAAACGCCGGCTCAAAGCCACTGTTACGCTGGCGGATCACTCGATCCGCCAGCGTAACCTTTCATGAATCTGGCCCATAGTGTTTATGCGTATATTGAATTCTACTGCCCAGAACAGTCATTTATTCTGGCCATCGCAATGCATTTATGTGCATATGTTTTACGTGCATAGTGTTTAAGAATGTTTAGATGCATTTAGATGCATGTTGGTGCATTTATGTTTTTTTTATTTCTGCTGAAATGCTCCTGTCATTAACACGCCTCTGATGGGGTTTTTTCTGCTTGTAAATGTTTCTCTTCTAATACGACTGTAAATGCCTACGTGGGCATAGTTACATAGGCTTACCCATTCAATGCCTGTATAAGCAAAGTTTTAAAACATCCATGAGCCCTTAAAGTATATGTATGGACTAAGGATGAGTTTAGGCATGCTCAGATCCCAGTCTGGACCCACCTGAGTGAGCCCATCAGAAAGCTATCATCTATACAGGCCAATCATTAGCGTCTGAGGCATCCTCCACCCCCAGCCCCATTTACACTGCCTTGAAAAAGTATTCATACCCCATGAGATTTTCCACATTGTGTTATTTTACAAACAAAAACATAAATGTATTTTGTTGGGATTTTATGTGAAAGACCGACACAAAGTGGCACATAATTGTGAAGTGGAAAAAAAATGATAAATGGTTTTCAAATTTTTGCAAATAAATATCTGAAAAGTGTGGCGTGCATTTCTATTCAGCCCCCTGGAGTCAAAACTTTGTAGAACCACCTTTCACTGCAATTACAGCTGCAAGTCTTTGTGGGGATGTCTCTACCACCTTTGCACATCTAGAAAGTGAAATATTTACCCATTCTTCTTTGCAAAATAGCTCAAGCTCTGTCAGATTGGATGGAGAGCGTCAGTGAACAGCAATTTTCAAGTCTTGCCACAGATTCTCAATTGGATTTAGGTCTGAACTTTGACTGGGCCATTTTAACACTTGAATATGCTTTGATCTAAATCACTTCATTGTAGCTCTGGCTGTATGTTTAGGGGGATTGTCCTGCTGGAGGGTGAACCTCCGCTCCAGTCTCAAGACTTTTGCAGACTCTAATGCAGCGTACACATGGTCATTTTTGTGGTGAAATAAAACAACGTTTTAAAAAACGTCATTTAAAATGATCGTGTGTGGGCAAAACGTTGTTTTATGTATTCTGAAAAACGACAAAAAAAAAAAATCGAACATGCTTCAATTTTTTATGACGTTTTTCAGAATGTCGTTTTTTGTGTCACAAAAAATGATCGCGTGTACGCTAAAACAAAGTTTAAAACAATGTTTTTAAACCCGCGCATGCTCAGAAGCAAGTTATGACGCAAGCTTGAATGGAACAGAGCGCCGTCGTACGTGTTGTACGTAACCACGCTTTGCAAGAGCATTTTCAGAAAACGATGGTGTGTAGGCAACGTCGTTTTTTAAAATGAAGTTTAAAGAGGAGTTCCACCCATTTTTTAAACTTGAGCTATATTAAATCTCCTAAAAAAATCCTTTTCACATTGGCATGTATTTATTTATTTTTCTGTCAAGAAATACCTTTTTTTCTTTATTTCTTCTTGACTTCCGCCCCTAATAGCCTAGGCGATTACAAGGGTTTCTGGGATATCGCCTACTGCCGAGATCTCGCGTTATTTGCCGATGACGCGAATGGCCAATGACAGGCGAAAGGGAGGAGGGTGCGAGCGAGCGGTAGGAAACATTCTGACAGCCCGCAGCTCGCCTCCTCCCACACGGCCGTTGTTTGGGGGGGGGGGGGGATGAGGTGACGGCTTGACAGCACCCGCTACTATACCTCCCAGCGGTGGGAGAGGAGGTCCGAGGTGGCGGCGTACAAAGTGCTTGTTCGGCGGCAGCGGCATCAGCAACAGCAACCCCCCGCCTAACAACTCTTTTTCTCGTTCGGCGGCAGCACCCAACCCCCCCACCCCCACCCGCTTCTCTAACGGCTCTAGTCCCATGGATCCAGCTCCCTCCTTATTTTACATGAATTGACATTGCTATGGCAACCACTCAGGCATCACAAAAGTCCAGGAAATGAACACAGAACGGCTTCACACAGCCCACCCACAGCCCACAGCCAAAATGGAACCTGCCTGCATCCGAGATCTGTGAGTAAAAGATTTTTTTTCAAGAAAGTAAAGGAACAATAAAATATGCCATGTTAGTAATGTTATTTTTCAGGTTTTAAAAATTACAGAGCAGTCATTAAAAAAATTTTTTGGGGGGGGACTGGAATTCCGCTTTAAAAAACTTCCTTTTTTTTTTATGAGGAAAAACAATGATGTTTTACAAGACAAAAAACGACCGTGTGTACGCGGCATAATGGGTTTTCTTCTAAGATTTCCCTGTATTTGGCACCATCAACCTTCTCCTCTACTCTGATCAGCTTCCCTGTCCCTGCTGAAGAAAATAGTATAATGGCGAATACCACGTTAACTAATTATAAACTAAATCCAAGTGTAGCTGCCAGCACTACATTTGACAAACAATTGTGAACAAATATAGTACCGTATATAAAAAGTGCAGCGCTGAAGATAAATCAAATATGAAATATGAACCGACTCCCAAAATCATATATGGGCCAGTAGAGTACCATAGAGTACCAAAACAATATGATTATTGTGTACCAAAAAAGTAAAATTGAATTTCAAGGGGTGTGAATACTTTTTCAAGGCACTGTATACATGCCTATTCTGTATGTGCAGCTGTGAAGCAGGGAATTCTTTGGGAGCCTATGATTGGCCCAGTACAGGTGACATCTTCCTGGGTGAAAACTGGGATTTGAACATGCCTGAGCTCATCCCTAGTCCACTCATACATTTTAAGGCTCGGTTCACACTGCCTTGACCCGAAGGTCATGCGACTTACAGTGTGACTTTACCAAGCGACTTAAGTACTACTTGAGGCGACTTTGAAGAGATTCGGGAAATTCCTGGAAAATCTTCCTGTAATGTAGGATCCAAAATCACATAAATATATATAGATGAGCATCCGACTTGGAGGTGACACAAGTCAGAAATAACTAGCCTTGAAGTATTAAAGGAGCCTTTTCTAAAGTCGGAGCGACTTCAGTAGTGCTAATTAAGAGAGCTCTCATTGACTAACCTGAGATTTCACATGTCACATAACTTGGGGTCTCACAAGTCGGAGCCTAAGTCACAACAGTGTAAACTGAGCCTAAGGGCTCGTGTACACACCTGAGCTTATCACTAGTAGTGATGAGCGGAATACGCCATATTCGATTTCGCGATATTCCACGAATATATAGAAGAATATTCGCGAAATATTCGTTAATATCGAATATTCGTGATATTTTATCAAAAAAAATAATGCGAATGCGAAATTTCGCTAATGCGAATGCGAAAATTGATTGCGAAATTCTCGTCAACACGCGAAAACGGAGATCATTTCCTGGATTACTAAACTAATATGCACTAAACACTAACTCAACTTACACAAACTTATATGACTAAACTAAAGCTAATTTTTTATTTTTTTTTATACACAAAACACAGAAGGGCAGAGAAAGTATTTGCGAATATTCGTAATACGAATATTCGCATTGCGAATATTCGGCAACATAAAAGGATCGCCTCAGCTACTCGGCCCAGGGTCTCTAATCATACCAGCAATGCTTTTAGACGTCGATGGAGATCACTAGGATGTGATCTGTTTTAAAAATAAATTTGAAAAAATACGAATATTCGCAATAGCGAATATTCACCGCGATATTCAATTTAATACTCGAATATGCAATATTCGTAACGAATATTCGCAATGCGAATATTCGTGAGCAACACTAATCACTAGTCTGGACAAAATAAAAAAAGAATATCAGTACAACTCTGCAATGCAGTATATACACATTTCCCAATGTTTTGTATCATAAAAACGCACAAAAAGTATAGAAGACTGCCAGATATGGAATGAGTTTCTAATTTTCTGTAGGGCGCTGACAACTCTGCCTCGTCTAAACTCCCAAGCAGTGCTATATAAGCGCAGTCTGGAACTTTTCATTAGGCTGCTTTCACACTGCCAGCACGGGGGCGTCACCAGTAAAGCGCTGCTATTTTTAGCAGCGCTTTACTGTAGTTTTTGTGCCGCTAGCAGGGTGTTTTAAACCCCCGCTAGCGGCCAAAAAAGGGTTAGAATCGCCCATGATTTCAATGAGCAAGGGGGCTTTAAGAGCGGTGTATACACCGCTCCTACAGTGCCTCAAAGATGCGGCTAGCAGGACTTTTTTTACCGTCCTGCCAGCGCATCGCTCCAGTGTGAAAGCCCTCCCCTGTCAGCCCTGCTACACTTGGCCATGGCCTTTGTTGGCTATGCAGAAATCTAACCCTGACTGGTGGATTCCAGTTCTCTGACCATTAGCTTAGCTGGAAAAGGAGACCTACAGTACATGCCGTTTGTGCCTGGGGTCAGGGAGTATTTGGCAACAACTATATTCTGAAAACACTATGCCAGTCACACAACTACAGATCTTGAAATAAATGGAATGGAGTGGACTCATAATTGTAAATGTACTCTTTTATCTCACTCTGGCCTAACAAATAACTCCCACTGACTACATAAAGTTTTATTTAGTCATTATGACACTGACGTTGCGGCTATTATAACTGATGTTGCTACATGTGTTTAAGCCCAGGTTCACACTGGGTACGATTTGTTTCGATTTGAGATTGTCGGCAATGACACCGTCCTAATCGGTGCGACGCCGCATCTGCGGCGCTGCACCGATTTCAAAAAGTAGTTCCTGTACTACTTTTTGCGATTTTGGGCCGCGATTTACATTGACATCTGTGCAGAAACCTGCACAGATGTCTCTTAAATCGCGGCCGAAATCGGGACTGCCAGCGGGAGTGAAATCGTGCGAGTTCAGGTGAACTCGCACGGCTTCACTCCCACAGCCCAGTGTGAACCAGGGCTAAACAAAAGAATGAGTTAGAAATTGTATCTGCTGTGTTTATCTGGGAAGAAAATAAACCTCCCCCAAAGTTCCCCCAAAGTTTAAGAGTCGGTTCACACTGGGGCGACTTGGGATCCGACTTGAAGTCGTCTCAAGTCGTCCCAAGTCGTGCTGTCCAGAAAAGCAATGTAAGTGAATGGGAGCGGTGTTAATACACACTACTCAGAAGAGGTTCCTGTACTACTTCAATCAGACTTCTAGGCGATTTGTACCCATTGATTTCAATGGAAGTCGCTTCCAAGTCTGATCACTGTTTTAATTTAAGCGACCTTTCAGCAAGATAACATACATTTCTCAGGCAAACCCCTCCCTCCCCCAGAGCTGATTGTTGTTTTATTGGCCACTGGAATGTCTCCTGACCTGAAAAGGACTTCAAGTCGTGTTGTAAATCGCCCCAGATCGCCCTGTGGTTCATGCTCAAATCGTGTTGAAGTTGCTTCTGAAAGTCGTGCTGGAAGTCGTGTCGCCCCAGTGTGAACCGACTCTAAATGTCAGAAGTCTGAGAATACCGTTACACATCTGCTATACATTGTAAAACAACACAAATAAAACTTGGTAAGGCATAACAAAGGAACGCATTGAGGGCTGTATTTTCATTGCCAGATTGAAAGCACACACGCCTCGAGAAATACTCCACATTTCTGTGTCACAGTGCATGCTGCATGGAGCATAACATGACCGGAGTTGTCCCAGCTCATACATGGCTCAATGTACACAAATGTTAAATCACAAGTAGCAAACAAATAGTGACATCAGCAAGGTGTCTGAGGAATGGAAGGAATTAAGCATTGTAAAAATATATCAAATAAATGATAAATTTGTTTTTAGGATATGTACAGCTAATTTTTCAGCATAATGACCATGCATTAGCTTTGCTTTGGAAGCATGTTAGCCACTGTTACGTGATCTGCACTCTGTGTCCTATTAATATAGTAAGAATTATGTCTTCATTAATCAGTCCCTGAGCCCAAAATTAAATACTAGCCTTCAACAGAAGTCATATACACACTCTATTACAAATCTAGTCATGAGCTAGTTAAATCTTCTAGTATTATTTGCATAGCATATGCAGGAAATCCAAATAAAATGCTATCTCCATTTGGTGTGGCTGGTGGGAACAAAACCATTAAATCCAAGGGGGCTAACCAAATTGTCAGTGTGCTGCTTTAATAATACAGCATCAAATATAAACACCACAGATTAATCTGAACCTATCTTGGTCAACAATGAATATACAGTACATACAGTATCAGGGTTCAGTGTGTATTTCACATATAAAACTTAACAGATATGAACACATGTAAATATGTATTCCATACCTGTGGGACCATTGTGGTAGTAGAGAATAACTAGATTAGTCACCGCTGTCTTCCAGGTCCTTGTGGTACTTTTACAGAATGCCTTGCATTTTTTCTCAAAGAATGTAAACCATTCTCTGATTGGATGAGGTGAAGATCATGATGTCACCACCCCATCTCTTCACCACGCCCAATCAGAAAAGGCCTTGCATTCATTGAGAAAAATGTAAGTTGTTCTGTGACTACAACCATCATCGTTTTCCACAGCCCATCTATCTGTTCTCTTTCTTTATTTTACTTATTTTAAGCCCATGAATAGAGCCGCCAGGATCCTTAGACAACATTCCCTCCCAACAACCCCCCCCCCCCCCATTCAACATCCCCCATCCTTGCATTCATTGAGAAAAATGTAAGGCATTTTGTGACTACAACCATCATCTTTTTCCACGGCCCATCTACCTGTTCACTTTCTTTATTTTACTTATTTTAGGCCCATGAATAGAGCTGCGCCAGGATACTTGGAAAACATCCCCCCCCCCCCCCCCAACACCCCACCCCCCTCCCCTTTCCATAAATTCATTGAGAAAAATGTAAGGCATTCTGTGACTAGAACCATCATCTTTTTCCACATCTATCTGTCCTCTTTCTTTATTTTACTTATTTTAAGCCCATGTATAGAGCTGCCAGGATCATTGGACAACACCCAAGTTCCCCCCAGGTTGTGTCATGTTTAGCCTTGGCATTTGACACATAACCTATGAGTTGGGGTGCCAGTGCTGGAGGGGCTTTGGAGATATAAATCTAGCCCTGGGTTTGGTATTATGCTCAAGCTATTAACATGTATGTCTCAACCACTCATAAATAAGAAATAACACAGGCCTAATGCATAAGAAGCTCTTGTTAAAAAATGTTTTTGTTGTCCTTAATAAAAAGATTTCTTAATTAATCTTTAAACCTAAAATGTAAAAATGACTACATTTAATTTCCACTGGCTTCTATAAGTGGGTTGGCAAAACTAAGGGTCACTGCCATTAGCTCTGGGAATAAGGCTTTTAATGCCAAAAAACAAATGCATGGTAAAGTAACCCTGACCTATAACATTTTCCCATTCCTTAAGGCCGCCTACACATGATAATTTTTTTCCGATGAAACTGGTCCAAACCGAGCGTGTGTACGGCTCATCGGACCGTCGTCCGTCGGACCAAAGTTTTAAAACTTGCTTTAAAATCGTACCGATGGACGCCTGACCATCGAACCAAACCGATGGTTAGTACTCAAAAGCATCGGACCAAAAACCTGTGCATGCTCAGAATCGAGTCGACGCATGCTTGGAAGCATTGAACTTTGTTTTTTCAGCACGTCATTGTGTTCTACGCCACCGCGTTCTGACCCGATCAGATTTTGGACTGATGGTGTGTACGCACATCAGACCATCAGGCCACTTCAGCGGTGAACCGATGAAAACGGTCCATTGGACCATTCTCATCGGGTTGGAGCGATCGTGTGTACGCGGCCTAAGTCAATTCCAATGCGGCGTACACACGATCATTATTTGGGTTGTATAAAACGATGTTTTTAAGGGTCTAGAAAAAACAACGTTTTTTTCAACCTGATCATTAAAACGGCCTTGCCTACAAACAATCGTGAACAAAAATAATGCTCTAGCAAAGCGTGGTGACGTACAACTTCACTATAAAGGGGACGTTCCATTCGGATGACGCCACCCTTTGGGCTGCTTTAGCTGATTTTGTGTTAGTACAAGACGATTTGCGCTTTTCTGTCTGTTACAGCGTGATGAATGTGCTTACTCCATTATGAACGGCAGTTTTACCAGAACGAGCGCTCCCGTCTCATAACTTGCTTTTGAGGATGCGCAGATTTTTCACGTCGTTAAAGCCCACACATTTTTTACAACCCGAAAAATTACAACGTTAAAAACATTGTTAAAAAATAGAGCATGTTCGATTTTTTTTTGGCCGTTTTTCAGAACCCGAAAAATGCTCTGAAGCCCACACACAATTGTTTTAAAACATCATTTTTTACAACCCGAAAAATGATGGTATGTAGGCGGCATAAGACTTAACCCTGACACTTCATTGCCATTGAACTTTAACGCTTAATTTTTACCTTAAAATTTTGTCTTAAAGTAAAAGTCTACCCAAAAGTTGGGGCAGGAAGTAAAGCACTAATCTCTCCCCCCAAAAAATGGCAGAAATTCTAACTTTTCCCCACTGTACTAAGAGGGATGTTTTATCACTGTCTGTGTTCATTTTCCTCAACTTTAGTCTTGGATTGTACCAGTCCCCTAAACAGGAAGTACGTGGAAATCTCCCACAGGGTCAAAGGACTCACATACAGCACCTGACAGAAGTTAAAACTCTATCAAAAATGAAAATGAGTAAACAAATAAAAAAATATTATGGGCACACTTCTACTTGAACCTTTAACCTAACACTTTAAATTAACCTTTAACCACTTAAGACCCGGACCAAAATGCAGTTAAAGGACCTTGCCCCTTTTTGTGATTTGGCACTGCATCACTTTAACTGACAATTGCGCGGTCGTGCGACGTGCCTCCCTAACAAAATTGGTGTCCTTTTTCCCCCACAAATAGAGCTTTCTTTTGGTGGTATTTGATCACCTCTGCGGTTTAAATTTTTTGCGCTATAGACAAAAATAGAGCGACAATTTTGAAAAAAATGCAATATTTTTTACTTTTTGCTGTAATAAATATCCCCCAAAAATATATAAAAAAATATATTTTTCCTCAGTTTAAGCCGATACGTATTCTTCTACATATTTTTGGTAAATCGCAATAAGTGTTTATCGTTTGGTTTGCGCAAAATTTATTGCATTTACAAAATAGGGGATAGTTTTATTGCATTTTTATTATTTTTTTTTTTACTACTAATGGCGGCGATCAGCGATTTTTTTCGTGACTGCGACATTATGGCAGACACTTCGGACAATTTTGACACATTTTTGGGACCATTGTAATTTTCACAGCAAAAAATGCATTGTTTATGCAATTTAAAATGCATTGTTTACTGTGGAAATGACAGTTGCAGTTTGAGAGTTAACCACAGGGGGCACTGATGGGGTTATGTGTGAGCTGAAGTGTGTTTACAACTGTAGGGGGGTGTGGCTGTAGGTGTGATGTCATCGATTTTGTCCCCCTATAAAAGGGATGACACGATCGATGCTGCCGCAGTGAAGAACGGGGAAGAACGGGGAAACCGTGTTTACACACGGCTCTCCCCATTCTTCAGTTCCGGGGACCGATCGCCGGATTCCACCTGTATGTGCATGTGCCCAGCCGTGCCATTCTGCCGACGTAAATTTGCAGGAGGCGGTCCTTAAGTGGTTAAAGTGGGTATGAATTTAAAAAGTAAAGATTTGCTATGTTGTAGCCAACATTTAGAAATCCAAATTGTACGGAAGTAGTACCTTTTTACATGAATCACTCCTGGGAAATAGCAATGCACGTCCTAATATGTGAGGGCGCCTCATGTGCCTACAACCTTAGAGTTGTATATCTGCACTGTGAAATCTAAGACATTGCTTTCACTGACTGCTAGTCTTGTGCTGCTCACTGTTCTCCTAGGTGCTCTGACATTAGGAAGTACAGAGACAGCACGAAAAAAAAAAAACATAGTAAGTCAAGTGATGGGGAAAAGTAATGGGGAGGGCATTACTATTGACTACTTTGTCGCATCTGCCTACCTTTTTTTGGGGGGTTGGGGGGACACAGTTTTTGGAGTTTGTCTTTAACCTGAAAATTGACTCTTCATTCCCCCCTACACTAACCCTTAAGCCCTGTACATACGGGCCAGATTCTCGTCAGGAAAAAGACTACTTTTCCTGGTGTGTACAGAATGCAGTGACATCATCGACTACGACAAGCATGCGCTCATCACATTCTTTGCTGTCGTCGTGATCTGGCTTCACCCTACCTATGCCTTGGAAGCTACCGCGCATGCATCAAAGTAATGTAGGGCATGCGCGGGTTTCCATGGAGAGGTAAGTATACACACGCTCGGGTTTCTCGGCAGGAAAACACTGCCGAGAATCTCACAACGAGAAAATAGAGAACAGATTCTCTATTTTTCTCGTCTAGATTCTGGGCAGTTTTCTTGACAAGAAACCTCGTACACACGCACGGCTTACTCAGCAAGAAAGCTCTGCCAGCAGTTTTCTTGCTGGTTCTTGCCGAGAAAACCATGCGTGTGTACGAAGCTTAACTCTGAGGCTGCGTACACACGATCGAACATTTCCGCTGAAACTGGTCCGCCGACCAGTTTCAGCGGACATATCCGATTGTGTGTACGACCACTGGACAGGTTTTTCCAGCGGACAAATTTCAAAGCATGCTGGAAACATGTCCGTCGGACATGTCCGCTGGTTAGTACGCCTAACCAGCGGACATAAATCTCCCGCATGCGTCGAATGGATTCGACGCATGCGTGGAAGTATTTTACTTCCTGCATTGGTGACGTGGCGGCGTCAACTTCACCGCCACGTCACCTCGCCGGACCAAATATCCGAGGAGACATGTCTGCTGGAAACGGTCGGACATGTTTCAGCGGACATGTCTCCTCGTCTGTACGCGGCCTAACACTTTAGGGTAACTTTACTCTCTCCATCAACAATAACTATCTTATTTATTTATGATGCTAGCCTTAGTAAATAGATAGGGATGTATAATATATTTACTTGCTCTAAACTTTTTTGTTTGACATTTCTTCAGTTGCTTCCTGGTTTCTGGCCTAGGCCAAAATGATGTCATACATCCCTGGAGTCTTCATGGGCATTTTTTTTTCATCTGGAAGAGGGGTTATCTAGGTTAAGCATGCCCTCCTGCCTAAATGCCTACGTTAAGTGAAGATAGATTTCAGGAAGTAAATGCTACATGAATCATCTGCCCTTACTTAAGATGGCCACGGCTAGGAATGTTTTTCAAAGTGATTTCTTGAGAAATAAAACATAGAGACATGGATGGATGGGAGAATTTGCTTGGGATATTAAAAATGAACTAATAACTTTTTCCATTTGTGGTGCTCAGATAGAGTTAAATTCTGCTTTAACTAACCCTTAATATTAACCCCTAACATGAATTTAGTAGGCCAACTCTGGGCTTACCAGGTCCCCTTGCCCTGTAGTATTACAAAAAAAAATAGTATACTTTTTCCAGCTGTCTTTGGTCCAGTCCAGTGATATCACATCGGTGACCAGGTAAGTCTGCAGATAAAGGCACCCAAGATTAGGTGAATAAAGTAGCTGGAGCTGCTTTTTTTATTTTAAGGCTGTACGGGGTGGAATTTCTCTCTCTCTCTCTCTCTCTCTCTCTCTCTCTCTCTCTCTCTCTCTCTCTCTCTATGTTCTAAGATGGATTTCTAACATTTTTTATACAGTATCTCACAAAAGTGAGTACATCCCTCAAATTTTTGTAAATATTTTAATATATCTTTTGTGACAACAGTGAAGAAATTACACTGGTGGATGTTAGAGACGTTGCGCTCCTCCACCTTCTATTTGAGTATGCCCCACAGATGTACAATATGGTTTAGGTCTGGAGACATGCTTGGCCAGTTCATCACCTTTACCCTCAGCTTCTTTAGCAAGGTAGTGGTCGTCTTGGAGGTGTGTTTGGGGTGGTTATGTTGGAATACTGCCCTGCGGCCCAGTCTCCGAAGGGAGGGGGATCATGCTCTGCTTCAGTATGTCACAGTACAAGTTGGCATTTAGATTTCCTCAATGAACTGTAGTTTCTCAGAGTAGGCACCACTCATGCAGCCCCAGATCATGACACTCCCACCACCATTCTTGACTGTAGGCAAGACACACTTGTCTTTGCACCCCTCATCTGGTTGCCACCACATACGCTTGATACAATCTGAACCAATTATGTTAATCTTGGTCTCATCAGACCACAGGACATGGTTCCAGCAATCCATGCCTTTGGTCTGCTTGTCTTCAGTAAACTGTTTGCAGGCTTTGTTGTGCATCATCTTTAGAAGAGGCTTCCCTCTGGGACAATAGCCATGCAGAGGAATTTGGTGCAGCTTGCGGCCTATGGTCTGAGCAGGCTAACCCCCCACCCCTTCAACCTCTGCCGCAATGCTGGAAGCACTCATACGTCTATTTTCCAAAGACAACCTCTGCATATGACACTGAGCATGTGCACTCAAACTCTTTGGTTGACCATGGTGAGGCATGTTCTCAGTGGAACCCTGTCCTGTTAAACCGCTGTATGGTCTTGGCCAACGCGCTGCAGCTCAGTTTGAGGGTTTCGGCAATATTCTTATAGCTTAGGCCATGTTCATGTAAAACAATTATTTTTTTCAGATCCATAGAGGTGATCTTTGCCATGAGGTGCCATGTTGAACTTCCAGTGACCAGTATGAGAAAGGGAAAGCCAAATTTAACACACCTGCTCCCCATTCACACCTGAGACCTTGTAATGAGTTAGGGAAAATGTAAAATGTTGTCAAATTTGGACATTTTTACCTAGGAGTGTACTCACTTTGGTTTCCAGCAGTTTAACATTAATGGCTGTGTGTTGAGTTATTTTGAGGGGACAGCAAATTTACACTGTTATACAAGCTGTACACTCACTACTTTATGTGGAAATGACAGAAGCTGTTGACTCTCACTAGCTGGGGGTCCCTAAAAAGTTCCTCAAACCAGAAAAAGATTATCTAGTTATTGGAAAGACAACCCTGTTTTTCAGAAACCACCAGGAAGTGGTTCACTCTGCTCAGGTTGCTACATTCTTAAATATTCCATAATTCCATTTGTTTATATCATAAAAGTGTTAAACATTAACCACTTGCTCCTTGTCATTATTTCCCCATATTTGTGTGAAGCAAAGCTGAATAGAGAAAGTGGTTATACAATCTAGGATTTACATATGATCTGCTTTGTGTCAAAAATGAAAAAATCCAAACAATGAGCGTTAAACTCCAAAGAATAATGAAGATGGTGTTCTGTACAGGCTAACCCAGAGAGTGAATTGGTGCAGCTGACAAAAAGGTCAGAAAAGCACTGCTAGAGCTAGCAATGGTATAAATGCGATCCTGATGAAGGATCCTCTTCCACATCTAATCAGCCAGTACAGACATCATATTTTGCTGTTTTTAATCATGCCAGTGCATAAGGACCATTTATCCTTTTCATCTCTAACAATCTGGAAAGTTTGGTGTAATACATAAACATCTATAATGAAATACAGTGGGAACAAAGTTCCCTATCACAGACAAAGGCGATCCTTTGATGATCAGCAGCTGCTGGGAAAAACAGAGAAGTCCACCAAATTGGCAGATTGTAACAAGGGTAAAATAGGCAGCTGGATGGGGTCTTAAACTCCAGGGTCCATGGGAATGCTAACAACAATGAGAGGCTTTCTGTTACTCTCAATAAGAGCCGGTTCACACTGGGTTCACACTAAGGCAACACGACTTCCAGCACGACTTTTACAGGCAACTTAGAGACGACTTGAGCACGAACAGCAGCGCGACTTGGGGCGACTTAAAATGCGACTTAAGTCGCCTCCAGGACAGGCGACAAAGCCAGTGGCCAGTCACCTCTGATGAAGCTACGTGATGTGGCGTAACTGGTAAGGACCTGATACACAAGGAACAGGAAGAGTTTGTATCCACCGCATCGCTTTCATTGTTGCTGCTTTGTTTTTATCCTATGTACGTTTTCTACCTTTACCTATTAAAATTCCTTTGATGTACTTCACCATTGAGTGTCTCTTTTGATTTTCACTGGAACCCGACTGCTGACATTACCTGTGAGGCCATCATACACCCGTGGTGACAGACAGGAGTTGGGAATCAACAGAGAGGAGCCATCCCTGGATCTATTTACACCCATACAAGTCTACTTATACCTGGTTTAAGGTAAGCGCTCTGTGAGCACAGCACCTAGAAGAATTTGTATAAGAAGACTGAGAAGAGAAGATTTGTTTTCACCTTTTGGTTACACCAGGACACTTGTCATCTTTTGTTACTATTTGTTTTTTAGTTTTCTCTTTTTTATGCATTGTGTTTGCATTGGCCATCAGCACTCATTGCACTCATAGCCACGCATCGTCCATCTTTTCCCATTATTAGTCTCATACGCACTTTCATCATCACTTATTATTATTTGCGCTTATCAACTTCCCCATTCATTCATTCACTATAGGACTTATTCATTCATTTATTCACTATTTAGATTAAGCAGCACAGGACAAATTATTCACGGTCACTTTACACTTAAGTGGTGGTGCGGCAGCACTTTTTCATTCAAAGCCAGTTGCCAACTTCTAATGTAAGCCCTTAGGACACCCATCTGTGTAGGTTTTCGCTGCAGTACCATAAAACAAAACTGGCAAATACCAGTGGTCAGACAAACTTATAAGAGCCATCATTTCTAAATTTCGTAATGCATACGATTTGATGTAAACCCCAAAAATTCATATGAGATTCATACCACCACTTTTGCAGAGCTTTGTACACACATGCATTTAGCTATATGCTCTATAGGCCAGGGATCTCCAAACTATGGCACTCCAACTGTTGCGAAAATTACATGTCCCTTGAGGCATTGTAAAACTCTGACTTTCATAGATATTAAGGTTGTCCCGATACCGATACCAGTATCGGTATAGGGACCGATACCGAGTATTTGCGGGAGTACTTGTACTCCCGCAAATACCCCCGATGCCTAAATAGAATATTTGCCGCCATCGCCGCCGCCGCTGCCGTCGCCGTATATTGCAAAGCCGCTGCTGCCGCGTTAATCACTGTGCGGCGAACATTACAGGCACCTTTAGTTTGAATAGCTGTTTTGCCCGCCGTGCCGTGTATAGACACTCCCCCTTGCTCGGGATTGGACGGATCTGTCTAATCCCGAGCAATGGGGAGTGTCCTTTACACGGCGTGGCAGGGAAAACAGCTATTCAAACGAAAGCTGCCTGTAATGTTCGCCCCACGGTGATTAACGTGGCGGCGGCGGCATGATCATCATTAGGTATGGGTGACATGGCTGCATATGTTTGGAGACAAGGCTGGATATATGTGGGGGGACATGGCTGCAATATGTGGGGGGACATGGCTGCATATATGTGGGGGACATGGCTGCATATATGTGGGGGGGCATGGCTGCATATATGGGGGACATGGCTGCAATATGTGGGGGGACATGGCTGGATATATGTGGGGGGACATGGCTGCAATATGTGGGGGGACATGGCTGCAATATGTGGGGGGACATGGCTGCATATATGTGGGGGACATGGCTGCATATATGTGGGGGGACATGGCTGCATATATGGGGGACATGGCTGCAATATGTGGGGGGACATGACTGTATATATGTGGGGGGACATGGCTGCATATATGTGGGGGGACATGGCTGCAATATGTTTGGGGACATGGCTGCATATATGGGGGACATGGCTGCATATATGTGGAGGACATGGCTGCATATATGTGGGGGACATGGCTGCATATGTTTGGGGGACATGGCTGCATATATGTGGGGGACATGGCTGCATATATGTGGGGGACATGGCTGCATATATGTGGGGGACATGGCTGCATATGTTTGGGGACATGGCTGCATATGTTTGGGGACATGGCTGCATATGTGGGGGGACATGGCTGCATATGTATGGGGACATGACTGCATATATGGGGGACATGGTTGCATATGTGGGGGACATGGCTGCATATGGTGGGGGGGCATGGCTGCATTTATGGGGGGACATGGCTGCATTTGTGGGGGGACATGGCTGCATTTGTGGGGGGACATGGCTGCATTTGGGGACACATTTAAAAAAAAGTATCGGTATTCGGTATCGGTGAGTACATAAAAAAAAGTATCGGTACCTGTACTCGGTCCTAAAAAAGTGGTATCGGGACAACCCTAATAGATATGACTAGGCATGATGGGAATTGTAGTTCCTGAACAACTGGAGGGCCATAGTTTTGAGAACCCTGCAATAGGCCATCACTCGTGATGGCCCTCCAGTTGTCCTTGCATCTTTCCCTCCGATAGATTTGATGGGTAAGCGCTTTACTCTGAATGTAGTAAGGGCTGCAGGCCACACATCCACAGATTCTTTCCACATTTGTCCGCATGTTTGCTGGCTAGAACAACTTTTTTTTTCCTTTTAAATAAACAGGATAAAATTGTTGGGCCTACTGGGAGCTGCTGTTTTTTCTTAAAGGCTTTACGGTGTTATATAGGATTACTAAGCCAGAGGAGCTGCAGATGTTAAATAGACTTGTAGTGTGCAATTTTTTTCACATCTGTGAGTATATAATGACTGATGATAGTATAAACAAGTATCATTCTTTAGGTAAGTATACTGCAAAAACATAAAAATCATGTAACTCATTTTGCAAGCAGTTTCAGCCTTCCATAGTCTGATCACTGGAAGATGAATTGTTCTGAGTTATTACACTTCGCTCTTTGCTTGGTTTTGCCTGTTATGTAACAGGAAAAAATATATCTTTCTGTGTGTGTAAAGAGTTCTTGAACTCAGCTGCATGATTTTGCCAGCTAAGCAGTTTGTCTTAACAAGTGTAGATTGTTTTCAGACAGATATCTCCATAGAGAAATTATTAGAAGTCTTGTTTGTGTCACTAAGGATATATTCCTATTACTGCATTGTAATATGCTTTTCAACAGATCTTAAATGATCTTCACATTAAAAAAACACAGTCATTCTTTAAGTCTCTTGTGTACACAAACCTTAAGCCGGAAAGAAATTGAAAAAGTACATTTTATCTGCTTAGCCAGTTAAAATCTACTTTCTAGTTAAAGAAACCTTTCACGTTAGATATACAGCTTAATTACATGGTGAGCCACTGACCTGGAATGAACACGCAGTGAGAAAAGTTGGAAATACAGACCTGACATATGCCTTGTACACACAATGAGATTATCGGATGAACGTTTGTCCGTTTCTTTTTTTTCTTTGCATGCTAGTCTCATATCAAAAATAAAGCGTTTACTAAAGTTCCGAAAAATTCTCATATGACAGAATGAAATTTGGAAGTGCTGTAATGTGTTGTACAGTAGTGTACCTGTATTGTATTTTATTTTCAATTGACACATGTCCTGATTAAACAAAAATGTTCATGCTTGTCCCATCGGATAATTTAGCATTAATTGTTGTGGTCGGCTCTAGAAAGCTGTGTATAAATGATCACATTATCCTACGGCCGGGACCACCGATTTTTCAAACCATGGCACCCCTTCTAGATACTCCCATGTTAAACGTAAGTCTAGTCATGGACACAGTGAGGCATAGGCACAGTGAGGCATGGACAGTGAGGCATGGACACAGTGAGGCATGGGCACAGTGGGGCATGAACAGTGAGGCATGGGCACAGTGAGGCATGGGCACAGTGAGGCATGCACATGGACACAGTGAGGCAAAGTGAGGCATGCAGATGGACACCCAAGGCTTATACTTGAGTCAATACATTTTCCCAGTATTTTGTGGTAAAATTAGGTGAGCCGGCTTATACTCGAGTACATACGGTAATATTATCATAAAGCCAAGTCACACCAAAGCATATCAAAGTGTTTCAAATAAATACATCATAAAAATTTGCTGGACAAGGGTTCTTTGTTTTACAAATGTTTGCACCCGACACATTTTAAAGTCTCCTTCTTCCTCAGGGATGCTTTCCTATGCATATAAGGCCACGTACACACGATCAGACCGCTCCGATGAAACTGGTCCGACGGACCGTTTTCATTGGACCACGCTGAAGTGATCTGATGGTCTTATGTAAGTACACACCATCGGGCCAAAAATCCGATCAGACCAGAACGCGGTGACGTAGAACACAACGACGTGCTGAAAAAACGAAGTTCAATGCTTCCAAGCATGCGTCGATTTGATTCTGAGCATGCCCGGGTTTTGGTCCGATGCTTTTGTGTACTAACCATCGAATCTGTCCGGCGGACAGGTGTCCGTCGGACAGATTTTAAAGCAAGTATTAAAACTTTGGTCCGACGGACAACGGTCCGATGGGCCGTACACACCATCAAACTGGTCCGATGAAACTGGTCCGATGAAACTGGTCTTAAGGCCAGTTTCATCGGACCGGTCTGATCATTTGTACGCGGCCTAAGGTGTGCTATAATTCAAAATATATAATATAAATAATCCCTAACTTTTCTGACAAGCATACTCAGCTGACATAGGACAACCTGCACTATTTTTAAGAGAGAACAACGAAATCTAGATTTACAAAATCTTACATTTGTCTCTTTTGTAGTTGACATTTATATGCATAAACTTTTTCATGGATTTTGTTTTTTCATCTAACCAAAAACCAAAAAGTACCCTATGTGAAAAACTATGAGGGGGATTCTGGAACAGCCAGAATGTGCAGCAGTTGTGCACGGCCACCAATCAGCTTCTATCTTTCATAGTCAAAGCTTAACTGAACAACCTTTGAAAAGGAAAAATAGAAGTTGCTATGCGCAACTGTTCCAGATTCTGTCTGCTCCAGTTTTAAAAAATCCCCCCTATGGCCAATAGTCCGTGAGTTGTATCTATCTCTAGTAAGTATATACTGTATATACATTTCCAACACTTTGCCTAGCAGAGAAATTCCTTTTTTAAACAAAGCTGACTTTTAGAAAATACTTACCGGTATACTAATACTATAACATCCCAATAAAATAAAATCCAACCTAACATATATTTGACCATGTAATACTGATTAGTGCCTGGTTTTAAAACACTAAGGGCCAGATTCTCAGAGGCGATACGACGGTGTATCTCAGATACACCGTCGTATCTCAATGGGTATCTATGCGTGTGATTCTTAGAATCACTTACTCATAGGTACACTAAAAATCCGACAGGTGTAAAAGAATTACACCGTCGGATCATAGATGTAATGACAACGCCGGCCGCTAGGTGGCCATAACATTGTTTTCTCATTTGCCTATGCAAATGAGCCTAATACGCCGATTTCCGAAAGTTTTTACGCGGCCCGCCGTAGTTTACGTCGTTTCCGTAAGGTTTGCGCGGTGTAAAGATAAAGCAGCCCGAAGGTGGCGCATCCTATGTTAAGTATTGCCGTCGTTTCCGCATCGCCATTTGAAAATGTAATGTTGTTTGCGTAAGACGTCCGTGAATGGGGCTGGATGCCATTTATGTACACGTCTAAAACAATGACGTCCTTGCGACGTCATTTTGCGCAATGCACGTCGGGAAGTTTTTGGGACGGCGCATGCGCAGTACGTTCGGCGCGTGAACGCGCCTAATTTAAATGCTCTACGCCCCCTACCCGGCTCATTTGAATTATGCGGGCTTGCGCCGGGGGATTTTCGCTACGCCGCCGCAACTTTACAGGTAAGTGCTTTGTGAATAAAGCACTTGCTCTAGTACGTTGCGGCGACGTAGTGTAAATGGCTAACGCTACGCCGCCAGGGATTCTTTGAGAATCTGGCCCTTAGTTTGTTTTAGTACCTCTTCGGTTCTACGGTGACTTGACTCCTGAAAAACAAACAAATGGGAATAATGATGAGAGAAATAATCTCTAAGGCCGCGTACACACCACTAAATAAATCCGATCAAATCAGACCGATTTGATCGAATTTGTCTGCTGGGCTATTTTGGTTTGATCGTGTACACACGATCAAACCAAAATCCCCACCGGCAGACAGCGCGGTGATGTGGCGGTGACGTTGACGCCGCCACGTCACCGTCACCAGGAAGTAAAATACTTCCACACATGCGTCGAATCGACGCATGTGCGGACAGATATGTCCGCTGGTTAGTGCACTAACCAGCGGACATGTCGGACAGACGGGTTTCCAGCAGACAGATTTTAAAGCATGCTTTAAAATTTGCCTGCTGGTAAAACCTGTCTGCTCGCCCGTACACACGATCAAATTTGTCTGCTGAAACGGTCCGTCGGACCGTTTCCAGCAGATAAATTTGATCGTGTGTACACGGCCTAAGTTTGTTTTAGTACCTCTTTGGTTCTACTGTGACTTGACTCCTTAAAAAACTAACAAATGGGAATAATGATGAGAGACATGATCTCTAAGAGTTAACTCTCACACCTCTTCATGAAATCTTGCCGCTTCACTGCACCTTTGCAGCCAGGCATATATAACGTTTACCTTGGGAATAGCTGAATTTTAATGGCTGTCTCTGTCATAAACTGCTCATGCCCAGAAATACCAAAGATGATTTTATTTTAAAAGTAAATAAGAGGCCAGATGCCGAAAAGCAGACAGCTAGAGAAGCGGGGAATGGAGCTGCAAAGTTAGAAATTTGACCTAGAATATGCCTTTATTGTCCTATACAAATACCTAATCCGACTTTAAATAGGAAAACAAATTGACATGGAGCCCCTCTATAAGTATACCAGCCCAGCACACCAAGATATGCAGATATGATCCAACTGCCCAAAAAAAAGGAAATCTTCAAAGTGCTGTCCTTTATAAGCTTGCCATTTTATGCTCTACCAACCTAGCAAGTTTAAGTGGAATAAGCGCATGGGGATTGATTTACGTAAGGCAAATAGACTATGCACTTTGCAAAGTGCAGTTGCACTCTGCTCCAGAGCTTAGTAAATGAGGTAAAGACTGAGGGCCAGATTCAGTAAGAAGTTACGCGGCATATCTCGAGATACGCCACATAGCTTCTTAGATGCGTCGGCGTATCTTTTTTCTGTATTCAGACAAGATGCACCGGGATTGAGCTAAGATACGAGCGGCGTAAGTCTCTTATGCTGTTGTATCTTAGTTGCATATTTACGCTGGCCGCTAGGTGGTGCTTCCATCGATTTACACGTTGAATATGTAAATTAGCTAGATACGCTGATTCACGAACGTACGCCCGACCGTCGCAGTATTAATAAGCCGTTTACGTAAGGCGATTTCAGGCGTAAAGATATTCCAACAAAAAGATGGCGCAGCCAATGTTAAGTATGGACGTCGGGAGCGGGTCGAAATTTATACATTTTAAGTTGTTTGCGTAAGCCGATTCAGAATGGGGCTGGGCGTAAGTTACGTTCACGTAGTTTTCATTGACTATTTGCGACGTGATTTGGAGCCTGCACAGTTCGTTCGGCGTGTCATTTACGTGGGGTCACCATTAATTTAAATACAACACGCCCCCTACCTGCCCAATTTGAATTGCGTGCGGATACGCCGGCCCATTTACGCTACGCCGACGCAACTTACGGAGCAAATGCTTTGTGAATACAGCACTTGCCTGTAAAAGTTGCAGAGAATACCCAATCACGTGCAAGGAAAATAAGAAAAACAGCATTTTTGCTTATACATGATTGGATGATGGATTCAGCAGAGCTTCTGCTCATTTACTAAGCTCTGGAGCAACCACCCCTGGTGCCTGTAGCAGAGAGGCGATCCCCCCAAAAATAGTGGAATCTACTTCCCGTCATGGACATAATATCATCAGTATATCTATCTAACACAACTGTCATTTCCAATTTGGGCAATAATCTCCTGTCAATGAATGCCTCTGGACACTGCTGGAGGCAGGAAAAACAACGGTCAGGTTATTTAAAAAATTGTTGCAAAAGTTTTCTTCCAGATAAGTTTGCACTCAAGGTTTCAGCATGCAAATCCTTTACTGCTCCCCATAGTATAAAAAAAAGTGCTTTGAGGCAGAAAAAAAAGCACATCACTTGCATGTTCTGGAGAGGAGCAGTTTGACAAAAGAAAATGCAGAACGTGCCTAAACGCATGTAAAGATCTCTAAATGCACCTAAGCACTAGGCTAGCCTAGAGCTTGACTGTTCATTCATTTCAATGGCCAGAAAAAAGTATTATTCAGGCCAATGAAATTAATGAATGCCCAAACACCTGGTGCGTCTGAACATGCTTAAATGCGTTTGCAAACCACAGCTAGTGTTTTAAATGTGTCTTTTCCCCTGCCAGGAGAAAGGGTGGTTAGAAGAGCTGGGCAAATGCCCAGTGTGTGCAGCATGAGGCCTTAACTCAAACCCACCTATAGGCAGCGACAGGCTAACTGAGTTGGAACTTTTATATAAATAATCAGTACATCGCTATGTGCCCTTTTATATGAAAACACAAGAACCAGTTCCAGTTCCAGATGTTGACATGGCTTTAAACTTTTCTTGTAACATGTAATGCATTAAAGGGTCACAACTGAGTGTGAGTCAACCTAGAGAAACACTAGCTTGTTATGACTAATCAGAAGGGTATGGCAGTATGAACAGTTAGATGTAATGCAGAGGGTGTGGAGGAACAGTTATAGACAAATATTGCATTGGATCCCAAACAGCTATTGAAAACGTGCAGTAAATGAAAGCTGACTTGCGAGAAAAATAGATTTTGTGAAATAGTCAAAGCAATATTACTGCTAGAATAATGCAAAAATAAAGCATTATTAAAGCGGAGTTCCACCCAAAATTGGAACTTCCGCTTATCCCACTCCTCACCCCCTTACATGCCACATTTGGCATGTAATTTTTTTTGGGGGGGGGGAGTGGGGGCTTCAGGAGGAGTGGGACTTCCTGCCCCACTTCCTCCTTCCGCCGAGGGGCTGGTAAGGCGATTAGCTTAATTGCCTTACTGCAGCCCCTCCCTGTAGGCGATCGCCTGTCCAATCCAGTGCCAGTCCAGTGACGATTGCGCATGCGCAGTGGGTGCCCAGCCGTGAAGCCGAAAGATGTCGCGGCCGGGTGCCCACACTTAGGATGAAGACGCCGGCCAGGGAGGGGGGGAGAGAAGCGGAGGCCCGGGCCGACGCTTCGCTGGAATGTGGAGCAGGTGAGTGTGTGTTTATTAAAAGCCAGCAGATACAGTTTTTGTAGCTGCTGACTATTAATAAACACAAAAAATGCCTGGAACATCCCTTTAAAGTAAAGCTTTACTATTAAAAAAAGGGAGCTTCCAGATTTCGATAAATTACCCCCCTGCAGACCCCAACATCCCTTTTGGGGGACAGGATGTGGGTCTAAGGCCCATGTCCTCATCAAGATGGGGCTAAGGGGACATCACCCAGAATTCCTATATTTCGTAAATGACGCCACCCAGGATCACCCTATATGGTCAATAATGTCACCCAGGATCCCCATATTTAGTAAATGATGACCCCCAGGATTACTACTGGCTTGTTTACAATTTTAAACAGAAGCCAGCAAAGTTCTATCATTTAGTGGTGGTATTTTCAGCTACATCAGCCAGGGGGCGAGGGGGGAAGGAAGATAGGGTGGTCAATCTGGCCAAACTGTGAACAGGCTGGGTTTGGTCAAACTCATGTTCAACCTGAGCCTGAAGCTCATCTCTAGTTAATTTAGTTAAGTAACTTAATTGTCTAATGTATGGCCAGCATAGGAAACATGGACAGGGTTTAACATATCAGCCATGGTTTTGCTATTTGTAAGCTACATCTGGTTTAATTATTGGGCACTTACGGAGCAGCATGCAATTGTTTCTCTGAGTTCAGCAACTGTATAAGCTATCATGATGTCAAAGAAAACTTGCAGAGTATGCAGTTTCCCTGCCTGAGGCACCCTAAATTACAGATGAACCTTGCCTCATTTTAAGGAAATAGGAAATTCAGTACAACAATCAGTTGTTGGGGGTTATGGGTCTTGTATATTATATTTTAGATTATAAGGACTGATAAGTCAAATATGTTTTTGTTGTTTAGTCATTTTTAAACAGTTTTGTAATGGTTTAAGAGCTGCTTTTTATGACTAAATGGTCAATAAATGTAGTATATTCCAAACACTGAAATGTTGTCTTGTAAGACTAATAAAGCAAGATATTGATCACAAATAAAGGACCTGTTAAAACACACTCTATAAACTACAAACTTCCTAAGTGAAATTAGATTACAGTAAAACCTTGGTTCGAGAGTAACTTGGTTTGAGAGCGTTTTGCAAGACAAGCAAAATTTTTAATACAAACGATGTCTTGATATAAGAATAGCATCATGTCACAACTGAGTATAAAATAGAAGAGAGGAGCCTCTCTGGTGGTTACATTTAATGAAGGTACAACATTTAGCAAGGCATTGCTACACTTAGAGGTGCCTCTCTTCTCTTTTATACCCTGTAAAAAAAATGCTTTGATATACAAGTGAATTGGATTACAAGCATGTTTCTGGAACTAATAATGCTCGCAAACTGAGGTTTTACTGTATATACAAAGAAAAGCCTGAGCTTGCTTCTTATTTCCTATTAAAAATGTTACTGTATAAAGGACAAATATAACTGGAAGGTACACATACAATATTGGGTAGTAGTGGTACAATAACTGCCCTAGTATTGGATTGCAGGTAAAGTATGAAGGAAGGTGTCCCTATGGCTGCACATCCATGCCATCCCAGGTGTAGTGGTAAAGGGTAACCTCAGCCTGGACTTTGGCCAGACCATACCCCTGACACATTTCGCTTAGTCATGGTCTTGGCCTTGATCCCCATGACTAAGCAGAGCAACATGCGTTGGGAGTGTGGCCTGGCCAGAGTCCAGACTGAGGTTGCCATTTACCACTACACCTAGAATGACATGAATGTGCGGTCATAGGCATACCTTCCTTCATACTGAGCGATCACAGGAGCCAGGACCGGCTCCCTCCCAACCAGCTCTCCCAGCGGTGGACATAAAAGGAATTGTACCCACTCCAGAGAGCCTGAGCGGCACACGATACAGGTCTTTTGGGTCACAAGGAATTACAGGCAAATCTATTCAGCTATTCAGCTAATAGCAGTAAGGCTCCTTTCACACGGAGCGGACCGTTTTTGTGTCCGCTCCTTGTGTGTCCGTCGGCTCAGCGGGGATCCCCGCTGAGCTATCGGCGGACAGGGCGGTCCCCGCACACTGTGCAGAGACTGCCCTGTCTTTCCTCCGCTATCCCCTATGGGGAATCGGATGAATACGGACCGTGTGTCCGAATTCATGCAATCCGATCCGCCGGACGGAAGACAAATAGGGTTTTCTTCCGTCCGAAAAACCGGACCTTTACGGATGCATATCTTTGCGGACGTTAGCGGATGCATCATCCGCTAATGGATGCGGACGTCTGAAAGGGGCCTTAGGGTGTGAAACATGTCAGCTGTCACTGTTCCTGTACCTCTGTTTGCTGTATGGATCTTTAATTCACTTCAATAAAGGTCCGTGCATCAGAGTGCGGCCGTCCAGCTTACCTTGCTTTCACAAACCTATTCAAACACCTAAAGTGTATGTAAAGTCAAAAAGGTTTTCAGTTTTTGATAGAGTGGGAAAGATTAGAACCTCTGTCAAGTTTTATTACTGTATGTGTCTCCATTGTGAAATCTCATCCTTCTAATTGTCCTGGTGACCACTGTCATTGATTATTGCGAAATCCAGTAATTTAGAGTTGTTACCGTATAAAGCGATAAAGGTACATTTTTCAAGAAGGGCAAATGTTCCAGTGACAAATTTGTAAGATAATAATTTGTCCTTAGTTAGGTGGCATTTTCTCACATTTGTGTTGTGTATCCAGGACAGGAAGTATAAATTCTGCCTCTGGGACACGGAGACCAAAAAATAACATGGTAGGGGTTATAACCATGCCTAAAGCTGGGTATACCCTAGCAGAATCTCAAAAAAAATGCATACAAAGATACTTAACCTCCCTGGCGGTATTCCCGAGCGTGACTCGGGGTTAACATTCAGTGCCAGAAGCGGTAACCCCGAGTCACGCTCGGGGTGCATTTTTTTTTTTCCCCCAAAAATTCCTGGCGATCCGGCGGGGGTTTCCCGCTGGATCGCCGGTCAGACTAGCCTCCCTGGCGGTCTTCACGTGTGTGGCACGGGGTGAGATTTTTAAGCTAATATCGGTAACCCCGTGCCACACACGCGCTTACCTCGCTGGATGCAGAAAAAGTTTACTTACCTTTTCTCTGCGATCCAGCGATGAATCCCCGCAGTACACGGCGGGCGGATGTCCGCCTGATGCTGTGTGTTCCGCCGATTCCCTTCCCTGCGAGCGTCGCGACGTAGGGGGGGGAACGGCGCCAAATTTAAAAAGTAAACAAACACTATACATACAGTACACTGTAATCTTATAGATTACAGTACTGTATGTAAAAAATACACACCCCCCATGTCCCTAGTGGTCTGCCCTGTACACTACATGTCATTTTGTATAATAAAAACTTTTCTTTCTCCCTGCAAACTGTAGATTGCCCATAGCAACCAAAAGTGTCCCTTTATGGCAAAAATTGTTTTAGAGCAGCTAAAAAACAGCGATAATAAATCAGAATCACTTGCAGAATTTAGCGATAGCGATTTGTGGGGAAATTCGTCATAAAAAAAAAAAAAAAATGACAGCAAAAATTCTGCAACTGAGCAAATTTCAGTGATTTTGATTTGATTACATTATTGAATAATTTTTACTATAATTATATTATCATTTGTGATCATTTTTTATAATTATTTATTATATTATAATTTTTAATTAAAAAAAAAAAAAAAAATCATACCCGGGATGCCTATTAGACTCTTGTTTGAATAGATTTAAGTGAGTTATTCCTAAGAATTACAAGCCTACAGTATAAAACGCCAAATTCCCTTGCAAATAATGGTACCGCTTTTAGCACCTAAAATCTTAAAGAATCATACCGCCAGGGAGGTTAAGAAAATGTATATAAAAATTCTCCGAACATTCAAATGTTGTTCGAAAGTAATTCAAGACTTAGTTTGTGTTTATCATTCGATATTGGAATGAATGGATTTTACCAAAAAAAAACAAAAAAACATATACACTGTTAGAAACTTGTACAAAGGAGAAACATTTTCCATCCTGCTCCTTCAAATGATGTCATCACTGCAGTGAAAAACTAATGTTGCTATGACCACATTGATTAGAAACGTGAACAAAATGTTTTTTGCAAATTTCTAACAATACAAATGGAACACAAGTCTACCAGTGTATACCCAGCTTTACTCTATCCAAAACAAAAACAAAAATAGGTAATGCTAATGATGTTAGTTAAAAAAAAAAGTGTGCTAAATGCCAACATCACTCATTTATAGTCATTAATCTTTTATTACTGGTTGCCATTTCTGCAGAAAATTGACAATATCACTTTAACAAATGAGTTATGTTTTTTACGCCCATGGCTATCTAATTACTTTAAATGCCTGTTTCATGGTTCTTAAAGCAATTCTTAAGTGGCATTGCTTATATTAGTTAATTGAGATGACAGTGTGCTGTTCAGTGTCCTCAGCCAGCGATGCTAGGTCTACTGAACCAAGGAAGAAATGGTAATTGGCTGTTTGTATGTGTAATCGGTGAGGCTTTAAGTACTGCAAATCTTCCTATCCTGTGGTAGAAGACAAACATCAGAGACAAGAAAGCATGTTTTGTACTGTTTACAGCTTGTCTTACAGGCAGAGTTTTTCCAGACTAAATACAGTGCTTACAAAAGCATTTATTGAGTCAAACCTTCCTGTAAAGCAACCACAAAAACATGCAAGAACAAATGCTTGTTTCAGGATATATTACAACATTGATTTATTTTCTACACACTAAAAAAGGTCTACTAGATAGTTTTCTATCACTGATAGTCTCACTGATCTCTAGAATATAAATGTTTGTAGTCCGCATTCTCCAACCCATAAGGAACAAAGACCTAGAAACCAATATGTTCGAAAGTGAAGGTCTCCTCGAAGTAAACCTTTCCCTAAGAAAAAGGTGGGGGGGCTGTCATTGCAGACTCTTTCTAAAAATGTAGTTGCATGGCTATAATGCTGGCTTCAGCACTTTCCTTGTTATTTGCTCAGTATGTATATCAGAACATTTTGAAAAACATAGAAGTTAAAGGGGTGTTTCACCCAAAAACCTTTTTTTAACATTAGATTGAGGCTCGTTATGTCAAGGGGAATCGGGTGTGTTTTTTACAATCGAAGCAGTACTTACCGTTTTAGAGATGCATCTTCTCCGTCGCTTCCGGGTATGATCTTCTGGTCTGGGCGTTCCTATTTGATTGACAGGCTTCCGACAGGCTTCCGACGGTCGCATACATCGCGTCACGAGTAGCCAAAAAAAGCCAAACGCCGGTGCGGCTCTATACGGCGCCTGCGCACCATCGTTCGGCTACTTTCGGAAAATCGTGACGCGTCGGAAGCCTGCCGGAAGCCTGTCAATCAAATAGGAACGCCCAGTCCCGAAGACCATACCCGGAAGCGACGGAGAAGATGCATCTCTAAAACGGTAAGTACTGCTTCGATTGTAAAAAAAAAAAACACCTGATTCCCCTTGACAAAACGAGCCTCAATCTAATGTTAAAAAAAATGTTTTTGGGTGAACCACCCCTTTAATCTGCTTCTCCTCATCAAATCCCTTCCTTTTCTCCTCATCTTCATTTTTGGGGTTTTCCCTCCTTATCAACCAGCAGCATTTAGCAGCTTGTGTGTTCTGAGCCAGTGACCTAAAGTAGTTGTAAAGGCACAAAGTTTGTGTGCAGCAGCCCCCCAGCCCCCCCTAATACTTACCTGAGCACCCTCTTGATTCAACAATGTCCATGAGAGCCTTGCCTCTCCGGGAACTCACACTCCAAACTTGCTTTTGCCAGCAACGGGAGCCATTGCGTCAATCACAACCAATGAACCAATCGGCCGATAGAGGGGGTGGGGCCAAGCCAGGGCTTCATGTGTGAATAGACACAGAGCCATGGGTCGAGAGAGCGCCTGCTTGTGTGCCCCCACAGCAACTTGCCTGCTGTGGGGGCACCCAGAAGGAGGGAGGAGCCAGCAGCAACGGCATGGGACCCGAGCTGCTCTGTGCAAAACCATTGCACAGAGCAGGTAAGTATAACATGTTTGTTATTTAAAACAAAAAAAAAACAAGACTTTACATTTACTTTAAAATTATATTACACTCAAAACCAAAAATGTGTTTCTTTTTTACATAAATAAATTAAAGTGGACCATTGTATGCACCCCTGCCAATGTTAAATGGTTTGTCATACCCCTCTAACTACCCCTTTTTGGCAGCTTGGTCTGTTAAATTAAGTTGATAAATAACTGAGTTACTGGTTGGATCACTAGGTGAAAAAAACCACCACCACAAACAATATATCATTTTTTCGATTTCGGGTTTAATGCTGCTTTAATGTAGAGTGCCAGCAGGACAGCCAGGAAACTGATGTTTGAGAAGCCAGCAATGAACCCCTTATTGATTTTCAGTTTTTTCTTTTTCAAGAAATCATACGACTAGTGAAACCGATTTTGGATTCCAAAATAAATATAAAGCAATGTGAAAGCAGGAAATCATTAAAATACTGCTAGATCTCTTTCTGGTACATCATGGTAGTATTACTGTTGCTTCTGTAGTATTCTTCATCCCGTTTAGATGATCCAAAGTAAGTTGATTGTTCTTACCATGGACTCTAACTAAACTTTAAATTCATTTTCCAAAAAAAACAAAATGGCTTCGAACAAACGGCTCAATAGCAATCTGTAACACCCAGCTTCCATCATTATCAGTTTTTTTTTTTTTTGCAACCAAATGATGAAAATGTTAGAAACTGGAATGACAGTGATTTAGATCAACTTTATCGACAGCTTCAATTGCTTAAAATTTTTCTTCGAAACCAAGCAATGATAGCAACTAGGGTTGTACCGATACCACTTTTTTAGGACCGAGTACAAGTACTGATCCTTTTTTTTATGTACTCATGATACCGAATACCGATACTTTTTTTAGGTTCAATAAAGGTTTATTGAGTTTTTCAGATAGTGTAAACAGAAACATATCATGGCGTGGCCGAGGGCCCGACAGAGGGCGACTCGGGCACAGTCATATAACAGTTAAAACAAAAACAATCCTTGTCAAAGGAGATAGCAAAGGAAACAAAACAATAAGGGGGACATTGCGGTGAGGTGAGGACACAGGGGCTGCACTTCACACGGGGCACAAACGTGACCCTCCATGGACCCGATACTTTTTTTAAATGTCATGTGACAGTTTTCAAACCACAATACAGACTAAGGATATTTTCTTTAGAATTATGAAGAACTCTAACTCAAGACATTATAAAAGAATAAAAATGAGTAAAAATGAATAAAAATGTTTTATTTGCTTGTCACGCTGTAGTAAAAAACTCAAAGAATTTTCACAGAACATGTTGATAAATACAAAAAAAGTATCGGCAGAAGCATTGGGAGCATTTGCGCGAGTACAAGTACTCCCGCAAATACTCGGTATCGATCCCGATACTAGTATCGGTATCGGGACAACCCTAATAGCAACAGTGGAGGGCAGATTACTGTGAACTAATTATTTCCTGGTACGGTATATCCTTTGGTTGAAAACTTTCAAAAAAGCACAACATTCCCAAGTGTATAGAAAGTGTAAATGTTAGAGTGTTATAAGACAGGGGTCTATGAGTACTTCACGTTCTAAGGCCAGTCATCCATATCCTGAGATGTACATATTATCCAGATGTTCTAAACAAAGCATAAAATAATGGAGCACAATGGAAATAAAAACACTCATGTAATAACAACATGCAACCAGGTATATCAATTGCACAGATTTCCAGCAACCTAAAAAGTGATCCCTACACTCGCCAAGTGCTAGAGTGAAATGCTGTATACACCTAAAAGAAAAGTAATGGTCCCACGCAGGTTTGTTTTAGCAGTAGCACATACCCATTTTTTTATATTATCCTACCGATACATACGCCCCCCCCCCCCCACAGACTGGGACAAAAAATAGGCCTATGCATTTTTAGACTGAGCAGTCAAATTTCGTGGGGGTAGCTGGTGCCGTTCCTCCACACTGTAATGGGCAGGGATACTGTAATATAAAGGGGACTGCATTGTAAAGGGGCACTGCAATAGTTACAGTGCCCCTTTACAGTGCAGTCCCCTTTTCATCACAGTGTCAAAGTCCTATTGTGGCCATACAATGCTAGTGCTCTCTGTCTCCTATTGTGCCCACACTGCCCAGTGACACTGACCTGCTCTCTCTCTGGTGGTGCTGGACAGCATTACGCTTTCTCCCTGGTGGTGCGGGCACAGTGTGGCTCTCTCTGGTGGTGCATGTACAGCGTGGCTCTCTCGGGTGGTGCAGGTACTGCGTGGCTCTCTCTGGTGGTACGGGTACAGCTTGGATCTCTCTGGTGGTGCAGGTACAGCGTGGCTCCCTCTGGTGGTGTGGGTATTAGAGATGACACAGGTATGGCCGCATATCGGTAGGCGAGCGGCAGCCGCGGCCTGTGTTAACCATGTCCAGGCCGCGGTCTTCGCTTACCTCCCACTGTGTGTCCTGTTCATCCACATGTCACGGAGCAGGTGGCCCTGGCCCACCGGGAAAATGCCCGGTCTGCCCTATGGCCAGTCCAGGCTTGCATACGCCCTACCAGAAGTAAATGCCTGGTACTTACAAATATAAAGAAGCAAGTGATCCAAGTTAAATTTAGAGGTGCTCCTCAAGGCTCCCACACGTCCCTTTATGTAGCAATGGCTTAGAATGTAGAGAAGGACAGAGCTTATACCAGCTCTAGACAGCTAATGAAAAAGGGAAAAGTCCTGGAAGTTTGTACATCTCTGCAAAACCCTGTATCAAGGTGTATGACAGCCTCAGCCTTAGCTGAAATCTAAATGCTTCTCTCTTCTTCTGTGTTCTTCCTGGGGCACTTCTGCCTCCATATATGAAAACCTCCACCAGTGGCTGGTTCCTCTCTCATAGGTTCCAGAAGCAGGAGAACTCATGGGGACAGTGAAGGGACCAGCGCCCAAGAAGATAAAGGTCAGGGAAAAATGCCCGCTCCTTAAGAAGTAATTTAGTTTGGCTCAAAGAGGATACTGTGACTTTGATCCATTACAATGCAGGATGGCTAAAGCCAACCAAAGAAACTTGTCGAGATTCGAACCTTGTGCAGTATCTCACAAAAGTAATTACACCCCTCACATTTTTGTAATATTTTATTTTAAATCTTTTCATGTGACAACACTGAAGAAATTACACGTTGCTACAATGTAAAGTAGTGAGTGTACAGCTTGTATAACAGTGTAAATTTGCTGCCCCCTCAAACAGCCATTAATGTCTAAACCACTGGCAACAAAAATTAATACACACCTAAGTGAACATGTCCAATTTGAGCCCAAAGTGTCAATATTTTTTGTGGCCACCAATATTTTCCAACACTGCCTTTACCCTGTTGGACATGGAGTTCAGCAGAGATTCACAGTACTCATGCACCCCCAGACCATGACACTCCCACCACCATGCTTGACTGTAGGCAAGACACACTAATCTTTGTACTCCTCACCCAGTTGCTGCCACACATGCTTGACACCATTTGAATCAAATACGTATATATTGGTCTCAACAGACCACAGGACATTGTTTCTAGTAATCCGTGTCCTTTGTCTGCTTGTCTTCAGCAAACTGTTTGCAGGCTTTCTTGTGCTTCATCTTTAGAAGAGGCTTCCATCTGGGACGACAGCCATGCAGACCAATTTGATGCAGTGTGCTGGCAGCACTTATATATTTATTTCCCAAAGACAACCTATGGATATGATTCTGAGCACAAGCACTCAACTTCTTTGGTCAACTATGGCGAGGCCTGTTCTGAGTGGAACCTGTCCTGTCTTGGCCACCATGCTGCAGCTTAGTTTAAGGGTCTTGGCAATCTTCTTATAGCCTAGGTCATCTTTATGTAGACAATTTATGTGCAACAATTATTTTTTTCAGATCAGATTCTCAGAGAGTTATTTGCCATCGGTGCCATGTTGAACTTCCAGTGATCAGTATGATAGAGTAAAAGTGATAACACCAAATTTAACACACTTGCTCCCCATTCACACCTGAAACATTGTGACACTAATGAGTCACATGACACTGGGGAGGGAAAATGGCTAATTGGGACCAATTTGGTCATTTTTAAGTAGGGGTGTACTCACTTTTGTTGCCAGCGGTTTAGACATTCATTTGTACTGTTATACAAGCTGTACACTCAATACTTTACATGTGCAGTCTGCATGCACCCAAGATGCAATCAGCTTGTCAGATTTTACATACAATTATTGCTATCAGTAATCAGTAATTCCCCCCCCCCCCCCCCCGGGGGCTCCATGAGACAGCCAGTGTTGATGGGGGGTTTGGGGGGGGGGTTGGGGGATTTTCTTTTCACAGCCCATGGTTGCAGGAAAGAAAATTGCTCTGTCTATGGCTGGCCTTAGTAAGAGGTTTGGAATTAAGACTGATTAGTAAGGTACTTGATGCACAATGCACTATTTACATTTCATTTTTGCCTGGAGTTGGCCTTTAAGAATTACAAGAAGTGTCAGGGTGTGCGTGTATTAAGCACTTACATTACAGAGAAATAAGACTGACTTTCAGTCCATGACTTCTGTTAAGCTACTGTATTTTGCTTCCTTACTCCTATTTCTGGGAACGTCTGCTTCTTGTTTATCTGCTGAAAACTTACATAGATTATATTGGGTTTCTGTCCTTCTATCTGCTCATACCTACACACTCTGGGGATTCAATCAGTACTGGCTCCTCACTGAAGGAAACAATGGAGACAAGTGCATTATTTAAATGTTCACTTGCTAATCAGTGGTTTATATTCCTCCATAAAGACTGAAAAGAGCTTTCTAAGACAGCAATGAGAGCATACAGAACCAGCGGAAGCGTTAAGTAAATGGTGCCAAGCACTATACCGCCGGACTGTATATTGTAACAGATTGCTTGCACTGGATTTATAAAATGTACTTAAATTCCAGATATTGAGATCCCAGGTTTATAAAACTGAAAACAGGCCGGCTCATACCGTCAATGTTATTTTTGTCTGAAGAGTCAGAGAAAATGTGCATATCATTTCTGGACAGTAAAATAGGACTTTAACAGTTGACTATTAATGCCAAATCTGAAGAAGTCACAACACTCTCTCTTTTTCATCTGACAAACAAAATTATATATACAAATGTGAAAATGGCCCTTATGATTTTCCTGGGATTTCTTTCATCCAGAGCAAAAATAATTTTCCTATTTAACAAAAACACTCTCACGTCTATTTTAACAGAAAAAAAAATCACCAATGGAAGTAGCACCAGACCAAAGGATAAAAGAGTTCAAATGTATCTTACACATCCAAGTCCCAGCGCCCCTTGATGTTTTTTTCTTCATTGACATCTATTTTGAACAAGCAGTTTAAAACCCTGGGACCCAACCTGTGGCATGAGGGCCACATAAGGACCTTGGCCCAGTAGCTAAAGCAAACCATACATGGCTATGAGAATAGAGTAGCTGGTACCAGCCTATGACCAGCTTAAAGTGGATGTAAACCCTCACATATACCCAGTGAAGTGAACAGCCTCAGATGATACACAGAGATAAAAAAACAATACTCTCTACATAAGTTTTACATGTATATCTGCTGTCTTGTTTTTACACTCATTGTAAAGTACACATCGTGTTAGAAATCTTTCTTCCTGTTTGAGCAGTGGGTGTTAAGTCTAGACTTACACTGTGTGTGAGCCAATTGGAGGAAAGAAACACGCCTCTCCCCACCCCTCCACATAGGCAGAGGAATCAAGGAACATGCAGAGCTGTACTGTGAGCAGACCAGCTCTCTGCTTATCTGTCTCTAAGTTCCCTCCCGGCACAAATTTCCAGCTGCTTTCAGTGGCGGGTGGTGGTATATATATTTTTTTGGGGTGGTTAGCTTACAGTCCTGTTTACACCTGCTTTTGCTTGGTGCTTCGATGAGGCTTCGGTGGGGCTTCGATGAGGCTTTGTGAGGCTTCTATGAGGCTTCGGTGAGGCTTCGTCAGACTTTGATGAGGCTTTGGTGGGGCTTCAGTAGGGCTTCAAGCGAGCTTTGCCATAGACTTCTATGGAGGCTTTGAAGATGCTTTGAGTAAAAGTAAAGCCGAATCAAAGCAAAGCAAAAGCAAGGTGTAAACAGGACTGTAAGCTAACCATTTTATTTAGTGACAGGGGCTTTGACTAGCATTCATAAAGCTTTAACAAAGCGTGTCCAAAGCCTTGTTTTGAACCAAGTGTAAACTAGTCGTTAATGGTAACATCACCAGCTGTGTGCACTCTGAATATCCCTTATACTGTGCAAGTTTAGGAGATATTCACAGCACCTACAGGTGAGCCTTACTATAGACTATACTATACTAGTGGTATAACAGAGTTTACTACCACTTTAAGTATTGTCACACGTCATTTGTCATGCTATTGAGTGTACTGATGAGAGTTTTCTTGCAAACATTTGTTTAAACATCTACTAGTGCATAGCCAACTTCAGGCTCCATTAACACTTGTGCGACTCCAAAGTTGTGCAATTTCCATTTTGACTTTACATTGCGACTTTGATGCAACTTTGGATGAGTTCGACTTTGGATGTTGACTTTGACTGTTGCACAACTGTCGCATTTTTACATTAAGATGCGAGTTTCATGCAAAAGTTGTGCAGGAAACTTTTTAAAGTCGCTGCGACTTTACGCCACATCAATTTGAGTGGCTTTTATTGAAATACATGGGCTGCGACTTGTCATACAACTTTATGTGTCCAAAGTCGCATGAAAAGTCGCACAAGTGTGAATGGAGCCTGACTCGGGCCATTGAAGGGAAACATTAATTTGACTAGCATCTGCTAGGTAAATTATTTTGTTCATTTCTTCCACATTTTCTTACATTTTCAAGTTCTGTCTGGAGCAGATGGATGACCACGTTAAGTGTTTTTTATTACGGTAATTATTTAAGATGATACATGTTTATATGTATTAAGTGGACAATAGCCAGACAGCAAGAACTGTGGGTCACTGGTTTCCTCCATTATGCTATGTAGTTATTTAATTTTTCTTGGTTCAGTCAGTGTGGTTTTCATTCATGAATGTCTTGCTAATGGGGAAATGTTTAATTACATTTTCATCAGTAAACCTTTCTTCTCTAATTACAGATATTGCTAATGCTCCTGCTAAAAAAAACATAAAGGAATATACTATTCGAGACCAGTGACAATGCATTAAAGAGCACCTGTGGTCAAACTTTGGACAACTTATTTACATATTCTTAACAATCAGTTAAAGTGGTTGTAAAAATAAAATAAAAAACATTTTAAATAAAAAAAAAACCTGCAAGACAATAGCATAATGAGCTAGTATGCATATTCCACTGCTTGATGAATATGTGAATACTTTAGTGTGAATGATCAGGGCACATGTTCGCTTTAACACGTTCTCGCCCGGCCTATGGCAGTAAAATGCTTGCATTTAACAATGAAATTCATTACATAATGTGTAAAAAAAATGATTACTGAACACTTCCCCAGAGTAGTACAATGTTACTATGGTATCATTATATTGCTCTGGTTAAAGTGTGCTAAAAAAAGTTTTTAAAAAGTTTTTTTTTCCCTTCTGTCACCAGTCAGTATCCCTGATCACCGCCACACCTGTTATTAGGGATGCGCCGAAAACCTCCGCGTTCGGTTCGCACCAGAACCTTCGAACGGACCGCAGCATCATTAACCACTTAAGACCCGGACCAATACGCTGGCAAATGACCCAAGGGGTTTTTGCGATTCGGCACTGCGTCGCTTTAACAGACAATTGCGCGGTCGTGCGACGTGGCTCCCAAACAAAATTTGCGTCCTTTTTTTCCCACAAATAGAGCTTTCTTTTGGTGGTATTTGATCGCCTCTGCGATTTTCATTTCTTGCGCTATATACAAAAATAGAGCGACATTTTTGGAAAAAAATCAATATTTTTTACTTTTTGTTATAATAAAAAACCAATAAACTAAATTTTAGTCAAACATTTAGGCCAAAATTTATTTAGCCGCATGTCTTTAGTAAAAAAAAAATCGCATTAAAAAAAAATTAGCTACCTAGCGGGAACAGCGACACTAATACAGCGATCAGAAAAATGATCGCTTAGTGATGCTGGCAATAGGGAGTGAAAGGGTTAACTAGGGCAGTGATCAAGGGGTTAAAACTTTATTGGGGGGGGGTGGGGGGGCTACCCTGACACTAACACTGACTGACTGTCACACTGTCTGTCACACTGACACTAAATACAGTAATCATACATGTATGATTACTGCATTCAGTGACACTGTGACAGGGGGGAGGGGGGGGGGGCGATCGCGGGGGTTAAATGTGATTTTGTGTGTGTGTAGTGTAGTGTTGGTGCAGGACTTACTTGCTGTGTTGTGATCTCTCCTCAGCGGCGCTTGAAACAAAAGCCGAGGGAGAGATCACGTCGCTTCCTCCTTCCTGTGTTTACACAGGAGGAGGAAGTGACAGGTCAGGCGGGCGCGCGCATTGGCTGGGAGCGATCCGGAGGGGGCGGATGAAAACGGATAGCCGCCCCCACTTGTCGGATCGCTCCTGCAGCCGCGCGGACCGCCGCATGTACGGGGGGGGGGTCCGATCGGACCCCCGATCCCCCCCAAGGCACCAACGTATATATACGTTGATGTGCCTGTCGGTGCCATTCTGCCGACGTAAATGTACATGCGGCGGTCCTTAAGTGGTTAAAATCACTGCTCCAGAAAAAACAATTATTATTATTATACAGGATTTATATAGTGCCAACAGTTTACACAGCGCTTTGCAATATAATATAAAATAAGATATATATACCATATTAATTTGTGGACTCTATAACTCTCCTACAGACTAAATAACACATTGATTTGGGTTATTTTCACCAAAGAAATATAGCAGAATACATTTTGGCCTAAATAAAGAAAGATTATTTATGTGCAACATTTTAGAAAAGGACCAACGGAAATTTTTTTTTTTCCCCAAAATGTTCTGCCTTTTTTTAACCACATGCCGACCGCCCACCGTCATTATACGGCGGGACGGTGGCACTGCTGGGCGAGAGCACGTAGCTCTACGTCCTCCCTTTAGCGGCCGCTAGGGGGCGCGTGCGTGCCGCCAGTGGCCCGCGCGCACGCCCCCGCCGGGCACGCGCGCTCGTTCGTTACAGAGCAGGGACCGGAAGCTTTGTGTGTAAACACAAAGCTCTCGGTCCTGTCAGCGGGGGAAACGCTGATCTCCTGTTCATACAACGTATGAACAGAAGATTAGTGATTTCCTCTAGTGAGTCAACCCCCCCCATACAGTTAGAACACACCCAAGAACACACTTAACCCCTTCCCTGCCCCCTAGTGTTAACCCCTTCAATGCCAATGGCATTTTTATAGTAATCCAATGCATTTTTATGGCATTGATCGCTATAAAAATGCCAATGGTCCCAAAAAAAATTCAAAATTGTCCGAAGTGTCCGCCACAATGTCTCGGCACTGAAAAAAAACGCTGATCGCCGCCATTACTAGTAAACAAAAAATATTAATAATAATGCCATAAAACTAACCCTTTTTTTTGTAAACGCTATAAATTTTGCGCAAACCAATCAATAAACGCTAATTGCGATTTTATTTTTACGAAAAATATTTAGAAGAATACGTATCGGCCTAAACTGAGGAAAAAAAATGTTTTTTTCATATTTTTTGGGGATATTTATTATAGCAAAATGTAAAAAATATTGCATTTTTTTCAAAATAGTCGCTCTATTTTTGTTTATAGCGCAAAAAATATGATGATAAAATACCACCAAAAGAAAGCTCTATTTGTGGGAAAAGAAGGACGCCAACTATGTTTGGGAGCCACATCGCACGACCGCGCAATTGTCAGTTAAAGCGATGCAGTGAGGGAGCTGTGGTGGCTCAACGTGATTGGCACTGCGCTGACAAGCCGTTCACCTCTGCAGCCAAGGGTTCGGATCCCGGTCTCGGCTACATGTGAATTGAGTTTGGTGGTCTCAGCCCAGCTCCCGGTGGGTGTGCTATGCAAGGTACGCCTGTGCTTAGTACGCCCACCCCCCCCCCACAAAAAACACCACACTTGCACGCACACGAAATTGGTTTAAAAACACACGCACTTTAGCCATGCGGTCTCCTAAAATAAAGAGAGGCGAAGGACCTACGGGGCTGGCTGGGTGGGCTAGGCCCCCTCACTCCCTCATAGGGGGAGTCCCTCTGCCCCATTGGGGTCCCGTTGGGCCCCAGTTGGGCTCCCAAGAGGAGCAGGTAGGGTGGGATGAGTGGGAGGCCCCCCCTCACACCCGCCATTGCCACCAGGGGCATGGAGAAGGATGGCGATTGCCTCCAGGGGGATGGTCTGCCTACTCCCAACTCCTGCAGTCTGGCTCCTCTCTCTCGAGTTCACGCACAAAAAATACACTTTAAAAAAAAAAAAGCGATGCAGTGCCGAATCACAAAAAGTGCTCTGGGCTTTGACCAGCAATATGGTCCGGGGGTTAAGTGGTTAATTATTTAGAAAAATAAAAAATAAACTGTGGTGATTAAATACTACAAAAAGAAAGCTCTCTTTGTGTGAACATAATTATAAAAATCTAGTTTGGGTACAGTGCTGCATGACCACGCAATTGTCATTCAAAGTGTGACAGCGCTGAAAGCGGAAAATTGGCCTGGGCAGGAAGGGGGTAAAAGTGCCTGGTATTTTTTATTGAGTATCATCGCCACCCCATCACAGGAAGCTGCATCGGATAAACTTCACTGGCAAGATCAACAGGTATTTGTGGGACTTTGAATATACAAAAACAAATCAAGACCACGCAAATAGTGTTATTGTGTTAAAAGTAAGCAGCAAAAAGTATATATGTAGGATGTCATATGTCAATAAACACAAATACAAAGCCATACCACACTCCCTATAAAGAGAGTCAATGTAAGTGCAAAAGCGAAAATATAAAACATAAAAACTTGCATATAAATTATAAACGTACAGTATGTATAAATGTGTATATCACTTTAAAAAAGTCTGATGTACCAGTAAAAGTAAACCATTCGGAAAACCAGTAACAAAATCCACACACTGGAATAAGCATTCCCTGTACTAAAGTCCTCTTTTTATGTGGATCTCTCAGTTTCACCTTACATATGAGCTTACCAGAAACAGGGAGACTCTCACTTATGGGAGACGTCAAACAGCACTATACACATAAATAAATCTGTCAGCAGTATATGAGGAATCACAACCACTTCTGCAGTCTTATGCCGCGTACACACGACCGTTTTTCCTGTCATGCAAAAAAACAACGTTTTTCTCAACGTGATTCTTCATGACTCCTCTCAAGCCTGCCTTGCATACACACTTTCATGGGAAAAAAAACGCTCAAGCAAAGCGCGGTGACGTACAGCGCGTACAACAAGACGTACGACAGCACTACAAAGGGGAAGTTCCATTCAAATGGCGCCACCCTTTGGGCGGCTTTTGCTGATCCTCGTGTTAGTAAAAGTTTGGTGAGAGACGATTTGCGCTTTTCAGTCTTCGTGCTTTTCAGGCCGCGTACACACGTATGAGAACCTCGTCGGGCTAAACCCATCGTTCCGCCCGACGAGGTTCCCGATGAGCGGTCGGAAAAGCTAGTCGAGCCAAAGTCCTCATTGAACAACGAGAAAAAAGAGAGCATGCTCTCTTTTTTGGCTCGACGAGCTTCCCGACGGGATGCTCGTCGGAAGTGTACACACGACCGAGAACCTTGGCAGAATATGTCTCCCAGCAAGCTTCTCGCTGTATTCTGCCAAGAAGCTTGGTCGTGTGTACGGGGCTTCAGTCTGTTACAGCAAGACAAATGTGCCATCTCCATTACGAAAGCTAGTTTTACCGGAACGAGCACTCCCGTCTCATACTTGATTCTGAGAATGCACGTTTTTTTTTTCCCCTCGGAAAAGCATACACACGAGCAGTTTTCGCGACGAGAAAAAGAACGACGGGAAACACGACGAGAAAAAATAGAGCAGGCTGTAATTTTTTTGCCGGCAGTTTTCTCGTCAAGAAAGCTTCAATGGAGCATACACACGACCAGTTTTCACGACCAATCTAAAAAAATGGCAGTTTTCTCGTCATGAAAAACGGTCGTGTGTACGTGGCATAAGAAGACATAAGTGTGTAGACAGCAGTCGGCAACCAGCAAACTACAATTCCCACGATGCAAATGGTGGCCTCACATGCGTGGTGACATCATAAATTCTTGCTCCACCGTACTTATGTTGCCTCCTGATGACATCATAATTGACTTCTCACATATTGAGAGTCACACTGTTTCTGGTAAGCTCATATGTGTGGTGAAACCACATAAGAAGAGTACTTTGATACACAGAGTGCTTATTTTCAGTTTAAAGATTCACTTTCACTAGTGTATGGACTTTTATTACTAATGGCTTACCTTTACTGGTACATCAGACTTTATTTAAAGTGATATACACATTTATACATATGTTTATAAATAATATGTATGCAAATTTTGATCTTGTTTTATTTTTTCACTTTTGCACTTATATTGACTAGTCACAGTTAAAAGGGGGCGTGGCATGGCTTTGGCATTTGTGGGACTTTGCTAAGAGAACTGTAAGTACAGGTGCATTTATAATTAAAGAGTATGTAAACCCAAGATTTCACATTCCTGATATGTGCTTGCTGTACCATGAACTTGTATAAAACATTATCCTGTTCTCTTTGTATTGCTTCCTTTGTGTGGTATCCCTGATGTTCCTGTCAATGCCTCTGCTTTCCTATTAAATAATGACCACACTAAGCAGAAGTACACACCGTGGTCAGTTTTCTAGTTATCCTGGGAACTCAGCCCCTGCACTACTCCAATGATGAGACTTGTCCTGACACCCTTGCCCCTCCAAGCCTTTCACTGGAAAGATCAGTGTGCTGTTGCTTCTCCTCCCCTAGCTCTTATTATGCAGCTCAGAACTGAGAGAATGTGATCACTTATACAAAAGGGAAAAAAGGTACAGTAGAACCTTGGTTTACGAGAAATGCGGTTAATGAGCATTTGGAAAGACAAGCAATTTTTTTTTAAATCCTGATTCGGTTTGCAAGTGTTGTCTCGCAAAACAAACAGGATTCAAGCCAATGGGGTGTGCAGTAGCGCATTTGGCCAGAGGTGCGTGGGCGCAGGTGACACTTGGAGCTGTTCGGAAATAGTCGGATCACTCAGAAACACTTGTAAATACTTTGTTCCCGAGGGTTTCTGAGTTCAGCCGAGCTGTCCCCGAGTATTTATGAGGATCTCCGGCGCCTCCCACCTCTGTCCACATGCTGTATTGCATGCAATAGAAGTCAATGGGGAACAAATTATCTTAGTTTCCATTGACTTCTATGCGGACACTCGCTTTGATATGCGAATGCTTTGGATTACAAGCATTCTCCTGGAACGGATTATGCTCGTAAATCAAGGTTTTATTTATTTATGATGTCATTTTTTGATCTATACACAAATGTTTTAGCCTTTCATTTTTATTTTAAACTGAATGGATTGATTTACAATGTGATTGTTAAGTGTTGCAGCACATTTTTTTATTGGGAGGCCATCGTTTTACTTTAATAGTGCTAGCCATAGAAATATTATAAGTTATATTGCTCAAATCATTTTAAACAGTTATATAAAACATTGATAGTTGTACACTTTAATACGTACACCTAAGGACTACGATAATGAAGTTAGCATATCTGCAATATATCTGTCAAGCACAATGACTCACCAGTGAATGCATGCAAACTGCACATTGTGGACGCCTGGGCTGATCACCCAGGTGAATGCTTGCAGGTAATTTTCTCCTTTCACACACCAGCTGTCAACACCTCCCACACTTCAATAGAGTAGGTAAAGGCCTGGCCTACGAGGATATGCAGCTGCTGGATTCATCCTTTGTATTATAATTCTTGGGGAAATAATGACACTGTGTCACCTGAACAAAGGGATCTGTTAGTTGTTACAAAATATAAACAGCTTGTATAGAGCCTGAACCGCACCAATGACAGACACATTGGAGATTGGAGTCTCTGTAACTCAACAGATATGCGGTAATGTGCTGTGAGGGTGCTTTACTGCTAACCGTGTGCATTTACTCTACCGGAAGAAACACCCTTAACAAAGCATTAAAGACTTTCAATAACCGCAATAATTTAAAAAGTGATGAATACTTTTAGGAACACCTGTCTTAAAATATTGATATTTGTACATGGATAAGATCATGCTACTTTAGAACAGAAGATATACAATAGATGTACTGTTCAGTAGGTTACATCTGTTCAGTTTTATAGCCGTACTGGTCTTATTAAGTAACAACTCACAGTGCTAGACCGGACCGAGAACACTTTAAAAGCATTAATATACAGGGTTTCCCTGCTGTTTGGGTCTACTGTACTTATGCTGGCCATACACGGTTACATTTCTGTTTAACCTCTTGGCGCTTTCGCCTCCCGGCCCTTTAAGAGGTTTATGATGCCAGGAGGCAGGGCACAGCTTAAGATAACGTGACCGCCGTGATTAGCTGTCATGGCGGTCATGCGTTCTGAAAACTCCAGATCACAAAAAGCGATCGGAAGCTTTCGTTTAGGTGACGGCAACTGTGCTGGGAGCGCGCGCTCTCGGCACAGGTGTATTGGGGGCAATCCACGCAAATATGCAGCCCCTCTGCGCTAAGGACCAGGCGACAAGAGGCTGCATATTTGCGTAAGGCCGGCACTAAGGGGTTAAACATCCATAGAAAAATCGTTCATCACAGCATTGTTTTTTGCCATCGTCAAGTCAACTTATTTTGTTCAAAAAACAGGGGTGCCCAATCTTTTGAGAAGAAAGGATCCCCTTCTGTTTTTTTTAATTGATCAGATTGGAGATAGGCAGGTGTAAATGGACACAAGTCAGTTTACATCTGCTGCTCTGTAGAGGTAAATGGAGGGTCCGATTGGGTCCACCTAATAAAAAAGAGACAGGCGGACCCAATCGGTCCGATCGTGTTAAAGGGGCCTAAGGCTGCTTTCGCACTGATGCACTGCACCTCAAATGACCTCAGTCTTCACTTCTTTCTCAGGATTGCTGCAAGTATTACTGGCTGCTGCTGTCCCCCAGTCGGTTTTGGCCTGGTGGCTGTCCTCCAGGGCTAGTGCTGCTAGTGGGAACTGCTGGCTGGTACTGTTGGTGAGTCCTGCTGGCCTGTACTGCTGTTGGAAACTGTTGGCTGGCACTGTTGGCTGGCACTGCTGATGGGTATTGCTGGTGGGTGCTGCTGGCTGGTAATGCTGGTGGGTACTGGTGGCTGGTACTGTTGGTGGGTACTACTGGCTGGTACTACTTGAGGGTACTGCTGTCTGGTACTGCTGGTGGGGATTGCTGGCTGGTACTGCTGGTGGGTACTGCTGGCTGGTACTGCTGGTTGGTACTACTGGTGGGTACTGCTGGTGGGTACTGCTGGCTGGTACTGCTGGTGGGTACTGCTGGCTGGTTCCTGACCTACCATTCCTGAGCATCAGTGTGACAGAAGTCAGTGCTGGAGAAAGCATGCGGCTGCAGTGATGAGCAGAGCCGATGCTTCTTGTATCGCTTCTGTCACAGGCGGAGTACATTTGGTATTACTCCGCATGTGACAGGAGTAAGCGCTATACATGAAGCATCGACTCTGCTTTCTCTAGCTCCGGCTCCATTATTCATACTGATGCTCGGGTATGCTGGGTCAGAAATGTGCAATCTGGGCTTGCTGACCCGTCATCACAGAACAGGAGGTGGCATGCCACATCAAAGGTCACCCCTTTGAACAGGTTTCATTATAATATGTATGATATTTTTAGAACCAAAACCATGTGTGTTTGAGAAAAAAATTCCATCATGTTCCTTCAAATGTTTTATTTACTATGGTCAAAAACAAATGTCGTTTTGACCCCACCCACCATTCAAAAGTCAAATGAATATTCTCACAATGAAAAATATCAATATATATTATACTGGTGTTTTGTGTGCTTAAGTATGTATTTTTATACAATAATGTAGTTTGATACCTGGTGAAATCTAAATCCCACTGCAAATCCTGTGAAAACAGTAGTCAGGGGCAGCAGTGCTTTTGATTATGGGTCTCCAAACTATGGGCCACAAGCCAAACATGTGGTCAAAAGTCAGTGGCAGATCCTCAATGTGCACTAACTGAGGATAAAAGTCTCTTAATGCCAATTGTACCCCCCAGTCTCCCCCCTGTTCTGCTGTCATGCCCATCAAAGACCAAATCTCGTCGTTCTCAAACGCGGTTACGTACAACACGTACGACGGCACTATAAAGGGGAAGTTTGATTCCACTGGCGCCACCCTTCTGAGCATGTGTGGGTTTCTAAGCATACACACAAACGTGTTTCTCGTCGAACACCAGCCAGACGAGAAACACGACGATAAAATTGAGACTCCCGACGAGGAGCTCTTTTTTTCTCATCGAGTTCCACTACAGTTTTCTCGATGAAAAGCATACACACGACCGTTTTCCTCAGCAAAAAAACTCCGCCACCAAGTTTCTTAATGGATTCTGACGAGGAAAACGTTGTGTGTACAAGGCCTTGGGCCGCGTACACACGATCAGACCGGTCCGATAAAACTGGTCTGCAGACCAGTTTCATCGGACCAGTTCGATGGTGTGTACGGCCCATCGGACTGTTGTCAGTCGGACCAAAGTTTTAAAACCTGCTTTAAAATCTGTCTGACGGCACACCTGTCCGTCGGACAGGTTCGATGGTTAGTACGCAAAAGCATTGCACCAAAAACCGGCGCATGCTCAGAATCAAGTCGACGCATGCTTGGAAGCATTGAACTTAGTTTTTTCAGCACATCGTTGTGTTCTACATCACCGCGTTCTGGTCTGATCAAAATTTTTTTCCGATGGTGTGTACACACATCAGACTATCAGACCACTTCAGCCTGGTCCGATGAAAACGGTCCGTCGGACCATTTTCATCAGAGCGGTCTGATCGTGTGTACGTGGCCTTAGAGAAAAAACACTACAGTGTACAGGCAATGATAAACTGTAACTGAAAACATATTGCTATTCACTCAGATAGCAAGAAGATGATTATACATATACATGGATATGTGAGTAATCATTAAAATGAGTGGAAACACTTGGAGCAGAATATCAGGTGCAATTATGAAAACATTAGGGAAGTGACCCTGCATCATGGGGAAAACTGTGCTGAGCTCAGAGTTTCAGAGTGTAGGCTGATAAACCACACTGAAAAGTAAAGTCTTAGGCCGCATACACACAATAGGTTAGCCAGAGGACAACGGTCTGATGGACCGTTTTCATCGGTCAAAACCGATCGTGTGTAGACCCCATAGGTTAAAAAAAGCCAACTTGCTTTAAAATTTAACCGATGGACGCCTAATCATAGGTCAAAACTGATCATTAGTAGACATTAGTAGACACCATCGGTTAAAAATCCATGCATGCTCAGAATCAAGTGGACGCATGCTTGGAAGCATTGAACTTCATTTTTTTCAGCACGTCGTTGTGTTTTACGTCACTGCGTTTTAACACGATTGTTTTTTTAACCAATGGTGTGTAGGCACATCAGACCATCAGTCAGCTTCATTGGTTGGACTGATCTTGTGTACGAGGCTTTAAGAGAAGAGAAAGTGGGGGGGGGTAGGGGAATGGGTACATATACTCCTGGGGTCAATGCAGTATGCAACCATACAATGGTGACAGGCTGCCCGTCATCCATTGTAGATTCAGTAAAAATCACAAAAGAGACTGGTCAAAATTCGGGGGCAAATAATGGTCGACCCATGGTTGCCATATTTTTAGATGTTTTGATACCAGATTAAGCAGTGTAGCTTCAATTTTGTTATGGATCATAAATTGAGTTATTTTATTTTTAGTCACCTGAAGACAGAGGTTAGGGGACTTTCAGGCTTTAGCAATAGTTTGCTTGGAAGCAGTAGTCATGTACAGAAGGAGTTTAAATTAAATTGCGCAGATGTCAAATCAGGTGGGCATTTATTCTGTATGGCAAGAGTAGGCTCAGAACTCAGGAAAACATCGAAAAGTACAGCTAGCATACGAAATACCTCAGTCCAATATGCCAAAACTATGGGACAGGTCCACCATATATGCGGTCGTGTACCCTCCTCCGTGCAGCCCCTGAAACAATCCTTGCTGGTACTAGGTACCATCTAGTAAGGACCATGTAATTGGGCTCCAAGGCTAGGATATTGACTGAAATGTCAGCCTAGTCCTCAGGCTCGAGCTGGACGTCAAGGACAGTAGCCCAGCGGGTCGCGTATGTGGGGGTTCAGAATTCAACACCAAGATCAGATAAGCATACAGTTTAAAGGTTATGCCTAGAGCCTGAGGGTACAATGAACATATGTGCTTAAAGAGCGATTGTGACTGTAACTCTGAGGCCGCGTACACACGACCGGTTTCCTCGGCAGAATCCACCAAGAAACTCGGTGGGAGAGCTTTTTTGCCGAGGAAACCAGTCGTGTGTACGTTTTTCATCAAGGAAACTGTTGAGGAACTCGACGAGCAAAAAAGGGAGCAAGTTCTCTTTTTCCTCGACGGGAGTCTAAATTGGCTCATCATATTCCTCGTCGGGCTGCTTTTCAACGAGAAACTCAAGCGTGTGTATGCTTAGAAATGCGTGCACCTTTGGTAAAAGTAGCGTTTGTAATGGAGATAGCACATTTGTCACGCTGTAACAGACTGAAAAGTGCAAATGTCTCTTACCAAACTTCTTCCTAACACGCAGTAACATGAGATTAGCAAAAGCAGCCCCAAAGGTTGTGCCAGTGGAATCGAACTTCCCCTGCCATCGTATGTTTTGAAGTCACCGCGTTTGAGAACAAGGAGATTTGGTCTTGACAGTGTGTACACAAAGCAAGCTTTTCGAGTTCCTCGACAAGCCTAACAAGGAACTCGACGAGGAAAACGATGTGTTTCGCCCGACGAGTTCCTCGGTCGTGTGTACGAGGCCTCACTGGCCCCTAATATATGCCAAATAAAGTGCAAGGTTTGGAGATAGCTAAACAAATCTGAATTTGAAAGCTTGCAGAGATGTAAATGAGTAAAGGAGGAGGCTGTAACCAAGTGACCCAATTAATGGAGCCCAAGAGATTTCTTTGATGGGTTCTTTGATGAGGACAGTGATATAAGGGGGACTCTCTTGGGGTCACTGATGTAAGGGGGGACTCTGACATGGCCCTCTGAAAGGTTTGGAGATCCCCGTCTTGGATGGTCTAGGCTACAGAAGCAGAGTGCTTAGAATACATGTCAGGAATGTCACTGCTATTTTTCAGGAGGAATTCAAGGCAAAGGGTTGATTTTTTTTAGGATATTGCTTATGAAAAATCATGGTCTCTATTTATTCTTTATAAGATAAAAAATCTTACATTTTTTGAGTATAGGTTAGTTTTCATCCTCATTCCCCATTGTGAGCAGTTTTGGTTGCAAACACATCTTGAAAAACTTTGGACAACGAATACATACTAGCCAGAAGTTGTACATCGAAAAAATGTCAACCAAAACATTGTAATGAATAGTGACATGAGTCAAACTACCAGTTAGGAGCCATGCTTAAACTGCAGCTATGTATTACCCACACAGAGAGATTTGCAGTACTACAACAGAGGTAATAACTCAGCCATGCCAAAAGGTGAAAAAACATTGTTGGAGGGAAGAAAAATACACAGCCAGATGTTTCAGTTTATGAAATGTGCAATTTATTATTCTTTCCAGGGCAATTTACATGCACATGCCCTCTCTGGATTCCAGGTTATTTCAGACAAAGCTTGAGCAGAAGATAACGAGAAAAGAGAAAAAAGGGCTACATGTATTTTTATCATTACTATGCACCTGGCCCACTGCAGCATATTTTTTTGTTTGTTTTTTTGCATGTTCTTTGATTCATTTTATTTTTTATATATATATTAGAAGTTTTAAAGAGTGCTCTATTACTGATGTGTTGAGCTCACTGCAGAAAATGTTTTTGCACCTGAATCTTGTTTTCTATTAAAAGAAACCTCTCATAAAAAGGAATGCTGCCGCCAACTCTGATTCTGAAAATGCTGTTTGCTTGGCTGTTATGTTGACCTTTTTGTTTCAATTCAGACTAGCAATATAAATACAGATGAGGACTGTTGACTTTATTTTTTACTTTCCTCCTGCAAGTTTGAGGTAATTTCCCCTTCTTCTTAAAGCAGAGTTCCAGCCTTTTAGTGTTTATTAAAAGTCAGCAGCTACAAAAAGTGTAGCTGCTGACTTTTAATAAACAGACACTTACCTGCCCCACGGCCCAGTGATGCGGCCGCCCGGAGCTACGCTCCTTTCCCCACCTCTCCGGCCAGCGCCTACATTCTTAGTGTGAGCACCCGGCCGTGACAGCTTTTGGCTTTACGGCCGGGCACTCAATGCACATAAATGAGTTCCGCTGCGCTCTGAGTGGACAGACGATCTCCTGGGACCTGTCATGTGTCCCTGGAGATCGCCTTAAGGGAGGGGCCGCCTAAGGCGAGAAGAGAAGTCCCAGAGGCGGTTCCTGGGCAGAAGGAGGAAGTGGGACTCCCCCCCAAAAAAATGACATGCCAAACGTGGCATGTAAGGGGGTGAGGAGTGCTTAAAGCGGAAGTTCCACTTTTGGGTGGAAATCTGCTTTAACCACTTCAGCCCTGGAAGAATTTACCCCCTTCCTGACCACTTTTTGTGTTTCGGCACTGCGTCGCTTTAACTGAAAATTGTGCGGGCGTGCGATGTTGCACCCAAACAAAATTGATGTCCCTTTTTTCCCACAAATAGAGCTTTCTTTTGGTGGTATTTGATCACGTCTACGGTTTTTATTTTTTGCGCTATAAACACAGAAATAGTGACAATTTTGGAAAAAAAAGCAATATTTTTTACATTTTGCTATAATAAATATCCCCCAAATATATATAAAACAAAATTACTTTCTCAGTTTAGGCCAATACATATTCTTCTACATATTTTTGGTAGATGCCAATCAAAACCAATCAATATACGCAATAAGCCTATATTGATTGGTTTGCGCAAAAGTTATACCGTATACAAAATAGGGGAAAGTTTTATGGCATTTTTATTATATATTTTTTTTTTAGCAATGGCGGCGATCAGCGATTTTTATCGTGACTGCGACATTATGGCGAACACATCGGACACTTTTGACAAATTTTTTGGACCATAGTCATTTAAACAGCGATCGGTGCTATTTAAATGCACTGCTTACTGTGTAAATGACACTGCCAGGGAAGGGGTTAAACACTAGGGGGCGATTAAGGGGTTAAGTGTGTCCTAGGGAGTGATTCTAACTGTGGGGGGGGCATGACAGAGATCACTGCTTGTAATGACAGGGAGCAGTAGATCTCTGTCATGTTGCTAGGCAGAATGGGGAAATGCCTTGTTTACATCTCCCCGTTCTGCCTCTTCGTGGGAAGATTGCAGGCATCCGGCAGACATCGAGTCCGCGGGACCTGCGAGCACACTCAAAGCGAAGTACGTGCCATCCTGCTGACATATATCGGCGTTAGCCGGTCGGCAAGTGGTTAATCTTAGACTATTAAAAAAGATTTCCCTCCTGAACCTCATTCACAACCTTCATGTATGTAAAGGTTTCAATCATTTATCTTTCTTCTTTCATAGCTGTACATACTTGATTCTGAGCATGCGTGTTTTTTTTCCCCTCGGAAAAGCATACACATGACCATTTTTTGCGACGAGAAAAAGACTGACGGGAAACATGACGAGAAAAAAGAAAGCTGGTTTCAAATTTTTGGCGGGCAGTTTTTTCGTCTAGGGAGCATACACTCGGTCGTGTGTACAAGGCATCAGATTTTTCATTATGTTTGTTGCCCTTCCCTGTACCCGTTCTTTGCTATCCATATCTTTTTGTAAGTGAGGTTTCTTAGCTCTCATTCCCACATGTAGCAGTCCCTATTGCCCCTCTGAAAAGCACTTCACAACCTGTCAGAGGCAGTTTACATTTTTTTTTTTTTAACTGAAGAAACGCTTGGCTTGCTATTGTGGCATGGTCCTATTGACTTGAATGGGCAGGCCTGACAGGCAGTGCAGCCTGTCATACCCGAAAATGAAATAGCCGTGGTGATTGCCGTGTTTGGTTGAAGGTAGGACATTGTGAATGCAAGTAATTTTAGTACATCATGTTTAGAGTAGTGTATGTGTTTCTTTAAAAAAAAAAGAAAACGCATCTCAAATTCATTTAACAAGTTTGACTTGTCAAAATTTCAAGTTACTTTCTTCCAGAAATATTTCCTGTGTACACTTAGTGTGATACTGGAGGACAATACACACGCACATTCTATCACTTGCATTCTAAGCCTATTTGATCTATGACAGTGCCAAAAAAACATAAGCAAAAACACCTGTCTTGGAAAAGGCAAACAAAAAATGAACATGAAACCAGATATTCACTATGTTCACTGTTTAGAAACAAGAACCGATCTACGGTTTACCCTGTGTGTGTGTTATAGCAGGTTTTGTAAAGCGCAATATTTTAAGGCAGGCACAAACATGCTGCAAGTATCTATTACAACTCCAAAACTTCTCTTCACAATGTTGTAAGATTAGAGTGCACACACTTCAATAAAACAGCACAAAAAGAATTTGTGTATTCAACAGCAGCCCAGAGCAACCTAGGGAATCTAAACAGATTTTAGTAAATAAGTATGTTATTCTGATCCTTTTTAAATAACAGATATAAGATCATTTGTCATTACATATTTTTCCAAGTGCAAATAATTTTAACGACTTAAGCCTCGTACACACGATCAGTCCATCCGATGAGAGCGGTCCGAAGGACCATTGTCATCGGTTAACCCGATGAAGCTGACTGATGGTCTGATGTGCCTACACACCATCAGTTAAAAAAACGATCGTGTTAGAAGGCGTGCTTAGAATCAAGTCGACGCATGCTTGGAAGCATTGAACTTTTTTCCAGCATGTCGTTGTGTTCAATGGGACACAGATGGCAGAAAAATATATACAAAATTTAAAAAAAGTTTTGCCTTCATTTCTAATTACAAGAAGAAAAAAACATCCATATGTAACATCATCTAGTGTGCTACTCGTGCCAGTGTGGGCAAATGTAAGCTTAAGGCTCATGGTAAGTTTTGTGAGTCAGAAACTGGGTCAGAATCACTGCAGGTCAGGCTGGACGGCGCTACAGTGGCAGGTCTCTGGTACCTCCCCCTGGATCTAGAAGCTTGTAGAAGCTTTTGGAAGTTTGTGGGTGGAGATCAAGAGGTCTTGATCTGCATATTTAGAGGAGTCTAACACAATCCCCAGGCAAAATGTCCTGACAGGGTGGATGGATCAGCCCTAAAATATGACAGAGCCTAGCCAGCAGGGAGTCAGGAGGAAGATGGAGTGCTGAGGGGGTTGTTTGTGGCCTAGGAGGGGAGCCCTGGGACTAAGGGGGCTCTGCCTTCAGGCTGGGTTTAGGCTGACTTGGGAAGATCCTATCAGCATTTTGGTATGAGACAGTTACCAGCAGCCCTTGCGGGGGTAGTGCTACATATATGTAAATATGCATTTTCTAAACATTTTCTCATTATATCATATAAGCTTCAGGTAGCAAAAAAAGTTGGTGATTTCTCCAGCCATGTTCAGATTGTGGTTGCTAATTAATTTGAAGAAGCTTAAAATTTGAGAGCTAAAATCGAAATAAGAACCAAACGCAAGTTTTATCACTCATAATGTATTTACATTTGCATGATGTAATTTGACAGCCTCAAAATTTGATACTTTATAAATGTTTTTCTACTGTGGATGGCATAGCTTCCCGCAGAAAACAAGAGGCCATCCTTGATGCTTTCTCACCCAACAACTTAGGACACCAGGCTTTATTCTGAGAAAGAACTCCAAAAAATAATTACAATATGAGTGCCCACCTCACCCTTTGGGCACTTATAAACATGCAAGAAATTATTTAAATGATTGTATTTGATTAAAAACCACTCCTCATAGTATAAACAAAATATTAGGGTGAAAAGTCTCACTGAGGACTGCAGATGTATTCCAGAGACTGCTGAATAATACAATAATAACCCAACCCCCTACCCTAGGGAATCTTTCTTTTTCACATAATCTAACACAGCGGCCAAGCACGCCAGGCACCTGGAAACATGCTGCAACTTCAGACAATGAGCCTCTTTATTTTCTATCCTAATTGCTACATTTCAGTATTTGTTAAGTGTAACAGTGTTACTAGAAAACTGTTGTTGTGGTTAACGCTAATTATAATCAACAAGTCACTGAAGTTGATTGCCCATGCTCTACAATCACAAGAGTATATATATATCAATAGTAACAAAATGTAACTTTACAGTTTATTCAAAGAGATATCCTAGTCAAAGTTAGTATATAAAACTGCAGTTCTAAAGCCCCGTACACGGTCGGACCTTTGTCCGACCAAAATCACATCGGAATTCCGACAGAATTCCATCGGAGTAAAAGAGAACATGTTCTCTATCTAAATTCCTCGGAATTTCCAATGTTTTAACCAAAAATATGTAGAAGAATACATATCGGCCTAAACTGAGGAAAAGTGGAATATTTATTATAGCAAAAAGTAAAAGATATTTGGGGCTATTTACGAAAGGCAAATCCACCTTGCACTACAAGTCAAAACTACAAGTGCAAAGTGCACTTGAAATTGCACTGAAAGTGCACTTGGAAGTGCAGTCGCTGTAAATCTGAGGCCCTGTACAGACGATCAAACATGTCCAAGGAAACATGTCCGACGGACCGTTTTCATCGGACAAGGCTGAAGTGGTCTGTTGGTCTGATGTGCGTACACACCATCGAACCAAAATCCCCTCAGACCAGAACGCGGTGACGTAGAACACAACGACGTGATGAAAAAACGAAGTTCAATGCTTCCAAGCATGCGTCGACTTGATTCTGCGCATGCGGGGGATTTTGGTCCGATGGTTTGTGTACTAACCATCGAACCTGTCCGACGGACAGGTTTCCAGCGGACATGTTTTCAAGCATGTTTGGAATTTTTTGTCCGCTGGAAAATGGTCCGATAGGCCGTACACACCATCAAACATGTCCGCTGAAACTGGTCTGCGGACCAGTTTCAGCGGACATGTTCGATCGTGTGTACGCAGCCTTAGGGGTAGATCTGAAATGAGAGGAAGCTCTGCTGATTTTATTATCCAATCATGTGCAAGCTAAAATGCATTTTTTTTATTTTCCTTGCATGTCCCCCTCGGATCTACAGCAAACGCACCTCCGAGTGCACTTTCAGTGTAATTTCAAGTGCACTTTTCACTTGTAGTTTGCATTTGCAGTGCAAAGTGGATTTGCCTTTCGTAAATAACCCCCATTGTGTTTTTTTCTAAATTTTCGCTCTTTTAGCATTAAAAAATAAAAACCGCAAAAAAAAATCCTGGTCATTGAGCAGCCAAATCTTCCGGGGCTGAAGAGGTTAACCACTCCTCTTCTAATATGCCTGTAATTGCCTATGTGTGTTTTAACAATGTAAACATTTTTCATGTCATGTAAGAATTTTATGAATGAAGACTAATATTTATAATGAATAATGCAAGCATTATTACTAACGCACATCTGGATAAAATTAGACAGACCTATTAAGCTATTTGTGGTGTCAGTGGATTTCCTTGCTTTTCCTCCAACTGCTGTAAAACACCTGATAAATCCCCTTTCTCTGCTGTCAGTGTTCTGCTATATAAAAAGATCCAGTCATTCCTTTTTTTTCACACACAGTAAGAGAACCATTGAAATGAAGACAACATTTGCAGATTGATCCACCAGTATGCCTTTACGCATTCCCATGACTAATTATTGACATTTTTGGTCTAGTCTGGATTCTATGCCCTTTGCCCTGATCTGGATTTGACCCTTTAATCACATCTATAACGAAGAATAAAATTACTGGGCGATGGTTTATCAGTCCAGAGTGGAACTGTCAGTTCTACGGAAACCAAATTCCTTATTTTAATATTTTTCTTCGAAACCAGGGAAGGTTTTTTTTTGTGTGTCAGCAAATTGACTTACTTGTCAGTCTATGTCCCATTTACAGTATATAAGGGTAATGATAAGAAAAATGGAGAAAAATTTGTTACCAAGGTTACCGTATTTGCCGGCGTATAAGGTAACTGGACCAATAAGACGACCCTCTAATTTTCCAGCTAAAATTTTGGTTTTGAGATATACTCGCCATATAAGACGAACCCTTTCCCCCCTCACTGTGCCATTGCATACCTCACTGTGCCATTGCATACCTAACTGTGCCATTGCATGCCTCACTGTGCCATTTCATGCCTCACTGTGCCATTGCATAACTCACTGTGCCATTTCATGCCTCACTGTGCCATTGCATGCCTCACTGTGCCATTGCATGCCTCACTGTGCCATTGCATGCCTCACGGTGCCATTGCATGCCTCACGGTGCCATTGCATGCCTCACTGTGCCATTGCATGCCTCACTGTGCCATTGCATGCCTCACGGTGCCTATGCATGCCTCACTGTGCCATTGCATGCCTCACTGTGCCATTGCATGCCTCACTGTGCCATGCCTTCTCCTCGTCCTGTTCCGTGATAGGCGGAACACTCAGTTTCCCAGCAGAGCCTGTGTTCAGTGTTCGGCCTATCACGGACGTCGTCTCGTCCGATGCCCCGGACAAGACAACGTCTGTGATAGGTGGAACATTGAACACAGGCTCTGCTGGGAAACTGAGGCCGCGTACACACGACCAAATAAATCTGATCAAATCGGTCGGACAGACCGATTTGATCGGATTTGTCTGCTGGGCTATTTTGGTTTGATCGCTGTACACACGATCAAACCAAAATCCCTGCCGGCAGACAACGTGGTGACGTGGCGATGACGTTGACGCCGCCACGTCACCTCACCAGGAAGTAAAACACTTCCGCGCATGCGTCAAATCCATTTGACGCATGTGCGGGCAGATATGTCTGCTGGTTAGCGTACTAACCAGCAGACATGTCGGACAGATAGATTTTGCCAGCAGGCAGATTTTAAAGCATGCTTTAAAATCTTTCTGCTGGCAAAATCTGTCTGTCCGCCCGTACACACGATCAAATTTGTCTGCTGAAACGGTCTGTCAGACCGTTTCCAGCAGATAAATTTGATCGTGTGTACGCGGCCTTAGTGTTCACCCTATCACAAAACAGCATGAGGAGGAGGCCCAGCTTTTGAACAATGGATGCCCACAGTCTGACTGGCTCTGCATTCAGCGTATAAGATGACCCCCGATATTTGAGGCATATTTTTAAGTATAAAAGGTCGTCTTATACGCCGGAAAATACGATAAAATGTTCAGGAAAGTAGAAGTGTAATTTAAGGCCTCGTACACACGAGGCAATAGATTTGTTCAAAACGGTCTGTCTGACCGATTTGAACAAATCTGTCTGTTTGGATTTTGGTTTGCTCGCGTGTACACACAAGCAAACCAAAATCCCCACCAGCAGACGGCGCGCTGACGTGTCGGTGACGTGGCGGTGACGTTGACGCCGCCACGTCACCGCACCAGGAAGTAAAACACTTCCGCACATGCGCCGAATCCATTCGGCGCCGGTGCGAGACGACATGTCTGCTGGTAAGTGTACTAACCAGCAGACATGTCGGGCGGACGGGTTCCCACCCGATAGATTTCAAAGCATGCTTTGAAATCTGTCGGGTGGCCAAATCCGTCGGCTCGCCCGTACACATGATCGAATCTGTCTGCTGGGACGGTCTAGCAGACCATTTCCAGCAGACAGATTTGATCGTGTGTACGCGGCCTTAAGTGTATTGGGGTATTTCCAAAAATAACACTCACAGAGATATATATTTCTTGTGTACTGTTGAATATTTGTGTCCTTTGGACATCCATCATGTATATTTTATGTACACCAGAGCTTGTGTTGTTATTGTTGTTGCTGTTTTTATTGACTTTTTACATCAATTGGAATAATAAAGCATATATGTTTACATTTAACAAGTATCTACTGTCTTTGTAAGCCGGGCGAAAGCCCTTGGGAGTGTTACTTTATACTTTTTCATAATTTAAAGTGTTTCTTAACCAAAGTATGTAAAATTAAATAACAATTTACAGCTTACCAGTCCAGATGGCTGCATTAGTTATTTTTTTTTGGCCACACACAGCCAATCCCCCCTACAGTAAGAATCACTTTCTAGGGCACATTTAACCCCTTCAGCGCCACCTTGTGGTTAACCCCTTCACTGCCAGTGTCATTTTCACAGTAATCAGTGCATTTTTATAGCACTGATTGTTGTAAAAATGACAATGGTCCCAAAAATGTGTCAAAAGTGTCCGATGTGTCCGCCATAATGTCGCAGTCACGATAAAAATTGCAGATCGCCACCATTACTAGTAAAGAAAAAAATTAATAGTAAAAATGCCATAATTCTATCCCCTATTTTGTAGATGCTATGGGCCAGATTCATCAAGCCGCGCGTAAAGTTGCGGCGGCGTAACTTTTCTTATTTATGTTACGCCGCCCAACTTAACATGCAAGTGCTGTATTCACAAAGCACTTGCGTGTTAAGTTGCGGCGGCGTAGCGTAAATTGGGTGGCCTAATCCAAATAGGCGGGTAGGGTGCGTCTCCTATTTAAATTAGGCGCGTCCATGCGCCGAACGTACTGCGCATGCGCCGGCCATAGAAAAAAAACAGTGCGCATGCTCCAAATCTCGTCGCTACTTGTCAATGAAAGCGACGTAAACGTAACTTACGCCAGCCCCATTCTGAATCGACTTACGCAAACAACGTAACTTACGTCCAATACGACGAGGTCACAAAGTCCATACTTAACATAGGAAGTGCCTGCTTTGGGCAGCTTTATCTTTACACCGGGAAAACCCTTACGCAAACAGCGTAAAGTGACTGCGTCGGGCCCGCGTACGTTCGGGAATTGGCGTATCTCACTGATTTACATATTCTCTGCGTAAATCAACGAGAACGCCCCTGGCGGCCATTTTAGAAAAGCATTTAAGATCCGACGGTGTAATACAATTACGCCTGTCGGATCTTTGCTGCAAACCGGCGTATCTTGTTTTCTGCATACAGAAAACAGATAAGCCGCCACAAAGTGTGAGTTATGCCGGCGTATCACTGATACGCCGGCATAACTCTACCTGAATCTGGCCCTATAACTTTTGTGCAAACCACTCAATAAACGCTTATTGCGATTTTTTTTACCAAAAGTATGTAGAAGAATACGTATCGGCCTAAACTGAGGAAAAACATTTTTATATATTTTTAGGGGGTATTTATTATAGCAAAATTTAAAAAATATAGATTTTTTTTCAAAATTGTCACTCTATTTTTGTTTATAGCGCAAAAAATAGAAACCGCAGAGGTGATCAAATACCACCAAAAGAAAGCTCTATTTGTCAGAAAAAAGGATGTCAATTTTGTTTGGGAGCCATGTCACAAGACCGTGCAATTGTCAGTTTAACCACTTAAACCCCGAACCATATTGCTGCCCAATGACCAGAGCACTTTTTGTGATTCGGCACTGCGCCGCTTTAACTGACAATTGCGCAGTCGTGCAACGTGGTTACCAAACAAAATTGGCGTCCTTTTTTTTCCACAAATAGAGCTTTCTTTTGGTGGTATTTGATCATCTCTGCGGTTTTTATTTTTTGCGCTATAAACAAAAATAGAGCGACAATTTTGAAAAAAATGCAATATTTTTTAAATTTTGCTATAATAAATATCCTCAAAAAATATATAAAAAAATATTTTTTTTCCTCAGTTTAGGCCGATACGTATTCTTCTACATATTTTTCGTAAAAAAATCGCAATTAGCGTTTATTGATTGGTTTGCGCAAAAGTTATAGCGTTTACAAAATAGGGGGTAGTTTTATGGCATTTTTATTAATATTTTTTTTTTTACTAGTAATGGCAGCGATCAGCGTTTTTTTTCAGTACTGCGACATTATGGTGGACACTTCGGACACTTTTGACATGTTTTTGGGACCATTGGCATTTTTTTAGCGATCAATGCTATAAAAATGCATTGGATTACTATAAAAATGCCATTGGCAGTGAAGGGGTTAACACTAGGGGGCAGGGAAGGGGTTAAGTGTGTTCCTGGGTGTGTTCTAACTGTATGGGGGGTGGCCTCACTAGGGGAAATCATTGTATGAACAGAAGATCAGCGTTTGCCCCGCTGACAGGAACAGGAGCTGTGTGTTTACACACATAGCTCCCGGTCCTCGCTCTGTACCGAGCGATCACGTGTGCCCGGCGGTGATCGTACCCGCCGGGCACGCACATGGGACTCGGGGGCAAGCGGGAACGCGCGTACGCCGCCGCCGGAGGCGCGCGCGTGCCCCCTAGTGGCCACAAAGTAGCCGACGTAGAGCTACGGGCTCTCGCCCAGGAGAGCCACATTCCCGCAGTAATATGACGGCGGGCGGTCGGCATCTAGTTAAGCAACACAGTGCCGAATTGCAAAAAAGTCTTTGGCCAGCAAAATAGTCTGGGGTTAAGTGGTTAAAGCGTGTCATGTTAGGTATCTATTTACTTGGCGTAACATCCTATTTCACATTATACAAAAAAATCAAGTTATCTTTAGTGTTTTTTTTTTTATATATATATATTCATGAAGGTTTAAAAAAAAAACACGTTGGAAAAATTGCTGCCCAAATATAGTGTAACATACAAAGTTGCAATGACCACCTTTTTATTCCCTAGGGTGTCTGCTAAAACAATATATATAATGTAATCTGAGTAATTTTCTAACACAAAAATTATGATGTAGGAGAGAAGTGTCAGAATTGGCCTGGATGGCAAGGGTTTAAGTAATATACAAATAACTATTATATATCGTTTTTAAGGTAATTTACTATATTTTCAAAAACTGTACTCAAGCAGGTGGCTTAATGGACAAATTACTAAAGTTTGAAGTTATAACTTCCAACCATTAATTTCATAGTAAATAGATAACATAATACATTTTTACTGATGTGTTATTTGCAATACTTAACATTATTTTCAGACATGGCTTTGACCATTTTAAATCCTGATGTGCTGTCTTTGCAGAAAATAAGGGTTGTTTTGACAAATTACCACCATATACATATATATATATATATATATATATATATATATATATATATATATTGTATATGTATGTGTGTGTTTTGGTATTCACTTCCCTGTTAAAAATGTATTTATGTAGTTTAGCTCGCTGTCCTGCTCAAATTCCTGTTTTCTTGTAGGTTGGAACATGCTAACACATCCAGTGAACTGAGTGCTTTGAAGACAACTGCACACAATTTATGGGTTTTGTGTATTTCTATTCTGATAAGTGCTTTAGGTCAGTTACATGGTGTAGAGTAGTAAATTTCTCGTCATTAACAATTAAATATCGGCTTTAGTTTATAGACTATAAAAAGTGTAAACAATTCCAAGGCTAAATGTACAACAGCAACATTACCACAGACTGTGCTTTGCAGCAATTCCTGGCACTTCATGCATTTTTCATTGCTGTGAGTATCCTGTTTAGAAAAAAAATAAAAACTACAGGATAGTTGGCATAAAGTAATAAAAACAGAAACCCGTCCACTGTACATTCATGCGCTTAAAAAATAAATAAATGATGTACTGCATAATGTAAAAATAAATGAGAAAAATATATAGACATTTTGTGATGGCCACCACCTGCCCAGTGTCCCAGGACTTCTGTGGTTCAAGTGGTTCTAAAGTCAAAAAGTTTTTACCTCCATCTATCTGTTCTACCCCGCCTTACCCCCATCTCAAAACATTTACCTGTCTTTTATTACCGATGCAGTGCTGTCCTGGGTGCAGCACCGCTCTCCTCTCTTCCTTGCCTCACAGGAGCCATTGGCTCCTGCTGCTGTCAGTCAAGTCCTGTGAGGAGGGAGCGGGGACATGTACCGAGCGATCGTGTGTGCCCGGCAGCGATCGCCGGGCACGCACGCGGGATTTGGGGGCGAGCGGGACGCGCGCGTTGCACCGGCGGTGGCGTGCGCGCCCCCTAGTGATAGCAGAGTAGCGGATGTATAGCTACGGGCTCTCGCCCAGCAGAGCCGACTTCCCGCAGTAATATGACGACGGGCAGTCGGCAACCAGTTAAGATACCGTGGCATCTATATCCCTTTTATATCGATATTAGACATGTGCACACTGAAATATTTTGTTTCGTAATTTTGTTTTCGGCCGAAAAATACATTTATTTAGTTACTCCCAAAATTTGTTTTTATTTATTTCGTTTTTTCTTTAAAAAAATGCATTCATCGAAAATACAAATTAAGGTTGAATCTGTCATTGAAGGCTTATGGTGTCTGTCGAATGTTACAACCGCAACAAAAACAAAAATAAAGCATTTGTTTATGTCGGATCTTTTGTTTTTCGTTTTGTGTGCTTTCGTTATCGTTTGTTAAAACAATAACGAAAATACCAGAAATTTGGACGAAAATGCATTCTGATGAAAACGAATGCACATGTCTAATCGATATATATATATACTGTCTAGGCACAAGCTTATGGGACGTGGTCAATGCTAGCAGCTGTCCATATAGGAGTTTACGTTATTTCAGCAGTGATAGCTTGCAAGGTTTTTTAATTAAGCCTTAACTACCTGTTGAACCTTTGCTGCCATACAGTTATTAATGTAGCACCACCATGGTAGAACGTACAGAATAGTTACGTCTGGGTGTGTTAGGCATTCCATGATTTGGTATGTATCTCTGAACATTTGAACAGACTCAGCAGATAATTACTAAGGAATGTAGATATTTCTACGCTATACAACCACTTTAACCCTTTCCCCATTTTATATTAAGTACTAGAATTCTATTCTTGGGACCAAGGCCTTATTAAAGAGGGGGTTTTTGGGTCACATACTGGGATTACATTTTCTCCGGCAAAGTAGTTTCCCTGACTTCTTCCCTTGACTTTAGTAAACAATGACTGCTATCTTGTGCAATCTGAGACATGTTGAGATGAACATATGGGAATACTACTACAGAAGCTTACAGAGCTCTGCAAACCAATTTTTATTTATTTATGCTTCTGGATCATATTGTCACTAGAAACAATTTCGAAACTGTGTGGCCGGATTTCATTCTTGGCTCACTGCCAAACCATCAATATTTGTACTGCACATTTTTATTGAAATCAACTAGAAGCTAAAATGTGAGCTGCCTCATATACAAGAATAACTGGCAACAAATTCATAGTAAAAACTAAGAGGACCCAACCTGTCGACAATGTGCCTGAAAACGACAATCACAAGGCTCCATGCAGCTGATCATTTCCCCATTAATGACCTAAAGTAGAACTCCAGTCAAATACTATCTAGGCTTAACCACATAGCTATCACACACACATACACACGTCCCTGTTCTGCCTCTCGTGCCCGCAGTCATCGGACTGTTGGTTATGAGCATCGGCACCCACGCAGTGCAGCGGACGGGTGTGCTATCCCGCTTAAGGGGGCCGATGTAAAGCTACGATGGGAACATGCCGACCTACCGCAATATAATGACGGGGGGCAGGTCGGCAAGTGGTTAACTAAAACAGCATTCTTTCAAAATGGTACGCTAGTAACACACACAGTCTTTGAGTTCAGCAATATGTATACAGTTAGAATTCTACTGGAGTTTGATGTAAAATTCAATTTGAATTTCAGTCTGAATTTCTGAAATTTGGACAAATTTTGTATCATCATTCAGGCCATTCGGTAAAATTTGTTTATATTGTAATTCGGGTATTCAGATATATCCGAATCTCCGAAAAATGAAAAAATTGTCGAAATATTAATTCGGAAAGAACTGCACATTTCTTCTTTTCAATTGTTTTTATTGAGATTATTAAGAAGAGTAACAGTACAAGTAACAATAACAATACAGATTGAATTTACGAACAATTTCCCAGTAGACAACAGGATATAGTATTCATTAAATGCTGAAGTTAAGATACAATACCAGCCTAAAAGTACTCAGGAAACTAACAGGCCCGCGCTTCCTAAGAACATTTCTAGTGAGCAGCTTGTTCTCCCTGCTTAGCAGCCTGCGCCCCAAATCCCTTGTCTAACCTAGGGAACATTCAAAATTATTACCATACTTGATCCAGGGCAATATCTCAAAGTTTTAAAGCATGAGAATCAACACAACACCCAGGTAACTAGCATTTTTAGAATGACAGCCTTTGTTTCTCTTATGGAAGACAAAGTTCATTTAGAGGTGAGTTCATTTTTTTATAAACTCAAGTATCACACTTGAATAGCATTAGATAAGATCTCAGCAATTACCCGCAGATGTGGAAATGCAGATTCTGCATCTTCGTACTTTTTTGTCTATTTACACGTAGAGGTATACATGGCCAGCACTGATCACAAGAGAAATGTCCAATTTTTATTAAGTGGCCTCCAATGTCAATTATATGACCACAAATACTTGTAGAAGCAGAGTTCTCAACAACATCCTACTCAACGCTCTAGTAAGGATGGTTATAAAGTAGGCATCCTGCAACATTGGTATAGCTATACATGTACTTACCATCAGGAAATAACAGCATTTCAAATATTGCTAAAAGCAGAGAAACTTTATTTTATTTCTCTAGTAAGGTGAACGTTTAATATGTATAGTTAATATAATAGTGATACTGATACTGTACCTCTAACTCAAATTGAAATTTCCTTTGTGATTACATAATTAGGGTTAAGATGCTAAAACCAGAAAAAGTCTGCCGTCCCCTGAATTCCTCCTGCCCTGGGCTGCGGCCCTTGGTTCCCTTCCGCTTATCTTGGATAATGGTTTGCACTGCCAAACATTGGTTGGCACTTTTGAAATAAAAGTTTCTAAGCGACAGCAGATGAAAGATCACTTAATCCATTTCCAATTGGAAATAGATTACAGTAAAACCTTGGTTTGAGAGTAACTTGGTTTGAGAGCGTTTTTCAAGACAAGCAAAATGTTTTATTACATTTTGCCTTGGTATACAAGCGATGTCTTGATATAAGAGTAGTGGCATGTCACAACTGAGTGTACAAAAGAAGATAGGAGCCTCTAAGTGTAGCAATATGGTTACATTTAATGAAGGTACAACATTTAGCAACTTATTGCTACACTTATGCCACGTACACGCAACCGTTTTTCCTGTCATGCAAAATAACTAAGTTTTTCTCGCCTGGATTCGTCGTGATTCCTCACAAGCCTGCCTTGCATACACACGTTTATGAAAAAAACACTCGAGCAAAGCGCGGTGACGTACAACAAGTACGACAACACGTAAAACGTATAAAGGGGAAGTTCTATTCGGATGGCGTAACCCTTTGGGCTGCTTTTGCTTATCCTCGTGTTAGTAAAAGTTTGGTGAGAGACGATTCGCGCTTTTTAGTCTTCCTGCTTTTCAGTCCGTTACAGCGTAACGAATGTGCTATCTCCATTATGAACGCTAGTTTTACCAGAACGAGCGCTCCTGTCTCATACTTGATTCTGAGCATGCATGTTTTTTCCCTTCGGAAAAGCATACACAGGAGCGGTTTTCGAGAAAAAGAACGACGGGAAAAACAACAAGAAAAAATAAAGCAGGTTCTTATTTTTTGCGGGCAGTTTTCTCATCGAGAAAACTGCTATGGGACATACACACGACCGATTTTCACAACCAATCTTAAAAAATGGCAGTTTTCTCGTCATGAAAAACGGTCGTGTGTACGCGGCATTAGAGGTGCCTCTCTTCTCTTTTATACCCTGTAAAAAAAAATCTTTGATATACAAGTGCTTTGGATTACAAGCATGTTTCTGGAACAAATTCTGCTCCCAAACCAAGGTTTTACTGTTTATTACTTCCTCCAACTGTTGTCAATCCACAGTAATGTTATTGTTCAGCAGGGATCGGTCAAATCTGATCATTGTTTGCCTGTCCCCACTTGTCCCCAGCTGACAAGTGTATACTGACAACAGCTAGTGCCACTTTCCCAATGCTGTACAATGTCCTGGCAAGGGGAGATACCTCCATCCACCTCCTTTGCTCGGATGAAGAAATCTGTTTGTTTTTCCATTTAGTCTTATGAACCAAATAAAGCTATTAATCTTTGGCCAGCCTAAACCCGGGGTACACACTATTATTATTTTTTTTCATTCAGCCCCAAGGGCTGAATGAAAAAAGGCTGTCAGCTCTGGTCGGAGCCACTGTACTAACGATTCAAAGTTAGTACAGCGATCTCCCCCTCTGAGTTGTGTTCTGACAGGGGGATGGCCCCCCGCCAGAACACTCCGATCATTGGCTGAGAGCACTGATTGGGAGTCAGTCGGCTGCCGACAAAAGCCACCCAAACTGACAGCTTCTGACCGATACAGTGCATTGCAAAAGTATTCAGCCCCTTTGAAATTTGCGACCTTTTGCCACATTTCAGGCTTGCGTATCATGGTTTGGGCCTGCTTTTCTTCAGCAGGGACAGGGAAGATGGTTAAAATTGATGGGAAGATGGATGGAGCCAAATACAGGACCATTCTGGAAGAAAACCTGATGGAGTCTGCAAAAAGACCTGAGACTGGGACGGAGATTTGTCTTCCAACAAGACAATGATCCAAAACATAAAGCAAAATCTACAATGAAATGGTTCACAAATAAACATATCCAGGTGTTAGAATGGCCAAGTCAAAGTCCAGACCTGAATCCAATTGAGAATCTGTGGAAAGAACTGAAAACTGCTGTTCACAAACACTCTCCATCCAACCTCACTGAGCTCGAGCTGTTTTGCAAGGAGGAATGGGCAAAAATGTCAGTCTCTCGATGTGCAAAACTGATAGAGACATCCCCAAGCGACTTACAGCTGTAATCGCAGCAAAAGGTGGCGCTACAAAGTATTAACTTAAGGGGGCTGAATAATTTTGCACGCCCAATTTTTCAGTTTTTTCTTTGTTAAAAAAGTTTGAAATATTCAATAAATTTTGTTCCACTTCATGATTGTGTCCCACTTGTTGTTGATTCTTCACAAAAATTCAATTTTTTTATCTTTGTGTTTGAAGCCTGAAATGTGGCAAAAGGTCGCAAAGTTCAAGGGGGCCGTGTGTACGGCTTTAAGTGGTGTTCCACCCAAAGATTGAACTTCTGCTGTTCGGATTCCTTCCCCCTTATCACATTTGGCATCTTTTAGGGGGAGGTGGGAGCAGATACCTGTCAAATCCAGGTATTTGCTCCCACTTCCAGTGAAAATCGCCACTTATTGTGCAGCACTCTACAGCATGTCCGACATACAGGTCCCAGAAGACAGCAGGGACCAATCAGAATGCCCAGTAGGGAACAGGAGTGAAGCCAAAAGTTTTCACTGCCTGGTTCACTTACCAGGAATGACGGCAGCAGCACCCGGGAGTCGATTCAAAGATCGTCTGGGGTGCCGACATTGCAGGCACCCTGGACAGGTAAGTGTCCTTATATTAAAATTCAGCATACAGTATTTGCAGCTGCTGACTTTAAAAAAAAAATCCGCCGACGGAACTCCGCTTTAAGACTTTTAATGCATTCAGACATTGACATATTTGCTTTTAAATACATTACAGGTTAGCTCTACTAAATTGTATTTCTCAGTTGTAGATAGACACAGATTGGTGGAATAAACAGTCTTCTTTTTCTTGAAGCCTTTGGTGCCATGTTCCTGAACACTATATATAAGAGGCCAGCCAGCTGCACTTCAGCAACCACTCAAGACAGGAGCCTTTAAAGACAAGAGAAGCCTTGTATGTATGACAACCCATAACACTGCAGCTAAGTCAGAGCCCAATTCATCTGTCAAAAATAAGTTTTTATAGAGGATTATTAGACACCTGAGAAGGAGAAAACTGTTTCTCATCATTTTTAAGAAGATTGCTCTAAAGCCATATGATGTCAGCTTTTAGACATGACAATTCTTGCCTTAGAGTTAAAGAACAACAAAAAACAACAATAAAAGGATGTGCTTGAACTAAGAGCAGCCAGGAAAATGTATGCTTTACTTGGGATTACTTTATATCATACCTGTCACTTTATTTTTAGATCTGTTTTATATGTATATGAAGACTTAAGCATTCCAGAGTAAGACACCCTCCGCTTAGCCTGCTGCTTTTCTTTTCTTCTGTCAGCACAGGTCAGAAGACATACATTATTTTAAGTAGAATTCATGCAATACACAAAGCTGAAATGAAAAGCCCTCCGGAGACTCACCTGCACTTTCCATACATTTCATTTTATTGTTTTTTGATTATTATTTTTTTTTGTAGTAGTAGTATTATGACAGTGTGTACACGTGCACAAACCTATTGTCCAAGCAGCGCTTGCCAATCCCCCAATTTTTTTTTTATTATTACTATTAGATATACATTTTATGTATTTAAAAAATAATAAATAGGTGATCATAAATAATGTAAACCATGTGACCAAGAAAAAAAAGATTTCTTGATCACATGGTGTACATTTATATTTATGATCACCTATTTATTATTTTTTAATACGTATAATTTATATCTATTAATAATACACATTTTTATGGGGACTGGCAAGTGCTGTTTGCACAATAGATTTGTGCCTGTTTACACACAATGGGCCAGATTCATCAAGCCGCGCGCAAAGTTGCGGCGGCGTAACTTTTCTTATTTACGTTACGCCGCCGCAACTTAACATGCAAGTGCTGTATTCACAAAGCACTTGCGTGTTAAGTTGCGGCGGCGTAGCGTAAATTGGGCGGCCTAATTCAAAATAGGCGGGTAGGGGGCGTCTCCTATTTAAATTAGGCGCGTCCACGCGCCGAACGTACTGCGCATGCGCCAGCCATAGAAAAAACGCAGTACGCATGCTCCAAATCTCGTCGCTACTTGTCAATGAAAGCGACGTAAACGTAACTTACGCCAGCCCCATTCTGAATCGACTTACGCAAACGACGTAACTTACGTCCAATATGACAAGGTCACGACGTCCATACTTAACATAGGATGAGCCTGCTTTGGGCAGCTTTATCTTTACGCCGGGAAAACCCTTACGTAAACGGCGTAAAGTGACTCAACGGGCCCGCGTACGTTCGAGAATTGGCGTATCTTGCTGATTTACATATTCTCGGCGTAAATCAGCAAAAACGCCCCCGACGGCCATTTTAAAACTGCATTTAAGATCCGACGGTGTAATACAATTACGCTTGTCGGATCTTTGCTGCAAACTGGTGTATCTTGTTTTCTGCATACAGAAAACAGATAAGCCGGCGCAAAGTGTGAGTTATGCCGGCGTATCTCTAGACACGCCGGCGTAACTCTACCTGAATCTGGCCCAATGTATTTAATTTAAATGGCAGCTGCTATTTTAATATTTGTATGGTTCAATTGGTTCTTTGGTGTTGGGGGGTTTGATTTACATTATTATTAGTATTATGACAGTGCCTACATTTGAGGAAAAATAAAAATGTATCAGACAGTGGGTAACCAGTGCAAGTTTGAATTTAAGGCCATCCAGTTATAACAGAACTTTAACGGGACAATGACTAGTTATTAAGACTGATCATCTCATGATCCATTCATTTTGGAGGAACTGGGCAACTGATATAGTCTAGCCATGTCATAAGCCAGTCATTCAGGGTTGTTTGGCAATTGTTGGACCAATTTTAAGGTCTCTATTGCTTTCCAAGAATAGATCATCACTAGGAGTTTAGGAGTCTTGTTCAAAGTAGAAATGGGAGCATTAGTTACCCTCAAATGGGAAAAAAAGTTTTGAAATGGGTAACTGAACTGTTATACAGCATAGTGCATGGGTCTTCAAACTATGGCCCTCCAGATGTTAAAGAACTACAATTCCCATCATGCCTAGTCATGTCTGTGAATGTCAGAGTTTTACAATGCCTCATGGGATGTGTAGTTCCGCAACAGCTGGAGGGCAATAGTTTGAGGATCCCTGGCATAGTGCTTTGCACTGCTTTAATAAATTAGCTTTTGCATTTCTCAACACTAGTTCACACTAGTGCGATGCTAGACATCGCATGGGATTCACACCGCATTATTGTGCACATTACATGTCTGTGCGATGTGAATTCAGCCATACAAACGGTATTGCTGAAATCGTATCGCAGGATCGGTGCAGGATCCTTTTTTTGGACACACGTGTTCACTCCCATGTGATCTGATTCTTATCCTATTTCACAGTTCACACTGGGATCTGCAAACCGATTTGGGGGTGCCATTAACTTTACATTGACATCCGCAGTGGTATGTAGAGAGCAGTGTGAACTGTCTGCGAGTCTGATGTGATGTGGGAACCTGCACAGGAATTGCACTGGTTCCTGCATTGCATATGTTTGAATCCAGCCTAAATGATTACCTTATTCTCCAGAAGTAACCCCCAAAACTTCCACTACCTTGTAAATTCCTTTTAAAAATGATTAAAAATAGATAAAAATCAATCATATAATGTGCCTGCAGTTTAGTTTCATTTTTAAACTGGTTTCATGTTTCTGTGAAGTGAAGAGACACACAGAACAAAAACAAACAAATCCAAGGCAGTGTTTTGTTTTTAAAATTAATCTGATTGGTTCTGAGGAGTTTTAGACAGTTTTAGACAGTAATGACAGCTTGGACCACAGTGAAAAGCTGCCATAGAATTTTTCATAAGGAGCCAGACAAGCAGGAAGTGTTGAGATCAGAGCAGAATTACAGCAACTTTAAAGCAAAAACGAACAATGAGGACATGAAACCAGGACTGCAGTGAGGTAAAGGAAGCTATTTAGCTTAAAAAAATTCCTTTAGTGATCCTTTAACTGTTTTTCGTTAAATAATTTCTTACTGTGATATATCTCCTTGTAACATCCTCTGTGAGATCCCAAACCTCTCCCCCCCCCCCTCATTTCTGTTTGAAACAAACAAGGCATGTTAGTGGTGGTTATGTGCACTGCTCCATGAACATTTCAAATCTTTTAGTCCAGTGGTCTCTAAGCTGCGGCCCACATTCACTATTTGCTTGCCTTTATCCGGCCCTCGGGGCACAATTCCTCCCAATGACACCAATAAGGGGGCATTATTGCTCTCACTGACACCAATAAGGGGGAGTTATTCCTCCCACTGACACCAATAAGAGGGGGCACCATTCCTCTCACTGACACCAACAAGGGGGCACCATTTTATATCCACTGACACCAGTGATGAGGAATTTTTTCTTCCACAGACACAAGTGATGGGGCACTATTCCTCCCACTGATATAAACAGTAGGGCATTATTACTCCCACTAATACCAATGATGGGCCACTATTCCTCCTTCTACTGACTACAGGCACTATGTAATTGTTTTACGTCCGCTTGCACTGGGGCATTTTCTACTTCTCACTCCGGCCCCACTAAAGTCTGAAGGACAGTAAACCGGCCCTTTGTTTAGAAAGTTTGGAGAGCCCTGCTTTAGTCCATAGTACATCTCAGGACCAGGCAAGCAAGTGAGGATATTTTGCTGTGTTCATGTTTCTAGGATCATGGATAATGAATGTAGCCAACATCTAACAGATCTAAAAGTCATAGCATAAAAAAAGAATTTGGAGGAGAGTATATACTTTCAATATGATTTTTATTTTGAAATTAGAGTTTATTGTACTCCCATGTGGCAACACAAGTGTACAGATTGGAAACACCTTAACAGAAATGCACTAAGGCCGCGTACACACAATCGAATTTATCTGCTGAAACCGTTCCGACGGACCGTTTCATTAGACAAATCCGATCGTGTGTACGGGCGAGCAGACAGGTTTGTCCATCGGACAAAATTCAAAGCATGCTTTGAAATATGTCCGCTACAAACCTGTCCGTCGGATCTGTCCGCTGGTTAGTACACAACCAGCGGACAGAACTGTCCGCGCATGCGTCGAATGAATTCAACACATGCGCGGAAGCATTTTATTTCCGGGTTTGGAGACGTGACCGTCACCGCCACGTCACCGCGTTCCCTGGCCAAGGGGATTTTCATCCGATGGTGTGTACACACCGTCGGACGAAAATCCGGAGGAGACATGTCCGCTGGAAACGGTCCGTCGGACATGTTTCAGCGGACATGTCCCTCCGTGTGTACGCAGCCTTAGGCTGCATTCACACTATAAAACGTGTATTTTGCCGCGACAAATTGCGGTGTATTGTACCGCGATTTGCCGCGACAAAACGGGCCGTTTTAACCTTTTTTTTTTACATAACATTGTTGTCTATGCCGAACGCCGAAAGCCGCCTGAAAAAAGGGTCCGGGACTTGTTTTGAGCTTCAGGCGTACAGCGTTTCAGCGTTCGGCGTGGAGATGTGAACCATCTCCATAGACAACAATGTAAATTCACCCCTCCAGCGGCACGAGCATCAGCGTAGGGCGTAAAAATGCCTAGGTGTGAATCAACGGCGGATCCAGGGGGGGGCAACAGGGCAATTGCCCCCCCTCGAGGCAATCATGTGATATTGGCTTTTTTTTTTACCATTTTTTTTAAACTGATTTGCGGTGCCTGCAGCCAGGCCCGGACTGGCCATAGGGAAAACCTAGCAAATGCCTATGGGCCGCAGGCCGGCTTCGGCCCGCGAGCGGCCCGCGAACGGCCCTCGGCAGACAGCGGGCCGTATGTCACGTCTCCCCAGGGGTGTACATCACCAACAGAGCGCCAGATAGAGAGAGATCAGCTGGGGTATCATAGCCAGCTCTGACACTTCTCCCCTCCCCTTGCTGCCCCCACGGCCAGTTAGAGGAGAGGAGCTGCTTCTACTCCTCCCCCTCCTCTCTTCTTCTCCTCCCGTGTCTGCCCCGCCCACTCTCCCGACGGACACTGTTCTGCTGCCTAAGGGATGTGGGTGGGAAGATTCAAGCCCAGTAATCAGACAGGAAAGATGGAGTCTGATATCCATCCATCCAGTCAGTCCCTCCTGCCTCTGAGTGAGTACTGAGAGTACTGTACACTGATGTATGGGGTGCCCTTCATTCCCTTCTCTCTCGCTCTCTCTTCACCTTTTTTTCTTTCTCTCTCTCTCTCTCTCTCTCTCTTTTTTTCGCTTGCACCCCCCCACCAGCTGCCACTGTAGATAGATAGATAATAATCTATCTAGCTATCTATCTACAGTGGCGGCTGGTGCTCAAAATTTTTGGTGGGCGCAAATGAAAAAAAAAAAAGCAATTGCAGCCTCACTGTGCCCATCAAACACAGCCACTGGGCCCATCAATTGTCACCACTGTGCAATGCCATCAAACGCAGCCACTGTGCCATCAAACGCAGCCACTGTGCCATCAATTGTCACCACTGTGCCATGCCATCAAACACAGCCACTATGCCATCAATTGTCACCTCTGTGCCATGCCATCAAACACAGCCACTGTGCCATCAATTGTCACCACTGTGCCATCCCATCAAACACAGCCACTGTGCCATGCCATCAAACACAACCACTGTGCCATCAATTGTCACCTCTGTGCCATGCCATCAAACACAGCCACTGTGCCATCAATTGTCACCACTGTGCCATGCCATCAAACGCAGCCACTGTGCCATCAATTGTCACCACTGTGTCATGACATCAAACACAGCCACTGTGCCATGGCATCAAACACAGCCACTGTGCCATCAAGTGTCACCACTGTGCCATGCCATCAAACGCAGCCACTGTGCCCTTCAATTGTCGCCACTGTGCCAATTGATGCCCCTGTGCCCTTTAATTGTCGCCACTGTGCCCATTGTCGCCACTGTGCCTATCATCACCACTGTGCCCATCGTCGCGGCTGAGCCAGAGGGGGTGGCGCTCCGGCGCCCTCTATAGACGCACCGCCACGGTCTATCTATATCTATCTATCTATCTATTTATCTTTATCTATCTTCCTTCCTTCTCTTCTTTCTTTCTATCTTTATCTATGTTTCTTTATCTATCTTCCTTCCCTTCTTTATCTATCTATCTATCTTCCCTTCTTTCTTTATCTATATTTCTTTCTTTATCTATCTTCCTTCCTTCCCTTCTTGCTTTCTATCTTTATCTATCTTTCTTGTTTATCTATCTATCTTTCTTGTTTATCTATCTTTGTTGTTTATCTATCTATCTATCTATCTTCCCTTCTTTCTTTATCTATATTTCTTTCTTTATCTATCTTCCTTCCTTCCCTTCTTGCTTTCTATCTTTATCTATCTTTCTTGTTTATCTATCTATCTTTCGTATCTATCTATCTATCTATCTATCTATCTATCTATCTATCTATCTATCTATCTATTTATCTATCTATCTGTCTATCTATCTTCCCTTCTTTCTTTATCTATATTTCTTTCTTTATCTATCTTCCTTCCTTTCCTTCTTGCTTTCTATCTTTATCTATCTTTCTTGTTTATCTATCTATCTTTCTATCTATCTATCTATCTATCTATCTATCTATCTATCTATCTATCTATCTTCCCTTATTGCTTTCTATCTATCTATCAATCCATCTTCCTCCCCTCCCTTCTTTCTTTTTATCTTTATCTATCTTTCTTTCTCCCCTGGACTGCTCAGTCTAAAATGCCCAGGCCTATTTTTTGTCCCAGTCCGGGCCTGCCTGCAGCTGCCGCTGCTGAGTCTCTCACTCTCTCTCTCTCTTATCACCAGGGCCGGTAGGCTGCCTGTCCTGAGGCTGCTTTGAGCTGTAGCTGACTGCAGCGCTCCCCTCTCTCCTGCGTGTATGACATTGGGCATCTCTGGCTGTGTGTGAGAGCTGGATCTGTGTTCGGCTGTGCTGCCTGTGCTAGACCTGCTCGTGTGATAGTAGATGGAGATGGAACACTGATTGAATCAGTGTTTTGTCTATCACACAAGCTCGTCTAGGGGGGACCTTGCTAGAGCACACTGCCCTGCCGAACACAGACCTACAGCTCCTGTTTGTTCCATGACACATGTCAGGAGAGGAGATACCTGCTGTGTGTGATCGAGGTAATGCCATGGTGAGTGCCATGCACAGTGTGGCTGCATTAATAGACAAAAGTGGGGATGCATTAATAGACAAAAGTGGGACTGGATTCATAGACAAAAGTGGGACTGGATTCATAGACAAAAGTGGAACTGGATTCATAGACAAAAGTGGGAGTGGATTCATATACAAAAGTGGGTCTGGATTCATAGACAAAAGTGGGACTGCATTCATATACAAAGGTTGGACTGCATTCATATACAAAGGTGGGACTGCATTCATATACAAAGGTGGGACTGCATTCATATACAAAGGTGGGGCTGCATTGATATACAAAAGTGGGACTGCATTAATATACAAAAGTGGTAGTGCATTAATAAACAAAAGTGGGACTGCATTAATATACAAAAGTGGGACTGAATTGTTATACAAAGGTGGGGCTGCGTTCATATGCACAGTGAGGCTGCAATGATGGGCACTGATGAGGCTGCATTGATCTCTTGTACAATGTCTTCAGTCTCTAAACATCCCTTGTACCATGCCTGCAGTCTCTGACCATCCCTTGTACCATGCCTGCAGTCTCTGACCATCCCTTGTACCATGCCTGCAGTATCTGACCATCCCTTGTACCATGCATGCAGTCTCTGACCATCCCTTGTACCACGTCTGCAGTCTCTGACCATCTCCTGTACCACGTCTACAGTCTCTGACCATCCGTTGTACCACGTCTGCAGTCTCTGACCATCTCTTGTACCATGTCTGCAGTCTCTGACCATCTCTTGTACCATGTCTGCAGTCTCTGACCATCTCTTGTACCATGTCTGCATTCTCTGACCATCTCTTGTACCATGTCTGCATTCTCTGACCTTCTCTTGTACTATGTCTGCAGTCTCTGACCATCTCTTGTACCATGTCTGCAGTCCCTGACAATCGTCTAGAAACTATGGGATAGATTTATGGCATTTATATTTAAATATTTTTTACTAGTAATGGCGGAAATCATTGATTTTTTAGCGGTACTGCAACATTGCAGCGGACACATCGGACACCTAATTGAGTTCTGTAAGCAACACCGTATTTTCTGGCAGTGCCCCCCCCCCCCCCCCCCAGCCTTAGGAGTCCATTGTAAGAGTAAGATAAAAAATGCATGCAGAAGAAATGTCAGTATGTGTTAATATACCAGTCCTAGTCAGTTTGTGTACCTACAGTATCAATTCATCTATTTATCCATCTTCTAATAATATATTGCAATGTAGTGCAACATAGCTAATATTTTCAGGGATTCAATTGCAATACTATGAGAAATGTGACTTGTAAGTGCTAACTTTACCAGTGACTATACCCTGTATGTAACATTATCAACTGTCTCTCTGTTCAATATGTGTACCAGATCATACTAATTTTAAATACAGCATATAATTTTATTATTCTAGGTGCAACATATAAATTAGACTGGGCTTATCTAAATTGTAAAATAAAGTGCTGCTTTTTTTTATTCTTTGTTGCATCTCAGTGCTACTGATCTCATGGAGCCACTTTGCAACTACATACCGTCCACATGTATGTACTCGACAAATGGCTCCATGTAATTTCTCAGGCTGAATTTGATTGTGAGATTAGTGGACCATGCCAGCTTGCTTTGATAAATCAGTAAAATTCCAGGGGAGAGTAAAAGAAAAAAAAAGCTATTGTAGGGGAACACAAACAAACTGACAGCTCAAGTTGGAGCCACTGCACTAATTATCCAACATTAGTACAGCAATCTCCACAGCTGACCTATTATGTTCTGACAGGGGGGTGCCCCCCCCCCATCCAAAAAAAAACATTCCAGTCTGCAATCTAAGCCATTGGCTGAGAGCGCTAATTGGAAGCTGGGTGGCTGCTAGTTTTTCAGCATGCTCATCCAACAGAAGCTGGCCAAACGGCCGGCTTTTGTTAGACCAGCTGCTATACACACGGGCTGAATGTTGGCTGTTTTTTATTAAACCGGCCGTTGTTGCCAAATATTCGGGCCGTGTGTAATAGGCTTTAGGGAAGAATGGTAATTCTCTGCCTCCAATTTGTCATAAGATACCTATGATGTCATCACACGAATACTAAAGAAATATTTTTACCCCAACCTGAACTCACTCCAATTACTAAATGTAGTTCACAGTAACGGTCATATCTTATGTTCCCCTGAAGATAATTAGGTGTAGAACCAGGCAAGGATGGCAATTACCACTTTAGTTAATGAGTCCTATCATATAAGTATAGGTACCAACAAAAAAAGAATGGCAGAGTAACCACATACTGAACTACCGCACTAGTCATTCTATATAGTATCTTGTATATTAAGGAAAGGGCTCAAGGTAGGTACCTCCTTACCGAATTTACCAGTAGCTAGTTTAATATTTTACCATACTAAGTAAATAAATATGTCAAAATGTTATTGAAAAACACAGTAACAATGTCCATTGACAGAAGGCGTCCCCTGCAGAAGTAATAGCTTTCAATGCATTTACATATCAGTGAAACAGACTATTGTGTTCTGTTACATAAGCTTTGAAAGCTACAGTGCCTTCTTTATCACTGATTCCCAGAGTTTAATCAACATCAAATGCATAACCAACAAAGTTCTAAGTGCAGGAATGCTTGAAAACATATTACAAATACCCTGCTGATGCAGCTGAATGCAAAAAAAAATGTGCTTAGTCAGCTTTCTGAAGCAACTAATGTATTTAATCACAGAATACAAAGGTACTCATTGACATCATTGGCCTTTAAAAATGCTCTTCATTGATGTATTATTTGGTAACTAACAACCAGCAATCAACTTTCACTGTTCACAATTGTGAATTCTAATTCTGGAAGTGAACGCAAACTGTTTGTTCTAGATCAGTGCACACCCCTGCTATTAACCATGTCTTATTAGGTAAGATTGTAGATGTTGAATGATCAATAGAAAATAATTATAGCACATATAAATAATATATACCCTAGAACCATATAAAGCGGAACCTTGGATTACGAGCATAATCTGTTGCAGGAGAATGCTTGTAATCCAAAATGAGGAGGGGAGTCCCAGATAGCCGAGGCCGTCATGGAGATCGCTGGACCGAGATGGAGCTCAGGCAAGTATAAGGGTGCTGAGGGGGGCTGCTACACACAGAAGACTTTTTTATCTTCATGATTAGAATGCGTATAGATAAAAAAACTTCTGCCTTTACAACTGCTTTAACCAGTTAAGGACCGCCGCATGTACATTTACGTCGGCAGAATGGCACCGACAGGCACATCAATGTATATATACGTTGGTGCCTTGAGGGGGTTCGGGGGGCCGATCGGACCGCCCCCCCCCCCAGTACATACGACGGTCCGTTTTGCTGGCCGAGCGATCCGGGATGAAGGGGCGGCTATTCGTTTTTGTCCGCCTCCTCCGGATCGCTCTCAGCCAATCCGCGCGCCCGCCCGCCCTGTCACTTCCTCCTCCTGTGTAAACACAGGAAGGAGGAAGCGATGTGATCTCTCCTTCAGCGTTTTTTTCAACCACCGCTGAGGAGAGAGCACATCTCACAGTAAGTCTGCACTAACACTACACTGACACACACTACACATAGTCACATTAACCCCCCCGATCGACCCAATGTCACAGTGTCACTGAATGCAGTAATCATACATGTATGATTACTGTATTTAGTGTCAGTGTGATAGGCAGTGTGACAGTCAGTTAGTGTTAGGTTCAGGGTAGCCCCCGTGCCCCCCCTAAGAAAGTTTTAACCCCTTGATCACCACCCTAGTTAACCCTTTCACTCTCTATTGCCAGTGTCACTAAGCGATCATTTTTCTGATCGCTGTATTAGTGTCGCTGTTCCCGCTAGGTAGCTAATTTTTTTTATTGCGATTTTTTTTTACTAAAGACATGTGGCTAAATAAATTTTGGCCTAAATGATTGACTAAAATTTAGTTTATTTGATTTTTCCTATAACAAAAAGTAAAAAATATTGATTTTTTTTAAAAAAATGACGCTCTATTTTTGTATATATCGCAAAAAATAAAAAAGGTGATCCACCAAAAGAAAGTTCTATTTGTGGGAAGAAAGGATGCAAATTTTGTTTGGGAGCCACGTCGCACAACCGCGCAATTGTCAGTTAAAGCGGCGCAGTGCCGAATCGCAAAAAGGGGCAAGGTCATTTAGCAGCATTTTGGTCCATGTCTTAAGTGGTTAATGTACAGAGAATGTATGATTTTTTTCGTACATCCGTTTTCTTTCTTTTTGTTATGTTTTGTTAAAGACTCAAATAACATTTTCATGTTTACCACCTTCAACCACCAGGTGATGAGCTTGAGGCAAACCACCAGCTCTTTTGAAAACAGATATACAGGGGATCAATTAACACACAAAAAACACACACAGCTAACGGACATAGAGCAGAAGTTCATCCAATGCCCTCTCTTCTTTGGAAGCCATCTGGATTTCTGAATTTATAGAGAATATCAGAAAGCACAGAAGCAATGCTGGGCTTTTATAAAACTAGTACGTTGTAAATACAAATGTTAATCATTGGTTCAACTTATAAACATTTAATTGTAAAATAAAAATGACCAAAAACCAACAGTAAAATCAGGCTGTATATGCAGTAAAGCATGCTTGTTGTACTCACTGTGGAACCTAAGGGGTTTATCCTCTGCATTGTGTAAAAATGTTGTTTGATCCTGTCTGCTCTGATCTTTTACTATCCCCAATACATCTCCTGATAGTAAAGGGCCTGAAGGGCACTCTGCACATGCTCAGTTTGGTGTGTATTGCTACTGTAAATATATTTTTTCTTGGGAAGGTGCATGTGATCAGTACAGGGCCAATCAGCACTATCCACACAGAGAGTCAAGGTCATGCAGCCTCATAGGACAGTCAGAGTAGAATGAAAACCCCTTCTACAAACCTTAACCAGACACTGATAGAAGTCACAAGACTACTATATACTGCTGATGAGAAAAGGCATTTATCAGTTTAAATTTACTAAAATAATTGAATTTTAATTTTCTGTGTGCTGTGGGGGACCAGATGAAGTGAATGCAGGGTCTTGGCATTAGTAACACTTTAAGAATTCAGAGCAACGTTGACATATACAAAATAAAGGTAGGTACTTATTATAATTTTTGGCATATTAACAGCTATGTTTTTGTACATGCAACGTCTTGAAAGGTGTATGTACTATGTTATTGTTTTTTTTCCTTTTTTTTTTTGTCTTGACATACGCTTGAAGTTCATTCTCTTCAATGTTAACATCATGAATGTGAAAGTAATTTTCTTCATCTTCCCTAAAGCATTCTCATCTTACCTAATGTTTAACAGATTTATTTTAAATGTATTATAAATGGAGAAACCACCACTAATTAGAAAGATGCCTGGGGTTTACTGCCTTTCACCATCAGCTGACCAAGTAATTCATTTCTATGCAATTGTGTTTTTCATTTTGGCCACGTTCTGATACCAGAAATTCTACATGGATTCAGGGCAACTTTTGACTATCTTCCAAAAAATTTTGACAGAAATTCCCACAAACAAATGACACCAGGAAAATCATGGAACACTAAATCAGGAATACAGGAATTCTGTAGTATGTACAGAATTTCTTGAATTATGAATACAATTTAGGGGCTTGCTTACTTTGGATGCAATGAAAAACTCGTAAGACTTATTCATCCTGAACAGAAAATGCTCATCAACTAGGAATATTTTGTTTGGGTTGATCCAACATTTATACAACTATATAGAAAATATTATTTTATCTGCATTTTCAGTCCATGGCAAGTCGCATCAATGTGCTATGAAAACACACTTATGTGAACATCCTTTAAGGGGTATATTTATGAACGTTTTCATAAAATATTCACCCAGGATTCACATGTTTTCAGCTGAATCCCATTTAAACTTGTGTGAATATTTTGTGAATGTTGTATGAAAGTTGTATGTGTGAACATTTTTTTAAATAGTCCCCTTTCCGCTAAAACTGCTTGGTAGATATAGATTCATAAAACTACATCATTAAACAGTATGACATATTTTACTAAGTTTCTTGCAGTCCAGTTTAATATTTACTTTTTTGCTCAAGTTAAATATGTTTTCATATAGTGTAATATTTGAAAAGAGACGTTTAAGAGGAATGCAAGGCATGTACAGGCACAAAACTATAGAGTGAATATTGATTTACTGTATACGCTCATAACCCAGAACATCTTCCAGTGTTTACAGTGTGCAATGAGAGGTGAACCACGGCTGCATGGAGTTCTTTTTGTGAAACATTTAAAAATTATAAAGATAAGCCAACTTCAACTTATTTTTTCCAGAATTTCTGCCCAGGTCCAACGTTTGAACAAGGCTAGGTTTACTAACATACTTTTCTAAACCTTATTAAGCTTGACAAGTTTACTTGGAATGGCCTGAATCTGGCAGTCATCTGGGTGAACAAGAGATTTAGTGCATGGGTATCAGCAGGACTTTTTTTCAGGGGGAACTTGGTGGAGCTCAGATCCACCACCTCTGGCTCAGATCCTTTGGTGCCCGCTCACCACAATCACTTGTAAACAGAAATGTCTGGTTTCTGTGTTTACAAGTGACAGCTCTGCACTCTGCATGTAATGCAATCCTGGTATTTAATTCCCCTTTAAGACCCTCCTACTGTTTTTGTGAAATTTGACTGAACACAACCACTATTTGATGTGATTTGGAGGATGTGTGTATTTTTTTTTTTTGGGGGGGGAGGGCTGTGGTTAAGTTCCAGCACCTATTGTTTAAGAAAAAAGCCCTGGGTATCAGACATATATACTGTACATATATACAACATCAGCTGCTAAAAACGGTATTGTCTGTTTATGCCATCCATAGATGGCAGACTGTGGGGCTGAGTCACTATTAGACTGATGGATAAGTGTCACTTAAAAAAGCCAGGTCAGCAGTGGCGAGAGGCAACTCTATGATAATGGTAAGTGCATGGGTTTGACGTTTTAAAACACTTTTTAACAAAAAATAAGAAATCTGTTTTCATCCTTTGGTTTAAAGTGGACCTAAAGTCAAAAATGTCTTCTGTACCCTTTTTGCTCCCATCCAAATAAAAAGTTGTAGGCCTAAAATATCTCAAGGGCTTACTAATCTTAAACTGACATCTCCAATTTTCGATCTAGCTAAGGGCAGGTTCTGTGTGGGGCAAAAACTTTGATTGGATGTTCAAGCAGAGGCATTTTCCTCACACAAAGCCATGTTGAAAAAAAAGTGGACCTCAACACAATTGAAAAGTATGGTAACTATTTTCACATTTAAAAAAGTGGAGGCCGCAAACTAAACTATAACTTGCCATAATGTTTTATTGGATAATGACCACTTTCTACTCATCTATATTCCTCCCAGAACGTTCCTAAATGCCGATTTGGTGAGCCAAAAAGACAGCCAGCATACAATGTCAGGATGACAGAACGGAAGTAGAGCTGAACATGTCTTTGTATAAAAGAGAATTGAGCTCTGTTTTAGAAGTTCATTCGACCAAATGATTCCATTAAAAGGACAAATATGCCTTCCGTTGTTCTCTGACTGGCTCTGTTAACTTGTTGCTGGTTGTCTAGAATGGTTGTGAGAAGAATGAGTCTTTTAGAAACAGTGGTTCTTTGAAACCCACTGTGAAATTGGTTATAAATCGGTGATTTGCACTAAGGCCTCATGCACACTGGGTGTTTGCCTAACTCTTCTGAACGCCTTTTTTTGCTGGCAAGCGAAAAACAGCCTAAAAAACATGCCTAATGTCACATTTTGCAAACCCGTTTAGGTGCAAGTGTTTGACCAGAATATTTATTCTAGGTGCTGAAATGAATGGATTCTCAAACGCTGAACATGCCACGCGTTTAAGTGGGTTTAGGTAGGTCAGGCTAGATAGTATGGAGTGACAACACCGCTTCACTGCTCCTGATTTCACAGCAGGATTATTATCCTCATGCAGGTTGTGCCTACTTTTCCTAGTTAGATGAGAAGATGTTTCAGGGGGTGTGACTATTGGCATTGTTACAACATAAGCCAGTCTCTGTCAGTTTTTAACATCTGTGCTTTACAGTGCCACATCTGTGCTTTACAGAGCCACATCTGTGCTACATTGGTGCCACATCTGTGTTCAACAGTGCCCCATCAGTGCCACCAAACTGCCCATTAGTGCCCATGAGTAAGTGCTCATTGTAACAAGCTCCTGCTCACTCGGCTCCACTCTCCTGACACTCCTCTGCTGCTATTGGATCAGATTGCAGATCGCAATGTCTGATAGTTTGGTTGTCCGATGCTCCAGGATTCAAGCTACAGCCGTTCAAATACAGTTGTTATAGCTCAGAACCAACACCAGACAGGCTGTATGTAAGTTCAAACAGGAATCTCACTTTTATTGGATGCACACAACACAGTTTTATACATAGCAATCTGAACACCCCACCCAAACAACCACTTTTCTATTGGTCAATTATAAAGTACACTCTAGTCCTCACTTTTGGCCATGCAAATGAGAACTTGAAACAGGATCAGCATGGATTGGTCTGATAGCTTGAATAGGAGGGCTGATATGTGTAATGACACAGAGAAGTCCCAGGAGATAATTAAAGCACATAAACAAACAAATTGTCAAACACAGAATAATGCCTTCCTTCCAGACCACGGAGCCATCTGGAGGGGTCTAGCTTTAAGGCAGAGAGGAGGACCCACCACTGTGTAATAGAATCAAGGATTCAGTATTCCAAGGATCATGACACTCATCAGTGCCATCCAGGGGCGGACTGACCATTGAGTCACTCAGGCACTGTCCGAGGGCCCCATGCCACTAGGGGGCCCCATCAGAGTTGCCAGGCTCAGTAAAACCAGGGACAGTATGTAAAAATCTGTGTTTTTTTTTACATCTGTAACTGATATGTCCGAAACTGACTTGCTTTTGATGTGAAAATCCAGAGATTTTAGCTGCCCCGCCTCTGCACTGCCTCCTGGCGTGGTGGCCATCTATAAGCCTGGGGGCCCCATGATCTTCTATTGCCTGGGGGCCCCATGAGTTGTCAGTCGGCCCCTGGTGCCATCCTATCAGTGGCTCCTCATCTGCATCCGTCTGTGTCATAAAAAATGCATAGAAAAACGTGTTTTTATTTTCTTTCCACATTTTCCCATAAAATGTGAAAAAAAATGACAAATGTTCAAAAGACTCATTGTGCCTCATAGAAAATACATTGGGGTGTTTGCTTTCCAAAATAGGTTCATTGTGCTGGTTCTCCAGGGCCTTCAAAAGTGATAGGTAGTCAGGAAATTATATGTGTAATTTATGTCCCTAGAACACTTGATGGTGCTCCCTGCATGTTGGGCCTCTGTATGTGGCCAGGCTGTGTAAAAGTCTCACACATGTGGTATCACCATACTCAGAAGTAGTAGCAGAATGTGTTTTGGGCTGTAATTATAAGTATGCATATGCCGTGTGAGAGAAATAACCTGCTAATATGACAATTTTGAGGAAAAAAATCAAATCTTAATTTTGCAAAGAATTGTGGGGAAAAATTACAACTTCAAAAAACTCACCATGCCTCTTACTAAATACATTGGACTGACTACTTTCCAAAAAAGGGGTTTCCTTGCTTGTTAGTGTCTCATGAAATTAGATAGGCAGTCAGTATATCAGGTGTGATCAATTTTCAATGATTGGCAGACTCTGTATACTCTGTAACATTCACAAAGACCAAATAATATACACTGATTTGGGTTATTTTAACCAAAGATATGCAGCAGTATAAATTTTGACCAAAACTTTTACAACATTGTCGGGATTTTTTATTTATAGAGCAAGAAATAAAAAACCCAGTGGTGATTAAATACCACCAAAAGAAAGCTCTATTTGTGTGGGAAAAAATGACAAAAATGTCATATGGGTACGGTGTTACATGACTGAGTAATTGTCATTCAAAGTGTGAGAGCACTGAAAGCTAAAAACTGGCCTGGTTAGGAAGGGGATTTAAGTGCCCAGTAGGCACGTGGTTAAACTGCCTTTAGATGTACTTTAAATTATACTGTACTTTAAATTATAAAGGAAATAAAATGATATATTGCTAACAAACTTTACTTATCAATATAGCATTCCTACTGTCTAAATAATGGCCCATCGAATGAAAAAATATATAAAATAAACATGCCTCTAAAATTAATATGTATAAAACTATAAAAAGCAGATGTGTTATAAAAGTCCCTACAGCTAAAATACACATATCGCCAATTCCTGGAATAAACTTCCACATCACATCATATCCTATTCATTTTTTACATCTTCAATTTCACTGCTCAAATAAAATATTCGTAAGAAAATTGCCAAAAAAGTAACTTAAATATTTGGATTCATATAGCTTTACACAGATTGCCAAAGAAAACATACATAAAATGGCAAAATTTTAGTCACGTGTTAAAATAGCATGGTGTCATATTTATTACTCTACAGTTCTAGTACTTATTTTCTGTTAAGCCTGTAGAATAAGTAACTGGCTAAATTACCAGAATTTTTAGACTACAAATGGAAATCAGTTTATAGGCTAGATTCACCCTTAAAAAAAAATATATATATATACACACACACACACACACACTGTATATACTCGAGTATAAGCCAACCTAAATATAAGCCGAGGCACCAAATTGTACCACAAAAAACTGGGAAAACGTATTGACTCGTATAAGTATAAGCCTAGGGTGTCCATCTGCATGCCTTACCGTGCCCATGTGCATGCCTCACTGTGTCCATGACTAGACTTATGTTTAACATGGGAGTATACAGAAGGGGTGCCCGGCTTTGAAAAATCGGTGCTCCCCGGCCGTAGGTCCCCCGGACAACAGTGGCGTAACAACCAGGGGGGCAGGGGGTGCGTCTGCCCCGGGCGCTGAGCTGAGGGGGGCGCCTGTGACCGGCAGCTCTGCGGATAGTATAGTGAGCGGCTCCTCCACTGAGCGCACAGCCCCCCGCCGGTACCTCCCAGCGGCCGGCACAGGCACGCCTGGAAGGATGCAGGGGATGCCCTGTTTGGCATAACACCGGCGCGCGCTGCGGAGGCTCCAAGATGGTGACGTGCTCTGCAGTCCGGCCGCGCCTGCAAGGACTCCTGCTCAGCCAAGCAAGTAAGCGCCGCTGGGATGTGATGCAGGGAGAGAATGGTTTAGCAGAGCCTGTACCAAGTCTTCCCCAGCGCACACCCTGCCTCTGCCACAGGCTGAGGCTGGGACTCCGTTGGAGAAGAGTGTTGGCCCGGCCCGGTCCATAGCTTAATAGGGAGCTCCACACTGCAGCCCTGATATCATGTTTATATAAGGGGGGGGGGGCGGAAAAAAAAATCTGCCCCGGGCGCCCATGACTCTGGTTACGCCACTGCCGGACAACAAACTTTGTGGGGCTATATATGTGCCAAGTTTAGGATCCAAGGGACCTTTGGCTGGCCTGTACCGGGTCCCCAAAGTTCGGGAGATCAGGCGCAAAAAGGTGACTCGAGCATAAGCTGAGCGGGGCATTTTTTTTACAGAAGCCTATAAAATATTGCACCCATCAGTGGCTCACAGAAGCAATGTCAGGCCCCTTCCATCTCTCTGCCCATACCCCAGTAGGGACTTTTAATTGTACAGCAGAAGGAAGTGTCAATAGACTATGAGTGTGCTGATTACCATAGTTGTAGTCCATTGAGAACTACAAGTCTGCCCATATAACATGGTCCAAAAGGTGAACATAGGCTTTAAATGTAAAGATTGGATGTGTTCAAGGGAACATGTGGGAAAATGAAAGTGCTACTAAATCTACAACAGCAAAATCAGTTTGTATATGCAGTGAAACATGCTTGTTATACTCACTGTGGGACCTTAGTTAATCCTCTGCATTGTGTAAAAAGGCTAAGGTTTGATCCTGTGTCCTCTGATACTCTCCTTCTTCCATAGTCCCCAATCCATCTCCTGATAATAAAGAGCCTTGAAGGCACTTGCTCAGTTTGGTGTGTATTGCTAGTTTTTTTTTTTGGGGGGGGGGGTGCATGTGATCAGCACAGGGCCAATCAACACTGTCCAGAGAGAGGGTCAGGGGTCATTCAGTCTTATAGGACATCAGAGTAGAATGAACATGGTGATGAGAAAAGGTATTTTGCAGTTTATATTTACAAAAAAAAATGTTCTGTGTACTGTGGGAGACCAGATATGGTGAATGCATGGTCCTGGGTTTAGTAACATTTTAACTGAACCCAAACAGTACCTTAAAAACAACACTTTGTATCTTTTCTCTTGCATTCCTGTAGACCTCCTAGTATATGGGAGTGCCTAACCAGGGTAAAGTTACAGTTAGACCTCTTGCACACTGCAGCTTGAAAATCCTCTGCTTTTTTTTTTACTGAGCTAAAATACTGGCCATTAATTGTAATGTGCCTATGCACACAGGCGTGTAAACAAGCGCTGTGTATTCTTCAGTAAAAAAAAAAATGAAAAATCAGCATTTTTGGTCAGTAATTTACACCTCATGCATGCATCCACACATGTTTGCGCAAATGCACACAAATGTATCCATTGGCATTGTAAATCCGGATAAAAGCTTCTGCGCATGCGCAAAAATGTGTGCAAATTTGCACAAACGCATATGCGCGAACATGCATTAAAAAAATGTCTGAAAAAGTAGATGCTCAAACAGAAGTATCATGTGCAAGAGGCCTTAGGGTTAGTTACAGTTTTGTTCTTGCCTAATCAATCTTTGCAAGCATACTAAATGTATTATTATGTACAGTATATGACCCTCACTGTTTTCCTCTAGAAAACAGGTACATTTACGTCAGATCAGATTTCAAATTAACACGTAAAAACAAGCTATTTTTATCGATCACCATGCAAACATAGAAGCCATTGATGTCTAGCAAGTGTTATTGCCTTTTAAAAGGGCACAATAACATTAATTATTTAAGAAATGTACACCAAGCATTTTTTGCTGTGGTGTACAATTAACAAATCATTTTTCCCTCCCTAAAGAGATAGTGCCCTTGGCATGTTAAATAAAAAAAAAAAGATTTGCAGACATTTAAAATCTGCACGCTAAGATATTGCTGTGAATGGCATGTACTTGGAAAACTTTCAGGCCCCGTACACACGGCAGAGAACCTCGACGGGCAGAACACATCGTTCCGCCCGTCGAGGTTCTCTGCCGGCCGTCAGATTCGGCGACCCGCCCGTCGGGAAAGGCAACCAGCCAATTATCCCGACGGGCCATCGAACAAATAGAGAACCTGCTCTCTATTTGCTCGACGGGTTTCCCGACAGGCGGGGCTCGCCGAGACCGTACACACGGCCGAGTTTCTCGGCAGAATGCGGCTCCCAGCGAGGTTCTCGCTGGTTTCTGCCAAGAACCTCGGCCTTGTGTACGGGGCTTCAGATTAAAGTTGTAAGCAAGAGCTCTAAAAGACTCGAGATTAATGACTGATATGCCCCTTTTGACTAGTAAATGTTTATCAAGTAGCATATCTCCCCACTACAGTCCCAGAATATACTATACCTCGGCTGTAGATTTAAATATTATTATGTTTTTTTATTCTTTGGGTGGATTTAGCTTTTAAGCTGTCTAAAGATGAGAATTCATGTTACTATCTGTGTTTAACCACTTAAGGACCCCCGCACGCACATATACGGCCACAGAATGGCACGTACAGGCACAAGGGCGTAAATTTACGTCCCCGCCTAAGTGCGGTTCGGGGGTCCCATCGGGACCCCCTCCGCAGAGTGCGGGGGTCCCCCTGGCTCCGGGAGCGATCCGGGATGAGCGGGCGGATGTCGGCGTTTACCCGCCCCCCCGCGATTGCTCCCAGCCAATGCGCGCGCTCCCAGCTCCTGTCACTTCCTCCTCCTGTGTTTACACAGGAAGGAGGAAATGATGTAATCTCTCATCGCAGCGGTGTTTCCCACCGCTGCTGATGAGAGAAGACATCACAAGTAAGTGTGCACCAACACAACACTGACACACACTCACATAGGCACATTAACCCCTTGTGATCGCCCCCCCCCACCCCCCCTGTCACAGTGTCACTGAATGCAGTGATCTAATCACTGCATTTAGTGTCAGTGTGACAGGCAGTGTAAAAAACAGTTAGTGTTAGGTCCAGGGTAGCCCCCCCACCCCCCCTATTGCCAGCATCACTAAGCGATCATTTTTCTGATCGCAGTATTAGTGTCGCTGTTCCCGCTAGGTAGCTATTTTTTTTTATTGCGATTTTTTTTTTTACTAAAGACATGTGGCTAAATAAATTTTGGCCTAAATGTTTGACTAAAATTTAGTTTATTTGATTTTTTTTTTAACAAAAAGTAAAAAATAGTGTTTTTTTTTCAAAAATGTCGCTCTATTTTTGTATATAGCGCAAAAAATAAAAATCGCAGAGGTGATCAAATACCACCAAAAGAAAGCTCTATTTGTGGGAAGAAAAGGACGCAAATTTTGTTTGGGAGCCACGTCGCACGACCGCGCAATTGTCTGTTAAAGCGACGCAGTGCCGAATCGCAAAAACACCTTGGGTCATTTACCAGCGTATTGGTCCGGGTCTTAAGTGGTTAAAATCTCCTTTAAATTTGCTGAAACCTATATAGGAACCTACCTGACTGCATAATATTGTATGGATTGCTAGTAGGCCCTCAAATTACATAATTTTGGTACCCTAAAGATGATTGCACACATACTATACAAATTAGATTGCTCTATGTATGGTAATCTTAGCATGCATTCTAAGTTTCAAAACCATATAGGACTCCTTCATCAGGCATGTCACATGCCCGCTGAAGGGGTCCTGCATGGCTCTGAAATGTCGTCACCCTTTGCTGTGATGTGATCGTTCAATAAAATGTTGGACTCTTTTATGGAGTTCACAGGTGTGCTGGTGACATATTCCTTGCTGATTCCAGTGATAGAAAGGGAATCTCCATTCAACTTCACATCACATGAGGACCATGGCATAATGGGACCCCCAGTGCTGAGATAGAGAAAAGGCTTACAAAAGGCAGTTCTGTATTCGCTGGAAGGGTGAATATGTTTTTTTATGGTACAGGTAAGAGGCAAAAAATAAAAAATAAATATGAAGAGTGGGTGAAGTTCCTCTTTAAAAAACTCCATTTAACCACTTCAGCCCCGGACCATATTGCTGCTCAATGACCGGGCCCCTTTTTGCGATTCGGCACTGCGTCGATTTAACTGACAATTGCACGGTCGTGCTACGTAGCACCCAAACAAAATTGGCGTACTTTTTTTCCCACAAATAGAGCTTTCTTTTGGTGGTATTTGATCACCTCTGCGGAGTGACAATTTCGAAAAAAAATGAATATTTTTTACTTTTTGCTGTAATAAATCTCCCCAAAAATATATAAAAAAAATTATGTTTTCCTCAGTTTAGGTCGATACGTATTCTTCTACATATTTTTCGTAAAAAAAATTGCAATAAGCGTTTATTGATTGGTTTGTGCAAAAGTTATAGCGTTTACAAAATAGGGGATAGTTTTATGGCATTTTTATTAATATTTTTTTTTTACTAGTAATGGCAGCGATCAGCGATTTTTTTTCGGTACTGCGACATTATGGTGGACACTTTGAACACTTTTGACACATTTTTGGGACCATTGGCATTTTTATAGCGATCAGTGCTATAAAAATGCATTGATTACTATCAAAATGCCACTGGCAGGGAAGGGGTTAACACTAGGGGGGCGAGGAAGGGGTTAAGTATGTTCCCTGGGTGTGTTCTAACTGAAGGTGGGGTGGGACTGACTAGGGGAAATGACTGATCGCTGTTCATACATTGTATAAACAGAAGATCAGGCATTTCTCCCCTGACAGGACCAGGAACTTTGTGTTTACACACACAGCTTCAGGTCCTCGCTCTGTAACGAGCGATCGCGGGTGCCCGGTGGCTCGCGCGCCGGGAACAGGGACCCCTATTGGCTGCTGGGAGAGATGACATATAGCTACATGATCTCGCCCAGCAGAGCTAACCTGCCGCCGTATAACTGCGGCGGCTGGTCGGCAAGCAGTTAATGATACAGTATATCAGTTATAACAGAGCTGCCTGGAGTTCATTTTAATTTTCACTAAGCAAAATTATAACTGCAACCCTTTTGTGTCACTATTTATCATGAGCTGAACTCAAAGACCTACGACTTTTTCTATGTACACAAAAGGCCTATTTCTCTCAAATATTGTTCACAAATCTCTAAATCTGTGTTAGTGAGCACTTCTCCTTTGCCAAGATAATCCATCCACCTTACAGGTGTGGCATATCAAGATACTGATTAGACGATGAACACGACGAGCATGCAGATGAGCTTCCCTCTCACAGTTTGTGCAGAAATTTTTTGGTTATGCAAACCGATTTTTGCTGCAGCTGTCTGGTTGGCTGGTCTCAGACGATCTTGGAGTCAAAGATGCTGGATGTGGCGGTCCTAGGCTGATGTGGTTACACGTGGTCTGCAGTTGTGAGGCCGGTTGGATGTACTGCCAAATTCTCTGAAATGCCTTTGGAGACGGCTTATGGTAGAGAAATGAACATTCAATTGAAGGACAACAGCACTGATGGACATTCCTGCAGTCAGCATGCCAATTGCATGCTTCCTCAAAACTTGCGACATCTGTGGCATTGTGCTATGTGATAAAACTGCACATTTTAGAATGCCCTTTTATTGTGGCCAGCCTAAGGCACACCTGTGCAATAATCATGCTGTCTAATCAGCATCTTGATATGCCACACCTGTAAGGTGGAAGGATTATTTTGGCAAAGGAGAAGTGCTCACTAACAGATTAAGCCCTGGTTCACACTGGGCTGCGGGAGTGAAGCAGTGCGAGTTCAGCTGAACTCGCATGATTTCACTCCAGCCCGGCAGTCCAGATTTCAGCCGCGATTTCAGAGACATCTGTGCAGGTTTCTGCACAGATGTCAATGTAAATCGCAGGCTGAAATCGCAAAAAGTAGTACAGAGACTACTTTTTGAAATCGGTGCAATGCCGCAGATGCAGCGTCGCACCGATTAGGACACTGCCATTGCCGGCAATTTGCGGCAAAATCCACCGTTTTGACATGCGATTTGACATGCCAAATCGCATGTCAAAATGCACCAGTGTGAACCAGGGCTTAGACAGATTTGTGAACAATATTTGAGAGACCTTCTCTGTAGATAGAAAAAGTCGTAGATCTTTGAGTTCAACTTATGATAAATACGAGAAAACACAAAAGTGTTGTGTTTATAATTTTGCTCAGTGTATATGATTCTATATTCATAAACAAGAAGCTTTTTAGGTTTATGTACTTTAGTTAACTGAAAACACGTAATATGTAAAATACGCAATCCCATCATTTAGAAAAGTGAAAGAAATCAGACTTCGAGGTGTACGTTTAATGGAAGAAACATGCATGGTATGCACATCGTATGATTATGTAAAGTTTCTTTTTTGAGCTAGAGTTAACCCTGGTCATGAAAAAATGTTTTTTATTCATCATCTAGCAAAAAAGGCTCCCCTGACGTACTCTGAAGTGCGTCACTGATGAATAGATCCTTATGACTTTACATGCTTTCCCTCAGTGTTGAAATATTTTGCTACCTATGTCTTTGATCCTGCCTTAGGTGGCTCGTTCTTTCGTCTGCTGTTTTCACACTCCCTCCAGAACAGACTAAATGAGCCCACTTAGCAGGTATTCAAGAAGTATTAAACATTAATCCATTTTTGTTGAGCAAAGAGGAAGAAAAGACATAGTTCTGTACTTAAAGCAAAACTATGCCTCTCATTTCTTTGCTTCCACCTTCATCTCATCTTGTTCCAAATTGTGAATCTTCTCCAATAAAGTGCCTACCTGTTCACCTTTTTACTTTTTTAGTTTAGTTCAGCTTTAGGGTGTACCTAAACACAAACGTTTTTTTTTGTTTGGGATAAAGTAGAGGGGGGTTGGCAGTGATGTATTTAGGTTTTGTGCTGCCCAAGACCTGACTAAACTTGTACAACCCCTTATTTAAATATGATCCACCCCTTCCTGTCAAGGTCACACCCTTTCCTGTATAAGACCTGCCCTGAAATTTTCCAGTGGGGACACTATTTCTGAGTGCCCTGGTGGGGGAGGGGGGGTTCACTTAATCTGCAGAGATTTTCTCGCACTTGCTGTTTGGCTATGGGGCAGAAAATAAAGAGAAATTAACAAATTTCGCTATCCAAAATGGAAAGTGTTGCCTATAGTTCTACTTTAAGCACAAATTTCTGCAAAATTTATGGAGGACCAAGCAGAAAACATATAGCATGGTGTGGTCCAGGCAGTGAGCAAAGGAAGGATTGGGGGCAGAAACAAATAAATCCATCTGTTTTTCTCATCAGCAAGCAACAGAAATAAAATTAAGATTCCCTAATATATACAACTGACACAAGCAAAGAATTGCAGGAGAGTCCTACTATCTAACTGACAAGTGTAGGTGACCATGTCAGTGTCCCTTGTGTCTGCACCATCCCTATCATGCCTGCAGCAGTGCGGCCGCTTTATGGGGGCACCAGACCGATTTGTCTTGCGGCTCAGTCCACCGTATAAGACTGGCGCTGCACTAAAAGTGTAGTGCAAGCTGGCGGGGACTCTTTTCATGCTGCCCCCTACAAATTGCTGCCCTAGGCCTAGGCCTTGTTGCCCTAGGCCTATGCCTTGTTTGCCTAGGCCAAGATACAGCGATGGGGGAGGGTTGATTAGAAACCAAGTCAAACTGTTACTGCTGTCTTCACTGGGAAGATTCCCCCTCTTTATTTGTCAAGGTAGTCATTATCATTGGGGTGTCCATCCCAGCCTCCTATTAGACAGTGAAAGAGCAGAAGTACACTGAGATTATACCTCTGCTATCCTCTACTGTAAGCAGCTTAACTGTTTGACTTACAGCAAAACCAGCACAAAGCAAGCAGAACCCAGATTGATTAAGTCTGGTCTCTTGTGATCCATTGCTGCTGTGATGATAAAAAGAGGGTTATGTACCTTTATCTCTATGGCATTATACACCAGTAAAATGACATGCATTGTCTGATTTGACCTCGCCCCTGTGTTGGAGGCAATGTGGAGAGAGAGCTACACATGGCCAATGTGGAAAAGTTCCTGTCGGAAACCCCGTGGGGAAAGCCAAGGACCTGCTCAGTTCAGTCTTTTTCCCCTACACATGGCCGTTTTTTCCCAACAGGAAAACTGCGATGGAACTTTGGCCGGGAATCCCGGCTGTGTGTATGCTCCGTCGCAATTTTTCCCATAGGAAAACTGCCAAAAACGCTGGGCAAAAGTCCGCCAGAACTGGGTCTCTTTTTTTTGTCCGGCGGTTTTTGGGCAGTTTTCCCGTCGGAAAAACTGCGAGGAGCATGCACACACCTGGGATTCCCGGCCAAAAGCTCTCCTCACAGTTTTCCCATTGGAAAAACTGATCATGTGTACGAGGCTTTAGAGGGGGCTTTAGAGGGGGGTAATATTTGCTCAACGCTCCAGACTTTCTCCATTTACATGATACAAAACACTATTACAGTAGTATTTCTCAAATTTTTAAAAGCATGTACACCTTATAAAACAGTGTTTACTGTTCACTCCATGGTATGGATAGGAAGGAATGTGCAAACTTGTCAGAAGTTATCATGCTAATAACAAAGGAACGAAACAGCAGAAAGACACTACAGATATATGTGCTCAGGTCAAATTTCATGAATCGGGTTTACCTCCACTTCAAAGTCAGCAGGTTGGCATTATGGACTCCTTTTTCAGGCTATCTGATGGTTTTGGTGAAAAAAGCCTGTTGCTTACAATGTTCAATAGCTAAAACAAAAATTTACACACAAATGTATAACTTATCCCCAATATTGCCTGTTTAGATGGTTCTGCAAGAAGTTTTAATGCTAGAAATAGGAAGCCCTAAAGCAAACAACCTGTACAGTGCTTTATTAAAAAAAAAAAAATAGGGCTAGATTCACGTAGGGCGGCGTATCTTTAGGCGGGCATAGCGTATCTTATTTAAGCTACGGCCGAATGGCCAGTCGAACTGGGCATGCGTGTGCATGCTCAGAATCACGTCGCATATACTCCCTAATAGATGTTGGCGTAAATGCCTATGACATGAACTTACGCACAGCCCCATTCACGTACAACTTACGTAAACGACGTAAAAACTTCGGCTGTTCCGACGTCCATACCTTAACATGTGCCTGGTGCTTTATCTTTATGCCGGAAAAACGGCTTACGTAAACGGCGTAGATTACTGCGTCGGACGTACGTACGTTCGTGAATCGGCGTATCTTGCTAATTTGCATATTTTTAATGGGAACGTCGAATGCCTCCACGATATGCCGGTGTAGGCAAGTTACGTTGGATGACTGAAGCCATGTTTTTCAGCGTATCTTGCTTTGTGAATCGGCGCAAAGATGCGACTGCGCACATTTGTACTTACGTCGGTGTATCTCGAGATACGCCGACGTAAAGCTTTCTGAACCCGGCACATAATGTTTCATGATTACCAAAATGCACCCTATATTATATTTTTTTTTGTAAAACAAATATTTTATATTAATAGTAACCCTACCCTCCCAAAACTATCACAGTTTGGTAAGACTAGTAGGAAATGTACGGTATTGGATACCAATGCAATTACATTTATTTAGAGATACACGTACTTCAGGTTATTCTTTTTATTACTTATACGTATGGTGGCTTAAAAAGGTAGACTTATGCCCCGTACACATGATTGGAATTTCTGAATTTTCATCAGGAATTTTTCGTCGGAATTCCGTTCAAGCTGTCTTGCATACACACTGTCAGACCAAATTTCGACCCTCCAAAATGTGGTGACGTAAAACACTACGACGAGCCGAGAAAATTGAAGTTTAATGCTTCCGAGCATGCGTCGACTTGATTCTGAGCATGCGTGTGTTTTTTCTCCGTCGGAGTTGCACACAGACGATAGGAATTTCCTATCGTTCTTTTTTTCCATCGAAAAAAAAATAAAACATGTTTTATTTCTAAACACCAACTGAAAAAAGTCTGATAGGACTTTTTTCATCGGAAATTCCAAACGTGTGTACGCAGCATTACTTGTATTGAATGCTTAATCCTATCTATAAACCACATTAAACACTCCTGCTTCTTTGGTATCACTGCATACGTCTTTCTACAACCACTAGTGTTAAAACAAGCAGTAAAATAACACTATATGGCATAATCATTTTAGAGCACCCAGAGCAGTTTTTTTAAAAGACATATTGGTATCTATTAGAGATGCAAATAAAATACATTATGTTGTTTGTATATTGACACTATTATCCTTTTACATGCCACCATACGTTTTTGTGCTATCTTAACAGCACAGACATAACGTTATCAAGGCTGAACTGACCTTAAGAGATCTGTGAGTTTCTGTAAATTATTGCATATTTTCAGTTCATAGGTTTTTGCAAAGTGCACCAAAAATCAACTTATAGACATAAAAGGGCGCCATTTATCTGAAGAGAAGTTATTCACAAGACTACCCATAAAATCTCCACACTAAGGAAATAGCATTCAGCAGATCAATACAGTTGCAAGCACAAGCCTTTATAAAAGCCATAACAGATTCTAACTACTCCAATAGTAAGTGTAGTTCAATTGTTTAATAACAGGTTAGCAATAGCAAGAGATGGTTCATTGCGGTGGGGAGAACTCTTAAATTACCCAAAGGTACAAATATTTTTTGTCTAAAATCCTAATTATGCTACGAAAATGATTTTAATATTTAAGGACTGCTTTACAAATTAAATTACCTTTTTATGTATTTGTTTTGTCTAAACATTAAACGTAAAGTTGGAGTTTGCATTAAATACAATCATCACAAAATATACACTTTAAATAACGAAAAATTTTAACAAAACCTTGTATCTTGAAAGGGTTTACCCTTTCACACTAAGGCGCTTTGCATGCGCTATAATGCTAAAAATAGCACCTGCAAAGCACCCTGAAAGAGCGACTCTGAGTGGTGCGCTGGCAGGACGCTCAAAAATGTCCTGCAGGCAGCATCTTTGGAGCGATGAAGGAGCGGTGTGTACACTGCTCCTCCACCGCTCTTGCCCATTGAAATGATTGGGCACCGCGGTCGACCCTCTAGCAAAGCGGTGCTTTGCGGGTGGTTTTACCCTTTTCCGGCTGCTAGCGGGGGTTGAAAGTGGCGGCCGAATACCTCCGCAATAATGACGGTAAAGCTCCACTAAAAATAGCGGTGCTTTGCCGCCTGCGCCCCGGTTTAGCCCTATAGTTATCCAGTGAGCATCTTATATATTTTGGCATGGCACAGTAGATGAAAAAGAAAGAGTCAACCCAGCAACCGTACTTCTGAGAGTAAATCAGGTCTGGGCTGCGCTACTTAGAGGACTGTGACCGGTGTGTAACTAAAATATGCTTTTAGTCAACGCAGCAGGTGGCGCCACAGCAAAAGGAAGAAGGTTACCACTGTGTTTCTATATATAGATATATACACTATATTACCAAAAGTATTGGGACGCCTGCCTTACACGCACATGAACGTTAATGGCCAGGCCTTCCCATCCAACATCAGTGCCTGACCTCACAAATGCACTTCTGGAAGAATGGTCAAACATGCCTATAGACACACTCCTAAACCTTGGGGACAGCCTTTCCAGAAGAGTTGAAGCTGTTATAGCTGCAAAGAGGGGGCCAACTCAATATTTAACCCTACAGACTAAGACTGGGATGGCATTAAGTTCATGTGGGTGTAAAGTTTGAAACTTGTTTAGAGGAGGAAAATAAAAAGCAGCTTTTATTGTCAACATTTCGATGAAGCTCAGTTCATCTTTCTCAAGACGTCTAGAGAAAGATGGACTGAGCTTCATCAAAATGTTGACAATAAAAACTTTGCTCTTCCTCCTCTGCAATATATATATCTATAGATATATCTCTATTTATAGATATTATATATATAGATATATAGATATATAGATATATCTATATATCTATATATATATAGATATATATAAAAATCAATGTGTTTAAAGGAGTTGTAAAGGAAAAAAAATGTCACCTTAATGCAATCTATGCATTAAGGTGAAAAAAAATCTGATGATGCCGCCCCCCCCCCCCCGAGCCCCCGTTTTACTTACCTGACCCCTCGAAAGTCCCGCGCTCGGTCCCGAGATCCTCTTTGCCGCTCAGCCTGGCCGCTGATTGGCTAGAGCGGATGGATTGGGAGCAGCGCAGCCATTGGCTGGTGCTGCTGTCAATCACATCCAGTACCACGGCGCTCCGAGGGGCGGGGCCAAGTGATACAGTGAGCAGCTATGGCTGCTCGCTGTATCACGGTAGCGCGCCTGCAAGGACTCATCACCATGCAAGCTCTCGCATGAAGGTGATGATTTATTTTGGGGAGGACCAGAGACAGCCACCCAGGGACCCTAGAAGACGTGGATCGGGGCCACTCTTGTTCCAAACGAACTGCACAGTGGAGGTAAGTATAACATGTTTGTTATTTTAAAGATTTTTTTTTTTCCTTTAGTGACCCTTTAAAATAGCTGACATTATGGAGCCACACAGGGATGCTGTTACAAAAGGCAAGAACCTAGTTCATAGGGGATGCAAAGATCCAACTCTATTAGTCTATGAAGTCATACGGTGCAATAACAATTGTTAGCTGTGCTTTAACACAAAGGGGTATATATGCTGCATACACCAAACGTTTACTGCAGGTGTATCTTCCGAGTGCATGTGTTCAAATTACAGTGAATGATTGTCCTGTAGTGAATGTCTCGTGAATGTCACTACTGTAAAAAGACAATCTATAGAATATACATTTTCTTGAAGTCAAACACTTCTCTTGTGTTGTTTGTTGTTCAATCCACTAGCATATTTATTAGTCATATTGAATAAAAAGGAACTTAATCTGATTTTACTTGTAATCAATGCCATCTTAGTTAAGTACTAGCAGGCAGCATGAGATGCAGTAACAGGTTATGGGGTACACCAGTATACTACTCCTGAGCTCCCACAATGGGCCCAAGCAAGCTCCTGCTAGGCCAACTTTTCAATATGATGGAAAGTATGGAAGGGAATGGTGTATCCACAGACACACATATACAGGGGTTGATTTACCAAAACTAGAGAGTGAAATCTGGTGCATCTGGTGCAACTGTGAATGATATCCAATCAGTTTCTCACTTCAGTTTTAGGAAATCAACCCCACTGTATACCTAATTTAGAAAAAACAAGATTTTAAAGAAGTACAAACAGCAGATTGGAGACAAGGGTGACAGTGTCAAGGGTCAAGCTAGGAGTAGGCATCGTATGGTGCCGGTTAAACGTTGGCAGTGTTACTTGGCTTTGGAACTGATTAAAATACTGTATTTATTGGCATATAACACTCACTTTTTCAACCTGTAAATCGGTTGCAAATATTGTGTGCGTGTTATACGCTGATACTGCAATTTGGGCTGCCTCTGAAAGAACAGGGAGGGGGGGCAGGACGAGCACCATTAGATTACATATAGCGAGAATCTTTTGTTTACTCATCGGCCTCCGTAATAGGAAGTCCCATCTACTGGGATGGCATTGGACCAGTGTTCTGTCTATCATAGAAGCCAGTCCAGGAGGCGCGACTTTGTATTAAAGAGGCCACCGAATAAACAGGAGATTCAGATGTAATCTGACGGCACTTACCCCAACCCACTCCCTGAGATGGGCATTTATCAGGCTGCATTCATGGCAATGGGGAGGCTGCAGATGGGCATTGATCAAGCTGCATTGATGGGCAATTGTGAGGCTACAGATGGACATTGATTAAGCTGCAATGATAGGCAATTGCAAGGCTGCGGATGGGCATTGATCAAGCTGCATTGATGGGAAAATTTGAAGCTGTCAATGGGCAGTGATCAAGCTGCATTGATGGGCAATTTTGAGGCTGCAGATGGGCATTTATAAGGCTGCATTGCTGGGCACTTACCCTTATTTTGCTTCAAAGTTCTTTATTTAAAATTGTAGTTTTTTTCCTGAAACTTCCCTCTTAAAATGCAGGTGCGTGTTATATGCCGATAAATACGGTAATACTTTACAGACTTGAAGAACTAAGGTTGGCCCATCAGATGTTATGTTATAGGATGTGTAGGGGGGCATGCACCTAGGCCAGATTATAGTTGTTTCTTTTGGGATGCAATTTTAAATAATACTTTTTTTACATTTGCTTTAAAGAAAAGCATATATTATTTATACAATTAAACATATGTGTTTTACTCAAAGTACAGATCCATGTTTGCTGCTATGTAAGTATAGAGTATATCCTGTGATATTATATGCACCTAAATAACCTAACCCTAACTTTATACTTAACTGGTAGCACATTCTGTTTAAATTGCTCTTCATTTGCCTTCAATTCCTCCATCTATATCCATATACAAAATATGAACTATTATAGTGAAAGTGGTAGTTATCAATACTGCTGAGAGGCATAGTTTCTGAATATTTCAGCAATACATTTTCTGTTTTCGGTAACAATATCCATACGGCAATCTGCCTTGCAGTGTTATCTTGAAGCTGCACCCTGACTTATGGGAAGGCGGAGACTTCTAACCAACTACTATCAGCTGCAGGCACCAACACAATACACCGACCAGACAAATATTTGAAGGAGAGCAGCAGATGTTTCAGGAAGCCTCTGTCTACATGTACATCATCTCATAACAATATAGGTGGTTCGACAATGCAAAACCTAGAGGAATGTATGAATGAGTGAATAAATGATGCATTCATATTTGGAAAGAGACGTGCGTAACATTTATTCTATATAAAATACGGTGACAGTAACAGTTATGCTCCTACAGAATATTTCAATGTGCTAGCTTATGTAAATGTGACTGCACAAAGATTGATTGTTGCAGGGAGGGCAGACTGAGTTACTTTCTGCATTAGTCATCTATCCCAAAAACAGTGCCTCTGTTACCCTTCTTGCCTTAAAGTTCATGCACTCCATGTCATTCCTGATCATGTACAAATTCTCCATGCTCCAAGGGGCTTTCGTTTATATTTATCAGCACATTTACTAACTGTACCCAACATCCAAAGATAAACCCAGGATTTGGAAATTAGTCCCTGTATGCTTCTGTGTCCTGAAAATGTCCTTACTTAAGATTTGCTGACTTCAGACCAAACTATCCCTTGTGTGTGTGTGTGTGTGTTGAATTCAGTACTTCTGCATTAGGGCATTCAACTGTAAGCTCTTACCTATATAAATAAATCCTTATAGTAGTCTCTGCATGCATAAAACCTTTTTTTTTTTACAATTTTTAAGATGCTTAAAATTCTTATTAACAATTGATATCATCTGAGCTTGCTGAGGAATAGCATTCACAAGGGAGTATCACATTTTGTATGTATATTCTCACATTTATTCCATATGCAATGATCCACCTAATCAGAAAATTAGATACAGCAGCTGAACAATCATAACCCTGCATATGATTCAAAAACGGAAACAGCTTGACGTCAAGTTTATTTAACAAGGCACTACAAAGAGGAATGATAATGTGAACAATACAATAATAAATGCCAATCAGCTCAATTGCACTTTGTATTAGTTTATAGTTTTCATCAAGGATGATAATATTTTCTCATTGGTTTCTATGGGTGAATGCATTTTGACCATTGCACTTTCCCCATCTAAATAAACCTTCACATTTTTAGATGTGAATCATTAGAATATATACACACTGAGCTTAAAGCATCAGCCTAGAATGTTGTATTTAACATAATGCAGAGTGCATGGAAGGACCAGAAGATCAGACGCCGCTTTCTTGGGTTCTATATTTAGATACTTACAGAATATAGTAAATATGTTATATTTATGTGATGTTTTTCTTAGAGTAAGTCTGCTCATGTATCATACATTTTCTCATTTCAGGCTAACGTATTGATAATCCAATATGTGTATTGTTGTCATTCGATATCAGTTTACGTTTTCAGCTGAACAGCCCTTTTTGAAGACATTAAGTAATTGTACGTCTATAGTAGCATGGAAAAATGGTGTATTGCATTAAATGAAAATGAATTATATAAATAGAAAAGGTCCTGGAAACGCATGACTGGGCCATTAAATGAACAGTGACCTAGCCTTAATTGACATCTCTTATCTTCTCACTAAATGTGCATTTCCTCAAATATGAGGCTATTGTGGTATGAAAATAAACATTCTGCAAATGCAAAGTTATCATAGAAGGCTTAGTGAGAGATGCCATCCGCTGAATGATTGCCACCATTAAATGACTGCAGCCAAGACGGGGTGACTCAAGTACACAGTGTCTCACATACACTTACACATAATTTTGCAATTTTCCTGGATGATATGCCAGTGTTTCTGATCATTACTAATCACCCTTTATACCTGCCAATTTTGGGGGATTACAGGAAAACATAACCCACCTCTCCCGTCCTTATTCGATTTATTAACCCTCTTATATATCAGTGCACCCAAAGCTGATGTTTCCATTTTGGTAAATGCTAGGAAGTTAAATAACCCGACAAGGTCTTCTATGTCTCTTGGTGTGGTCTCTACACTTGAACTCCATGGTCCTACTGTGACCATTCAAAGGTATTTACACTCTCCCTGTTGCATTTTTTTAAATAATTTGGAAATCCAACATGAGATGTGGGTATACAAAAAAGTGTTTGGGAACACCTCAAACTCCCAGGTACACAGGAACAAAGTCAGGGATTCTGGCAGAGAAATCTCACAGTTGAGAATAAAGACATAACAAGTCAGGAGTTACATCAACCCATGAGGCTCCAGCTATTACCAAAACACGTTTTGGTGAACTGATCCTATAAGACAGGGGTCTAAAAACTTTTCCACCAAAAGGGACAGCTTCCTGTCTTTTAGACTTTAGAGGGGAGCGGATTGTGGCCTGTGAGGGTGTAAAATGTCCCGTGCCCAGCATCAGTGAGAATAAACATGACCTCAGGGTTTGTGATCAGGAGGAGGAAGATAATGTCCCGTGCCCAGCATCAGTGAGAATAAACATGACCTCAGGGTTTGTGATCAGGAGGAGGAAGATAATACTCCATCATTGGTATTAATGGGAGTAATAGTACCCCATCATCGGTATCAGTGTAAGATATAGTGCCAAAATGTTGGTGTCAGTGGGAGGAATATTGCCTCATATCATTGGTAGGAATAAAGCCCCAAGAGCCAGATAAGGGCTAGCAAAGGGCTCAATCCGGCCCTCGGGCAGCACTTTGGAAACCCCTGCTTTAAGACATATAACTATCAAGATGTAGAAGAAGTCCAGTGGATAACTGTCCTTTTTTACACGTGTGATCCATTTATCAATACATAAATGTATACACAATTGCACACTTACTATGAGCATGCTACTACTAGTTTCCACTGTCTCAGTGAAGGGGTTGAGATCCTAACCTACTGACTCCCAGCCAGTGATCACTGGCATTTGAAAGTGATATTTTAGCAAGGCCGTATTTTCTGAATGCTACTACGACATACAAATCTGTCAAAAATATACATCAGAAAGCTTACATCCTCTGACCAAAATCATTCTGGACTAGACACAAAATAGTCCTGGCCTTAAAGGGGTTCAATATGATGAAGAGATTGCAGGTTTCTAGCAATGGCACTATTTGTGACCTGCAATGGCCTTTAGAAACAGGATAAAGATTTGCCTTTTCTGTGGCATATATTCAAAATTGAAAAACTCATAGTCAAAATCCTGCAATTCCTGCTGTTTATAGAGCACTTATATTCTAAGAGAGCGCTGCCATATATTAATGTATCTATACAGCACTGTAAGTTTTAGTTAGCACCCCTTAAATGTATATAAAAAAATTATTGAAGTCAATATTGCATTTTCCCTGTTGCTTCCTGCATGATATATTAATATTTAAAATGTGTTTATTATTTTGTAGCTCACCTTGAGACTTTCAGAAGTGCCTGTAGATGTACAGGAATTGTTAATGCTTTTATCCACAGTCCTGACACTAATGTTATAATAGCCTAACAATGCTGGAAATCAAATTACGCTACTTACTTGAGACTGTATTAGGCTTGTAATTGTGTTAATATAGTGCAATAAGTATGGATACAAATATTGTACATGGCTCATGTGTAATGTGTCATGTTATTGTAACATATGTTTGCCTAACATAGACCTAGTAAGCTCACACAAAGCATCCACTATAATAACATTAATGTGTAAATACCATGCTTTTATTAAATATGCTTTACCGTGTAGCTATTAAAATGTACTTGAAAATAGATTCTGTTCATTAATACCAATTGATAAATTCTATAGATGGTCATTAAACCCCCCAAATTAACTTTACCGGTTTGCATTTTACTAGAATTGGCTTAATCTGTACAAAGGAAGCATGCATAAAAAATCAATGTTTTAGTAAAAGAACTTTTATTTGACCTATCCATCTGCTAATGCATTTTGCAGGATTTCAAATAGTGATGGAGGAAGGACTATAGATAGGCATTTGTCCTTGGAATACTGCAGACAGTTAAACGGCTTATAACTTAAGGCAGGAAAGAGAAGCTGGCCATTAAATGCAGGAATGGCCAAGCGGCTGCTATCCAGATGCTGAAGAGCCAGAAGTCCCAGCGCAACCGACTAGCTGCCATATGCAGCTCTTTAGCAGCTGAAAGCAGTGCCAATGGCCCACGTTCAAACCACATGCAGGGTTATTGAGTCTGATCAAAAGTCCTGAAAAATATTTTGATACTGCAAAGATGTTTGAACATTCTCTTTCCCCTTATGTACACCAAAGATCCTCAGTGACCCCTGTACGGAAGTCTGTTTGGTAAAAATACACCAGACAAATAAGAATGAATTTAGGAAGTCTGCAGCTGCTATTCACTTAAATGCACCCCTCAGTCTGTCTGAAAGCTTGCAGTCATCATGCAAAGCCAGAAAGTGGCTGACCACACATAGCCTGAAGCGACAATACAGATGTTGATCTCAGCGTGCGTTTTTTTTTTACAAAGCAGAAGAATAGCACTGCCAGTTACCAAACTTACTCTGTATTAATAATTCACCATGATATTGTCGTGTGTCCATAATTCAACAACAAATTTAACAGCTTCGAAACCAGCTTTGTTCACAACAAAAGCAGTCACATACAAAAATAACAAAAACTATCCCGGACAAAGGAGCTTACAACCTGTTAGCCCTTCAGCTACTGCCCAAGGATTGTATCATTTGATGACCTTTCTAGGGATTCGGGAGTTTGATTTACTCTATGGATTGAAGATTGTGTTTGGATCAAACGTCCAGTCGTGTAAAGGGGACATTTGCCCTTTTTAATGAAATGCCCTCATACTCTTATTATGGAATACGGGGGTCATTTACTAAAGGAAAATGCACTTTTCACTACAAGTGCAAACTACAAGTGCAAGGTACACTTGAAATTGCACTTGCAAATGCAGTCACTGTAGATCCGAGGGGGACATGCAAGGTAAATTAAAAAAAACAGCATTTTAGCTTGCACATTGGGTGATAAAGTCAGCAGATCTTCCCCTCATTTCAGATCTACCCCTCAGATTTCAGCGACTGCACTTCCACGTGCACTTTCAGCGCAATTTCAAGTGCACTTTGCACTTGTAGTTTGCACTTATAGTGCAAAGTAGATTTGCCTTTTGTAAATAACCCCCATGGTGTTCTAAGACGTTTTGTAAATCTACAATATCTATACAATATCTATAATATGGCATATAGACCATTGCAGCAGGGAAAGCATTGGAGAAAGCAAATGTTTAAGCAACAGGAATTAAAACCGTGACTTTCATTTGGCTTAACTTTATTCCATTCCTGGCACCTCCAAAAGCCATACTTGTGTCCTACCGTGCTAAATTTAGTTGGAATGAAAACCCTTTCTTGGGGATTCACCCTTGGCTTTGCCAAACGCATAACTGCTTGGTAACATTATTTTGGAAAATTAATTTTGAATTGAGTATATAGTTATATAAAGTGTTGTTCCACAATAAAACAAGGAAAGCAATTAGTCAAGCCTCCGCTGAATATTCCATAGCTCTCTATTGTGCACTAGGGTAGAGGAACATTACAGCCTTCACATCCTAGAACAATTGAGAGTGTTCTCTGAAATATTAATGTTCCTGAGGATGATTGCTAATCACTTGTCTGGATCCATTTATTCACTTTTTTTAGTGTCGAAACTGTGATGGAAGTTGTTACACTGACTGACATGCAGCAACATACAACACATAAAAGTGTCCAAAAAAAAAGAAGAAGCAAGGTGTCATGTCACACTGTTGTTCAATGACACTGCAAAAAAAAAAAAAAGGTGTCACCCGAAAATAAGGACATTTCATATCATAGGAGGTCACTCGTTCCTTTGGCTGAGCTGGCTGTACAGCAAACAAAGTAGCATTTTAGATAAGTGACACTAGTATTATGTAACATATAGATCTGAAACCTTATGTGACTACAACAGCCCATTGTAAATATTGCCCTGGGTCATGCTAGGGCGTTATGGTCTGTGCCCAACACATTACATTTATTTACAGCAATGAATGAAGGCGATGATTTGGGACTAATCTGACATCATAAACTGACCCCAGTGATGGGGATGTTATGGATTGCAGATCATCTGGATAGATCTCAGTATGGAGATAGATAGTTTTATATATATATATATATATATATATATATATATATATATATATATATATATATATATATATATATATATATATATATATATATATATATATATATATAAAACGAATAAAATATATCTATCTATCTATCTATCTATCTATATATATAGATATATATATATAGATATATAGATATATATCAAGGTAAAAGGAAGAGCTGCAGAACAGAGAAAAGTTATTTAGCGGTCGCTAACTATGACATGAACAGTATACAATCCATAGGATCACTTACCCACAAGAAGGCAGGCTGGGAGCAGGAATCTGAAGATGAGCCCACACACCACCTCTGATGCCATGACTTCTGTGAGATCCAACGATACGGAGGAGAGAAGGCACCTACTGTGCTGCCAGTCACTTCCCCAGCCAAGACATAGGTGCGATCAGCAGGGGGGAGGCAGGGAACATGACCCCCGAAACTTTTCACACTGTGCCTGCTCTCCGATCCAACATTGCTCAGCCAGTCCCAGCCCACAGATCGCACCCAGTGCCGCACAAATCGCACCCCGTGCCACCAGACAGATCGCACCGTGTGCCCGCAGCCTGGCTCTCCCGGCTGTACGCCGCATGAGTCCCGCACCTGGGCAGCGGAGCTTTCTCTCTATCCTGTGTGTCCACCGAGCGCTCAAAGCTCTGCTCCCCCCAAGGTGTACAGATCCGTTCTTCTGTGCTGTCCTGACCCCTTTCCTCCCAGACTGTCAGGGCCAGCTCAGTCCCACCTCCCAACTTTAACCCCTTCTGCCTCCATCGTACTCTGCAACTGCATATGGTGTATACATTAACTTTACTCTGATGGGAGTCAGGAGCTTCCCTTCCCTAGTCTGTACCATTGTGAGTATGAGAATCAGGAGCAAAAACAACTGGGATGGTGAGACAAGCAAGGGCATTCTTCTCATTATTATTATTACTACACTTTTATTATCATTGTTATTATATTTGCTGTTGTTGTTATTACACATCCAGCATTTGGGAGGCACATAGTTACATAGGCAGTTTTGTCTACCCACATTATTTATTATGATGATGATTATTATTTCTATTATATTTTAGGTTTTATTATTACTGCAATACTTAATATTATTGTAGTTGTTGTTGTTATTATTACAATTTCAGCACCCCCCCCCCCCCCCCCCACAAGTGGAACAGTTGTCACTCAGGCAGTTTTGTCTAACCACACCTCTATTATTTATTAATAATACTACTATTAATACTAATACTATTGTAGTATTTTGATTATGAATATTATTATTCTTACTACTACACATCCAGTATTTGCCCCTGGGAGGCACATAGTTACATAGGCAGTTTTGTCTACCCACATTATTTATTATGATGATGATTATTATTTCTATTATATTTTAGGTTTTATTATTACTGCAATACTTAATATTATTGTAGTTGTTGTTGTTATTATTACAATTTCAGCATCCCCCCCCCCCACAAGTGGAACAGTTTTGTCTAACCACACCTCTATTATTTATTAATAATACTACTATTAATACTAATACTATTGTGATATTTTGATTATGAATATTATCATTCTTACTACTACACATCCAGTATTTGCCCCTGGGAGGCACATAGTTACATAGGCAGTTTTGTCTACCCACATTATTTATTATGATGATTTCTATTTCTATTATATTTTATGTTTTATTATTAAAGCAATATTTAATATTATTGCAGTTGTTATAATTACACTTTCAGCATCCCCCCAGGAGGAACAGTTGTCACCCAGGCAGTTTTGTCTAACCACAACTTTATTATTTATTATTAATAATATTATTATTACTAATACTATTGTAGTATTTTGATTCTGAATATTATTATTCTTACTACTCCATATTCAGTATTTGCCCCTGGGAGGCACATCGTTACATAGGCAGTTTTGTCTACCCACATTATTTATTATGATGATGATTATTATTTATATTATATTTTATGTTTTATTATTTATGTATTACTTAATATTATTGTAGTTGTTGTTGTTATTATTACACTTTCAGCACCCCCCCCCCCCTCAGGAGAAACAGTTGTCACCCAAGCAATTTCGTCTAACCACACCTCTATTATTTATTATTAATAATATTATTATTACTAATACTATTGTAGTATTTTAATTATGAATATTATTATTCTTACTACTACACATCCAGTATTTGCCCCTGGGAGACACATAGTTACATAGGCAGTTTTTTCTACCCACATTATTTATTATGATGATGATTATACCCAGGCAGTTTTGTCTAACCACACCTCTATTATTTATTATTAATAATAATATTATTACTAATATTATTGTAGTATTTTTATTATGAATATTATTATTCTTACTACTACACATCCAGCATTTGCCCCTGGGAGGCACATAGTTACATAGGCAGTTTTGTCTACCCACATTATTTATTATGATGATGATTAATATTTCTATTATATTTTATGTTTTATTATTAATGCAATACTTAATATTATTGTAGTTGTTGTTATTATTACTTTCAGTATACCCCCCAAAGAGGAACAGTTGTCACCCAGGAAGTTGTGTCTAACCACACCACTATTATTAATTATTATTAATACTATTGTAGTATTTTTATTATGAATATTATTATACATACTACTACACTTCCAGCATTTCCATCCTAGGAGGCACATTTGCCTATAGTTACCCAGATGGTTTTGTCTATCCAAACTTCTATTATCATTATTAATTTAATTAAATTATTCTGATAATTATTATAATTATTACATTTCTATTTTTATTACTACCCTTCAAGCATCCCTCCTGAGAGGCACATTTGGTGATAGTTACCCAGGTGGTTTTGACTACCCAAACTTCTATTATTATTATTATTACACTTCAAGCTTTCCCTTGAGAGGCACAGTTGGTTATAGTTACCCATGTGGTTTTGATTACTCAAACTTCTATTATTATTATTATTATTATTATTATTACTACACTTCAAGCATTCCCACTAAGAAGCACTGTTGGCTATAGTTACCCAGGTGGGTTTGATTACTCAAACTTCTATTATTATTATTATTATTATTATTATTACTACACTTCAAGCATTCCCACTAAGAAGCACTGTTGGCTATAGTTACCCATGTGGTTTTGATTATCCAAACTTCTGTCATTTTTATTATTAGTATTATTATTATTATTACACTTCAAGCATTACCACTGAGAGGCACAGTTGGCTATAGTTACCCAGGTGGTTTTGATTACCTAAACTTCTATTATCATTATTATTATTATTATTATTATTATTATTAAACTCCCAGTATTTCCCCACTTGAGAGGCTTAGTCTGCTTTAGTTACTCAAATGGTTTTGTCTTCCCAAAGTTCTGTTATTATGAGTATTATTATAATTATTACACTTTCAGCATTTCCACCTTAAGAGGCACAGTTGGCTCTAGTAACCCATATGGTTTTGTCTACCCAAACTGTCATTAGTGAAATTATGAACTTGTCTTCTCATCCTTAATTATTATAGGTAATAAAAATAGCTAACACACCTAAATTAATAAAAGTGACAGTTATTTTCAGCAATATGAAAATTACAGTTGCATGGCTTAAACTAAAAAGTATTTTTCCTTGTCAGTTGAGGCTTATAAAGTCAAATTAAACCATGCAACATTAAAACATACAGGCAGTTGGCCCTGTTGGTATACTTCAGGCTGTAGTTATGCTTATTAACAGAATTACTCACCAACAACCAGGCATAGTGGTAGAAGCAATCTGAAGATGAGTCCACATACAACTTCTGATGCCATCACTTCAGGAACTTGGTATAAAATTCTATTCACAATGAAAAAGCAAGCACAAAAGCACTGCGCACTAGCTATTGAATTCCCATAACCTTTACGTCCACCCAAGGGCAGAGAGTACTCAGGTTAGCATTGCTCAGAAGCAAGCTGTTAGCAGTGTCCTTGCATTTCCAGAGCATCAAATCCTAGGCAGAGTAGGGTCCTTTGTGCTATACCCTTGCAGAATTTTGCGCTTGGAGAATGTTCTATTTCTCTGCTCAGTGAAGGGATCAATCATGGTTTCCCATTACAGGACTGTGAGAGTTCTCTGATAAATGAAGGTACAGAGTCTAATTTGTGTCTGTAGAATGATTTTTTCTTATATTCCAAACATGCTATGGAATCCAGGACCCAGCCAGAAATATCAGACCCTGTCCAAGAATTATCCCCAAGAGGAGCCAGCACTGGATGACAATGGGATGGGAAGATTCATCCTAGAAGATGCTGTCTCTCTTTGCAGTCCAGGAGGTGGAGGCTGTTCACAAGGCTTTAAGGGATGCTGCAGTGTCACTAGCTTACTGTACTGGATTTTTGGAATAAACAAGCCCCTCCTTATCACACTTCAGTCCTCTGGCTTTACAGGCTGCTCTCTGTGCCACACTACACCGCCTCAATGAAAGTTTCCAGGCCCCGCCTTATCCAGGAACCAGTAAGAAGTAAAGACCTGAACAATACCTTCCAATCCCATGGAGGGAAAAATTGGAGGTTGTACATTAGCCTTGAAGTCAGCTTGTTGTGTATTTTTCTATTATTTTTTTTTTTTTTTCAAGAAACCCGACACATATAGAAAGTGGCAAATGCTTATATCCAAAAAAAAAAGGGTATGATTACATACACTGGGATATATTTATCCGGGACTAAAATGAACAGCTTAGTGGTCTTTGTAAAATACTGTTGTTGGAAATCTATGTTGGTTTTCAGGTCTAGACCTTGGTACACATTCAGTGTACCAAAGCCTAAACTTGGGTGCTGATATTTAGCATCATCAAGGTGCGATAAGGAGCATGCTAACAATTAGTGTTGCTCACGAATATTCGCATTGCGAATATTCGCTACGAATATTGCATATTCGAGTATTCGCGAATAACGCGAATATCGCGGCGAATATTCGCTATTTCGAATATTCGTATTTTTTTTTATTTTTTTTAGAACAGATCACATCCTAGAGATCCCCATCGACGTCTAAAAGCATTGCTGGTATGATTAGAGACCTTGGGCCGAGTAGCTGCAGCGCTCATTTTTTATTGCCGAAAAATCGCAATGCGATTATTCGGCAATAGCGATATCGCGCGATTATTTTATATTGTAATATATCACGAATATTCTGAGCCAATCAGAGTGCTCCATTCCGCATTTCTCGAAATTTCGCAATTATTTTATATTGTAATATATCACGAATATTCTGAGCCAATCAGAGTGCTCCATTCCGCATTTCTCGAAATTTCGCAATTATTTTATATTGTAATATATCACGAATATTCTGAGCCAATCAGAGTGCTCCATTCCGCATTTCTCGAATATTCGCAATTATTGTGTATTGTAATATATCACGAATATTCTGAGCCAATCAGAGTGCTCCATTCCGCATTTCTCGAATATTCGCAATTATTTTATATTGTAATATATCACGAATATTCTGAGCCAATCAGAGTGCTCCATTCCGCATTTCTCGAATATTCGCAATTATTGTGTATTGTAATATATCACGAATATTCTGAGCCAATCAGAGTGCTCCATTCCGCATTTCTCGAATATTCGCAATTATTTTATATTGTAATATATCACGAATATTCTGAGCCAATCAGAGTGCTCCATTCCGCATTTCTCGAATATTCGCATTCGCAATTCGCATTCGCGATAGCGAAAATTCGCAATCATTTCATTTCCAAAAAATATAACGAATATTCGTATTTAGCGAATATATCTCGAATATTCGACTATATATTCGAGATATATCGCGAAATCGAATATGGCATATTCTGCTCAACACTACTAACAATGTTGGATTGACCTGAAAACCATCACAGATTTCCAACAACACAGTCTGATGGACCTTTTTCATTGGAGAAACCGATCGTGTGTGGGTCCCATCAGTGTAAAAAAATAGAACATGTTTTAAATTTTTCCGATAAAAAAAAAAATAATAGTAAATTCAGATCGTCTGTGTGGAACAATCCATGCATGCTCAGAATCAAGTCGATGCATGCTCGGAAGCATTGAACTTTTTCGGCTCGTCGTAGTGTTTTATGTCACCGCGTTTTTGCACGGTGGGAATTTAGTCTGATAGTGTGTATGCAAGACTGATGAAAGTCAGCTTCATTGGAAATTCCGACGAAAAATTCCATCGGAATTTATTCCATCAGAAATCCGATTATGTGTACGCAGCATAAGCCGTTTATTTAAAGGAATTGTAAAGGAAAAAAATGTTTGTCTAAAATTATTGTCTGCAAGGTAGACAGACAGAATAGTGTAATGATTATGTTAAAAAACTAGTAAAATACCTATTAAATTCCTTCATATATATCACCTCTGGCGTTCTAGTTTCTGTTCTCTCATTCACTTCCTGATTTGCGGCACTTGTTCATGTAAGAACTAAATTTCCCAGTATGCATTGCGGTACACCCAGTAATTCACACCTCCTTGAAGTCTCTAACACGTAGAGAGCGTCCTGCCGCACAGATGTAGTTTCCAGGAGGGGGCGAGCACGACACTGGCCACCGCAGTAAAGCCTACCTCAACAGTGGTGAGTAACAATCAGACAAGCAGGAAGTGAACAGAACAGAGAAGAAATAGAGCAACTTCTGAGCAAAAACAAACAATGAGAAAGTGAAAAGAGGAATGTCTGCAGGTAAAGGATGCTTATGAAGAAAACATTTTTTTTCCTTTACAACCCCTTTAAGTCCCTGTCTCCCCCTGCTTTTCACGTTGCAGCAAAGAAATTTGCTTGATTCCGCCACCCTATAAACAAATAGGGCCAGATTCAGCAAGACTTGCGCTGGAGTAATTCGATATGCGCCGCGTAACTGTGATTATGCGCCGTTGTTTCTATGTGGCCGTACCCACCAAACTAGATGCGACAGAAAACGGGCCATTTCCGATCGGCTTAACTTTCCGACGCCAGAGTATCGTCAGCGCATAATTTCGCTTGGCGCATCAGTCGCGCCTATTGATTTCCCCTGCAAATATGCATTTCCCGATTCGCGAACGGATTAGCACCATACGCCGGCTACATGCGCCGCGCGTATCTCGTCCGTCCGGCGCAAAGTTATTTCTACAAATAGCTGCTTTATCTTTACTCCAGACGGCCTCAGGTCAGCAGGAGAGCAGCTACAGCAGCAGCGTTACCAACGAAACTAGCAAGCTGAACAACCACACTTGCAAGGACAACACCTCTGTGTGCCAACATGCCAGGGGCAATCGTGGTCCTAGCACTAGTACGGGGTCCCCCGGAACGAAGGAGGCGGGCACGTGAGAGGATATACCGCACGCGCATGAGCCTCTTTGGCATGGGGGATGAGGAGGTGTATCGCCTCTTCAGATTCAGCCCTGATGCAATACTTGAACTGACCACAACCCTGCAGGGTGACATCACCAGCAAGACACACCGCTCACAAGCAGTGCAGCCACTGGTGAAGGTACTGGCAACACTTAATTTCCTTGCAAGTGGATCATTCCAGCGTACAAGTGGAGTGGTGGCTGGGATGTCACAGTCCACCATAAGCAGATGTGTGCACCAGGTTGTCCCTGCAATCCTCAGACGCATGTCCAACCAGTTCATCAGACCCACCACTGAGGAGCTGCGGCTGAAGGCAATGACAGATTTCTACAGCATTGCCAGATTCCCACGCACCATCGGGGCCATTGATTGCACACATGTGGCCCTACAGCCCCCCAGTGCCACAGAGCACATATACCGCAATCGGAAGCATTGGCATTCCATCAACATACAGGTGATAGCCGATGCCCAACGCCTCATATGGCACGTCCGTGCCAAACACCCCGGGTCCAGCCATGACAGCTTCATATACCGTCAGAGCCCCATCCCAGCAGAATTCGAGCAGAACATGTATGGGGACAGCTGGCTGGTTGGTGAGTGACATGGGTGGCAGGCATGACTATCCCCTCCCGTGATGCACATCAGAAGTGGCACATGCATGACTAACATCCTCCTGTATTTTCCCTTACAGGTGACTCTGCATATGCACTGGGACCCCATCTAATGACTCCTTTCCGGAACCCCCAAACCAGAGGAGAGAGAAAATACAATGAAGCCCACATCAAAACCCGTGCAGTGGTGGAGCAAATATTTGGGCTCCTGAAGTCCCGTTTCCGCTGCCTGGATAAGTCCGGGGGGACCCTATTGTATTCCCCTACCTTTGTGTGTCAGATTATCGGTGCATGTTGCATTCTGCACAACTTTGCTATGAGAAAAGGCCTGCAGATTGACATACGCGATGACCTGACCCCCGACCCACACAGTCCCCACCTGCCAGAGGAGACCCAGTCTGCTGATGGAAGAGCAGTCAGGAGGGTCCTCGCCGTAGGCATCTTTGGACAATAAACCAAAACATTGATCACACGGACAATGCACGCGTGTACACCACTGATGTCCCTAGATCACACACACCACATGCACATCACATTGGATTAGCCCAAGTCCAGCATGTAGGACTTGGGAGCAGCAACGCCAGCGTCAAGGCCCCAATGATGTCGCTGTCCATTCATACACCTTTCACACGTCATTCATACAGCCGTGGGGTTAACTTCACCACCACGGCCGAGGGTGACACCCCTTACTGTCAGGAGTGCCACCCCCTCACATTCACACACCATTCACACTGTCCCCTGCACTCCTGCCCGTGTGCAGTAAAAAAAGAAATACATATCTCATAACATGAGAACAAAAATAAACAAATACTAATAACCTGAGTATAAAATAAATATTCAAAAATAAACAAAAACTCATAACCTGAGTATAAAATAAATATTCAAAAATAAACAAAAACTCATAACCTGAGTATAAAATAAATATTCAAAAATAAACAAAAACTCATAACCTGAGTATAAAATAAATATTCAAAAATAAACAAAAACTCATAACCTGAGTATAAAATAAATATTCAAAAATAAACAAAAACTCATAACCTGAGTATAAAAAAAAAAATTCTAAACCAAAAAAACAAAAAACCCTCATCTGGGATGACGGGGGCTCCTCCTTGGGGGCACTCTCGGGCTCCTCAGCTGCCTGGAGGGAGTGGGTGGTGGTGGGGGTGGGGGGGCATCTGGAGGAGGCTGATCCCCGGGTGGGCCACTCCTGGGAGCTGTTGGCTGCCTGCCCTCCAAGGCCACGGCAATACGGCTGAGATAGAGGTTTGTCTGGGCCTGCATCCTCAGCTGGCGGGTGATCTGATGCCGCTGTTCACGTTGCCGCTGCCTCCCCTCTTCCCGGATGGCAGCTGTGTTGGCGTTGACGGCTGCTGTCAGGTGCCGTACATCAGCCTGCACCTCTTCCAGGCTGGTGACAACGTCCTGCACACGACTGGGCAGCTGTGACATGGAGCCCAGGCTGTCAGCGACCCGGTCTAAGTGGCCAGCAATCTCCCCCATCTGCTGGGTCTGCCTGGCGTGGTCCAACACTACCTGGTCCTGGACCATATCAGACACCCCCCTGGTCTTACGGGTCGCCTTCCTGGGGGCAGAAGAAGGTTGTCCCCGTGGGGATGGAGTCGCCCTTGAGGGGCTACCTAGGATGGGGGAGGGGATGACAGAGGGCCCTGCAGAGGAGGAGGACTCCTCCAACAATAAGATAAAGTCCTGCTCAGGGACAGGCTCCTCCTCAACCACCTCTGCTGAAGTGGTGTGGGCACTCTCCTCCTCCACCTCGGTGTCTCCAGCACCCAGGGCCTCTTCATCAGCATCCCGTTGGGAGGTTGAGGTGGACTGGCCGGTACGAGATGATGGCCCAGCTCCGTCATCTGTGGATGACACAAAGCAGACACATGTTGGTGGTCCCACACACTTGGCACATGTACCCTCCCCCCCCCCACATGCAACACACCAAATAGGGGATAAAAAGCACTTACCTGTCCTGGAGCCTTCCTCCATGGAGTCATAGCCAGGGACCCCCTCCAACTGCTCCCTGTCCAGGCAGCGGGCGACCACCTCCTCCTCCGTGGTCAGGCTGACCGGACATGCTGGACAACCACCTGTGCCCCTCTCATGGCTCCTAATGGTGGCCACCTTGCCACGGACCTTGCGCCGCAGGTCGTTTATTTTTTTTTGTACGTTGCCTGCAGTCCGGGTGGAGTACCCCAACACATTGACCCTGGCTGCAATGGTCTCCAGGATGCCCTGCTTCCTCTCCCTGCTGGTCTTCCTACTTTTTTTCCCGTGGAGCAAATCATTAAACGTCTCCATAGCCGAGATGATCACAGAGACCTCCTGGGCATTAAAGTTGAGGTTCCTCCTCTCTTTGGGGGTAGCGGGAGCAGCCAAGACAGTGCAAAAGTATCTTCCCTGGGGTGGGGGGAAACGGATATACTTTTGCGCCTGAATGGCGTTTCCGCTAGCGCTTTTATACGCGCAACGGAACACATTGCGCTGGCGTTTCCCGTGGAGTGGTGCCGACGGAAGTTGTGAGCATGCGCACAAGGGGGCGAGTGGAGCCTCACTTACTGCGCATGCTCCGTGGATGATGCGCTGAACGTAAGCCTCTGCACTGGGCTCCGCCCATCATTTACATATGATCACACCCACTTCCACTTGCGTCGGATTACGCCAGCGCATTATCGTTACTCTGGCGCAAGTTTACGCGCAACTGCTATGTGAATAACCGTACTTGCGCCGAAAGTGTCGGCGGAGTAACGTAAATGAGAAACGTTACTCCAAAGTAAAGAAGCGCCCATCTACCTGAATCTGGCCCAAAGAGTTCTGATAGGACAATCCCTCCTGCTGAGCAATTGTCTTCTCCCGGTAGGTTAGATGGGGAAGCAATCCTTGTTGAGAGAAGATAGTGATTATTGCTAGCGGCTATATGAGCAAGAATCACAAGTTAATCTAGCAGGCTGGTTGTGCCCAGTTGATCGTTTAAAGAAGTTGTATGACTGTTTTCAGGGTATAGAGACATAATAGTTAACTGATTCCTTTTAAAAACGATTAAAAATAGATAAAAATCAATCATATAATGTACCCGCAGTTTCAGTTTATTTTTTCCATGCTTTTTCCTGCCTGTGCTGTATAGAGCCACAGAGCCAATACAGGGCTGTGATGGTTTGGAAAACGAAAGTGATTGGTGCTGAGGGGTTTTAGACACACAGTAATCACACCTCCTTGATTAATGACCACAGAGAGAAAGCTCCCAGTACTGTGGTTATAAGGAAACAGACAACCAGGAAGTTTGGAGATCAGAGAAGAATTACAGCAACTTGAGAACAAAAACGAACAATGAGGACACGAAAACAGCACTGCATTAAGGTAAAGGAAGCTATTAAGATAAAAAAAAAAATTCCTTTACAAACCCTTTAACTTGGTACATTCAGCCTTCTCACACATGGTTCAAATCTTGACTGGTTCCTGCTGAACCGGCTAAGATTTCAACCATCTACGACAGGCATGTCCAAAGTCTGGCCCGCAGGCCAATTGCGGCCCCCGTTCCGGTTCAATGTGTCACCCCTGGTCATTTGTATATATATATATATATATATATATATATATATATATATATATATATCTTTTGTGGTCCCCAGGGCCACAAAACATATATACTGTATTTATCAGCGCTGCCTCAGAGGGGACAGGGAGGGGACGGAAAGAGTGCAGTCAGATTACATACAGGAGAATCTTCTGTTTACTCGGCAGCATCTGTACTAGGAAGTCCCCTGGGCTGCCATTGGACGACTGTTCTGTCTATCATAGGAGGCGGGTCTTTGTATTAAAGAGGCTGCCGTGTAAACAGGAAATTCTCCTATATATAATCTGTTGGTGCTCGCTGTTAGTGAGGCTGCATTCATGGCAATGGTGAGGCTGCAGATGGGCACTGATTAGGCTGCATTGATGGGCTCTGACCCTTATTTTGATTCACAGTACTTTATTTAGAAAACATTTTTTTCCTGAAACTTCCCTCTTAAAGTGAAGGTGCGTGTTATACGCTGATAAATACGGTATATAACCAAATTACACGCCCAAGCTCATCCTTAGTCCTCCTGAGCGGCACTCAGGGATTCGTTGGGGCCACAAAAGATATATATATATATATATATATATATCCAAATGACACGCCCAAGCTTATCTCTTCACCACACACAGCCGTAAAGACAAGATAATTCTTGTTGGGCATTGGCAGTGTAGTAGTGCTCAGATGAACACACTTTAGACTGACTTTTAATGGTTCAAAGAATGTCAGGCAAAATGGTCGGCCCTCGCACATGTTCACTTCATGAAATCTGGCCCTCTTTGAAAAAAGTTTGGACACCCCTGATCTACGGCTTGCCTTAGGCCAATTGCAAAGGAGAACAACTTATCGACAAGTATTTTTTTCTGGATTGTTGAATAACAACAGAGAAACCCCTGTAAATAATGGGAGTACATACAAACTCAGATGTGCTGATGTCCCTTGTGGGGTTCAAACCCAGATTCCAGAGAAATTAAGCAAATGTCAGTAGTGTGTTAGATAAAGCTGAATTCTAGACAGATATACAAACACATCCATTAATGCGGTTAGGAATTCAATAAAAAATTGTATAAAAAAAAAAGTAAATTTCAAAGTGGTAGTTAAGTTATGAAAAAAAAATCTCATTCAAGTAATGGCATAATGTGCTAGTATGACACATTATGAAAGACTTACCTGTAAAGAGCACTTCTCCAGTGGCATGCTGTCACTGTTGTCAAGGTTTCCATCTTCATCCAGTCTTCATTCCACGTTTGTGGGATCTGTCTGTATGAATGGCTGATGGCAATGACATCAGTCCTGTGCATGCACACGGAAGTCACAGCACAGCGCTCTGGGAGGATGACACATTCAGTGTGCCCTCTAATCAGAGTGCAGTTTGCATGTGTCGGCGAGGTCACCGGTAGGGATGAGTCGAACATCCTCCGGGTTAGGTTCTCAGCAGAACATGCGAACAGGCAAAAAATGTGTTTGAACACGCGAACACCGTTAAAGTCTATGGGACACGAACATGAAAAATTTGCTAATTTTAAAGGCTAATATGCAAGTAATTGTCATAAAAAGTGTCTGGGGACCTGGGTGCTGCCCCAGGGGACATGTATCAATTCAAAGAAAGTTTTAAAAAGTGCAGTTTTTTCGGGAGCAGTGATTTTAATAATGCCTAAAGTGAAACAATAAAAGTGAAATATTCCTTTAAATGTTGTACCTGGGGGGGTGTCTATAGTATGCCTGTAAAGTAGCGCATTTTTACTGTGTTTATAAAAATCCCTGCCCAAAATAACATTTATAAAGGAAAAAAAGTACAGTAATTTAAAACTACTCACGGCTATAATGAATTGTCGGGTCCCGGCAATACAGATAAAAGTAATTGAAAAAACCCAACATGGGTTCCCTCCATTCCATTACCAGGCCCTTTGGGTCTGGTATGAATATTAAGAGGAACCTCAAAACCAAATAAAAAAATGCGTGGGGGTCCCCCCCAAATTCCATTACTAAGCCCTTCAGGTCTGGTATGGATATTAAGGGGAACCCTGCACCAAAAAAAAAAAAAAAGGGTGTGGGGTTCGCCCAAAAATCCATACTAGACGCTTATCCGGGCACGAAACCTGGCAGGCCGCAGGAAATGAGGGGGGACGAGAGCCCCCTGAACCATACCAGGCCACATGCCCTCAACATGGGGAGGATGTCCCCATGTTGATGGGGACAAGGGCCTTATCCCACCAACCCTTGCCTGGTGGTTGTGGGGATCTACGGGCGGGGGGCTTATCAGAATCTGGAAATCCCCTTTAACAAAGGGGACCCCCAGATGCTGCCTCCCATGTGAATTGGTAAACGGGGTACATTGTACCTGACACACAAAGTTGGCATAAGTCCTTTAATAAAAAAAATTCCAGCGCTGTAATCCTTCTACGACCCACCGCTACGATCGATGCCGCCTCCATAGGAGGCTCCCAGCCAAATGATGCGCGACCCGTCTGACAGCTGTTTTATAACCAAGAGCGGGGCCACCTGTGACATGAACGCAATGGGGGTTTCCGGCAGTTTGCCATGGTGTCACTGGTGACCCCGCCCCCTCTGACGCATCACGGGAAACCCCCGGTGCGTCAAAGGGTGCGGGGTCACCCTTCCACCTCATGGATGACCCTGCTCTTGGTTACAAAACAGCTGTCAGACGGGTCACGCATCATTCAGCCGTGAGCCTTCTATGGAGGCGGTATCATTCGTAGCAGCGGGTCGGACTCGTAAATGGATTACGGCACTGGATTTTTTTTTATTAACCCCTTCCATACAGGGCATTTTCATCCCCTTCCTGCCCAGACCAATTTTTAGTTTTCAGCGCTGTTGCATTTTGAATGACAATTGCGCGGTCATGCAACACTGTACCCAAATTAAATCGTTATGTTTTTTCCCCACACAAATAGAGCTTTCTTTTAGTGGTATTTGATCATCTCCGGGTTTTTTTTTTTTTTTGCGCTTTAACAAAAGAAGAGCGACAATTTAAAAAAAAAACACAATGGGCCAGATTCAGGTAGGAGAGCGGATCTTTATTATGGAGTTTACGTTACTCCGCCAAAACTTTAGGAGCAAGTACTGTTATTCACATAGCACTTGCTCCTAAAGTTGCGGCGGCGTAGCGAAACTGAGCCGGCGGAATTCAAATTGGGCGGGTAGGGGGCGTGTATTATTTAAACTAGGCGCGATCCCGTGGCGAACGTACTGCGCATGCGTCGACTGTCAGTGCGCATGCTCCAAATTCTGTCAGTGAACGTCAATGACGTCAATCCCCATTCACGGACGTTTTACGCAAACGACGTTAAACTTTTTCAATTCGACGCGATGACGACGGCCATACTTAACATAGGATACTCCACCTAGGGGGCATGTTTTTCTTTACGCCGCGTATCGCTTACGGAAACGTCGGAAAGTCACTGCGTCGGGCCCACGTACGATCGTGAATTGCCGTCTCTCGCTGATTTACATATTCTCAGCGTAAATCAACGGGAACGCCCCGAGCGCCCATTTTAAAATTGCAGTTCCAATACGACGGCGAAATACAATTACGCCGCTCGTATAGGAACTCCAACCCGGCGTTTCTTGTTTTCTGCATACAGAAAACAGATAAGCCAGCTCAAAGTGTGAGTTATGCTGGCGAATCACTGATACTCCAGCGTAACTCTACCTGAATCTGGCCCAATATTTTTTCCTTTTTTTTTTTTTAACTTTTTTTTTTCCTCAGTTTAGACCAATACGTATTCTTCTACGTATTTTTGGTAAAAAAAAAAACCTGCAATAATTGTATATTGATTGGTTTGCGCAAAAGTTATAGCATCTACAAAATAGGTGATAGATTTTTGGCATTTTTATTTTATTTTTTTTTAATAGCAATGGCGGCGTTTTTTTTTTTGTGACCGTGACGTTGCGGCGGACATATCGGACACTTTTGACATGTTTTTGGGACCATTCACATTTACACAGCTATTAGTGTTATAAAACTGCACTGATTACTGTGTAAATGTGACTGGCAGGGAAGGGGTTAACACTAGGGGGCGCTGAAGGGGTTAAAATGTTCCCTAAAGTATGTTCTAACTGTAGGGGGAGGGGGACTCACAAGAGGAGGAGACCGATGTGTGTTCCTCTGTACTGGGAACACACATCAGTCTCCTCACCGCTGACAGGAGGTGGATCTGTGTGTTTACACACACAGATCCACACTCCTGCCATGATCAGCGGTAATCGCACGTGGGATCGCGAGTGGTGCCGCGGCCTAGAACGCCGTGAAGAAAGGACGTTGTGTGACGTCTACTCTCATCGGCGAGGGGTTGACACTGACGTCAATCCCCTATGGCCCGGTAAGGAAGTGGTTAAAGGACTTGTCCCAACTTTGTGTATGTGTTTTTATTTCCTTTTTTTTCTCACTTTATTGGGTGAAATGGTAGGGGTAAAATGTAACAAAAAAACCTGGGGAATGCCCAGGGAATAACCAAGCCTACTTACCGACCAGCTCGCAGAACAACCAATTAACCTGTCTAACAGTATGCGTTAAAAACAGGGGTTTTGTCCGCACGCATTTGCAAACGCATGCGTGAGCCACAGAGCCGCGCCAAGACACCCTGTAATCTGTGGTCCTAACACTAAACAATGAGTGTCCCCACAGTGGAGGCACATGCATTCCAATGGATAGATAGGGGCAGGTGGACTGAAGGGGAGCCACCCCTCCTTAAAGGTGCAGGAGCACACCAAAACACCCAGAATATAGCACAATGGCTGCAAAGGTGTTGGTGTGTTGCTGGACCAATATAAGCACCACAGGTGAAACATAAATGTGTCCACCGCCCCATCTATATCTGGCCATAGCAGTAAGTAGCATTGTACCCTGTTAGCAATTCACATAGGGGGGCAGCATCTGGGGGTCCCCGGTGTTAAAGGGGGCCATATAGGTTTGCTGTGGGTGCTCTTTAAATTCAGTATGCTGGTAGACTTATTGGCTTCTTTCCAAAAGTGGTCTTACTACGTGTATCATTCGATTATGAGCTCCTTTGGGGGACAGGATGTGATGCTTATCATTCAATGTCCTTACAGTTTTCAGGTTCAGACATTCATAAGGAAACATATGAAGAACAAAAGACAGAAAACCCCTTCAGCATTACATAAATGAACATGCATGGGCGTTGGAAAAAATATTTTGGCAAATAATTTGTAATTTGTAATTACCAAAAGCCATCATGTGCCAAAGGCCAGCAGAGAATTAAAGACATCTTCTTTTACAGGTAATGCCTGGTTGGTAAATAACACTGCTTAAACTAATTCTGGAACTTTATAATTCTCGACTTTAATGTGTTATTTTGGTCAATTTACTACTAGCCGGTTCACACTGGGGCGACCTGGGATCCGACTTCAAGTCGCCCCAAGTTGCCCCAAGTCACGCGGTTGAGAAAATTAATGGAAGTGAATGTGAGCCGTCTTAATGTACACTACTGAAGTCGCTCCGACTTCAGAAAAGGTTCCTGTAGTACTTCAATCCGACTTCTAGGCAACTTGTACCCACAGATTTCAATGGAAGTCGCCTCAGAAGTCGGATCACTGTCTTAACTGAAGCAAGGAAGATAACATACATTTAGGCAAATACCTCCCTCCCCCCCACAGAGCTGATTGTTGTTTGATTGGCCACTGGAAAGCCTCCTGTCCTGGAGGCGACTTGAAGTTGCCTTGTACTGTATTGGAGGCAACTTCAAGTTGCCTTGTAAGTTGCCCGATGATTCATACTCAAGTCGTGTCCAAGTTGCCTCCCAAAGTCGTGCAGGAAGTCGGGTTGCCCCTGTGTGAATGGGCTCTAAAGCTAATTTCATGATCGTCATTTGTGTTCACTAAAAGAATCTGAAAATTTGCCAAGTGGAAGCTAACGTTAACAGCTCTCACAAAATGTTAGCAGGCACTTACAAACCCCATTAACACTTTGCATAGTTTTATTGAAGCCCTCTGCATATATGTTAGGCATTTTTTTCTTTTGTAATGGATCTTAAACCCTGTTTTTCCATCAGTCCATCAGGTCATACTGCATATGGAAGAAGGCCCAGACATGCAATATCATTAGGTTAGACTTCAACATACCATGATATAGCTGACTCCACTCTGCAAATCGAGAGACTGACTAAAGACAATAGAGTTCAGACAACCTTCTATTAGCTCCATGATTCCAATCAGGAGTATCTTTATTGCACATAACCTAAAGCAACTTTAGGATATCAACTATGAAATTTGTATATATGGGAAATTTTTCCCACCAGTACAAATATGGAAACAACAAAAAATATAATATTAATGAAGCACACATGGGATCCCCCACTCCTTCAGGGCCAAGCAAACCAAATTTTCACAGGCACATAGAGTAAGGGAACAGTCCATAGCTTTTTTTGTGGTTTATTAGGGGATTAACAACTTGGATGGGGATAGGGGGTTATGGGATGCCCACTTGACTTCCGCAAACTTCAGGGATGACTTCCTATATACAGGTATATACAAACTCCTCTTCAACCTTACTTCGGTACACACTTTGCTTCTCACAGCTCAGCTGGTTCACTCCTGGGGGGGACGGGGGGTCTTGACAAACTCATTGTCCGTTCAGTAGCGGCCCATTACAGGCAGGAACTCACAGTCCCATAACAGTGGAAAATGTAGAGTGACACAGCATGTAACATTTTTTTCTACTTCCTCTGTGGCCACTGATCCAAGTAACACTTCTTCAGGCATTGCCAGCCACCTGTATTCAGCTACCTCTTTCACAAGCCCACCCAGCTGACTCTAGAGATCTCTCAAGGAAAGGTAGAAGACTTAAAGGGGATGTAAAGGTTTGTTTTTTTATTTTCTAATTAGGTTCCCTTAAGCTAGTGCATTATTGGTTCACTAAACTTTTCCTTCAATTTCCCCTTGAATTTTTTTTTTCTTTGTCTGAATTTCTCACTGTTGCTCCTCAGTAAGCTGTTCTGGCTGACTAACCCCCAGCCAGAATGGCTCAGATGATTGGGGCAAGCTCACTGAGGAGAAACAGGAAGTGAGAAATTCAGACAAAGAAAAAAAACATGTAGAAGGGAAATCGAAGGAAGAGGCTAGTGAACCAACATTAAAGGAACCTATTTAGAAAATTAAAAACAAACCTTTACAACCCCTTTAAGCCCAATGCTGTTTTCAAGGGAGACTGGCTACACGTGGTAGTCTCCTCCCTTTGTAAGTTCCCACCAATGTGTTAAATTACTCCTTCTGCTCTCTCTTTGCTCCCGTGCCTCCAGGAAAGTCTCCTTGCTTGTGTCTTTGGCAGGATCCTTCCAGCATAAATAAAGAAAATGATTGTGCAGCATAGGCGTGCGCAGCCTATTGCTTTAGGGTGTGCACCCCAAAGCCCAAACACATACTACCGATCACTCACGATGAAAGGGAAGGGGACCGGCCCCTTCCCCCACTCATCCAAAAACATCCCTGCAACAGCCAGAGGGAGAGGAGAGTAGGGAAGCCGGGAGTGCACCAAGGCAGTAGGGGGGATGTATGCTGCACAGGGTTATTAGGCTGTGCCTGGGCACACCTGGCACACCCTGTGCGCACGCCTATGTTGTGCAGGTAGAAAGTTAAAAATTAAATAAATAAATGTATATAAGCTGCTACTAACAACACAACAGAACAGTTGGTGATAGAAACTAATATACGGTAACATAAGTTGCCGCGCTAAATAAGCGAAATAATAAAAATTATGATAACAGTGTCCATATATACTGCATAAACAGATCATATTAATCTCCAAACACACACACACAAAAAAAAATGTAAGTGAACACAGTCTCTTTAAGTGAATATCCAATGTGAGTGAACAAATAATTTGTGGAATTTTCACCCAGATGCATCTCCACCTTGAAGCATGTGAAATGCTTGCTAGATCTACACTCCAAATTATAAGTCTAGACAAATTTCAGTGATACACAGAAAATCTATTTGGTTCGCTCTGTTTAGGCTGAATAGGATAATGTCATGGCTGACAATGAAAATTGCTCCAACTTTAGCTGTATATAGCAGGTTTCTGTGTCTGTCTTAATAGGATCCTTCCAGCACCAGAGCCAAGGACCAAGGCAGGACACCCCCCCCCCCAGGGCCGTCTTAATAGCATCATGGGCCCCTGGGCAATGTAATGCTCTGGGGCCCCTACAATGATGACAGTGCAGGTAAACAGACATCAAGTAGGTAGGAGGCAGACTGCCTCCCCTGTGTATCTATCACTCTCAGTGCCATCACGGGAACCCAAATTTCGGGGCAGCGTGGGCTCAAGAACCAGCTGCTTTGGGGAAAGTGCAGGGGGCCCCCCATGCATCTGGGGCCCCTGGGCAGTGCCCAGGTGTGCCCTCTCATTAAGACAGCCCTGTGTACCCCACAGGCCCACCGACAGCCTCTCCAACAGCCTCTCCAACACTGTATCTACATTTTCCACCCGACTGCCCTGTTGACATGGCCCGTGTCTATTTACCGGGTAATCTCTGCCCCCCTGCCATCCCACTTCTGGGGATTGACCGAGGCCCCACAAATATTCATGGCAGCTCCTCCTAACCCCCACCCTCTCCTAACCCCCACTTGCCGACCAGCCTCCGTCATCATACTGCGCGAATCACCGTAGCTGTACGTCGTGCGCGGGTGGCCACGATGTCTGCCGGCCATCCGCGATCGCTCCACAGAGAGCCAGAATGGGGATCTGTCAATGTAAACAAACAGATCACCATTCTGACAGGGGAGTAGAGAGAGATTGTCTGTTCCTAGTGACCAGGAACAGCGATCTCTCTCATCCTCCAGTCAGTCCACTCCCCCCACAGTTAGAAGCACCTCCCAGGGAACGCATTTAACCTCTTGATCACCACTAGTGTTAACCCCTTCGCTGCCAGTCTAATTTATACAGTAATCAGTGCATTTTTATAGCACTGGTCACTGGTCCCTAAAAATTGTCAAAAGTGTCCGATCTCGCAATCTCGCTAAAAATCGCAGATCACCGCCATTAAAAAATAATATTAAAAATTCCATAAATCTGTCCCCTATTTTGTAGAAGCTATAACTTTTGCACAAACAATTCAATATACGCTTATTGTGTTTTTTTTAACCAAAATTATTTAGGAGAATATTATTGGCCTAATCTGAGGAAGAAAGGTTGGGATGTTTTATATAGAAAAAAGTAAAATATATAAAAAAAAATTAACGGTTGCTCTTTTTTTGTATATAGTGCAAAAGGGGTGATCAAATACCACCATTTGTGGGGAATAAAAAGGCTTATTACATAATTATAGTATTCGATTATATGTATAAAGAAAACCTCCGCGCTATCAGTGAACTAGTGAAATCAAATCAAATCCCACAGTGTAAATATAATAAATATACATAAATGGAGGGAAGCAGCAAAATCTAAGAGTGTTTACAGTACACAAGTGACAATAGAAAAGTGTTAATGTAATCTAGCGCTACCCAAAACACAAACAACCCGTGATCAAAATAAATAAATAAATATATAAAACAATGATGGTCAACATAAATACAAATGTAAATGTAAATAAGAGTCCATAAGTGAGTCCACACATGCAATCAGTGAGCTGCAGTGCACATCAAAGTAGGTCTGTGATTCATCCAGTATCACCATATAAAGTGCAAGTGCCAATCCGTGGAGAGTGGCCTCACAAGCCTCTCACCTCACTGAGAAGGATAATCGCATCATATCAAACTAATAGACATCTCCGGTATATGATAAACCCCTGTTCGTCTATCCTCCAAGTCCTCACCGAGTATCTGGAATCTGTATAGTACTCAGAGAAACAAAGGAGAGACGGACCTCCAATGGTGTAGTATGGTAAACCAACAAACAATTTATTCATTATAAAATCTCCTTACATAAAATCAAAGGTAAACAGCATAAAACATAAACGGCATCAGCCGAGTTCTCACGTCACTCCCGGTGTCTGCCACCGGGAGTGACGTGAGAACTTACGTCGGTTAAAAAAAAGCCAACTTGTTTTAAATTTAACCGATGGATTCCTAACCGTTAGAAAGAAAATGATTGTTAGTAGGCACGACCATCGGTTAAAAATCCACGCATGCTCAGAATCAAGTCGACGCATGCTTGGAAGCATTGAACTTCATTTTTTCCTGCACGTCGTTGTGTTTTACGTCACCGCGTTCTGACATGTTTTTTAACCGATGGTGTGTACGCGGCATTAGTGTTAAATCATCCGTAGCACTATTAAGTCGCTGATCAACACTATTAGTAGTATAAAAAAAAATCCCAGGCAGTATACATACCATAACTTTCACAGTAACCAATCAATATACGCTTATTGGGATTTTTTTTATCAAAAACATGTAGCAGAACACACTTTGAACAAAATTTATGAATACATTTTTTTGGATATGTTTATAAGCAGAAAGTAAAAAAAAATAAAAATCTAAACATTTTTGGCCTTTTTTTGTTTACATTCCAGTTAAAAAACCCAGTGGTGATCAAATACCACCAAAAAAAAGTTTTATTTGTGGGGAAAAAAATTAATAAATGTTGTTTGGGTACAGCATTGCATGACCACACAATCACCAGGAAAAGTAGTGCAATGAAGCATAGCAAGAAATGGCCTGGTCATTAGGAGGGTAAAATCTTCCGGAGCTGAAGTGGTTAATAAAAGTGTAGCATGTCAAAACAGACATGTGAGACATCCTAAGAGCTTAGGCACAAATAAGACTTTATATCACTTGGTTACATGAAATTAAAGTGTAGCGAACGCCTAACATTTAACTTATATTACTTGCTCCTCTTTGGTTTCAATAAGTTCAATAAGTACCTGTTAACCCTGCCATAAATCTAGTGAGCTTATACTGTAACTTCTGTAGAAGGGTGACCCTCGTACTACTGTTTAAACTGGTGGTTTTCGCCAGGTTTTCTGGGTAGCAAGCACACAAATGAAGCAGGTGTGTGCTGCATTTATGTTAGAGCCAGAGTTAGATCTCAGACCCTCCTGAAGGGGTCATTGTCTGTGAGGGTGTATGTGTGCATCACATTGTCCAAGTCTGGACAGAGTAGGGCCTGAGAGAAAGTCCATGAGGGACAGAATTCACCGCTAGGAAGCTGTAAGGAAGACGCAGTGCTGAGGTGCAGCATCTGTGCATAAACCCTGGGACGTATTTCATGGTCAAGAGGACCTCAAAGATTCTAAAATCCAGGAGACACCCTGAAAAGGCACTTGGAGCAGGAAAGCTGCCACAAGAGATCCAGTTATGTTTTTGCATTGATGTGAAAACCCCCCTGCGTGCGAAGACATACCTGTGTGAGGATTTGATGTTCGTTTAACCACTTCAGCCCCGGAAGAGACACTGTGCCGCTTTAACTGACACTTGCGCGGTCGTGTGTGATGTTTGCTGCCAAACAAATATTTTTTCCCACAAATAGAGCTTTCTTTTGGTGGTATGTGATGATCTCTGCGGTTTTTATTTTTTTGCGCTATAAAAAAAAATGCTACATTTTGCTATAATAAATATCCCCAAAAAATCTATAAAAAAAAACGTCCACAGTTTAGGCCGATATGTATTCTTGTACATATTTTTGGTAAAAATATCACAATAAGCGTATATTGATTGGTTTGTGGGGATAGATTTATTGCATTTGAATTTTTTTTTTTTTACTAGTAATGGCGACGATCTGCGATTTCTATTGCGACGGACATATCGGACACTTTTGACACATTTTTGGGACCATTCACATTTATACAGCGATTAGTGCTATAAAACTGCACTGATTACTGTGTAAATGTGACTGGCAGGGAAGAGGTTAACACCAGGGGGCGCTGAAGGGGTTAAATATGTTCCCTAGTGAGTGATTCTAACTGTAGGGGGAGGGGGGCTCACAAGGGGAGGAGACCGGTCCGGAACACACACAGATCCACGGTACTGCTCTGATTGAGGGCAATCGCGGGTGCCCGGCAGACATCACGGACGCCCCTTAGACGGCCGGGAAGCCCAGGACGTCATATGACGTCCACCCAGAATGGGAGATCCCATCTGTGGAAGTCATTTGACAATGGGCGGGTATGGAAGTGGTTGAATAAAAGTGAGCAGGAAAACCCTGAAAATGATATCTGGCATAGGGTGACCACGTGTCCCGGATTGCCCGGGACAGTCCGGCATTTTGCAGGTCTGTCCCGGGCACATTCTATCCAGGACAATACAGTGTCCCGGAATGAAAAACTGACACAGCCACCCCCCGGTCAATCTGATGCCCCCAAAAAAGGCTGCCACATCACAGCTTTACTCACTGACAGTACTTGTCCTGGCCGGGAATGCCTGGAAGAGCACAATTCCGCCCCTGCTTGTGATTGGAGAAATCATAAATCCTGCCTCTTGTGTCCAATCACTGTGCTGTGATTCGTTACAGCACAAGCTGATTTTTTGGGAAGGGAGGGTGTCCCTGAATGGTAGTTTGGAAATGTGGTCACCCTAATCTGGCATGGAGTAAACTCACTGTTTTGATACTACCATTGAGCTAAGAAACCCAGATGTGTCACACTTCCTATGTTCTCTGCCTTTTTCTGACTGATAGAAGTTATCATCATTCCTAGTTCTCCTAGTAAGTTACAGAACACCTTCCCCTTGTTATGGAAGTTGTTCTGTAAAGTCACATGTCCTACCCTTAAACACATGTCCTATCCTAAGGCATATAGCAAGGCCCTATGTGCATAAAACACTGAGGCATTTTGTGAAATGTAAATTGCCAGGAACGCTTGTTAATGAACTGAATAGCAATAATCGATAGCATCGGTTAAAGAAGTAATAGATGTAATACTCCCAGCAAACAAAAGCCAGCAAGGCCATTTTCAATGTTTCCCCAACATTTTTATTTAATATTTTTATCAATTAATAGAACCAACTGATACACAGTCTGTCTGTGATCTGAAACGACACTCTTGAATCAATATAACATGGCAGGAATTACTTGATGTTATTATTCACTTTTATTCTCTCCCTGTCAGAGAGGATACTGCATGTCAAACTTATTATACGGCTGTAATGCTGTCCTAGCTCTTGGCTGAACTCATTTCTGATTGACACCTAAAAACAATGTAACTAAGGTGCTTTCAGGATTACATTAAAAAAATATGAGTTTGTTAATGGACAACTGTACTTTTCTCCAGCAGCATGGGTAGAGGAAAGTCATTCGCCCTGAGCTCAGGCAGGAAACAAGTCAGTTTTCAAAAGGGCTTTACAGTCTGATGCTGAGCTGATATTTCTGTGTTGACTGATATACATGTAAATAACTGCACACATAGCTATTCCTGAAAGGTAAGCATGCACTTTAAAACAATTTACATGATATGATAACAACAATTGAAAATTAGGGGCTGAGGCCTCGTACACACGACCAAGCAACTCTTCGTAAAAGACACATCGTTTTCCTCGACGAGTTCCTTGTCAGGCTTGTCGAGAATCTTGACAAAGCTTTCTTTGCGTACACACTGTCAAGACAAAATATCGTCGTTCTCAAACACGGTGACGTACAACACGTAAGACGGCACTATAAAGGGGAAGTTTGATTCCACAGGCGCCACCCTTGGGGGTGCTTTTACTAATCTCATGTTACTGTGCGTTAAGTAAAAGTTTGGTGAGAGACGATTTGCGCTTTTCAGTCTGTTACAGAGTGACAAATGTGCTATCTCCATTACGAACGCTACTTTTACCGAAGGTGCGCTCCCTTCTCATACTTCATTCTGAGCATGCGGGGGTTTCTAAGCATACACACAAACGTGTTTCTCGTCGTAAACCAGCCCGACGAGAAAAACGAGGAGGAAACTGAGACTCCCGGACGAGGAAAAAGAGAACTTGTTCTCTTTTTTTCTCATCGAGTTCCACGACAGTTTTCTCGGCGAAAAACATACACACGGCTCTTCAAAAAAGCTCTGCCACCAAGTTTCTTGATGGATTCTGTCGAGGAAAATGGTCGTGTGTACGAGGCCTGAAGCCCCGTACACACGACAGGGAACCTCGACGGGCGGAACACATCGTTCCGCCCGTCGAGGTTCTCTGCCGGCCGTCAGAATCTGCGACCCGCCCGTCGGGAATGGCAACCAGCCATTCATCCCGACGGGCCGTCGAGCAAATAGAGAACCTGTTCTCTATTTGCTCGACGGGTTTCCCGACAGGCGGGGCGAGCAGAGAGCATACACACGGCCGAGGTTCTCGCTGGAATGCAGCTCCCAGCGAGGTTCTCGCTGGTTTCTGGCGAGAACCTCAGCCGTGTGTACGGGGCTTGAGAGTTAGCATCCTGCAACAGAAAGAGCTGTTACTGGCAGGATCTCAAGGTGAGAAACTTTGCAACAGATTCACAAACATAATCTGCAAAAACCAAATGATCTCAAACAAACTAAAGTCTTATTCTCAGTCATACTAAAACACAGATTTGGGGTTTTACTTACACTTTAAGACCCCAAAAACTGTAATGAATGCAACTCTACGATAAAAATAATATATAAAAGTAACATGGTGGTCTGAAAAGAAAAGCAAATTATTTCTCTTAGCATTTTGAAGTGGCGCTGTCAGTATAAGGTCACTTGTAAGATATTACATAGCTGTAAAAAAAAAAAAAAATAGGCTGTATACTTACCCTTCTGGTGCCCATGTGGTGAAATGTCACCTCTTCTGTGCTCACCAATCATACCTTGTGTTGGGGACCACACTGGACTGACTAGACAGGCCACTGGTCCTGTATGGGTATTCGTGTGGGCAGAAGGAAGAAGGGTCTTCTGATGGATAGTGCCCAGTGATGAATGGTGGTGATGGGCCCTCTCGGGGATTGGGCTGCTGCCTTTTCTGTGTGACCTTAAGGTCATTTAAGCATGTAGACTTACATAAAAAGAAAGAAACGGAGTGACTGGTGTTCATAGAATTGTGACTTCTAAGATATGGTTCATGGGTTTTTAATAAAAATTAGCAACTTGTACATCAAGCCAACGTGTTTTGGGGGAATGGACCCCCCCTTTTTCAGGGATGTTGCTGCGTACTATTTGGTAGGAAAGGTTCTCATGAGTGGTTATGTTGGATCAAAGTTTCTGAATGGCGTGATGCCCACTTTCTTTGTATAAACAGGAAACACCTTCTTTGTTTATACAAAGAAAGTCGGCATCCCACCATTCAGAAACTTTGATCCAACATAACCACTCACTGGAATCTTTCTCACCAAACAGTACGCAGCAACAGCCCTGAAGAAGGGGGCGTCTATTCCCAGAAACGCGTTGGCTTGATTTGGATATTTTCTTCAATCCAAATCTACTAAGCAGTGTGAAGTTACATAGTTAGTCGGGTTGAAAAAAAGACACAAGTCCATCTAGTTCAATCACAAAAATAAATAATATCAAAACAATCCTATATACCCAATCCTATACCTATAGCAACAGCCCTGAAGAAGGGGGCTTCTATTCCCAGAAATGCGTTGGCTTGATGTACACATTGCTGATTTTTATTAAAGACCCCTGAACCATATTTTAGAAGTCACATTTGTCTGGACACTGGGCACTCCTTTCTTTTTATCTAAGAGCTCACCAGTCATGTAAGTATTCCACGCTTCCTCACATTACCTGCTCCCCCATCTCACACTGTGCCTTCTTCTGCCAGATCATCTGTCACTGCAGGACGTATGAGCCAGTGACAGAAACCATTGTGTGCAGTGGGGCAAACAACTATTTGACTTGCCAGTTTTCGAAGTATCCAGACCTGGAATACCTGCAGCAGCCAAGCAGCGAAGTACAAAAGGGTAAGTACATAGCTTCTTTTTGTCACAGGTATGCATTTTTTTTCTTACAAATGAGTCCTTTGTTGACAGGGTCTCTTTAAATGATGATTGAATACATTTACCAAAAACATACAAAACATATGAAGAACATAAACAAAGTGGTTGGGTAAACTGGTGTGGGACGCACTGAATACCTTTAGCTGCCTTTGTGTCCTTGCTGGGTGTCCCATGCGTCCCTATACCTTTAAGAAGGGGTGGGCTGTCTCCGGGCAAACCAGCCCTTGATCTATCCATTTTATATATATATATATATATATATATATATATATATACGCCCCAACTTGGGAAACTCTAAATGATAGAGTTAGGACCCCAGTTGGGGTGCCTTGACATGGTCACTGCAACTTACACATATGTTTCAAATGTGTGCGAATAAACCCCTTGGCCCAGATTCAGGTACATCTGCGCATTATTGGACCGGCGTAGCGCACCGCCTTTACGTTAGACTTGCGCAATTTTGCAGCGTAATCACCCTATTCTCGTAGCTTTTGCGCAGGAAATTGCGCATACGTAACGTTTTTTCAGAGGCGTAAGGAGGAGTAATACAAATTGGGAAGGACGTGGGCGTGTTACATTGAAATGAGCCGTGACCCCATGCAAATGAAGGGCCGGCCGGCTCGCGCATGCGCGCTTGAAGGAGACCATGTCAGCTCCGCTGTGCGCATGCTCACAACTCGGGAGCGGCGCAATCAGTGAAATTGGAAATGGACTAGGGCAACGTTGTGAACTACGCAGACAGCATAAATAGACACACACAAACGCACTTCCTTTGCAAAAGTACATCCCTTTGTCCCTTCCCATTTAACAAAGTGCTTTTGTCCTGTTGTTCGTTGTGGTGTGTTTTGTAGTTGTCAGATTAGTGTTCTGTGTGATCAAGTGTTTGTTAGTAGATTTTTGAAAGTGGTTTTTGATAAGTGTTTGAGAGACTGTTTGTTTGATTGATATATTTGTGTTTGTTTCTTTTCCTGCTGTATTTTTGTTTTGTTTTTTTGGTGACTGTTTCTTGCTCAGTAGTTTTCTCTCTGTGTGTGTGTTTTTTTTTGATTGGTTGTGCTTGTTTGTGTGCATGAATTTTGTTGACTGGGACTGATTTTTTTTGGAAGGATGAGTGAGAGAAAACGCAAGCTGAATTTTACACTTGTGGAAAAACAGATTCTTGCCCGGGCCATTAGCGAGTATGGGCGTTACCTCCACGGCCCACAGAGTGCCAACACCACCCCGGCCAGGAGGAGGGAGATTTTGGATAGGATCACTGACCAGGTGAATTCAGCGGGGCAGGGGGAGACACGGACCAGGTCTGGGATTGACAAAAAAATCAAGGACCTCCGGCGTCTGGTCAAAAAGAAGCTGGCCAGAATGCATGCCCATGCCAGGGGCACAGGAGGGGGCCCATCATGCCGTATTAGCCTGACAGCGGAGGAGCGTGCGGTGGCCCTGACCTTTCATCGGCATGAAGTTGCGGGCCTGCCCGGCTTTGACTCAAGTCCGGAGCCCGTGGTGCCAGGTAAGTTTTTTTTTTTTTTATATCAGGTGTGTAGCATGTGTGGGGGAGGGGGTGAAAGGGAATATGTGGCAAGTGTGTGGATCCTCCAACCTGTGAATGTTTTGTGTCATCCACAGATGTGCAGGAGGGTGCAGGGCCATCTGGCCTGACCGCACCAACCCCAGGACAGCAGCCTAATGAGGCCCCCCCAACAAGGCCGGAGTCCGCGGAGGAGGTTCAAGAGGAGCAGGAGAATCATGAGGAGGAGGAGAATCATGAGGAGGAGGAGAATCATGAGGAGGAGGAGTCCATGTCAGGCACTGGACGTTTGGGTTTTGAGGACTCTTCCCCTCTGCCTCGCAGCAGGCAGGCCTCCCTAAGGGGGAGCCCCCCCCCCCCTCCTCCCCCAACATGGCTCCCCTCACAAGGGCCTCCCCTTCTCCCCGGCCACAAGCATCAGCTGGAGGCAGGATGTCATCCCAGACCACCAGGGGGTTGGCCGATCTCCTGCCCGCCACCCTGAGAAGGGACCAGTTCCTCCAGACCCGCCATCTGGGACAGGTCAGCCAGACATTGGTGCAGATGGAGGAGAGCCTGTCCTCCATCAAGGATACGCTGGGGAACCTGGACTCCCACTCCCGGGCTTTCACAACCTGCCTAAACGAACTGCAGACGACATCTGCAGACGTTGGGCAGGATGTGAGGGCCCTTACCCTGGCTATCCAGGCCAACACGGCAACACTTGGTGCTGCCCTGGACAGAATAGCCGTGGCATTGGAGGGCAGGCCGCCAGGTGGGCAGAGATCAGGGGCTGCTCCTCCTTCCCCGGTTTTACCCCTCCCCCATGAGTCTCCCCTGAGAAGCCGGGGCCGTGGCCGGGGGCGCCCCAGGCGTGGCTCACGCAGAGGGCACTAATTAGTTTTTCCCCATTTTTTTTTTTTTTTTAATAGATTTTTTATTTTATTTTTCATTTTTTATTTTTTGCTGGAAATTTTTTGCTTTGGCAGGTCATTTTTTTGGGTTATTTTTTTTTTGTGTTGTGAATGCTGTGAAAGGGAAAAGGGGTGTCACCCTCTATTTTGGTGGAGAAGGGTTCCCCAGGACCAGGGAGAAGTGATCCCCAGGTCCGTGTGAATGGTGTATGAATGTACAGTGACATAATTGGAGCCTTGGAGTGGCGTTGCTGCTCACAAGTCCAGCATGGTGGACTGGTGCCAATCCAATTTGATGAGGATGTGATGTGTATGTGCTAGGGACCACAGTGGTGTGCATGCATGCATTCTCATTGTGCCATGATTAATGTGTGTGTTTAACGTGCAAAGATGCATAATGTGAGCTGGCATGAGATGGGGTCATGAGATGGGGTACCAGTGCATATGCAGAGTCACCTTGAAGGGAAAAGACAGGAGGATGTTAGTCATGCATGTGCCACTTGTGAGGTGTGCATCACGGGAGGGGATAGTCATGCCTGACTCCCATGTCACTCACCAACCAGCCAGCTGTCCCCATACATGTTCTGTTCGAAATCTGTGGGGATGGGGCTCTGATTGGATATGTAGCTGTCATGGGTGTCATGGGTGGTGTCATGTGTTGGGCTACTGATGTCCTCCTGCAAGGTTGTGGTCATTCCAGGATGACATGAGGGGTGAATCTGAAGATGCGAGACACCTCAGAATCACTCATGCCAAAGATGTCTATGCGTGTGTGATATATCCAGTGAAGAGTGAGGGGCTTGTATCAGATAATAATATTGTATTAGATTAGATTAAATTGTAAATTTTATATAAGCAAATAAAAAATAAAAATAAAACATCTCCCGTGCCCTCCTTAGTGCCCCCCTCAGTGCCCTCCTCAGTGCCCTCATCCTTCTTTGTTCATCTAAAGTCAGTAGTATAGCTATGCGCGACGATGCCCCTGGCATGTTGGCATACAGATTGTTGTGCAACACGTGTGACTGCTGAGCTCCTCACGAACAGTGTTGCTTTATCTGACAAGTAGACTTTTTTCTCTTTTTTTCTCTTTTTAGACCAGCTTTTATATGCTCTAATTTTAGACAGGACATTTTGCTGTTGCGCACACTGCGTCGCCTGCGCTGCCCCAACGTTGTTTTGTGGATCCCCGTAAGTCCCTCATTAGCATATTTGACTAGCAAATCAATGGTGTGTCTAGCGCACTTTTGCGCGGAAGATGCGCCAGTCTAACGAAATTACGATTTTTTGCGTATCTCGTTCTGGGGATGCCGCGCAACGAAACGCACGCGCACATTTAGACTTACGCACGCGCATCTCCTGTTGCGCAGGCGTAATCGCTCTGTGAATCTGGGCCCTTGTTTTTAACATGGACTGTTAGAAAGGACCAATTTGGTTTTGTTGCAGGCTAGCTGGTAAGTAAGCTGGGAATGTTTGTTTGTTTTTGATGCGCATTGCCTTTCCATGTGCTCCTTGCTGAAAAGGCTTGAGTTTGGGGTGGATTCCATTTGTCTGTATAGTTACTAAAATTGATGCTTATGTTCTAAAAGAAAACATGCATTATTATCATGGAAAGTGTTATTTTCGTTTATTTTATTTTGGTAATAGCAGCTAAAATTATTTGATTTTTCTATGCGTAAAGCAGCTTATAAATTAAATATGTTATGCTTCTTAATGTAAATGTAACTTTTTATAACAGTTAAATTTGATAACATTCTTGAATTCATTACAATTCCACAGTGTGTTCTTATGTACGTTATACAGCATATATAATGGATATATTAAAAGTTGTTATAGTAATAATATTAAAACAATGTACATGTTTACTACTTGTAATTATTGTGTTGTTGTTATTAACGTAATTTAAAACACTGTTAAGTAATCATGTTATGAACTTGTTAACAGTTGTGAGCCTCCGAACAGTAATTAATCATGGCCTTGAAGTCAAAAATCTTGTTTGGTCAATGCATTATATGTTGCTGTAGTGCCACCTGTTGTAATAACGGTGAACAGCACTTCTCTCCTACAAACTATATGAACCAGATTATGACCAAATAATAGGTATAATTTTTGACTGACGTGAGAGGTGTGGGTAATTCATTGCCTTTTTTAGCTTTAGTGGTTTAATGATCATTGTGTAATGCAGTTCCCTCAAAGGATCACTGTTGCACATTAATTCTTTCATAATCTATTTAGTTTGATCTATCCAGGTTTGTGACTTTAAAATTTGTCATATCAAAAAAGTAAACAAATATTCTGAAAGCATTCAGTATTTTTACTAATGCACACAGTGGACACAGACCAACTGGCTGATACTGCCCTAAAGATGATGTCAAAGTGCTGACTTTAGAACCATTGCCTGTCAACTAGTAATATGTTAATATTTTCTTCAATCCAAATCTACAAAGCAGTGTGAAGTTACATATTTAGTCGGGTTGAAAAAAAGACACAAGTCCATCTAGTTCAATCACAAAAACAAATAATATCAAAACAATCCCATATACCCAATCCTATACCCACAGTTGTTCCAGAGGCAGGCGAAAAACCCCAGCAAAGCATGATCCAATTTGCTACAGCAGGGAAAAAAATCAGATTTTCCCTGGATCAACTTTACCTATAAATGTTAGTACCCAGTTATATTATGTACATTTAGGAAAGGCCTTTCTTAAAGCAATCTACCTCTGAACCACCTCTGAAGGGAGTCTATTACACATGTTCACAGCTCTCACTGTGAAGAAACCTTTCCATATTTTGAGATTAAATCTCTTTTCCTCTAGTTGTCCTCTGTGTTGTAAAGTGAATAACTCAACACAAGGTTCACTATATGGACCCCTTATATATTTGTACAGGTTGATCATATCCCCCCTTAATCACCTCTTCTCAAAAGAGAATACATTCAGTTCCTTTAATCTTTCCTCCTGGCCTTTACCAGTTTGGTTGCCCTTCTCTGCACTTTCTCCAGTTTCCCGATATCCATTTTTGAGAACTGGTGTCCAAAACTGAACTACATACCATACCATAGTCCATACCTCTCTTAAAGTATAAACCCCCCACCGACTGTATATCCCTCTCTACATTCACCAGATACCTTCTACTGACAATTAGCAATGAGATTCAAGTTCACCACCACCATGGGTTTCAGAGCAACCCAAAGTATTTGAATTAATGTGGGGAATTCAAATTCTTTGCAACCATAATGCACTTGGCCTTTAATGGCCTTTGAACCTAATTCATCTAATGTAATTCACATAGCACAGTCAGGTTTCACCCCAGCAGAGCGCGGTGTGATTTATATCTTTCACACCACTAGCTGTATTTTGGGGAATACTTGCATACAGCCATCACTCCAAATGTTTATGATGTGTGGCTTATAACCACCTATAAAGATAGTCATTGGAGAAATAACCCATGGGACATAAGCTCCACAAGGATTGCAGAAATACAAATAGAAAATTCCTGGGTCTATGATTATTGATAGGTGATCCCAGAGTTGTAAGGACTGAAAAGCATTGGCTTGGTTTATGCAATACTATATGTACATGATCATTCAAATGATTTTTGTCTATAATGTGGTACAACATATTATCTATATTGCTATGTATGTACATTTTTAATTGCACAAATTCTCTTTTAATTCTTTTTTTGATACTAATAAATATAGAATTTTTAATATATCATACGTTTGCACACTATTTGAGCCCATAAAGTCCCGGTCCTAGCAGGGGGTATTGTTTTCTTCCAGTGGTTCATTATAAACCATCTTCCAGAAGGTCTTTAATCCAGCCAGAAGGGTTTGTGGCCACTTTAGATGGCCATACACACCAGTGTTCACCCGCCAGAAAACAAGGGCCAAAAAGATCTGGCTGCCAACCGATCCACCTGTGACACCTTCACATGCAGGAACTCAAGTTAGTAACATGCCATTAATGAGTACCTGTATGATAATAGTACAAGAACAGGCTCTGGGTAGCTGGAATTCTTTTCAAGGCATTAATGGCTCCTTTTAAAAACTCATGCAGCATTTTGACACCTTTTGAAGAGGCAACCAAAAATTGTGAACTGCACTGGGGTGGAGATTAGTGATACAGTCTCTTCCAAGTTCTTCTGTGGAACATACTTCATGGCCTGAGAGACCAGGCACTGCAGACACAACAGCAGGAGGAAGAGGAGGACTGCCTCAAGCAAAATATTTTGAATAATGCCTCCATTCCTGCTAGGCAAAGGTAGCAGGCAGCAGAGGATGAATACAAGAAGGAGAAGCATGGGTGATGAGAGGGAGGAAATGTGTAAGCTTCAAGGGGGACATATCACTCCTCTCAAGCCCATGAAGTTGTACATGGGTTGGGTGAGATTGTTGAGCACAGTGTTATCCTTAGTGGCACTGATGACGTGGGGCCATCTGCTGCAAGCAATGTGTGGAATATGCAGTATTTTATGATCAAATGCTTACACAAATACCCCAGGATTTGGGTCATCAAAAAGAGGGACCCCTTTTGGGTGGTCACCCTACTAGATCTCTAAAACATGGGTAAAATTTACGATCTCTTGCCACCATTTGCATTGAAGAAAATCATCAGGCCTTCAGAAAAAAACTTAAGTCCCACCTCTTCTAAAGACACAGGATGGCACTGGATGCAAAAAGCACCTTGAGGAGATTTAGTTTGCATTTGTGTCGCTATACAAGTTACTCACTCACTCACTCTTTTATTCTAAAGGGAGCCTAAAATGCAGCATTTTGAGGAGGTGCTGAGGAAGAATTTCTTTGCTGCATTTCCCAATAGTGGCAGGATCCCCTCTGATGATCAACATGCCTCCAATCTTCTGATCTCTAAAAAGAGGAGCAATGTAGGTGGCTGCCTCATCACCACTTTTCATGCCGTGTACACATGATCGGTTTGTCTGATAAAAATGGTATGATGGACCGTTTTCATCAGACGAACCGATCGTGTGTGGGCCCCATCGTTTTTTTTCCCATCGGTGAAAAAACGTAGAACCTGTTTTAAAATTATCTGATGGTTAAAAAACCGATCAGAATCAAGTTGAGGCGTGCTCAGAAGCATTGAACTTAATTTTTCTCAGCACGTCATTGTGTTTTACGTCACTGTGTTCTGACACAATCGTTTTTTTAACTGATGGTGTGTAGGCAAGACTGTTGAAAGTCAGATTCATCGGATATCTTATGAAAAAATCCATTAGACCCTTTTCATCGGAAGAACCGATCGTGTGTACAGGGCATAAGAGTTTTTTTTAAACCAGGCACCTATAACCACATGATTGCTGACTACATTGGGTCCAGGGCCTGATGTAAACCTTCTCAGAAGTGAAGACCACATAGACTATTGGGTGCCCAGGCTGGTTGGAAGACCACCAGTTGGAGCTTGTACAATTATATGTGCTGCCAGTGACTAGAGTGCTACTTGGATAACCAGTCTCTAAGGACTGTCAGTTTCTAACTATAGCCACCAAATTCCCCATTCCAAAACTAGACCCAAAAGCCAGACCAAAGGACTTATCTGCATCATTATTCGAAACAGATGAAATTCAGTGACCCCATATGGTCCCTTTTATATGCGGGTATTTCTTTTGCACGTTTGTACTGACTGTCTGCAGACATGCACTCATCACTTTTGCAAACAGATAACTGCAGGCCACACTTCATGACATGCAGGTTTGTAAATTGACAGACCAAAAATGCAAATTCATTGTTGGCCCTTTAATGTTTGCATCTGTGCAGGCATATGTGTGCCCCTTAGTAACTTACATTTTTTATCGAGAGCTTGACTGAGGATCTTGAATCTTTGCTTTCATGTAATGGCGCCCTAAGACAACATTTCATGCTTGTTAATACTCCATTTGCCTAGCACTTTACTGGCGAATGCTAAAACGTAATTAATAGAATACAAAGTATTTTCCTGTCTGGTATCAATTATCTTGAGAATTGAAAATAAAACATTACCAACATGCTTACTTGCCAGTTACCATAAAATACCTTTGTAGACAGAAGGTTTTGAAGTCCAGGATGCATTTATTTATTGATTTTACTTCAGTTATAGAATAATGAGGGGGGGGGGGGTGATTTACTAAAAAAAAATATTTTTCATACTACTATTACACAAGCTTGAGTCCCCATAATGTCTCATTTATGTCACATGGCTTATCATTTACTGGGGACTGGGTTTTATAAAAAGAGTCTGAACAAAGAATTGTCTGAGTTGAACATTGAAACAGGCAGAATCACATTTCATATTTCTAATGCAGAATATAAACCAAAGAAGGACATCTGATAATAGCTATAGACAAAACAGACTCCTCTTCCTCTTTTTTTGAACAACATTCAGTTGCTGACGGGACAAATTGCATTGGTTTGTCCCATCTTCCTAGGTGCCCTGTAAGGCTAGCTGTAAAGTTGGATAAGGCTAACAAGTCTCACCTCCCAGTCTCCAAATAAGTACTACAGTACCACGACAATACATTTTAGACCACCTCAAAATAAAGGAACATAACTGTTACCCCATAGTGTCATATTTTTAAATTAGAAATATAAGCAAAACTTTTTTTTCACTTTGGATAGCGCAAGAGAGGGTTATAACAGTTTTTTTTTTCTTCACCATCTACGTCCCATTGTGAAGATTTCTTTTCACTTCCTGTCTCATAGCCAAAATAGGAAGTGAGAGGAAATCCCTGCAAAGCAGGCAAATTCCTTGGGAACCCCCTGGTCACCAGAACTAGTTTTGGAACATTTCCCTTCTATTACTTTTCCGGGGACAACCCATGATTTTTTTTTTATTTAACCTTCACTTGCAATGATAATGGTAAACAAAACATATAGAAGGGGCAAATCTCCTTAATGGGGGCACAGACAGCAATGAAACCAACAAGCGTTCTAATACCTCTCTATCCAAAACTAAAAAAAAGTTTTGATTTTAGTTATACTTTAAGGGGCACATGAGACAGCCTAAATGTATTCTAAAAACACAAGGGGCCAGATTCAGGTAGAGTTAGACTGGAGTATCAGTGATACTCCAGCCTAACTCTCACTTTGAGCCGGCGTTTCTGTTTTCAGTAAGCAGAAAACATGAAACGCCGGGTTGGAGTTACTATACATAATAGATAAAGCAGCCCCCTAGTGGAGTATCCTATGTTAAGTATGGCCGTCGTCATCGCGTCGGAAAAAAAAATTTGCGTCGTTTGCGTAAAACGTACGTGAATGTGGATTGACGTCATTGACGTTCCCTGAAAGAATTTGGAGCATGCGCACTGACAGTCGACGCATGCGCAGTACGTTCGCCGCGGGATCGCGCATAGTTAACATAATACACGCCCCCTACCCGCCCAATTTGAATTCCGCCGACTCATTTTCGCTACGCCGCCGCAACTTTAGGAGCAAGTGCTTTGTGAATAACAGTACTTGCTCCTAAAGTTATGGCGGAGTAACGTAAATGAGAAACGTTACTCCAGATTAAAGATTCGCCCATCTACCTGAATCTGGCCCATAGTTTATTAACAATATTGGCTTAAAACAACAAGGATCCAATACAGAGGCGATTAAGTTTGCATGTGCTGCGCTATATAAGTTTTCATTCATTCATTCATACATACAAAGCTTGCTTAAAATAATATAATTGTCAATCCATAACAATTGCAATGTTCTCAAACTGGCACAGGACACCTTCAAAGACGATACAATTGTTTGTAAGCTTTCATAGTTCAATTTTGGTGTATGTAGCAGGGCATCCTTTCATTATTCACTGTCTCCTAGGTGGACATAGGGTTACAGGGGCCACAAGAAATGACTGCCAAAAAGGTGATGCCAATTTCACAGAACAATCCCACCACATTTTTTTAGAAGAAGGAAAAAAAAACATAAGAAAATACAGGGGGGTTTTAACACAGCAGAGGGAATACAAGTGCTCTCTACTACATACATCAGGTTTCCCGCATCCAATTCGCAATCGCTCTCTATGGAGCCAGTTCTCTCTCCCGCAGGTCCGGTGTGCACAATAACGCAGTGTGTCTTTTGGTCCATTTAAGGTCTGAATTCAGCTCAAAATTTGGGCTAAATTCTGACACAAACGGGGAACCAGGATGCACTGGACCCCTGCTGTGAGCCGCATGCAGTTGATATGTCAACCCAGCCTAACATTATACAAAAAATTGGGCTAACTTTGCAGTTTTGTTTTAATTCATGAAAGAGTATTTGTTCCAAAAAATTGCATTTGAAACACTGCTGCGCAAATACAATGTGACATAAAGTATTGTAATGACTGCCATTTTTCACTCTAGGGTCTCTGCTAAATATATATATATAAATATATATATATATATATATATATATATACCGATCATTTTCTAGCAAAAAATACTAATTTAAACTTGTAAACAACAAATGTCAGGAAAAGGCCTGGTCCTTAACTGGTATTACTGCTAGGGATAAGCCGAACACCCCTGCGTTTGGTTCGCACCAGAACATTCGCGCGAACATTTAGAACCCCATTGACGTCTATGGGATTCGAAAGTTCGAATTCAAAAGTGCTAATTTTAAAGCCTAATATTCAAGTTATTGTCGGAAAACGTCTTTGAGAACCCGGGTCTTGCCCCAGGGAACATGTATCAATGAAAAAAAGTTTTAAAAACTGTAGTTTCTTCTGGAGCAGCAATTTAAATGATGCTTAAAGTGAAAAAAATGCAAAATTTATTTTAAATATCATACCTGCTGGGTGTCTATAGTATGCCTGTGAGGTGGCACGTGTTTAGAACTGTCCCTGCACAAAATAAGATTACTATAAGAAAAAAGTAATTTAATACTGCTTGCGGCTTTAATGTAATGTTTGGACCCTGCATAATGGATGAAAATCACTGAAAAAAATAGCATGGGTTTCCCTGCCACCACTCCCCCCAGGTCATTACAAGACCCTTTGGCCCTATATACTTTGAACAGCAGTATACAGCAGTATACAGGCGGTGCAAACAAGACAAGGACTGTAGGTTTGTTAAGTAGAATCTGAACCATGTCATACTTTGCTGCTGCATATTGCACAATTTCCTAAAGAGACCCTCAACAAACTACATGACACTTGTGCCTGATGAGGCCATTGATGTTCCAGTGGCGGCCCTTGAGCCTGGCCATACAGGCTTGGCCCCCCAAAGCGCACGTGCTGTGCGGCAACAATATGTCTATAATTTTAGGGGTGGGGGGGCCATTCCAATGCCAGATCTTGGCTGAATAAATTATTTTTTTGGGAAAGAAAAATTCTAGAAAAAAGGGGGGTTGCCATCCGGGGCCCCCTTTGAACAAATTCTGTGAAGAACTCCTGTTCCTTGAAGGCCTCCATTATTTCTGCAAGTCAAAATTAAGCAAAAAAAGCTAATGTCAGTCAAGCCTCTACTACTAAGCTTTCTCCCCATATCTGTGAATGTTAGGAATTAATCCGCGCTAGGACTGGGGATATGAGCTGCTGCCGTCTGTTTAATCTCTCAAAGAGAGATGGTGTGTTAAGATAATTTTTAGGTACAGGTTATTGGCGCTGCTGTGTAAATGCGATCTGTATATCTCGTGTCGGGTACTTGTAGCAGATGGGTTTATTTGAAATAAAACTCCCCGCTTCACCAAGTGATCCCTTATTTCTGATAATCCCTCAAAGGGATAAGGGTGCTTTCTTGTGTCCTTGTGTGATCCTGATGGTGAGTACCTAGTGGAATTAGTGGTTATGAGGCCTTCTGTTTATATTTAATAGTGTTTCAAAAAATATCTTGTTGAAGGTTTAGTATTGACAACTCGGTTAGTGGTATCACTCCAAAGTCCAGTGTTATGGTATAAAGTGCTGAGTGCTGTATAAAATCAAACAAGCTATATAACAATGTAGGTCAAACGTGATGTCAAAAAATATTGATGTCAAGAAAATAGTGTTTCAGGTATATAGTGACTTGTATCTAACCCACAAACTCATCCACTTATCATAAAGTCCAAAATCAAGTTACGTACCGTCGTACTACACGATCATTTCTTCCGCCTTTTTCTACAGACTGTGAACAACGTTTTCACTCACGCGATATCCCTTTATACACCGCTCATGCGAGAAGCACCGCATGTTTCCCCGCCCCTGACGATCGTTCTTGTACTTTCCACGCCCCTTTTCGGTCGGTCAATGCAAAACAGGGAAAACACCATGGAGGACACACAGCAAGCTGCAACCTCAAACCAGGAGCGAGGCCAGGCGTTAGTACACGACAGGAGCAGGAGGTACAAGGCCACCAATATGTCCTTTGAGGAGATGGTGGAAATGGTGGCAATCCTAAGGAGGGAGGACTATGATTGCAAACATAGCCCTTACAAGAACCCAAACAAAGTGAAGGCCCAGATCATGGACAATGTGCAGGGGAGTGTCCATCAGAAATTCGGGGAATGCAGGTCAAGGGAACAGCTCTAGAAAAGGTGGTCTGACCTTAAATTAAGAGAGCCGGAGCAGATGGAGAGGATTAAAAAAGTCATCAGAAGAAGTACGTAATTTTCATGTGTACTCTGATTATTTGTTTTTATTATTGTGCGGCATGTGCTTTTTCTTTCAGGTTGTATATATACAGTTCAAGAATAGATGTCAAGGTTCATGTTTGTGTGCATAATAATTGGTCGTATATGTCGTCGTCATTCTATTTATGATCTAATAATGTGAGACCAATTTTTTATTTAATGTAGATGTGTTCTTAACTAGATTTAAATAATACAACTTTAGTCAATATACAGTAAAAGGAGAGTATGCTCAGCAGTTGGTTACACATATGGACTCAGTAGCACAAGTGTTGGCAGGACCGATCCGCCCTATAGGCTCACTATGCAAGCTGCTTAGGGCCCTGCAAAGCTGCTAAGGGCCCCCCCAATTACTAGAGGCCCTGCCTGGTGAGAAGTCATTTTTGCCCCTTCACCCCGCTTCTCAACTCGCTGGCTGCATGGGAGAAGAGGTAAGAAGTCAGGACCCCCTGCTTCTCAATTTAATGTAAGATGTAATTTCCGACAGCAGAACACCCCCTCCCCTGCTTCTCAACTTTCTTTAATGTGAGATGTCACAGTCGTTAGCGCCCCCTGCTTCTCATTTTTAATGTAGCAATCAAAAAAGTTTAAAATATATTGCGCTAAACAATTCAGTGTAAATATATAGTATAAATATATAGTGTATAGGCAGCCAACACCACAGTGGATAAAGTGTAATAGAAAAAAGAAAAAAAGTGTAGCGCCAAAACTATATAGATGTAGAAAAAACCATAAATGGCCAGGGTGATGTAGCTACCAGCCAAAATACAGTAAGACCTAAGGTGCAGCCTTCGTGAAGAAGATCATAGACTATAGGCTATGAAACACCAGCTGTTGAGCTGGGTGAAACAAATAACAATATTCAAAAACACAAACTGAAGGTAATGTGAAAAGTGTTGCAACAAAGTAAGTGCAGCTGAAAACAAATGCAAAAGGTCCTGAAAACAGCAAAAACAAGGGGGGAGGGGGAATAGGTGTGGGTTTGAGGATGTTGATATTCCAGTTTCCCCAAAACAGACTGATTGTTCATTCAGTTTGAAACACCTCATCCATATACATTGGCAATCCTTTCCCTCAGAAACAGGTCATCTTCCCAGGACATTCCTTGGCATATATATATATTAAGGTACTCTTACCGACTTTTGTTGACCCACGGCTCACCGTATGGTGGGTAGGTCTTCAAAGCTTGTATAGGCTAGCCGCCCTCCGATCATCCCAATGGATAAATCGATGTCCCAGGTTGTGATGCTGTAGGCAGATCCCAAAAGGAGAGCAGGTATCGCTGGCCTCAGGAACGTCAGACAGAACAGTGAAGATGTGAGACTCCGTATTTCATGGAAGATATGAAAAAAAGAGGGCGAGAACACCTCCTCATCGTGTAGAAATTTATTAAAAGTTGATCAAAAAGTATTGATACAGCAAAGAGATCTGCAAATCTCATTAAAAATTCCAAGCAAGGATAAGGTCCATGTACCAAAATATAAAAGCAAAAAAACCCCAAAAGATAAAAAGTTCCACACTGCACATCAAGGAAACCACAGCAAGCAAAAATCTTGGTAGTAACGCAATAGTGGTGATAAGAGTCCAGTTAACCGACCGGTTTCGTCTTCACAGACATCTACTGGGTTATGGAGTTCCATAACCCAGTAGATGTCTGTGAAGACGAAACCGGTCGGTTAACTGGACTCTTATCACCACTATTGCGTTACTACCAAGATTTTTGCTTGCTGTGGTTTCCTTGATGTGCAGTGTGGAACTTTTTATCTTTTGGGGTTTTTTTGCTTTTATATTTTGGTACATGGACCTTATCCTTGCTTGGAATTTTTAATGAGATTTGCAGATCTCTTTGCTGTATCAATACTTTTTGATCAACTTTTAATAAATTTCTACACGATGAGGAGGTGTTCTCGCCCTCTTTTTTTCATATCTTCCATGAAATACGGAGTCTCACATCTTCACTGTTCTGTCTGACGTTCCTGAGGCCAGCGATACCTGCTCTCCTTTTGGGATCTGCCTACAGCATCACAACCTGGGACATCGATTTATCCATTGGGATGATCGGAGGGCGGCTAGCCTATACAAGCTTTGAAGACCTACCCACCATACGGTGAGCCGTGGGTCAACAAAAGTCGGTAAGAGTACCTTAATATATATATATGCCAAGGAATGTCCTGGGAAGATGACCTGTTTCTGAGGGAAAGGATTGCCAATGTATATGGATGAGGTGTTTCAAACTGAATGAACAATCAGTCTGTTTTGGGGAAACTGGAATATCAACATCCTCAAACCCACACCTATTCCCCCTCCCCCCTTGTTTTTGCTGTTTTCAGGACCTTTTGCATTTGTTTTCAGCTGCACTTACTTTGTTGCAACACTTTTCACATTACCTTCAGTTTGTGTTTTTGAATATTGTTATTTGTTTCACCCAGCTCAACAGCTGGTGTTTCATAGCCTATAGTCTATGATCTTCTTCACGAAGGCTGCACCTTAGGTCTTACTGTATTTTGGCTGGTAGCTACATCACCCTGGCCATTTATGGTTTTTTCTACATCTATATAGTTTTGGCGCTACACTTTTTTTCATTTTTAATGTGCCATGTCATTTTGCTTAGGGCCCCAGGGAGGTCAGGATCGGCACTGAGTATTGGCCACAAGAACAACCTAGTAAGGGTGTCACACAGAGGTGATTCAGTGGATACTTGGTGTTTTTCCATGTAGGAAACTTGGCCAAAGATAGAGAAATGTAGTAGCTTTGGTAATGGATACAATCCTGTGTTAAGCTTAGAAGGATTGTAAAAACAAACAATTGTACCACACTTTATACAAATAATGATTCATATTCCTTTTTCAGGCCTCTAATCTTTTTGATTCATGTTTCCCTTTTTTACAATCTCATAGGGCACAATGAAGCTTCAAGACTGGAGCAGACAAACCCCACAGACCCAAGCCCTACCTCCGCGGGATGTGCAGGAAGTGGAAACTGCCACCACATCAGTGTCATACAGCACAGCTTCAGGTAATAGATGTAGGCCTGCATAATTGTAATACATGGTTTGTTTCCAAGTTTCAGGAGGTATTCGTGCTGTTGGTGGTGGATTGGACACATACAGCGCCCAGGTGTTAATGAGAGGTGTAGTCCTGCAGGGCTCAAATTGAGGACATCCACATCTGCTTGGGGCAGATGAAAAAAAAAAACTGTGGAGCGAAAACTAAAGGATATAATGGATGTTCTGGGGAGGGTTTAAGAAAAAAAAAAGTTTTTCTTGTTTTTCTATGTATGTTTTGTTTTATTTTTTTAAAGTGGAATCTCTCTCGTTTTTCTGGCTAAAACGCATGAACAATGACCAATGCTAAAAAGTTGGTCATTGTTCATGTGTTTTAACCAGATATTTTTTAATTTTGTTATTCTCAAAGAAAATACAAAAAAAAAAAAAGATATCTAAGAAAAAAAAAAGATATCTCTAAAAAAAATACCAACAAAAAATTATAAAAAAACAAAACAAAATTGATGTTGACAAATATTTCTAGACAAAAATATATTTCTTGATAAAAAATAAAAATAAAAAATAAATCTATTTTGATATTTTTGGATAAAAAAATGACACATTTTAAATGTGAAACAATAAATATTTTTGGATACTCAACAATGTGTATTGCTTATTATTATATCAATGCTGCCTAAAAGAACAAATCTAGATTTGTGGTGTTTACATTGACAATGATGAGTATTTAGTACAGGAAAATAAACATGACATTATGGTAACCTAGGAGAAAGCTACAATAAACCCAAATTAGAAAAGAATGAAACAAAGAAAAATAATAGAACAGGGGAAGAAAAATTGGGCCTTAGGCACTGTTGGTGGTGCCACAACACTGCAACCCCTCACAGATACTCTAGTTGGAGTGCATTAATAAGCCCTGCTGCAAAGTATTGCATTAACATTTTTTATTACACGCCCCTGTTAAACAGGGGCAGGAAAATTTTCTTTTTTCTTTTTTTTTCACATCAGACGCAACCAGGAAACAGGACAGCGAGACATGCTCACGTAAACTCCGCCCTTCACATCTCATTTAAGGTCTCGCATCACTTGTGTTTTTTCCTTATTTTTACCTCTTTTCTCTTTTTTTTATTATTTTTTTTTATTATTATTATATTATATATATATATATTGTTTACTTCTTTCCCTTCTTCTATATACCCTCAAAAAGAGAAAAAGTCGACAAGAGAAAATCACTCTTAAATAAACTTTTTTGGTTATGGCCATCGTAGCAAAGGGAGAATCCCGCCCCTGAATTAATACCGTTCCTTAATCTTTTAATTCCCCACTAATCTTAAACCCCACCTCCCTTCGGTTCTGTCATTAACCTTTTAGGTTTAATTTATCTATTACTACCTAGGTCTCATCTGTCTATTTCTATCTTTGCCTGTACATATTTTTCTGACGTTTTGAATGCTCTCCATTGCTTCCAGACTGTTCTGCTTCTGGCCTCTTCTCCCAATTCTCCCTGTCCCAGATATTCCATTTCTGCTATATAATCAACTCAATGTATCCATTCTTTTATGGACGGCCTCTGTGGATGTAACCAGTTTTTTGGAATTAGGCCCTTTGCTGCATTCAGCAACACCGGAACCAGGGTCAGTCCATACCGTTTTTTTGGCCTGTCCGTTCCGTGATACAAACAGGTCAAGGGGTTTTGTAGGATCTTGTCTCCTGTAATTTCTTCTATATATTCTAGAACTTCTTTCCAATACTCTTGTATTCTCGGGCAGTCCCACCAAACATGCATTGTGGTTCCTACTTGGTTACATTTTCTCCAGCACAACGCAGAGTTATTTGGGTGTATTTTATTCATTCTTTCAGGGGTCAAAGGCCAGCGAACCATACATTTATAATTTGCCTCGATTGAAGTGATGTCAGAAGCATAGTTAAACACTGTGCCTATCATGTCTTAGTCCCCACTTTTCTATGCATGTCAGTGTTCCCTGCACCTCTAAGTCTGTTAATATCCCATATAGTACCGCAATTAGTGTTGCTCGCGAATATTCGAATCGCGAATATTCGCTGCGAATATTGCATATTCGAGTATTCGCGATATAACTCGAATATAGCGGCGAATATTCGCTATTTCGAATATTGTTATTTTTTTCAAATTTATTTTTAAAACAGATCACATCCTAGTGATCAATGATCGCCTTCAAGGTCTAAAAGCATGCTGGTATGATTACAGAGAGACCCTGGGCCGAGTAGCTGATGCAATTCTTTTATTTTCCGAAAAATCGCATTGCGTTTTTTCGGCCGAAAAAACGCATTGCGCTTTTTCGGCAACATAAAATAATTGCATCAGCTACTCGGCCCTTCTTTTGCATCAGAGCCAATCAGAAATCTCGAATATCGCGCAATATTGCTATTGCCGAATATTCGAGATTTTCTGATTGGCTCTGATGCGCCAATCAGAAAATCTCGAATATTCGGCAATAGCAATATTGCGCGATATTCGAGATTTCTGATTGGCGCATCAGAGCCAATCAGAAATCTCGAATATCGCGCAATATTGCTATTGCCGAATATTCGAGATTTTCTGATTGGCTCTGATGCGCCAATCAGAATTCATGCAATATCGCGCAATATTGCTATTGCCGAATATTCGAGATTTTCTGATTGGCGCATCAGAGCCAATCAGAAAATCTCGAATATTCGGCAATAGCAATATTGCGCGATATTGCATGAATTCTGATTGGCGCATCAGAGCCAATCAGAAAATCTCGAATATTCGGCAATAGCAATATTGCGCGATATTCCTTTTGCCGAATATTCGAGATTTTCTGATTGGCTCTCATGCATAGTAGTAGAGTAAGTTAGCAGAATAAAATCGCGTTATATCTCTCCTTTGCCGATTAATCGCAGTGCGATTATTTGGCAACATAGGACACGCATCAGTTAATAGCTTAGCTGATGCGCGTCGTATCTTGCCAAACAATCGCACTGCGATTAATCGGCAAAGGAGAGATATAACGCGATTTTTTCATTCTTTGTTATTTTGGCAACACAGTGCTCCTACCACATTTTGCAGAGGTTAGCAACCTCCATAGCAGCCAAGATGAACCTGCCTGCCTATGCCTACACTGGGCTGAGTAGCTGATGCGTGCTCTTTATTTTACAGAATAATCGCTATGCGATTATTTGGGAAAACTGCGATATCGCGCGATTACTTTCGCGCCCTTCTTTTTCAACACAGCCAATCACAGTTCTCTTCCCACAGTTGTCAGAGGTTAGCAACCTCCACAGCAGCCAATAGGAATCTGCCTTCTTGGGCATTATATAAGTAAGGTGCCAGCAGGATTTCATTGCAGATTCACCAGTTCTTTGAGGAGAGTGGAGTGTTTCTGTGTGCTCTGTGATAGTGCATCAACAGTATTGCCCTTGCTAATACTGCATTTATCTATCATTGCTCTTGTTCCTGGCAGCTTATAGCTGCAATTGTATGTTCTACAAACTGCTTTTTTAAAAGCAACACACCAAATAGTTTTTTTAAAAGCTACCTGTTCCTGTGGTTTTCCAGTTGAGTTTAGCTCAGTCTTAGATAGTTTTCTGTGTGCTTGCTCACAGCTAGTGTTGTTTACAGCTAGTTTTTAGTGTAAGTGCAGAGTTCTGTTAAGTACTGTAGCTTATATTTGCTTATAGTTGTAGCTTATAGTTGTACTGTGTTAGCACCAGTTTTGCCCTTGCTACTGCATACTTCTATCAGCTTTTCTTGTTCCTGACAGTTGTTTTCAAAGTTCTTATTGCTGTGGTTTTCCAGTTTAGTTTAGCTTAGTGTTACATAGTTTTCTGTGTGTACTTCCAGCTAGTGTAAGTGCAAATTTCTGTAACTTAGCTTATTTCTTTAATTGTAGTGTTTTGCAGTCAGTACTGTGCTTGGTATACTGTCTGCATAGTTCTATAAGTTCTGTGGTTAGTGTCATTTTATATTTGCACTTATATCTTCTATAAACTGTTTTTTCAAAGTGTTAGATAGATTTCTGTGTGCTTACAACTAGTGCTAAATTAGTGTAAGTGTACAGTTCTTTAAACTTGCTTAGTTTATTCTGTTTTTAGTTTCTCTTTTTAGTGTCCAAAAAAAAAAACCAAAAAAATTTTCCTTTAGTTTAGTATTCTATTTTTCTTTAAGCAGTTTTTTGCATAGATATTAGATTAGTCATCTACGTTTCTTTAATTAGATTTATTGTTTAGTGCATATTGTTGTAGTCCTTGTCTGAGTCCTTTAGTGACTTTAGTGTAAAAAAAATTGTAGTTTTATCCTAGATTGATAACTGTGTAGTTTATCTTTTTGTGCGCTCCTTATTATAAAAAAAAGATCATATACACCGTTGACACATTTCCCCCCCCCCCCCCCCCCAATAAAGTTTAACCCCCCCCCCCACACACACAAACACACATCAGCAAGTATGTCCAGCATGCGCGGCCGTGGCCGTGGCAGCAGGGGTAGGGGAGTTACTCCCAGTGCTGGGTCGCTGCCAGCACGGGGTACCTCTCGCGCCCCTACTGTTGGTACTAGTGGAAGTGGAGTCCGCCTGATCCGTCATTATTTTCCCGCGGGCAGCCACCCTATATCGGATTCGCAGGCTCCACTTGTGGTGGAGTATATGGGGCACAGCAGTACCACTGAGTCATCATCAGTCCCGACTCAGGGTAGCACCACCATCACAACGGTGCCTTTAGTACCCACCCCCACCCCCCAAGATTCCAGCGTCTTAATGTTTGAGGACAGCGACATTGAGAGCGATATCTTGGGGGAGGCCCCGCATCAGGCAGACATGCAGTTCTGTCCTGATGCTCAGGAACTTTTAGAAGGGTCGATGGAGGAGGATGAAGGGTTGATGGAGGAGGATGGGGTACCTGCTTGCATTAGCCCAGAGTCATCCCCTCAAAGTGATGCTGGTGTTCTTGTGCAGGAAACACCAGCACCTAGTCAGACCCAGGCGTCGGTGAGGGGACAGCGTAGCCATGCTGTAAGTGGTGCTGTTGTTGTGCAGGAAACACCAGCACCTAGTCAGACCCAGGCGTCGGTGAGGGGACAGCGTAGCCATGCTGTTACCTTCACAACACAGATCAGCCCTGAGTCTGATATATCTGGGGGTGAAGAGGAGGGTGACCCAACATGGGTGCCACCTACCGTGTCGATTGCAAGCAGCAGTGACGACGAGGAAGGTAGGCACCCTGGGGAAACGGTGCGCCAGGTCAGCAGGGAGACCAGCGTCAGGGTCTCCACTGGTGATGGCAGCAGGAGGTCTCAGCAGCAGCAGCAGGCAGCTCCACCTGTGCGCACTGAGTCCCAGCAGGTGCAAGCCAGCGTCACCCCATCTGACAGGAGGGTGGTGTTGAAGTCACCTGTCTGGACCTTCTTCACCCTGGTAGCAGATGACCACACCGTAGCCATCTGCAAGATCTGTCATGTCAGGGTGAAGAGAGGGAAGTGCTTGGCTCGGGTGGGTACCACAGCACTCAACCAGCACCTCCGAATCAATCATTGGCAGGTGCATGACCAGATGAGAAAGGGTGGTGGTGGTAGCAGCGCCACAACCACAAGTGTGCAGGGTAGAGCAGCCCCTGCCACAACTTCATCTGCCACCAGCAGGTCATGCCCCCCCGCTCCCTCTAGTAGAGTTACTGTTACTGGCAGCCAGATCTCTACATCAACAGCACCCTCATCTTCCGTGTCCCGCATAACCGTCCCGCGCCAGGCGACGATTTCCGACGCCTTTGAACGCACCACTCCCTTCCCCCCCGGAGACCGACGTGTGCGTTCCCTCAATGGGCTCCTGGCAAGGGTTATTGCCCAACATCTGCTTCCCTTCAACATTGTTGATTCCAACCCCTTCAGGCAGATGTTGGAGCAGGCCCAACCCCAATGGCGTGTCCCCAGCCGCCATTTCTTTGCCAGGACTGGTGTCCCTGCTCTACACCAGCACATTGTGAAGAATGTAACCCTGTCGCTGGATCACGCTGTCAGCAACAGGGTGCATCTCACGATGGATGGGTGGACCAGCAGGCATGGGCAGGGACGCTACATTAGCTTCACGGCCCATTGGGTTTCCCTCCGAGGCGCCGGGGTGGGATTGGCGCCATCAGAGTTTGTGGTGCCGCCCCGGGGTGTCCAGGGGAGAACTGCTGGTCTCCCTCAAGACACTGTCTCCGCAGCTGCTGAGCCTCCCAGCAAGCGCCCCCGTAGCTACTCAGGTGTGGGGCACGTGCGTTGCCAGGCCGTGCTCCAGCTTGTTAGTTTAGGGGAACGGAGACACACCGGCAAAGAAGTGCTGAACGCACTTCAGGCTCAGGTGCAGAAGTGGCTGACCCCCCGAAAGCTCCAGCCAGGTATGGTTGTCTGTGACAATGGCAGCAACCTCATCTCCGCCCTCCTGTCTGGCAGTCTTCCCCACGTGCCCTGTTGTGCACATGTCCTCAACCTTGTGGTGCAGAAGTTCCTGCGCACCTATCCCGGGTTGAGTGACATTGTGCTAAAGGTACGCAGGATTGCCAGCCACTTCAGGCGCTCCCCAACTGCTACCGCGTCCCTGTCCAAGTTGCAGCGGGACAAAAGCCTGCCCCCTCACAGGCTGATTGTGGACAGTGTGACGCGGTGGAACTCCACCCTCTACATGCTGGAGAGGTTGTGGGAGCAGCGAAGGGCGGTGATGGAGTACCTGCTGGAGCAAGGCACTGGCGGGCCATCACAATCCCTACCGTACATCACCAGTGCGGAGTGGGGGCAGATACAGCAGGTCTGCCATGTGTTGGTCCCTTTTGAGCAGGCGACCAAGATGGTGAGCAGGGAGCATGTCGGCCTCAACGACGTGCTCCCTATAGTGTTCCTGCTGGAAAGGGCACTAGATCGCCTGCTCGAAGATGGGGAGAGGGCCTTGGTGGAGCAGGAGGCAAGACTGCTCCACCAAGACCAGGACGAGGAGGAGGAGGATGATGAGGTTACTGGGGGTGACGTCCTGGAGTCAGGGCCTGGTCAGGAGGGAGAGCCGGTGTTGGGGGCACCGATAGTCCGGGGGTTGGGCATCTCTGCGCGTGAGCAGCAGCGCCTCGATGATGAGGAGTCGGACGTCCTGGACCCGGGCAGCGATGAGGAGTCACATCGGGCTGAGGCCTTCCCCATGGCTGCCCACATGCTGAGATGCCTCAGGAGGGACCCTCGGGTGAAGAGTATTAAGGAGAGGGATGATTTTTGGGTGGCCACCCTTTTAGATCCAAGGTGTAAGGGGAAAGTGGAGCAGTTCCTCCCAGCCAGTCAGAGGCAGCGCCGGATGGAGGAACTGCAGGCACACATAGTGAGCCAGTTGGAGCTGGCAACTCCCCGGCCTACAGTTGTCCCTCGTCATGTCACCCAGCAGGTGGCTGCACCCAGCAGCAGCAGTAGCACCCGAGCAGGGGACCTAATGGGTGAGATGAGGCTTTTCTTCCAAGCTGAGCGACCCAGTACCAGCAGCAGTAGCAGCAGTCACCACCAGCGGCTGGCCCACATGGTGGCAGACTACATGGGGTCCCTTGGTGCTTCTGACAGTATGAGCACAGACGACCCCATGGAGTACTGGGTAGCCAGATTGGACACCTGGCGCGAGCTCGCTCAGTATGCGCTGGAGTTACTGTCTTGCCCCCCCTCCAGTGTACTATCTGAGCGGACATTCAGCGCGGCAGGTGGGGTGGTCACAGACAAGAGGACCCGTCTGTCCACTGAGTCCGTGGACAGACTCACATTCATAAAGATGAATGAGTCCTGGATCGGCGGTGACTTTCTTGCACCCGCCGTCGGTTCAGGGCGCTGAATGTTCCTTCTTGCATTAATTTTTAACACCCTAGGCGAAACCTATTTTTGCCACCCCATTGCCTCCTCCCCTGACCCCACCCCCTTTTCCCTGCCCATGTATACCCTACCTTTTAAATGAAGTGCCCATCAAATGCACCCTCACCAGCACATATCAAATACAGTCTCATCTGTGCCAATCAAATACAGTCTCAACTGTGCCCATCAAATACAGTCTTGGCTGTACCTCTCGATTCCCCCTCACCTGTGCCCACCAAATACAGTCTCACCTGTGCCCCTCTATTCTGCCTCACCTGTGCCCCTCTATTACGCCGCACCTGTGCCCATCAAATGCTGTCTCAGCTGTGCCTCTCCATTCTGTCTCACGTGGGCCCATCAAAACCAGTCTCAGCTGTGCTCATCAAATACAGTCTCAGCTGTGCCTCTCCATTCAGTCTCACCTGTGCCCACCAAATACAGTCTCACCTGTGCCCCTCTATTCCGCCTCACCTGTGCCCCTCTATTCCGCCTCACCTGTGCCCATCAAATACAGTCTCAGCTGTGCCTCTCCATTCTGTCTCACCTGTGCCCATCAAAACCAGTCTCGGCTGTGCTCATCAAATACAGTCTCAGCTGTGCCTCTCCATTCTGTCTCACCTGTGCCCATCTAATACAGTCTCCGCTGTGCCCCTGTATTCCTTCTCACCTGTGCCCATCAAATACATTCTCACCACTGCCGGGTGTTGGGGGGGCCTCGGTACATACTAGTCATTTAGTAGTTAAGTGAATATACATATACACACACACATTTCAAAATTGCATGTCATTGTCAATATATTTAATACACAATCTCATTATATAAGACAGACAGCAACACTTTCTACTGGGCTCAGAAAACTTTTATCCACGTGACCGTGGTGCTGCTTGCTGTCTGTTCCTCTTCCTATTAGTGAGCCGTTTGGAGCAGGCAACTCCCCGGCCTCCAGTTGTCCCCCGTCATCTCACACAGCAGATGGCTGAATCCACCAGCAGCAGCAGCAGCAGCAACAGCCGAGCAGGGGACCTAATGGGCTCAGGGCGCTGAATGGTCCATTGTCATACATTACCTCTTTGATGTATTTTTACCTTTGAAAGTCAGAGTGGGCAGGTAGTGTTGTTCAGGGCATAAATGTTCACATGCTGTGTCATTAAGCCACTGTAAGGAGTAATATAAGGCTGCTGCCACATTTTTTTAAATGTAATTGCTGAATGCTCATCACGAATTTAAAAAGTCACGTATAGCATCAATAACGTGAATCAAACTTTTAAATCCTGAGGCACTATGGTATAGTCAGGCTACAGCTACTTAAGACAAAAAAATAAAAAATGGTGCAGCGCTGATGAATGATTAAGGGTTAAAAAACAAATTTTAACAAGGCATAATATGTCTATCAACATCTAATTAAGTGATATAACAAAAAATTGTGACAAACTGAAGAAAACATCGAAAGTGAATCGTGACTACATAAATGAATGTGAATAAAAATAAAAGTTCAGGGGAAAAGTTCTTGTGAGAAGAAGGATTACCAATATAAATAAGTTGCTAGGTGTTCAAATCACATCAAACATGCTGCCAAGCAAGGAAGTTCTCCACACCGCACCCGTGAGTTTAATCAACTGCTTACCAGATGAAAAGACTGTTTGGCAGCAGTCTCATAGAGCGCAGGGAAGTGGCGGTCTCCCTGGGACCAATGTGTGGATTGAGCAATCAAACGGTCAGGCGGTAGACAGCCGTCACCCCTCCCGCACTGCTCCTCTATGGCAAATCTAGACGCCACAGCACGCCGTTTCCGGGTCACCTCACTCGGCACAAGAGAAGCCTCACCACGTAACTGTGCAAGAGAACCCTCCCCATGCTTCATGACCTCTGGCACAGCGTATCCACCAACAGCCTCAACTAAAAGATACCAAACCAGATCGTTACAGCAAGTGTGACTAAAACACTGAACTTTGTGTTAAACCCTGTTTTTTTCAGCAGTTTACGCTCTTTTAGTAGTGGATGTGTGCGTTTTTTTATCAGTTTGTCTTCAGTTTGTGTTAAATAAAATAATATTATAAAATCTACAATCTCAATAAGAAAGGAAACATTTCCAAAGAATAACATTATTTATTATAAAAGAAAAAATTAAATGTGGCCTTGCATGTCATGATGCAACTGGTCTAATTTTTTCAGTATTTTTTCGACTACAATTTGTAGCTCCTTATTTTGCGCAGTTTTGTACTGGATGATTTTTGAGTTTTCAAGAATTACTTTAGTGTTGGCCTGGATGACTTCAGTGTTGGCCATAATCTTTTCTTGGGCCTTCCTGAGGAGCTCCTGAGTTTTCCTCATGTCTTGCAAAACTGTTAGGATATAAGAAAAAAAAATTCGGATTTCAAAGACCGTTACCAAACAAATAAAATATTTATGTTGCTTATTAAACTATCATTATCATTGTGAATAAAATAGACTTTAGACTGGATTTTCTCAGAAACTATTTGTCTTTTAAGAACCCCTGGACCGATCTTGGTGAAATTTTGAAAAGTTGGTCCCTCAGATTTGGCCTATCAGGGTATATGTCATGGCAGGTATACCTTCTATGGTAGCGATAATCCTTTTTGCTTGGCGATTGGGAGGTGGAAAGAAGGTCGCACTACCCTAACCCATGCATGTCTTAAAGGGGTTGTTCCCCTAAAAATTAAGTTTTAGTAGTGTAGTGCCGAGATGCCCGAGTGGCAGAATCGGCTTTTTTAAAAAAAAAAATAGGTCAGTACATAGCGTTCCGAGTATGTAATCTCACAGCCGCTTCCGGGTCTGGTGGTCGGGGCAGGGCGTGCCTGACTGATTGACAGGCATCCGACCGACACACACAGCGCGTCACGAGATGCCGTGCGCAGGCGCCGTTAAGAGCCGCGCCGACGTTCGGGATAACGTAATGCACTGTATGGGTCGGTCGCATGCCTGTCAATTAGTCAGGCACGCCCTGCCCCGACCACCAGACCCGGAAGCGGCCGTGAGAGTACATACTGGGAACGGTATGTACGGACCGATTAAAAAAAAAAAAAATGCCGATTATGCCACTCGGACATCTCGGCACTACACTACTAGAAGTTAAATTTTACGGGAACCACCCCTTTAACAATCATGTATGTAGCGCCCACCACTTCCTAGTGGGTGCTAGTATCCTAAAACTTAGCAGCGAAAGATGTAATTTGCTTTAGCTAACGTATTATTGTGAGGTTTGGTTCGTTTGGGTCACCCTGTGACCCAGGGATGCAGTTCGTCTCCGGACCGAGGGTGTCGCCAGAGGAACTGGTTAGTAGTTTAGCGTCTTCCATCAGCCAATGGGAGAGGACAGAGGTCCTCTAGCAAAGGCTGCTGGGAGAATCAAGTCAGACTGGAGTTGCGGCATCCACCTTCAGGGTGTGCGCACGTTGCGTGAGGAGCGGCTCAGGCCGTCTAGGCCGAGGCCCGCACTCTGTGGAGCCTTCGGCGTTCGAGCCTCTCCTGGCTAGGAGAGACACTAAGATGATCGAGGACTCAGCGGTTTGGCTGGAGTACCGGTCAGAGGTTGGGACAGCTTTCCAATAGAAGGATCCCAGGCTGGAGGCCGTTCGATCGGGGAGTCGGTCTGAGGTAGAGAGGCCAATAGGACGCAGACAGAACCGTCGAGGATCCGAGTAACTAGAAACCGGTACAGGAAGCACTAATTCACCGCCTGGTTATTTCGTACGGGAATAGGACAGTATACTCAACTAAATCGCGGCTGCGATCATCTTTTGCACTTAGAGTAGTTGACCTGTGGCACAGGCCTACTCAACCAGATTGAGAGAACTGTGTCTATGGAAGGATAGCATCCTACAACCTACTTAACCTAAATCTTCAATCTATCTGAACGCGCTGAGCAGGAACTTTCTTCCCTCTGTCTGTCTCTACAATTCCACACTACAAAGTTATATGCTGTTATACCGAATCTATGTGTGAAATAAAAATCCTTTTATTGAGAAAACGAGAATCAGCTGTGTGGAATATCCGTTACTACAGTGCATGGCGAGAATGTGTTGCAGAGGTCAGCTAGAAAACTTCCAAGTTTAATTATTTTCTTATCCTAGGAGAAAATGATTGGTAAGCGAGCAGGGCAGTGGGCACCAAGGTGAGGTAAACCCTGCGAGCTACATGTATATACAATTTTTTGGTGACTACTGACTAGCACATATACCTCTATCATAAATACCAGTTAGGGTTGTCCCGATACCACTTTTTTAGGACCGAGTACAGATACTTTTTTTAAAATAGTCACCTATACCGAATACCGATCATTTTTTTAAACGTGTCCCAAAATGCAGCCATGTCCCCACACATATTGCAGCCATGTATGTCCCCACACATATTGCAGCCATGTTCCCCCACATATTACAGCCATGTATGTCCCCACACATATTGCAGGCATGTCATGTCCCCCACATATTGCAGCCATGTTCCCCCACTTTGCAGAGGTGCAGTAGCATATGCCGCAGCCGCTTCCCCTCGCGCCACCCCCTGGAACTATTTTCGGTGGCCGCACTTAGGAAAGGCCGCGGCTTCACCCGCGGCCTAGCGGTGCGGAGCAAACAACCAGTAAAGCCCTAAATTTAAAAAACATGGCCCCCACATATTGCAGCCATGTACCTGATGATGACGAGTAAGTCCCTCATTCAGCTGATACCTGGGAGAGAGAGATGCAGCTGGTAATGCCTGTTTGTTCTCGCACGCCGTCTCCTCCGCTGCTACCGGCATTCTGTATGTCCGAGAAACATGGGACAAGTGTATGAAAGCCGCGCCTCCTCTACGTCTGTGATAGGAGAACACTCCCAACAAGGAGTCAGTGTTCTGCCTATCAGGGACACCCTCTCATCCTCATCCCATGGACGAAGATGAGAGGATGTCCGTGATAGGCAGAACACTGACTCACTTGCAGGGAGTGTTCCCCTATCACAGACGAGGAGGAGGCACGGCTTTGTACACAGGATGTCCATGATAGGCAGAAACAAAGTCATTGCTGGGAGTGTTCTATCACAGACGAAGAGGAGGCGCGGCTTTCATACACTTGTCCCATGTTTCTCGGACATACAGAATGCCGGTAGCAGCGGAGGAGACAGCGTGCGAGACACACAGGCATTGCCAGCTGCATCTCTCTCTCCCAGGTATCGTCAGAGGCATCGGGAGCATTTGTGCGAGTACAAGCACTCGCACAAATACTCGGAATCGGTCCCGATACCGATACTAGTATCGGTACAACCCTAATACCAGTGAATATACCATATTACTGTTGTGAAATGTGACGGGTGCGCTTTTAAGTGCTGTACATTTTTATATCTACATCTTATTGTTCAAACGATATTAATATTTGTGCACATATTTACCCTCCTGAGCGCCCGTGTAGGTGACGGCCTGATTGTCCTTTTCAAGGGGAGGGGAAGAGTGGGAGGGACCTGGCGGCTCCTCCCTCTCCTGCTCCGCCTCTTCCTCCTCAGCGGCTGATGTACGAGGCCGTTTGGAGGCCCTCTCCTCCTGCTCCTCCTCTTCCTCCTCCTCCTCCTCCTCCTCCTCCTCCGCCTGACGCCTAGTGCGTTTTTGACGCACAACCGGTAGTGGCATGTCTGTAATAACACAAAGTTCATATATGTAAAAATGATTTGTAATAACGTATGCAAATTCTGTGTACTCTGCTGTATATGAATACAAATGTATTTAATGTAACATTATCCCATTGGTTAACTGTCTATATAAAGGGTCTTGCTGGCGATACAGGGGACTGACTGTAAGCTGGGCTCCAACCATGGTAAAATGCGCAGTTTGTGTTTCATTTGTATTATTGTGATGATCTCATGTTAAAAAAAGTGCCTGATGGAGTACACAAAATTAGTATGATAACCCCACGCCTAGTAGAGGAATTAAGTGGTAATTCAGTTATAAAATACCACCCCTTCACATTTGACCATTCCAACCACACCACCACTTTAATTCCATGGTTTAACTTGTTGGAATAATAAAAGAAAAGGGGGAGAAGGTTTCAATTCCCTCTTTTCTCTTGGGAAAGCAGCAGGACTTCATAAAAGTTTTTCATTGAAAAATAAATATAAAGATCCATACATCAAGGCCATAAGCACAAAGAGAGCACATAACAAGAACATAACATAGAATTATTCCAGGGTGAAATCTAATATCAATACCCCGAACCACCGCACCAGCCACAAACATATTTTAATAACCACTCCTGGCCACGCCCTCCGCCCCTCTCCCATAGCAGCTAATCACCATATCTCATGTACAGGGCCTACTCACTAACCATCTATCACGTTCAGGAATCCATTCCCAATATCCTCCCCATGACCAGATCCACCGGGGCCAGGCCCGGTACGTCCAGCCATGCATCCCACAGCCTCTAGAAATTCCTGGAGCACCCTCTATGTTGGTATATCACTTTCTCCTTCCGGAGCATATCCCCCATCACATTTACCCACTCTTTTAGACTACGAGCCTCCTCCGATATCCAATGTGTGATTATGATCTTGCGAGCCAAGAAGAGAGACCTACTAACAGCCACCCTAGTACCTTATTCCCATTTAAACTCCTCTAGTATAAAAAGCAAAAAAATTGTCAGGTCAGGAGGTAACGAGATACGGAACACCCTATTAATGGTGTCCACCACCCCCTTCCAGTAGGGCTGGAGTTTTGGACATCTCCAAAGTAGGTGAATCAGGTCTCCATGATCCCTCTTACATCTAGTACATAACGGAGTAGGTCTCAGCCCCATAGCAAACAATCTATGAGGGGTGTAGTACACCCTCAGCAGTAGGTATAGCTGCGACACCTTCTGAGACACATTTAGAGAGCAGAGTGGTACCGCCTGCAAAGCCTCATCCCACTGTTCACCCTCCATCGGTCCCACTTCCCCCTCCCACTTGACCCTAACTGCCGTGTAAACAATAACTTACCAGGGTGAAATTCATTCCGGATCTCAGCGATCTTGTCCATGTGTCGCCGTTTGAGATCGGACCACTTCTTGGTGATCGCTATTTCTGCATGTTGGCTCCCCAATTTGTCCTGCAGCTCCTTTGAAAAGGCCTGGAGGACTGACTTTTTCTCCGCTTGCCTTCGCAGGCTATCGTAGCCTGCGCGAAGAAAGCACTGCAAGATGAAGAACAATGTATATTATAATTTGTTTACACCCTTATGGATATATGACGTAAATGTATGGTCAAGGGAGCTGTGGTGCCTCAACGTGATTGTGACTGCGCTGATAAGCCATTCACCTCTGCAGCCTAGGGTTCTGATCCCAGTCCCGACCACATGTCAATTGAGTTTGGTGGTCTAAGCCCGGCTCCTGGTGGGTGTGCTATGCGAGGTAAGCCTGCGCTTAGTACGCCCCCATCCCCCCCCCCCCCCCCCCACAAAAACCACCACACCTGCACTCACACAAAAATTGGTTTAACACACATATGCACTTTGACCATGCGGTCTCTTAAGAAAGAGAGGCAAAGGACCTATGGGGCTGGCTGAGCAGGTTGGCCCCCCCACTTCCTAATATGGGGAGTCCCTCTGGCCTGTTGGGGTCCCATTGGGACCCGTCAAGCTCGGAAACAGAGCAGGTAGGGTGGGGTGAGTGAGAGGCCCTCCCTCACACCCGCCATTACCATTGGGGGCATGGAGAAGGATGGCGGAAGCCTCCGGGGGGAGGGCATGCCTGCTTCCAGCTCCTGCAGTCTGGCTCCTCTCTCGAGTTCACGCACAAAAATACAATTTAAAAAAATAAAAAAAATTAAAATGTATGGTATATTCAACAATTGGAAGCATTCTCGCCTTATTAATAATCACTGGCAGGGGTAACATGAAAGATTTTAGATCTTGCAATTTTCAGCGACATCTTTTTGGAATAAATATAGCAGCCATTATCATTTGCATAATTATGTATATATATGAGTAACATCACATGATTCATGTATAGGGGAGAAATTAGTTGCTATTCACCTGACCGCTACAATTATTTTTGGAGTTTTATACTGGGCCTGTACTATAGTACTGGGCCTGTACTATAGTAATTAGTAAATATTAATAATAACATTTGATCTCATAACCTAAGTTTTAAAATTGTCTAAAATGCAGTTACAGACATTGTTTAAAGTCAAAATACTCACATTAATTAGCATATTCTCCTCATCAATGGTGAACATGCTTCCAACCATCTTTATCTCCTGAAAATCTCCTTCTGGCTGCAGTGGCTGGCCCAAATCCAGGAAGTGAAACTTTATTTCCAAAAAAAATCGCGGGAATGCGCACGCGCCGGAACGTAAGATCGCATTACAAGTGTCATTTGCAATTAGTGAAATTTAGCAATGTTCTTATTTCAATAAAATATCAATAACATTCGATTTGGACGCAGGTTTAAAAAAAATCGCAATAGATTTTAATCGCAATCAAAATATCGCAATTAGCGAAAAATCGCATTTATGATACTTCGCAAAAATACCGCGAATATTCGAAATTAGCGAATATTTCTCGAATATTCGGAAAAATATTCGTGATATATCGCGAAATCGAATATGGTGTATTCCGCTCAACACTAACCGCAATTCCATGTTGTAGTGATTTTCCAGTGGAGCATAATTTTTCTATTGAGTTTAGTGTTTTATCGTCTCTAATCGGCTGTGGTAAAGTGCTCACAAAGTGTTTTAATTGAAAGTATTCCCATTCACTAAAGTGTTGAACCCCTTCCTGTGTTTGAAAATCGTTTCTGGACCTTATTTTCCCAAGTGTAACAATTTCCCCTAATCTTTTAGTACCCACATTTTTTCCCATTCATGTGTTGTTCCCGGGTGGAAAAAAATTTGTGCCAGCTAGTGGGACTAATGGGGAATGGTATTCCCATTTTTTTGTATAATGTGTCCTATATTTTAAATACATTCTTCGTTATACTATGTGTATCCGTGCCCATTATCCTAAATGTAAGTGGAATCCAGACATTCTTTTTTAATTGTGTCAAACTTATTGTGTCTTCCATCTGTGCCCATTTATTTTGGGTGAATATGTTTGTCCATTCAACTAACCTTGCTGAAATTCCGGCATGGAAATATCTATTTATATCTGGGGGCGCCAATCCCCCTTTTTTTTACGACTTAGAGTGAGATAGTTTACTCTGGCCTTTTTGCCCTGCCAAATATATTTCAAAATTATAGTTTTTATTATCTTGAAAAAGCTTTGTGGAATTCTTATAGGGAGCATTTGGAACTTGTATATTATTTTTGGTAGAACCATCATTTTAAATGCATTGATCCTACCTACCCAGGAGATCGGCCTCTTTGCTAAATTTTTCAAGACTTGTTTTATTTCATTGACTAATGGGATATAGGTGGCCGCATATAGTTTTTCTACTCTGGGTGTAATCTTTATTCCTAAATATGTTAGTGTTCTTTTTTCCCAGATAAATGGAAATGTTTTCTGTAAATCATTGAGAAGGAAAAGGATATTCAGTCAGCAGCATAACAGGACAGTCACTCAGCATCAGCATAGGCAGTCTCCAAGGGATCTGACATTTCAAAAAAATTATTCAGTTATATCAGCATCAGGTGCTTGGTAGCTGGTGGTGATCCAAGCCTGATTCATTTTTATGAAGGTCAGCCGATCGACGGAGTCGGTGGAGAAGCACACCCTGTGATCGGTCACAAAGCCTCCAGCCGCACTGAATGTGCGTTCTGAAAGAACGCTGGATGCAGGACAAGCCAGTAGCTCAATTGCGTACTGTGCAAGCTCTGGCCAGTGAACCATCCTCAAGACCCAGTAAGCCAGAGGTTTTTTGGTGGGGAAGGTGTCCAAGTCTGATCTTGCCCCTAGGTATTCTCGCACCATGTAAACCAGACGCTGGCGATGGGACCGGTCATACCTTGGGGTTGCAGACTAAAAATTTGTCTGAACACAACGGTCAGACGGCCACCTTCCCCACCGCTCCTTCTGTGACTCACTGAAGCCTCAGCAACACGTCCAGGACCAGGATTTGGTAATCCCCCACGTTCTGGGAACGCGTTGCACAGACCTTTCTGCAAGGCCTCCCGAGGATGTTTCATCTTCTGCTCCCTATGCGATGGCAAGATAAGGTCCGCAACCTTACTCTTGTAACGTGGATCAAAGAGAGTTGGCAGCCAGTAATGATCCCTCTCCTTGATACCACGAATACGAGGATCCTTACGCAGGCTTTGCAGGATCAGGGAGGCCATGCAGCGTAGGTTTGCTGAGGCATTCAGAGCAAAGTCCTCTGGGTCACTGAGGACGACAGGATCTGCAGCCACCTCATCCCAGCCTCACGTAAAAGTCCATGGATTCCTTGGGACTGTAAGTGATCTCTTGAAGACTGCTGCTGCTGATGCTGAGTGCTAGGCTCCACCTCCATGCTGCTGATACAATCCTCCTCCTCCTCCTCGTCCTCTTCCTGTGTGCAGAGGGAAGAGGATGCCTTGGCTGCTGCTCAGCCTGGGTGAGAGAGGATGAGGAGGATAAGGACGGCTTGGTCATCCACTCTACCAATTTGTCTGCATGTTGAGGCTCAACACGACCAGCTCCCGAAAAGAAGGATGAGCGTGTCCAACAGCCATGTGCTGAAGAGGATGCACTGTGTCCACCACCAGCACTGTTGCCTCTAGATGCAGCGACTGCTTGCCCTCGTGACTCTCTGTCTCTCTTTGTTGTCCTTCCAGACATTATAATGGCCTGCAGAGGACAAAGTCAGTACACACACCTCGTAGCTTTAGGTGCAAAGTAAGTAACATACTTGCACTATAAACCAAGTGGGTTTAGGTGCAAAGTAATTAGCACACTTGCACTATAAACCAAGTGGGTTTAGGTGGAAAGTAATTAGCACACTTGCACTATAAACCAAGTGGGCTTAGGTGCACAGTTATTAGCACACCTGCACTATAGACCAAGTGGGCTTAGGTGCACAGTAATAAGCACACTTGCACTATAAACCAAGAGGGCTTAGGTGCATAGTAATTAACACACCTGCACTATAAACCAAGTGCGCTTAGGCGCACAGTAATTAGCACACTTGCACTATAAACCAAGTGGGCTTAGGTGCACAGTAATTAGCACACTTGCACTATAAACCAAGTGGGCTTAGGTGCACAGTAATTAGCACACCTGCACTATAAACCAAGTGGGCTTAGGTGCACAGTAATTAGCACACTTGCACTATAAACCAAGTGGGCTTAGGCGCACAGTAATTAGCACACCTGCACTATAAACCAAGTGGGCTTAGGTGCACAGTAATTAGCACACTTGCACTATAAACCAAGTGGGATTAGGTGCACAGTAATTAGCACACTTGCACTATAAACCAAGTGGGCGTAGGTGCACAGAAATTAGCACACCTGCACTATAAACCAAGTGGGCTTAGGTGCACAGTAATTAGCACACCTGCACTATAAACCAAGTGGGCTTAGGTGCACAGTATATAGCACACCTGCACTATAAACCAAGTGGGCTTAGGTGCACAGTAATTAGCACACCTGCACTATAAACCAAGTGGGCTTAGGTGCACAGTAATTAGCACACTTGCACTATAAACCAAGTGGGCTTAGGCACACAGTAATAAGCACACTTGCACTATAAACCAAGTGGGCTTAGGTGCACAGTAATTAGCACACCTGCACTATAAACCAAGTAGGCTTAGGTGCACAGTAATTAGCACACTTGCACTATAAACCAAGAGGGCTTAGGTGCATAGTAATTAACACACCTGCACTATAAACCAAGTGGGCTTAGGTGCACAGTAATTAGCACACTTGCACTATAAACCAAGTGGGCTTAGGTGCACAGAAATTAGCACACCTGCACTATAAACCAAGTGGGCTTAGGTGCACAGTAATTAGCACACTTGCACTATAAACCAAGTGGGCTTAGGTGCACAGAAATTAGCACACCTGCACTATAAACCAAGTGGGCTTAGGTGCACAGTAATTAGCACACCTGCACTATAAACCAAGTGGGCTTAGGTGCACAGTAATTAGCACACCTGCACTATAAACCAAGTGGGCTTAGGTGCACAGTAATTAGCACACCTGCACTATAAACCAAGTGGTCTTAGGTGCACAGTAATTAGCACACCTGCACTATAAACCAAGTGGGTTTAGGTGCACTGAGCGCATGGGCAATACAACACGTGAGTGAAAACACTGTAGCTAGCACAATCAACTGCCTGACAGATTAGGAAGAACTAATCTAACTAAACTATACAGTGTATAAATATATTTACAACTCCTGGGATGTATATATATATCCTCTACACACTGTAAATTTAACTGACTAGCCTGCCTGCTCTATCTAGCTAGAAAAAAGACAATCTCTCTCTCTCTCTCTCTCTGTCTGATCTGTAACCAGTGCTGGAACACACTACACGAGGCCGCCCAGTAGGCGGCCTTTTATAGTGTGGGGTGTGTGCTAAAGCCTTGAGCCATAATTGGCCAAAGCCACCCTGGCTTTGGCCAATTATGGCTCTCTGTTTTTTGCGTGCTGTGATTGGCCAAGCATGCGGGTCATGGTGCATGCTTGGCCAATCATCAGCGCGCAATGCCGCAGTGAATTATGGGCGCGAACGACCCGCTTTGCTTGTATTTCGACGAACGGTCGAACATACGATGTTTGAGTCAAACATACATTCGACTCGAACACAAAGCTCATCCCTAATTACTGCATGCATTTCACAATTTATTTCCTTCTGTGAATTAAGTTTAACGCCTTTTCATGCGGTATATACTGAGCGTTTTGAGCGTATTTAACACAAAACAGTCTGGTGAATTATAAAAGAAAAAACAAGTGCGGTGCTAAAAAGGTATAACAAAGTGATAATCAATTAATTTGCATGAATCACACCCAAATGGGTGGGACTATATAGTGATGAATGAACAAATTACAGTACAGTCTGGTGAATTGACAGTTTCAGGATCACATGCAATATTTAGACAAAATGTGTCCTGGCACCTACTGTAAATATCTCATGCGAGTTCATTCTGTGAATAGAGCCCAGTGTCTTGTAAGTTGCCAATTGTTGTGTGAATACATTTGTTTTTATAATGCTACACTCAGATGCACCCTCTGCTGTCCTTATTTATGATCTGGGAACATCAACTGGGATGCAATGCTCAGGCCTGAGTGGCCAATTATCAGGCCCAAGTAATTTGACATGAGAAAGGGGAAGACACCATCACCCTAGTGTAAACTCTAACACCATCTGACACAGAGTTAACACACGGGCAAGACTCTTTGGGGAATAGAGTGATGGGGTAACACAGAGAAGGTGCTAGAAATTGGTTGAAGGTGGATTGTTAGAGACTCTGTCACTTTGCCCTAAATGCTCAAAATGACAGCCTATTTAATGAAGTGAGCTTCTATGTTGTTAATGTTGTGGGATTGTGATTGTGAGCCATTAGGAGACACAAACATCTATATCACTCATTTTGAAGTATACTGGGAATGGTCTGTTGTAGTAGTGCACAGTCTATTTAAAACAATAGCAATTAAGTGTAAGGATAAGGTTCTAGGCCTTAGGGAGTTTGAGGTTTGGGGTATCCTCAAAATTATGGTATGAGGCGTTGGTAAATTTATGGTACCATTGAATTTCACCATAAATATTAAATGCTGACACTAAAGGACTAATGATAATGCCCTGCCTTTCCTTTAACTGTGACCATGCCGGTTAGAAAATTAAATAATGGGGGCTTAGTTATGTGCCAGCTTGCACATTATAGAAGGCTGTATTCCTAAGAGCTATTTGTCAGTTGTTGTTGGTGTTGGAGTAGTGTAGGCACTGTTGGCAGTTCTTGTAGGGAAAGTAATTGCTATATAGTACTATGCTGTGCTATGATGTGCTACATACATGTAGTCTTGTGTGAACCCCTGTGTGTCCTTTTTAGGACTACTGTTTTTTGTCTGTGTGCAATAAATGCAGTTACCCTTTAGTTCCTGACTATTTGGAATTAGCAATCTAGACTTGGTGCCCTATAGAATATGCAATGTACTGCCCTACTGTGTTGCAGCTTTGGAGGAGAAGAGCCATCTATTAAACTGTTAGGCTACTGACCAATTTGCAGTTGAGGGATTTTACTTTATTTACTATTATTATTACTTTACTTTAAGAGGAAACTTTTCCATAGCTTTGAAATCTGTGTTAAATACTACATCATTCGCTCATTTCAAGCCTATTACCTCTATAAAAATTAGACGTCACAGTCCAAACTACTACTGCCAAGTTAAATGTAGAAGACTAAAACATCTAATAAACATCCAAAACATATGATGCCAGAATATGGTGTTGCTGACCCTGTCTGTAAACATTGATTAACACCAAAGACAGCCTAAAGGCATCTCCAAAGCATGTCATATGAAGAACTGGTGTTTTTTTCCATGCTGCCCCCAAAACCACATTAAAAAGGTTCTCCCAATGATGCATGGTATTTAAAAAAAACAACATTTTTTCAATGGCCCCCATGGAACGGTACAGCTCATCATATCCTTTTTTCAAAATATTTGCTTATTATTTAAAAATAAAAATGGACAGAACTTAACAGCAAGATTTGACCCCAATAAAATGTGCTTAAATCCAATGAATCAGGATCTGAACATGGGTAGTAATGCTGGGGAGGAGAAAGCTAGAGGAGGTGATAGAGGCTAGAGGAGGTGAGCACTTGTGGCTATGCACGTTAAATCTTGGTTTTAATCTGGAAAATGTGGATGATACGTGTTTTATGTGTTATACAAATAAATCCTTTTACAACGGTAAAGCACTATTGCAAGCTTTGTTACTTTGCATGTTGGTGATGTTAGTGGAAATTAATGGTAAGCAATAAGGAAGGAGAACACCCTGTGATGTGAGACTCCTGAGCTATAGGAAAGAGAAAAATTCAACGAAACAAATCAGAGTATTGTTTGTGATATAAGGCACAGATATTAAGCCTATAAGGTGAGGGCACAACTGGTGACAGTGGCATGAGGATATCTGTGTGTATATATATATATATATATATATATATATATATATATATATATATAATTTTATACTCTTTATATATGCACATTGGGTATTAATTACGTTTTTGTAGCGCTGCACTTAATTCTTTATCTTTTTTGTACTATCACATATTTGGAAGTGTGGAAAGTGTCTGTAGCTTCTAGGAATTATATAGCAGCTCACAAGGTTTTTTTCAAATTTTACAGTTTAGATGATCCTGGACATCCTCCAGCCAGGAAATTAGGTGGGATCTACAGTATGCGACTTGTTGCAGCTTCTAATGGACACTATGAGAAGCTCATAGTGTAGTTAAAAGTGTATGCTAGGAGAGAAACCTGTACATCTGTGCAGGACTGAGTATAAGGCTGGAGTTCATCTTTACATTTTGCCAGACTGATTTTCCTATATATAATTAATGTCAGTCTTGTGGTTATACTCTTAAGTGTTTCTGGGGAGAGTTTAAAAGAAAACACAATAAAATACAAATTCACTGACCAACAAATGTCCAAAAATGTGTAAAAAGCTTATCCTAGCAATCATTATTGATTTATCTGTCAAATGTCTCCAAGCTCCCTATTGATTTCTTTCACACAGTTCCAATATCATCAACATATGAAGTCACTGCAATATAGATTTTTGTGCTATGTGTAACCACTCATGCAAGCATGCAAGGCCGTTTGAACCTTATTTTTACACCAACGCATACATTACTAATACTACAGTCAATGTAAGCATGCGGCAAACTATCACTTAGGACAGACATTTTATGTATTTATTTTTTGCTGTGTTTTGTATGTTTTCTATAAGCATTTCATATGTTAAGCCAGGGTGTGTAATTTGCAGTAATAATGTGTATATATATATATATATATATATATATATATATATATATATATATATATATACACATTTTTATATATACACACTGAAGAAATTACACTTTGCTACAATGTAAAGTAGTGAGTGTTCAGCAGGTATAACAGTGTCAATTTTCTGTCCCTTCAAAATCACTCAACACACAGCCATTAATGTCTAAACCGCTGGCAACAAATGTAAGTATACTCCTAAGTGAAAATGTTCCCTCCCCGATGTCATGTGACTCATTAGTGTTACAAAGTCTCAGGTGTGAATGGGGAGCAGGTGTGTTAAATTTGGTGTTATCGCTCTCACTCTCTCATACTGGTCACTGGAAGTTCAACATGGCAACGAAGATCTGTAAAAAAAATTGTTGCTCTACATAAAGATGGCCTAGGCTATAAGAAGATTTCCAAGACCCTGAAACTGAGCTACAGCACAGTGGACAAAACCATACAGTGATTAAACAGGACAGGTTCCACTCAGAACAAGCCATGGTCGACCAAAGAAGTTGATTGCAAGTGCTTAGCGTCATATCCAGAGGTTGTCTTTGGGAAATAGATGTATGAGTGCTGCCCAGCTTTGCTACAGAGGTTGAATGGATGGGGGTCAGCCTGTCAGTGCTCAGACCATACGCTGCACACTGCATCAAATTGGTCTGCATGGCTGCCGTCCAAGAAGGAAGCTTCTTCTAAAGATGATGCACAAGAAAACCCACAAACAGTTTGCTGAAGACAAGCAGACTAAGGACTTGGATAACTGAAACCATGTCCTGTGGTCTAATGAGACAAAGATAAACGTATGTGGTTTAGATGGTGTCAAGTGTGTGTGGTGGCAACCAGGTGAGGAGTACAAAGACAAGTGTGTCTTGCCTACAGTCAAGCATGGTAATGGCAGTGTCATGGTCTGGGGCGGCATGAGTACTGCCATCACTGGGGAGATACAGTTCATTGAGGGAATCATGAATACCAACATGTACTGTGACATACTAAAGCAGAGCATGATCCCCCCCCCCTACGGAGACTGGGCCCCAGGGCAGTATTCCAAAATGATAATGACCTCAAACACACCTCCAAGACGACTACTGCCTTACTAAAGAAGCTGAGGGTAAATGTGATGCCTGGCCAAGCATATCTCCAGACCTAAACCCTATTGAGCATCTGTGGTAAATCTTTAAATGGGAGGTGGAGGAACACAAAGGCCCAGATTCACAGAGCGATTACGCCTGCGCAACTGGTGTTGCGCGTGCGTAAGTCTAAATGTGCGCGTGCGTTTAGATGCGCGCGATTCAGAAAACGATTTACGCCAGAAATCTACTTTTTTTTGTCCGGCGTAATTTCGTTAGACAGACGCATCCGTCCGCGCAAAAATGCGCTAGACACACCATTGATTTGCTAGTCAAATATGCTAATGAGGGAGTTGCGGGGATCCACAAAAAAACGCAGTTGCTGCGCAGGCTACGCGATGTGCGCAACAGCAAAATGTCCTGTCTAAAGTTAGAGCACATAAAAGCTGCTCTAAATTTTGAAAAAACGTCTACATCTCACAGAAAGCAACACCGTTACTGAGGAGCAGACCACACACACGTGTTGCATTACAATTTGACTGCCAACATGCCAGGGGCATCGTCGCTCATAGCTGCGCTAGTGAATTTAGATGACCAAAGAAGGAGGAGGGCACGGAGGATGGCACGGGAGAGGGTATACCGCACACGCATAGACCTCTTTGGCATGAGTGATTCTGAGGTGTATCGCATCTTCAGATTCCCCCCTCATGCCATCCTGGAATTAACCACAACCCTGCAGGAGGACATCACCAGCCCAACACAACGCTCACATCCAGTGCAGCCACTGGTCAAGGTACTGGCAACACTCCATTTCCTTGCCAGTGGCTCTTTTCAGCGTACAAGTGGAGTGGTGGCTGGGATGTCACAATCCTCCATGAGCAGATGTGTGCACCAGGTTGTCCCTGCAATCCTCACACGCTTGGCCAACCTAATCATCAAACCCACCACTGAGGACCTGCGGCTGAAGGCAATGACAGATTTCTACAGAATTGCCAGATTCCCACGCACCATCGGGGCCATTGATTGCACACATGTGGCACTCCAGCCCCCCCATGACACAGAGCACATGTACCGCAATCGGAAGAATTGGCACTCCATCAACGTACAGGTGATAGTTGATGCCCAAGGACTCATATGGCACGTCCGTGCCAAACACCCCGGATCCACCCATGACAGCTACATCTACAATCAATGCCACATCCGAATGGAATTCTATCAGAACGTGTATGGGAACACCTGGCTGGTTGGTGAGTGACATGGGAGTCAGGCATGACTATCCCCTCCCGTGATGCACACCTCACAAGTGGCACATGCATGACTAACATTCTCCTGTCTTTTCCCTTCCAGGTGACTCTGCATATGCACTGGGACCCCATCTCATGACTCCTATCCGGAACCCCCAAACCCCAGGGGAGGAAAGATACAATCAAGCACACATCAAAACCCGAGCAGTGGTGGAGCGCACCTTTGGCCTCCTGAAGTCACGTTTCCGATGCCTGGATAAGTCTGGGGGTACACTGTTGTATTCCCCAAACTTCGTGTGCCATATCATCGTTGCATGTTGCATGCTGCACAATCTCGCAGTGAGGAAGGGCCTGCAGGTTGAGCTACGTGATGACCTGACCCCCCAACCAGACAATCAACCCCTAACCGAGGATACCCCGTCTTCTGAGGGAAGAGCAGTCAGGAGACAGCTCATATTGGGCATCTTTGCACGTTAAACACACACATTAATCATGGCACAATGAGAATGCATGCATGCACACCACTGTGGTCCCTAGCACACACACCCCACATCCTCATCAAATTGGATTGGCACCAGTCCACCATGCACGACTGGTGAGCAGTAACGCCACGTCAAGGCTCCAATTATGTCACTGTACATTCATACACCATTCACACGGACCTGGGAATCACTTCTCCCTGGTCCTGGGGAACCCTTCTCCACCAAAATTGAGGATGACACCCCTTTTCCAGCAAGAATGTCACCCCCACATTCAAACAGCATGCACAACCCAAAATTTAAAAAAAATGTCAGCAAAAAAAAAAAAAAATGCAAAAAATGTCAGCAAAAAAAAAAAAAAGGGGGAAAAAAAATTATTGCCCTCTGCGTGAGCCACGCCTGGGGCACCCCCGGCCACGGCCCCGGCCCCTCAGGGGAGACTCATGGGGGAGGGGCAAACCCGGGGAAGGAGGAGCAGCCCCTGATATCTGCCCACCTGGCGGCCTGCCCTCCAAGGCCACGGCAATTCTGTCCAGGGAAGCACCAAGTGTTGCCGTGTTGGCCTGGATAGCCTGGGTAAGGGACCTCACATCCTGCCCAACGCCTGCTGCTGTAGTCTGCAGTTCATTTAGGCAGGTTGTGAAAGCCCGGGAGTGGGAGTCCAGGTTACCCAGCGTATCCTTCATGGAGGACAGGCTCTCCTCCACCCGCCCAAAAGTCTGGCAGAGCTGTCCCAGATGGCGGGTCTGGAGGGCCTGGTCCCTTCGCAGACTGGCGGGCAGGAGATTGGGCGCCCCCCTGGTGCTCTGGGATGACATCCTGCCTCCAGCTGATGGTTGTGGGCGGGGAGAAGGGGAGGCCCTTGTGAGGGGAGCCATGTTGGGGGAGGAGGGGGGGGCTCCCCCTTAGGGAGGGCAGGCTTCTGCCAGCCAGAGGGAAAGAGTCCGCACAAACCCCTCGTCCAGTGCCTGACTCCTCCTCCTCATGATCGTCCTCCTCCTCATGATCGTCCTCCTCCTCTTGAACCTCCTCCGCGGACTGTGGCCTTGTTGGGGGGGCCTCATTAGGCTGCTGTCCTGGGGTTGGAGCGGTCAGGCCAGATGGCCCTGCACCCTCCTGCACATCTGTGGATGACACAAACCATTCACAGGTTGGAGGATCCACACACTTGGCACATATTCCCTTTCACCCCCTCCCCCACACATGCTACACACCTGATAGAAAAAAAAACCTTACCTGGCACCACGGGGACCGGACTTGTGTCAAAGCCTGGCAGGCCCTCCACTTCATGCCGGTGAAAGGTCAGGGCCACCACATGCTCCGTCGCTGTAAGCCTAATATGGCATGGTGGGCCCCCTCCTGCGGCCAGTTTTTTTTTCACCTGACGCCGGAGATCATTTATTTTTTTGTCAATCCCAGACCGGGTCCGTGTCTCCCCCTCCCCCGATGAATTCACCTGCTCCGTGATCCTATCCAAAATCTCCCTCCTCCTGGCCGGGGTGGTGGTGGCACTCTGCGGGCCGTGGAGAAAACGCCCATACTCGCTAATGGCCCGGGCAAGAATTCTTTTTTCCCCCACAGTAAAATTCAGCTTTCTTTTTCTCTCTGTCATACTTCCAAACAAACTCACTAGCAGTCACCAAAAATCAGTCACAAATACAAGCACAACCAATCAGGCAAGAACACACACAAAGAGAAAACGAACACCCAAAAATCACACTAGCAAGAAACAGTCACAAAAAAATTAAAAAGAAAAAATAAAGCAAGAAAACAAACGCTCAGAAATATATCAATCAAACAAACAGTCTCTCAAACACTTATCAAAAAACACTTTCACAAATATACCAACAAGCACTTGATCACACAGAACACTAATCTGACAACTACAAGACACACTGCAACGAACAACAGGAGCAAAAGCACTTGGTTAAATGGGAAGGGACACAAAGGGATGTACTTTTGCAATGCAAGTGCGTTTGTGTGTGTCTATTTATGCTGTCTGCGTAGTTCACAACGTTGCCCTAGTCCATTTCCAATTTCACTGATTGCGCCGCTCCCGAGTTGTGAGCATGCGCACAGCGGAGCTGACATGGTCTCCTTCACGCGCGCATGCGCGAGCCGGCCGGCCCTTCATTTGCATGGGGTCACGGCTCATTTCAATGTAACACGCCCACGTCCCTCCCAATTTGTATTACTCCTCCTTACGCCTCAGGAAAAAACCTTACGCTTGCGCAATTTCCTGCGCAAAAGCTACGTGAATCGGGGGATTACGCGGCTAGATGGCGCAAGTCTAACGTAATGGCAGTGCGCTACGCCGGACCGATAATGCGCCGATGTACGTGAATCTGGGCCAAAGTCTCTAACATCCACCAGCTCTGTGATTTCGTCATGGAGGAGTGGAAGAGGACTCCAGTGGCAACCTGTGAAGCTCTGGTGAACTCCATGCCCAAGAGGGTTAAGGCAGTGCTGGAAAATAATAGTGGCCACACAAAATATTGAAACTTTGGACCCAATTTGGAAATTTTCACTCAGGGGCGTACTCACTTTTGTTGCCAGCAGTTTAGACAATAATAGCTGTGTGTTGAGTTATTTTGAGGGGCAATCTCCCATAAATGCAGCCTGATGGCCTTCTTCAGCCACTCCTCTGCAGCCTGGAATCACGAACTGTCATCAATTGTTTGCTCGGTCAGCAGTGACAGAAACAGTCTTACCTCCACCATCAGCATTGGAACAGCTCCTTTGATTGATAGAACACAAGTCCAATGCCGTTGGCGGAGGCGGTTGTCGGAGGCGAAACTGTGAATCAAGTACGAGATGGAAGCACTTGGTCTGGTAAAACTAGCATTCTTATTGGAGATAGCACATTTGTCACGCTGTAACGGACTAAAAAGCACGAGGCTGAAAAGCACGAATCGTCTCTCACCAAACTTCTAACACAACTAGTATTGAACTTTCCTTTAATAGTGCCGTTGTACGTGTTGTATGTGACTGTGTTCTTGTCGATTCGAATTTCTGACAACATTTGTGTGACCATGTGTATGCAAGACAAGTTTGAGTCAACATGCATTGGAAAAAAATCCACGGTTTTGTTGCCGGAATGTCCGATCGCCTGTACACGGCATAGGAAAAAAACCTGTTCTGCATCTGCAAATATCTGAGACTTGGGCAGAGGATCACCTTCCAGCAGGACAACGACCCTAAACATGCAGCCAGAGCTACAATGGAATGGTTTAGAATATTCATAACTAAAGCCCCGATACACACGGCTGGACTTTTTGACAACAAACTTCAAAATGAGCAAGTTTTCAAAAAAATACGACCGCCTGTACGCTACATGGGACAAACTTTTTCGGTTTTCATCGGACAAAAGTTTGCTCTGCTTTTCGGCAACAAAAGTCCTACGGTGCAAAGTCCTATCGTGTGTACAGAATTCCATCAGACTTTTGTCCAAAGTACAAACACGCATGCCCAGAACCGATGTTAAATTGAACCAACAATAGCAGAAGTTTACCAAAGGGTGGCAGTAAAGAGCAAAAAAGAGCAGAAAAACATGTAATGTTGGGAAAGTTTTTGGAAAGTTTGCAGAAAAGTCGTGCCGTGTGTATGCTATGGGTGTGCCCAGCCAACTCCCTTCAAACAAAAATCCACGGAAAAGTTTGTTTGAAGTCCTACCACGAGTATGAGGCTTTAGAACGGCCTATTCAAAATCCAGACCTAAATCCAATTGAGAATCTGTAGCAAGACTTGAAAATTGCTGTTCACAGACTCTCTCCATCCAATCTGACAGAGCTTGAACTATTTTGCAAGGAAGATTGGGCAAAAATGTCACTCTCTGAGTATGCAAAGCTGGTAGAGACATTCCCAAAAAGACTTGCAGCTGTAATTGCAGCAAAAGGGCTGAATACGAATACATGCCACACTTTTCACATATTTTTACATATTTATTTGTAAAAAGAATTGAAAACCATTTATCGTTTTCCTTCCACTTCTCAAATATGTGCCACTTTGTGTTAACCTATCCCATAAAATTCCTATAAAAATACATTTACGTTTTTGGTTGCAACATGACAAAATGTGTAACATTTCAAGGAGTATGAATACTTTTTCAAGGCACTGTATATAAACTGGGTCTGCAAGAGATCAGCAGTCAATACTTTCTCAATGAAGTCTGTACTCCTTAAGTAAATCAACCTCATTGTAGTTCATTTGCACTATAATGAGCGGAACGTACAAGCACATGTTGTAAATACTCTGAAATCTATTTTATCCAAATGCAATGGTTCATTGTGGTTGATTTACTAAAGGATCAGAGGTTTACCTTTACTAAAGGAGCAGAGGTTTTCATCCTTTTTTCCAGAATGTGACTAGGTATTTGTAAATATTTTCAATGTAACTATATTGAATTGGTACAATAAGTGAGTAAGGTAAGGCAAGTTTGTTTACGGAGTAGAGAATATTCATTTACCTTAATAAATAAAGTAAAGCTGTGTTCACTTCAATTGTCTAATTCCATGCAAACCCCGCAAAAAATTAAGGTAAAACGTTAGGTACATTTTGTTATTTCTTTAGGATAGAGCAGGGGAGGGTTATAACCCCTGTCAGATGTTTTCCCCCATCTGTGTCCCATTCCAGAGATTTCACTTCCTGTCCCATAACCCAACAGGAAGAGAGAACAAAATTCCTGCAAATTAACCTCCCTGGCGGTATGATTCTTTAAGATTTTAGGTGCTAAAAGCGGTACCATTATTTGCAAGGGAATTTGGCGTTTTATACTGTAGGCTTGTAATTCTTAGGAATAACTCACTTAAATCTATTCAAACAAGAGTCTAATAGGCATCCCGGGTATGATTTTTTTTTTTTTTTTTAATTAAAAATTATAATATAATAAATAATTATAAAAAATGATCACAAATGATAATATAATTATAGTAAAAATTATTCAATAATGTAATCAAATCAAAATCACTGAAATTTGCTCAGTTGCAGAATTTTTGCTGTCATTTTTTTTTTTTTTTTATGACGAATTTCCCCATAAATCGCTATCGCTAAATTCTGCAAGTGATTCTGATTTATTATCGCTGTTTTTTAGCTGCTCTAAAACAATTTTTGCCATAAAGGGACACTTTTGGTTGCTATGGGCAATCTACAGTTTGCAGGGAGAAAGAAAAGTTTTTATTATACAAAATGACATGTAGTGTACAGGGCAGACCACTAGGGACATGGGGGGTGTGTATTTTTTACATACAGTACTGTAATCTATAAGATTACAGTGTACTGTATGTATAGTGTTTGTTTACTTTTTTAAATTTGGCGCCGTTCCCCCCCCTACGTCGCGACGCTCGCAGGGAAGGGAATCGGCGGAACACACAGCATCAGGCGGACATCCGCCCGCCGTGTACTGCGGGGATTCATCGCTGGATCGCAGAGAAAAGGTAAGTAAACTTTTTCTGCATCCAGCGAGGTAAGCGCGTGTGTGGCACGGGGTTACCGATATTAGCTTAAAAATCTCACCCCGTGCCACACACGTGAAGACCGCCAGGGAGGCTAGTCTGACCGGCGATCCAGCGGGAAACCCCCGCCGGATCGCCAGGAATTTTTGGGGGAAAAAAAAATGCACCCCGAGCGTGACTCGGGGTTACCGCTTCTGGCACTGAATGTTAACCCCGAGTCACGCTCGGGAATACCGCCAGGGAGGTTAATGGAAATTCCATGGGGACCCCCAGCTCACCAGAATCACCAGGTGATTGGTTGCTAGGACCTGCTCCATGCTCTGCTCCCCTGTGTCTCCAACTCTGCATGCCCAAATAAGGTAGGAAGGGGCAGAGCTGCAGGGGGCTGTGTAATGTAAAGGGGTGCAGAGGTGTGTGGGGGGCTGTGTAATGTAAAGAGATCCAGAGGTGTGGGGGCTGGGTAATGGAAAGGGGCCCATTGGTATGTGGGGTGTCTGTGTAATGTAAAGGGGTCCATAGATGGGGGGCTGTGTAATGTAGAGGGGTCCAGAGGTGTGGGAGGGCTGTGTAATGTAAATGGGTCCAGAGGTGGGGGGCTGTGTAATGTAAAGGGGTCCAGAGGTGTGGGGGCTGTGTAATGTAAAGGGGTCCAGAGGTGTGTAGGGCTGTGTAATTTAAACTGGTAAGGTGAGATAAGGTAAGGTGCGGAGCTGTGTAATGTAGAGGCATTCAGAGGTGCAGAGCTGTGTAATGTAAAGGGGTCCAGAGGTATGGGGGCTGTGTAATGCAAAGGGTTCCAGAGATAAGGGGGCTGTGTTATGTAAAGGGAGCCAGAGATGTGGGGGCTGTGTAATGTAAAGAGGCCCAGAGGTGTGGAGGCTGTGTAATGTAAAGGGGTCCAGAAGTATGGGGGTTGAGTAATGTAAAGGGAGCCAGAGGTGTGGGAGCTGTGTAATGTACAGGTTACATAGGTTACAAAGTCACATAGTAGGTGGGGTTGAAAAAAGACACAAGTTTATCAAGTCCAACCTATGTGTGTGATTATATGTCAGTATTACATTGTATATACCTGTATGTTGCAGTCATTCGGGTGCTTATCTAATAGTTTTTTTAAACTATTGATGCCCCCCACTGAAACTACCACCTGTGGAAGGGAAATGCACATCCTTGCCGCCCTTACAGTAAATAACCCTCTACGCAGTTTAAGGTTAAATCTATTTTCTTCTAATTTTATTGAGTGGCCGCGTGTCTTATTAAGCTCCCTTCCGCAAAAAAAAATCATTCCTATTGTGGGGTCACCAGTATGGTATTTGTAAATTGAAATCATATCCCCTCTCAAGCGCCTATTCTCCAGAGAGAATAAGTTCAGTGCTCACAACCTTTCTTCATAACTAATATCCTCCAGACCCTTTATTAGCTTTGTTGCCCTTCTTTGTAATCGCTCAATTTCCAGTACATTCTTCCCGGGGACTGGAGACAGTATACCCCAGGGAGGTCGGACCAAAGTCTTGTAGAGTGGGAGAATTATCGCTTTATCCCTCGAGTTAAAGGGGTTGTAAAGGTTCATGTTTTTTCACCTTAATGCATTCTATGCATTAAGGTGAAAAACATCTGATATTTTCCGGCCCCCCAGCCCCCAGTTTACTTACCTGAGCCCATGAACGAGCAGGCTTCTTGACTGGGTTATTCGACTCTTCTCGGCTCATTTATTGGAAGATTGATAGCAGCGCAGCCATTGGCTCACGCTGCTGTTAACCAAACCAAAGACGCGACACACCAGGGGTGGGGCCGAGTCATACAGTTGGTGGCTATAGTCGCCGGCTGAATCATGGGAGCGGACATGCAAGCTAACCCCCATGGGAGAGAGCTTCCCATGAAGGGGGTTAGCTGTTTTGGGAGGAGCCGAGGCAGCCACCGAGGGACCCCAGAAGACCAGGATCTGGGCCACTCTGTGCAAAACTAGCTGAACAGTGGAGGTAAGTATGACATGTTTGTTAATTTTTTATTTTTTTTATATTTGAAATGTTACAACCCCTTTATCCCCTTTTTTATGCAAAATGCAAAAGGGGTCCAGAGGTTCAGGGGCTGTGTAATGTAAAGGGGTCCAGAGGTACCAGGGCTGTGTATTTTAAAGGGGTCCAGGGGTACGGGGGTTGTGTAATGTATAGGGAGCCAGAGGTGTGGGGGCTGTGTAATCTAAAGAGGCCCAGAGGTACAGGGGTTGGGTAATGTAAAGGGGGTCTTCCTACATTTTACCCACAGTTACCGTATTTATCGGCGTATACCGCACACTTTTTTGCCCTGAAAATCAGGGCAAAATCGTGGGTGCGCGATATACGCCGATACCCGCTTTCCCGCGCCGAATTTTGAATACTCCGCCTGCATATACCGAGCGCAGTACACTCGTGTATAGTCGGGCAGGCTCGACTATACACGAGTGTACAGGACGTGAGCGCAAGAGTAGCCGAGCCTGCCCGACTATACACGAGTGTACTGCGCTCGGTATATGCAGGCGGAGTATTCAAAATTTGGCGCGGGAAAGCGGAGATCGAGCGTGGAGGACGCCGCAGAAGGACGCCGGACCCGTCTAGGAGGACACCCGAAGCCGCAGACGCACACCGGACCCGTCGAGGAGGACACCCGAAGCCGCAGACCCACGCCGGACCCGACGAAGGGGACACCTGAAGCCGCAGACGCACGCCGGACCCGACGAAGAGGACACCCGAAGCCGCAGCCGGACCCGACGAGACCGCCGATGAACGCCGCGCAAGACACCAAAACTGTAAGTACAAAAAAACTACAAAACTAACAAAAAACTTTTTTTCACAGGAATGGGGGCCACTTTAGGGGTGCGCGCTATAATGATAGAGAGAAGAGAAGGAGAGAAGACATCACAAGTGAGTCTGCACAACACTACAATGACACAGTAACACACAAGCACATAAACCCCCCCCATCACCCCCCCATCACCCCCCACCCCCCTGTCACAGTGTCACTGAATGCAGTGATCATATATGTACTGATCACTGCATTAGTGTGACAGTTAGTGTGACAGGCAGTTAGTGTTAGGTCCAGGGTAGCCCCCGTACCCACCCCCCTAATAAAGTTTTAACCCCTTGATCACTGCCCTTTCACCCCCTATTGCCAGTGTCACTAAGCTATCATTTTTCTGATCACTGTATTAGTGTCACTGTTCCCGCTAGGTAGCTAGTTTTTTTTATTGCGATTTTTTTTTACTAAAGACATGGGGCTGAATACATTTTGACCTAAATGTTTGACTAAAATTTAGTTTATTCGATTTTTCTTATAACAGAAAGTAAAAAATATTGATTTGTTTTCAAAAATAGCGCAAAAAATAAAAATCGCAGAGGTGATCAAATACCATCAAAAGAAAGCTCTATTTGTGGGAAGAAAAGGACGCAAATTTTGTTTGGGAGCCACGTCGCACGACCGCGCAATTGTCTGTTAAAGCGACGCAGTGCCGAATTGTAAAAACGCCTCTGGGCATTTAGCAGCATATTGGTCCGGTCCTTAAGTGGTTAAGGACGCTCGGATGCAAGCCACCTGGTCCTGGTGACTTATTAATGTTAAGGTTTTCAAGTTTCTTTCTAATTATGTCCTCTGTTAGCCATGAGGGTGCTTCCTGTGACGTGTCATGAGGATAAACATTGCAGTTTTGGCTACTGAAGCATCACGATTCCCTCGTGAAGACTGAGGAGAAGAATAAATTCAATGCCTTTGCCATCTCTCCATCTTTAGTAACCAGATTCCCTTCATCATTATTTATGGGACTAATTTGATTTGACCTCGATTTCTTACTATTTATGTACTTAAATACGGTAATTTCTTGGGATTTTTCTTACTCTCCTCCGCTATGTGTGTGCAGAAAATCTATTGCGCCAATATTTAGTGATATGTGCCTTTTGTGTTCTATGTTACTCGCCCTAATAGCACCCTTACATTTCTTGTTGCATTCTTTGTAAAGTTGGAACACTGATGATGATTCCTCAGCCTTGAATTTTTTGAAGGCCTTCTCCTTTGCTTTTATATGCATTTTTACATTGGAGTTAAGCCACCCATGACTTTTATCATCTGTTTTTTTCCTATTAGTGTGATTTATACTGAAACAAATTGACCCGTGATTGCTGTTTCCTAAATTGCCCCGTATTTCCACATCCGTGATCAGGTCTGTATAGTTGGTAATCAGTAGGTCTGATAACACTTTGTTTCTAGTTGGTGCGTTTACCATCTGACCATCTGACCCATGAAATTGTCCTGCAAGAAATTTTTGAACTGGCGAGCCTAATGCCGCGTACACACGATCATTTTTTGCGATAAAAAAAACGACGTTTTCTGTGAAGTATTTTTTACTTCACAGAAAACGTCGTTTTTTTTATCGCAAAAAATGATCGTGTGTACGCGGCACTTTTCAAAGACGATGTTGCATACACACCATCGTTTTTTCACAAAAAGCGAGGTTACATTCACCACTCTTTTCCATTGAAGCTCGCTTCATAACTAGCTTCTGGGCATGCGCGGGTTGAAAAACGTCGTTTTAAACGACGTTTTTGCTACACACGGTGACTTTTTGTGAAACAAAAAACGACGTTTTGAAAAAACGACACAAAAAATTCAAGCATGTTGGAATTTTTTTTGGTCGTTTTTTTTTAAGACAAAAAAACGACGTTTTGCCCACACACGATCAATTTAAATGACGTTTTAAAAAACAAAGTTTTTTTTCATCCCAAAAAATGACCGTGTGTACGCGGCATTAGCCTTCCACCCAGTCTATGTCTGAATAATTAAAATCCCACATTATGATGACACTTCCCATTCTTGCCACTAATCCAAAATGTAATAGGAGGTCTGCCTCCGCCTCCTCCCTATAGCATACTCCCAGTATTACTTTCCCCTTAGTTTCATCCATTTGTAGTTCTACCCATAAGGTTTCCACCTCCTCCCTTGCTCCCTTAGTGATGTCATCTCTCACATTCACCTGTACATTATTTTTGATATACAGGCATGCCCCTCCCCCTTGTTTACCCTCTCTATCCCTGCGATATAGGGAATTCCCTTGAATGGTTGCCAGCCAATCATGAGAAAGTCTCTGAAATTCCTACAATATCAAAATCATCCTCGTACAACAGTAGCTCTAGTTCCCAGTTATAGCTGCATGCCTACAGATTTCTTTTAAGTTTGCACATTTTTTTTCTCCATTTTTTGAAAGCGCACCGAAAGTTCCACATTCTGCCTCTTTGGTGCACTTCTAGAAAACAGAAAACTATTTTTTTTTTCGGGGGGGGGGGGGGTCACCATATTTTCCTGCACCAGGTGATGCCACTGCACTCCAATAAAAACTAAACAAAAGGATTTGCTTTTAGTTAAACTTTAAATATTATTGCCCTTGCACACAATTGGATGTTCAAATGGAACACCACTTCACTTAATTTACTAAAGTAAACATTTGCTTTGCTAAGTGGGATGTCTGAGGCTGATAAAGGAGTTGAGAATCTTTAGTGAAATTATTTTCTTATGCTTTTCACATGATTAGATAACTGTAAATATTCACACAATTATTTCAGTGAAGATTCTAAAATTCTTTAATGATTGTCTAGGTATCAGAATTGATAAAACCACATGTTAGAGGGCCTTTTTGGAGTCCCTTCCAACCCTTAAATAAAAAAAATATTACCTATATACACGTATATAAATTAGTTATACAAAAACATCCAGATGATGAATATTTCAGGGTGGTCCGCAATGACTGTATAATATAGTAATCAGCAAAAATTGAGGGTGTGTCTATCAACATGACCAAAAATGTCTTCCTAAACTGCTATTTATGTAACTAGGCCAACTATTTGAAACATTTACTTTGAAATATTACTATACATTTTCACAGAATTAAGTTATAAAAAAAAAACAGTTACAATATGATGTAAACAGTTGACAATGCTTCTCTGTTTTTTTTTGTTGGAAGAAACAGAGAAATTTCCTCTGCTCTAATTTTATTTTAATGTTCCGCTTGTAATCTTAACTGCTTGAAAGAGATAAGGATTGTTGAAAGGCTGACATGTTTTTACACAATTTTCAAAAGGAGTTAGATAAAAGAAATAGACAAGCAGGTAATTATTGCAGAAAAGTAGGAAGGTGCACTCAATTGTTTATAATGAAAAATATGCTTATGTACTGATGTTTTTATCTCCCAATGGGAAGTATAAAGTACTGTATGTGCTATAACCTACCAGTGTATAAAAAATCCAGGAGAACATTAATGACAACATAAACATGAAGAAAAAAGGATTATCTTAATGTATTATTCCTAGTATTCTCACAATTAAAGTGACATTAAAGTATCGTATTTTTTTTTTAAATAAGAAACATATCCTACTTACCTGCTATGCGCATTCGTTTTGCACAGCACAGCCCTGATCCTCCTCTTTTCAGGTCCCCCACTGGCGCTCCTGGCTACTCCTTCTCAGCCAGTGCCCCAACAGTCAGCCACTTGCTCTGGGGGCACAGGTACATGCTATCTTATGAGCCCCACTCTATGCGTCCTTAAGCCCAGGTTCACACTGGGTACAATTTGATACGATTTGAGATGTGATTTCACATGTCAAATGGCATCTCAAATCGGCGGTATTTGCCGGCAATTGTCGGCAATGACACTGTCCTAATCGGTGCAACGCCGCATCTGCGGCGCTGCACAGATTTCAAAAAGTAGTTCCTCTAATACTTTTTGCGATTTCGGGCCACGGTTTACATTGACAGGTTTATGCACAGATGTCTCTTAAATCACGGCCGAAATCGGCACTGCCAGCGGGAGTGAAGCCGTGCGAGTTCAGCTGAACTCGCACGGCTTCACTTCCGCAGCCCAGTGTGAACCTGGGCTCAAACACATAGAGCTGATCATAGAGGTGATCTAATGGCATTTAAAAGAAAGCTCTATTTGTGGGGAAAAAAAGGATGTCAATTTTGTTTGGGTACAACGTCGCACGACCACGAATTTGTCAGTTAAAATAACGCAGTGCTGTATTGCAAAAAATGGCCTTGTCATCAAGGGGCTTAATCCTCCCAGGGCTGAAGGGGTTAAATTGTCTTTTAATGTAGGCACTTTGTTTACATTCTGCTGTCCAATGAGGAATTCCCCACTAACAGCAGGGATCAGACCATCCACTTGTAACATTAGGGAATCAACATTTGCTATTGTCTTCCTGCATCTCCTCCCTGCCAATCAGCACAGGAAGCAGGCCCTAAGACCGGGTTGGCCGAGAGGAGAAGCGACCGAATTGACTGGGAGAAGAAGGCGGGGAAGCTGCTAAAGCCGCCTGTGACCTGAATGGGTTAAGTGTGGGGCAGGCTGGTGGGCAGGCAGGGGGTGGTGGTTTTGTTTGCCGACCCCCCAAAAAAATGGAGCACCAGCCGCCACTGGTATACAGTGACGCATGATGCCAAACATACAGTAGTGAAAAACAAATATATGGTATACATACACTTTTAGAAAGATTTTTTATTTATATTTCATGGAGGCTCAGAATCCCATGTGGGTGTTAACTAGGACAATCTGCATGCAAATGCATATGAACTTCCAGACTGACACCAACTCATCAAGGCATTTTGATATTTATATCACTCCTCACAAGAGCCAGCCTCCTGCTTGCATCAGGAATGAGGACATTTGGGATGAGTTTTAAGGCAAGTTGTTGTGATATTTTCAGAAAGATATGTATGGCACCCTGATGGCCCCTCCCACCAGCCACAATTTGCCTGCATAGCATAGAGAAATAGAGAAGGCAAATATAAAAAAGATTAAACTTCAGCTTTAAGGACTTGCTGACTACTGTATGTATATATAAAGCCTGTTAGCAAATGGTATACCCAAATCATGGCTGCTGCTGCAGATATAAGATTGGTGTAATTTTTTACAGATGGTAGACAGCTGTTTAGTAAATGTGATCCAGGCGGCTTTACAGCCACCTTATCACTTTTACAGTGCTGAGAAGAGTGCCACTTCTCCTGCCACCACCCACGTTGATTCTCAGGCTTTCCCTTTCCTCCGGAGAGATCAGAACTATAGTAAACAGCTAGAATCAGAGAACACAGAGGACACAGAGGAACATTCATTTCACAATCTCCTCTTTGACTAATGACGCTGAAAAAATAAAGCTATCACATGGGGGCTGGTTAGTTCCTTGGGATAACAATAAAGTAAAATAAAACCAAAATTTAACATGTAAAACTGTATTTAATAAAATAAATAAAAATAATTGAAAAAATTGAAATCATTGAAAACATTTAAAAGCACCCCCGTCCCCATGCACATCCACATACATGGAAGAACAAGTGTAGCCCCCACCCCTACACATATGTGAACAGCAATTGCAGTACACATGAGGGGTATCACTGTGAATGTCAGCGTGACAGCAATAATTCTAGGACCACTATTTTTTTGTGTTCATTCACAATTAAAGGGGTTGTAAAGGTACACTTTTTGTTACCTTAATGCATCCTATGCATGAAGGTAAAAAAACATCTAGCAGCACCGCCCCCCCCCCGAGCCCCCGTTGTACTTAACTGACCGTTGAAATCTCCCGGGCGCGTCCACGTCGTCCTCTTCGGTTCCCAGCCTGGCCGTTGATTGGCTAGGCTGGGCAGATTGATAGCAGCGCAGCCATTGGCTAGCGCTGCTGTCAATCAGGGCGGATGACGCTGTGCGCTGGGGGGCGGAGCCGAGTGATACAGTTGGCGGCTATGGCCGCCGCTGTATCACGGAAGCGCGCTCGCAAAAGCTTTCCTCCATGCGAGCGCCCTCGCATGAAGAAGGAAAGCTTTTGCGAGGAGGAGCCCAGACAGCCGCCGAGGGACCCCAGAAGACAGGTTTACGGGCCACTCTGTGCAAAACGAACTGCACAGTGGAGGTAAGTATCACATGTTTGTTATTTTTTTTTTTTTAAATCCCTGACTTTAGTGACCCTTTAACTCTACAATGAGAACCTGCAAAGACTTTTAAATTGTCTCTTATGAAACATTTTAGGTATCGTAGTTTGTTGCCTATTCTCGGGTACATGCAGTTTTGAGTCTTGATGCTTGGTATCTATTTACTCAATGCAACTTCATCTTTTATATTTAACCAAAACATGGGTGTTTGTGTGCACTAAAATGTATTTTGTATTTTTTCCTGAAAATGTATGTTTGAGATATCGTGTGACATAAATAATTGAGATAGCCACCATTTTCATCTCTAGGGCTTCTGCTTTCGAAAATATATGCTGATTTGAACATGTGTGTGTAAAAAATGTAAGAAATTTCCCTAAATGAAAACAACAACGCTATCTATATAATGGATTGTTCAAGCAGCAGATGTACTGCTGTATTTATTTTGTGCGCTTCTTCTCTTCTCATGACAGTTTATCTTGGAGGCTGAACCTGACATGAAGTTTAAATTCTCTGCTCTTAAAACAGCACTAAATCAAGGTTTTTGGTTAGTCTGTGAAGTTAAATATGCCATCGATGAAAGCCACTGAGGTTTCCAATAACAACATATGGAGGTACTACTGCAGCCTCTTCATCTTCACACCATTGACCTAGACATGCTGAGTTGGTATTTGCTTACCTATCACAAAAATAACACTTGTGGCAAAGCCCTTACTTGCTTTATTTTCCTCATCTGACCATGTATTCCATTTTTTTACAACCACCTTTTTCCCAAAAGCAGCTGGTAAGCCACAGGTTTCTCTCCCTGTGCTGCATCTTTACAATTACCGTGCTTATTCGGTTTAACATTTTTAATAAGAGTGCAATCATAATGTAGAACCGTGATGGAGAACATAGTAGAGGTAATGTGGTGCTTCTGTAATACAAATTCCATCATCTGACAATGGTTGCACACATCCTAAGGGTATTCATTTTAATTATTTGACAAGTTTGTGCATTTGCCAATTATAAAATGATTAGGCCATCGTGCTGTAAAACTTGAAAACCGCAAAATGTACTTTAATGTTCTCAGCACAGAACTAAGGTAGCTTGGATACTTAGCTTAAATTGAGTTGCTCAAATGACAATACATCAAAAACCGTTATCTATGTTCGATAAAGAGTTTTTCTTATGCTGTGCCAGTTTGTTAACCAATGAGGGCAGCCAGCTCAGCAAACTGATAAGGAACTTTGAATGACTTCTTGTCAGTGAAGACAATGTGCATTAATGGCTTAATAGCAATACTAAGGAGAAACATCTATATATATATATTGCCTACACAACACTAACTTTTAAAAGAACAAAATACATTTTATCTGATTTGTTTTAATATGCCAAGAAAGTAAACAAACTAGAATTAATGCAGTATTGAATGACCAAAGAAGTAAGTCCTAATATTTGATTATGGCTACTACTCTGTATATAGCAGAACATAATCACTCTGATTCTGTGATCCATTTTACCTTATTCACTAAGAAGTTTATTCTTCTGTTGGCCTGACTTTATTATACTGAATTATGATTGGTTGCTATGCATTAGGGCACTTAAAGCATAACTTTGTTTTTTTATTTTAGTTTTTTTATATAATTATTTTTATTTATTTCCTTAATAAACAAAACAAGACAAAACAAAACATTATACACATTAGACCAAAATAATAATGCATATTCAAGATCCAATCACCTTGCATGGCAGCCATCAATTAAAAAAAAAAGAGTAATTAAAGCGGAGGTTCACCCAAAAATCAACCTAATAACCCTCCCCCCTCTGGTGTCACATTTGACACATTTCACTTCCGGTTATAGACTCCTGCGGGAGTCCGGCCCCTCCGCGTCACCCCCTTGTTGTGTTCTGGGAAACACTCGGCTCCCAGAACACAGCGGGGACCAGTGGGAGCTGCACAGCGCGACTCGGAGTAGGGAACCGGGCAGTGAAGCCGCAGCGATTCACTTCCCGATCCCTTACCGAGGATGGCGGCGGGGGAAGCCGAGAGCTGAGCTACCACTCGGCTTCGTCTGCCATCGTGGCGGGCGACTTGGACAGGTAAGTGTTATTTTTTTTTAAAGTCAGCAGCTGCTGTATTTGTAGCTGCTGGCTTTTAAAAAAAAAATACATTTTGGGTGAACCCCCGCATTAACAAAAGGGAATTTTAACTGAGCAAATGTCTAAGTCATACCATTTATCACAGTAAATATCAGTCCACATCTAGTATACTAAATTTTGATCCCTTTTATCTATAATGGACCCAAACATCCTATATATAGAATTTCCTATATTATGATCAGTAGCCCCCATGGGCATTAGATGCCGTATACGTATCCAGCCACGTTGCCCAAACTTTGTCATACTTACTAGGGCAACCCCTATTCATGTAGGTATCTCTGTTCAATGGGAAATTATTATTTACCAGTTTTTCCAGTATAAAGCCATAGGACAAAAGGGTTTCTTCCAAAGCAAAGCAATAGCGTTTCTCATATAAAATATATGGACAGATCCAGAATATGTGCGTGAAATCCCCCTGAACTGCTCCCAGAAGGCAAGCTGTCCATTCACAAAGCGCCGCATGACTCATGCATGTGCAGTAGGAAACCGGCAGTGGAGCCGCAAGGCTGCCGGTTTCCCTTAGTTACAATGGCGGCACCTGCACTTGATCCGATGGAGAAGTCAGCCTTTGGTGGGGGGCGATCTCTCCGGCTCCCTGGTCAGGTAAGTGTCCTTATTAAAAGTCAGCAGCTACAAACACTGTAATAAAAAAATTGTGGCTGGAACTTTGCTTTAAATTGTAATCAAATGTACAATTTTGAGTCGTTTCTGCCTTTTTAAACCAGTTCTCTCAACAGTAATGCATAAAAACCGAAATATGGAAATATGGCAATAATTGAGGTTGATTTACTTAAAGAATGACTAAATAATTTATTTTACTTTTAAATAGAGTGGAGTGGGATAAGAATACCTGTCAGTTTTTATTGCTGTCCGTGCCCCCAATAAGGAGATTCATCCGCTTTTCTTTTTCTGTTTACCATTATCAATAAAGGTGAAAGTAAAAGAAAATTCCAGATTCTGGGTTGTCCCCAGACAATAGGTCCACTTTTGTTGTTGGCTGCCTCTTCTGCACACTCTCACACACAGAAGCTGCGTAGGACCGGACCAGAAAAGATATGCATAGCGATTTTTCCTTTACATGGGTTAGATAGGTTAGTCTTAAGTAGAATGTGGCTGCAAGTAAATCTAGAGATTTTAGTTTTAGGTTGAATGTCCAATTTAAGCTTCAAGGCTTGTTACACAATTGCAATGTACACACTTCAATACTTGTTGGCTATGCTAAACACATAAAAAAAACATACAAAAACATGCAACTGTTTTGAAGCACATCCGCTACACCTGGAACTACAACTGGAATATCTGTAGAGATCCAAAAGGAGTGGCTCTGCTGCTCAGATATACCAAGTTCTGCTGTTATATATATATATATATATATATATATATATATATATATATATATATATATAAGATGGGACAGCCATGCTGCAGAGTCGCATTCTATTAAAAAATAAATGATTGCATGCCAAGAAAACCATCGCTAAGGCTTGGAAAACAAAAATCCTAATCTTAGCTGAAGGAAAACATAGAATGAACAGAACACTTATTCACACAAAGATGTCGGCTATTGAGGATAATAAAATCAATAAGTATCATAAGATTTGGCAACCCTGGGTGAAACACTATCTCCCCAATGACTTTGACCAGTATTTATTGTCTCTAAACTAGGATACATAAAATATCACTGAAAGTGTATATAATGATTAGTTATGGGACAGACCACCACCCGGGTAGTTTAATTTAATTTAATTTTTTTTCAATTTTTTATATATTTTTTTTCTTTTTCCCTTCTCTTTCCCTGAGATTATTATTATTATTATTATTATTATTATTATATATTCTTACTCCTTTTCTGATGATTTGCAGAGTATAAACATCAACTACTGTAAGATTTGAAATATAATATATATAGTACTGTTACATAGTATGGCATGCTTTGTAGGTAACCCATGAATATTGTTCTATATACTTCTGTATTTTTCCCTTTAATTTTTCTTTCTGTTTCCCTTATGTAATACAAACTCTAATAAAAACATTTGACAAGAAAAAATAAATGATTGCAGGACAGAAAAACTTAGCACGTGAAACACATGTTGACTGGACAAAAATATTTTTTCCTCATATAAAACTTGAACCAAGGAAAAATTCTGTAAAAGCAATGGACAAGGAAGGTGATGGTTTTCTTTATTTGAGACAGATGTTTAGAAAAATAACTGACACCAAAATTAAGGAAGGCATTTTTGATGGTCCACAGATCAGATACAACCTCAATGACAAGTGGTTTGAAGATCTGTTAGTGGGGCCGGAGAAAATTGCCTGGAAAGCAATCAAGGATGTCGTTTTCTTGGCAACTACAAAGCACCAAACTACATTCAGCTGGTTGAAAAACTTCTTACATCATACAAAACCATAAAGTGCAACAGGTGACTGAAGATATATTTTCTGCATTCATACTTGGATTTCTTTATTGAAAATCTTTAAAAATATTTTTTTTATAAAGTGTGGCACAACAGCAAAATGTATGAAACATCCTTAACATCCAGTGGATGTTAATATAATGCACTTGGGGCTAAGAACATAAATGCAAACTACTCACTGGGGGGAGAACCTCTGGGCAGTAAAGGATGGAGAAGTACCTGAGGGTTCTAGTGGAAAGCAAACTGTGCAATAGCCTGCAGCTACCAAAGTCAGCCAAATATTAGCATGCATAAAAAAGGGGATATACTCCAGAGATAAAACTATAATTCCACCACTTTATAAAACTCTGGTCTGGTCACATTTGGAGTATTCCATCCAGTTCTGGTCACGAATCCTCAGAAAGGATGTGCTAGAGCTGGAGAGAGTCCAACCAAGGGCAACTAAATTAATAAGGGGGCTGGATGATCTCAAAGTTGAGAAGCGACTACAACCACTAATGCTGCGTACACACGATAGGTTAGTCTGATGAAAACGGTCTGATGGACCGTTTTCATCAGACCAAACCGATCTTGTGTGGGCCCCATCGGTTATTTATCTATAGGTTACTTGTTTTAAAATTATCTGATGGATAAAAAACCTATAGAAAAAAAACGATCGTCTGTGGGTACGTCCATCGGTTAAAAATCCACGCATGTTTAGAATCAAGTCGACGCATGCTTGGAAGCATTGAACTTCATTTTTTTCAGCACGTCATTGTGTTTTACGTCACCACGTTCTGACACGATCATTTTTTTAACTGATGGTGTGTAGGCACGACTGATCATCAGTCTGCTTCATCGGATAACTAATGGAAAAATCCATCAGACCGTTTTCATCAGACTGACCTATCGTGTGTACAGGACATGAATGTATTCTCGCTGGAGAAAAGATGCTTGAGAGGGGACATGATAGCGACTTACAAATACCTCAATGGTGATCCCATCATAGGAAAAAAAAAAGCTATTCAATCTCAGGAGGTGTAAGAGGGCATGCGGACACACAATGAGATTGAAGGAGAAGCGGGTTAACCTTAGGTTGCACAGGGTGTTTTTCACTGTCCGGGCGGTAAGAATGTGGAACTCTCTTCTACAAGTGGTAGTGTCAGCAGGGAGTATTGATATTTTTAAAAGACTCTTGCACATGCATCTTAAAGAACACAACATACAGGGAAATGATAACTGACAATGACTCACATACATCTACACAGGTTGAACTGGATCATGGACAGGCCCGGATTTCCCACAAGGCCACCAAGGCCAGGCCTTGGGGCGGCAGGGTGCCAAGGGGCGGTAGTGACATTGAGTCCCCCGACGGCCGTAACATACAGTTGAGGACGGTAAGTTGCTGTGTGGGAGAATTGAGTGGGGGAATCCTCTCGCTCGTTAAGTGATTATGACGATGTCGTCAAAATCACTTGTCAAATGTATGCTGCTGTCCGTTCTCCCCTATCCCCACATACCTTTCTCGGCTTGCTCTGCCTTCGGGACTCCTCCGTCCTCCCCCCAGCCGCCGAGTCTGTCTCCTGTCCCTGCCGCCGATGTACACAGTGTGAGGGGTGAGCTGTGCTCTTCCCATCTCAGCTGTGACAGGAGTTCTAGCACAGTGCTAGGACTTCTGTTTTGGAGGTGACAGGGTCAATAAAGAGAACCTGTCACCTCCAATTGCTATCGCACAGGGAATTGTTTTCTCCTGTGTGATAGCAATAAAGTTAAGTGAAAAAAATTGATAAAAAATAATAATAATTAAATTAAAAAAGTAACTAAAAAGTAAAGAATAAGAAAAATAATATTCAAAATAATAAGAATATTACACAAAAATAAAAACAAGTAAACGACAAGCTAAAAATTAATAAAAATAAAAAAAGTGCTAAAAAAAGTAAAAAAAAAGAAACAAAAAATATTTGAACTAACCGTGCCGCCCCTGTCGCCTCCGGTTGCCATTCTCTGTTGATTTAGGGGGGGGGGGTTCGGTTGGTGGGGAGGGGGTGCATTGTGGAACGTGGCCTTGGGGCAGCAGGGAGAGCAAATCCGGCCCTGATCATGGACTGTTGTCTTTATTCAACCTTACCTACTTTTTAATTATTTAATTATGTATGTAACATCATAAGCAATTTCAAGAGTACAAAGATAACAGTTGGTAAGATATTGACCAGAATAAGGAGTTACGCTATACAGAGGACTGACACAGGCCGACTCTCTTGTGGCAACTTAATAAAGTGAAACAGCAATCAATCGAGAGCGAGAGAGTTCCTCTGGCGGCTTGCTTGCACTGTGATTACACTCAACCGAAGTTGATCGGCAGGTGCACAGTACCCGATGTCCTTAGGCACCCGCTCATCATTAGGCAGAGAGACAGAATGGCAATCTGCCTATGTAAACAAGGCAGACCACGTTCTAAGAGGAGGGAAGGGATGGAATTTGCGTCCCTGTGAAGCGAGGAATAAATTCCATCTGTTCCCCTAGTAAAAGCACCTCACACTGGCTAGGCACAGAGTTAAACCTTTGATCACCCCTAATGCTAACCCCTTCACAGCCAGTGTCATTAGTACAGTGTCAGTGCATATATTTTAGAACTGATCATTGTATTAGTGTCACTGGTCCCCAAAAAGTGTCAGGTAGTGTCAGAATGTCCACTGCAATATTGCAGTTCCACTATAAATCGCTGATCGCTGCTATTCCTATTAAAAAAATATATATCCCATAGTTTGTAGATGCTATACATTTTGCATAAATCAATCTATATATACTTATTTGAATTTTGTTTTCCAAAAATATGTAGTAGAATACATATTGGCCTAAATTGATGAAGAAATTTTTTTTTTTTTTTTTTCAATTTTTTAATTGGATAGGTTACATACATAGTTGCATAGTAAGTCATGTTGAAAAGAGTCCACCGAGTTCAACCAAAACAAAATACAATCCCATATACACAATCCTTCACCTAAAGTTGATCCAGAGGAAGATGAAAAACCCCAGCAAAGCAATTTGCTACAGCAGAGGAAAAAAAATCCTTTCTGTTCCCTCCAAAGGCAATCAGATTTTTAGGCCTTTAGCACCTGAAAAACGCCCCAGTGTGAAACGGGTCTTATTGTGAAACCTTTCCGTATTTGGAGATGAATCCTTTTTTCCTCTAGAAGTAGAGAGTGCACCCCTGTCCTCTGTGATGACCGTAAAGTGAATAAGTCAACACCAAGTTCACAATATGGACCACTTATTTATACAATTTGATAAAATCCCCCTTAATCTCCTGTTCTTAAAAAGAGAATACATTCAATTCCTCTCATCTTTCCTCATTGCTAAGTTCTTCCATGCCTCTTACCAGTTTGGTTGCCCTTCTCAGCAGTTTCTCCAGTTTCCTGATATCCTTTTTGAGAACTGGTGCCCAGAACTGAACTACATTCCAGATGTGGTCTTACTAATGATTTGTACAAAATGATATCTAACTCTCTGGAATCCATACCTCTCTTAATACAAGAAAGGACTTTGCTCGCTTTGGAAACCGCAGTTTGGCATTGCATGCCATTATTGAGCTTATGATCTACCAAAACCCCCAGATCCTTCTCCATTGCAGCAGAAAGTAATATATAAATATATATATATATATATATATATATATATATATATAAGAAGGCCAGTATGGTGGCCTGAGTTTATGGGCGGAGCCCGGAGGGTATTTAAGCAGCCCACTCACACATGCTCTTTGTCGGTTCAGTGTGCAGTACTACACGTCACTGGGCCGACTCCTCCCAGCTCACCTCTTGTCCGTGAGTCTGCGCATTCAATCGCATTCGACATCGCAAGTGCATTGCGGCTTCTCCGTTCATGGTCTTCGGTGGCGGTTCCCGCTTACTGTCGCAGGTTGTATTCAAACCTTTTGTATCATGTGCAATCTTGCAATTCGTTATGCTTTCTATCCTGCATTTCTTTTGTAAAAATCTGCCTCTGAGTTATTGTTGCTCATGTTCTAACATCTTAGTTACAAGCTTGGTACATTTGTAACTTCCTCCTGCCAAACAAACTATTTATTTGTATATTCATATTTGTGTCCATGCTTGCTGTCTCATTCATTTGGAGATTAGCATATATTCTTTGTATGGGTTCTTTGGCAGATTGAGGTGGTAATTGAACTCACCTGCTGCCTTGTCTGCACTTGATAAGCCTGGGGGGATGGGTGGCTGGTAGCATACACTCTACAACCAATTCACAGCAGATCTGTTCAACACTCCTTACTTCCGATTCGTATCGGATTTGTTTCATGCATTTTACAACCGTTTTTGTATCAGTCATTTCTCTTTATAACCGTTTTGTATCAGATACATTGCATACTTTCCACCATTGCCATTCTATGTTTCCCCCATGCCGTGCGTTCTAGTTTCCGCAGCGGAACTTACGAATTGTTTACCAAAGTTATTGCCTGTGCGTCATGCATGGCGCCACACCACACCACGCCACACTCTTCGGATGTGTTGCACATCCACTCCAGTCCAAGCAAACCCAGTTGCATGTTCATTGTCCCAGGTAGGATTCGTTAGCTTGTTTGTCATGTCAAAATTCGTGGCCACTCATGGTGTCACCCGCATCATGTTCGGTTCCCACAGTGGAGCTTATAAAATATTCGTACGCACTTCTCGTGTTCTATTTTCTACACCAAACCTTGTTGTTTTGCCCCATGCATGGCATCCCTACACCTTTCCTACATGTTTCACTCCAGCCACAGTCCGCCGCAAACTCACTCGCATGGCCCACTGTCGCAAGTAAAATTTGTTATTAAATTCTTTATGTCCTATCAATTTGCTACTATTCGTTGTCTCCCATATCGTTTGGATACAGAACCTACGATTCATACAGGCATTGTCCTTCTACCCTATACTGCTTGCTTAAGGTACAAACAAATCAGGTGTTTCTATCCTTTCTCAGTAACCCAATTCTTATTGATTGAGACCTTGCAACCATGCAAATCATCTCAGCAGCCTGACACCCTTGTTAAGACCCTTGCAACACATGACCTTTACAAAACGCAAAATAAAATATATATAAAAATGCAAAAAAAAACCCTGCAAAAAAAAAACTTTTCCACCACGCAATCTCAGCCCCTCGGCAACCTGACACCTGTTGAGACCATTGCAACCATGCAAAATCGTCTCAGCAGCCTGACACCCTTGTTGAGACCCTTGCAAACGCAATATCGTCTCAGCAGCCCTATACTCATTGAGATCCTTGCAACCAGCAAAAATCATCCCAGCAGCCTGACACCCTTGTTAAGACCCTTGCAACACATGACCTTTACAAAACGCAAAAAAAAAAAAATATATAAAAACGCAAAAAAAAAAACGCAAATATATATAAAAATAAATAAAAAACATTGCCACCACGCAATCTAAGCCCCTCAGCAGCCTGACACCCTTGTTGAGACCCTTGCAAACGCAATATCGTCTCAGCAGCCCCACACTCATTGAGATCCTTGCAACCACGCAAAATCATCGACAGCAGCCTGACACCCTTCTTAAGACCCTTGCGGCACATGACCTTTACAAAACGCAAAATAAAAAATATATATAAAACGCAAAAAAAAAAAACGTTGCCACCACGCAATCTCAGCCCCCCGGCAACCTGACACCTGTTGAGACCGCTGCAACTACACAAAATCGTCTCAACAGCCTGACACCCTTGTTGAGGCCCTTGCAAACACAATTCCGTCTCAGCAGCCCCACACTCATCGAGACCCTTGAAACCACACAAAATCATCTCAGCAGCCTGACACCCTTGTTAAGACCCTTGCAATACAAGGCCCTTACAAAAACGCAAAAAATATATATATATATATTTATATATATAAAAAAAAAAAAACTTTGCCACCATGCAACCTCGGCCCAGCAACCTGACACCTGTTGAGACCATTGCAACCACGCAAAATCGTCTCAGGAGCCCTACATTCATCAAGGCCCTTGCAACCACGCAAAACCGTCTCAGCAGCGTGACACCCATGTTGAGACCCTTGCAAACGCAATACCATCTCAGCAGCCCCACATTCATCAAGGCCCTTGCAACCACGCAATACCGTCTCGGCAGCCTCACACCATTGTTGAGACCCTTGCAAACGCAATACCGTCTCAGCAGCCCCACATTCATCAAGGCCCTTGCAACCACGCAATACCGTCTCGGCAGCCTCACACTATTGTTGAGACCCTTGCAAACGCAATACCGTCTCAGCAGCCCCACACTCATCGAGAGCCTTGCAACCACGCAATACCGTCTCGGCAACCTCCCACTCATCAAAGACCTTTGTGACCACGCAGTCTCGCCCCAGCAACATGGCATTCATTGAGACCCTTGCAGCCAGAAAAATTGGTGTTTTTCAGCCGCCCCTGATCTCTCCTCTATGTTATCTAATCAGTACGTCTACACAGGATCCCCAATCACTCCTCTATGTTATCTTATCAGTACATGTACACAGGATCATTTATAGTCATTTCTAGGCAGTTGAGTTCAGAAACCTTCTCGAAAAAAAAATGGGTTCAGACGGATGTTCAAAGGCATTCGAAACGCCAATGCCTGTAACAGCTTGTAAACACAGCCAGATGTGGTAACTCATGTTTACCAGCGTTACATTCACAGTCGTTTTCATAAAAAAAAAAGAAAAAAGGGGGGAATATTGTCTCAGCAACTTGACACTCATTTGAGACCCTTGCAAAATGTCATCTCAGCTAACTCAAACTCGTCTACACCTTTGCAACCACACAATCTCGTCTCAGCAACCTAACGCCCGTTTCAGACCTTTGCAGCTATACAAAGTGGTCTACCCCCACCTAGTCAGCATAACTTACATCTTTTATTACTATTCATTTGTATATTTGATTTTATGGCTTCTATATATTACATTGGTCTTGCTTGATATCCAGCCAGCAGACCATATACCACAGTCCATTTACATTATTATGCTTTTTATATTTTTTGTAGATATCTTCATGATTACACCATTATCTTCCATTCCACCATCCACGGGTTCTCCTACCCCGTCGAGGTTAGGCCCTCCTGAGGGTTTCCTTCCACATCCATTTTGGGAATACACCGCCTCAGCTCCCGGTACTGGTGTCCTGCCCGGACATTATACAGCCCATCTCACTACCAATCAAATTCTTGGATTACTTGTAAGTCTTGGGACAGACCTTTTATAGGATGCCCCACACCGGTTTTTACTGTTTTTACTTCTGCCCCCTTTTACATACACTTTTTCAGTTTATTCAAGACCCTATACCAACAGCCTATATTTTACTAATTTCAGATACACTTTAGCATCAGCTCCTGAAGAGTGCAGTTGCACGAAACGCGTCGAGCTATTCCGATGCTATCAGTAATTACTACATGGGATCTGTTCATGATTTTTAATGTATTATGCTGTAACAACCATGATATGTATTTAGCTATCATGTGATATATGGATCAATCTGTCTGACTTTTTGTATATTATTACCAAATATTGCAATGTTTTCATGCTCTATTGTATCATATATATATATATATTATTAAATATCAGTATTATGTATTATTGTCTTGTGTGCTGAGTATAGAGATTCAGCTAGTGCAGCTCTAATATGTATTCTATTGGTCAGACATCTATTGCCCGGTATCACTCACCCAGGTGTATGTTTCATACAAAGTCCCAACTTTCTTCCAAATCTATTGTGATACAGGGATGGAGACGTATGACCTACAAGTCCTATGCCTCATTTAAAGTCCCAAAACTCCCGTACTCCCATCCCTCCCTTTTCCGCTCTCCCCTATTATGTCTTCTGTAGACATGTTCCAGGCAAATGCAAAATCGCAGCTGATGCTCTGTCCCATTCCAACCTTACTTTGTTTTTCCAGCAAGAGCCTGGAGGTGACCCAATAACCATCCCTGTCCCACCCTGGTCATTGCTGACAATGGATTGAAGTAGCATCTCACCAACTCAACCCAGCTTATTAACCACTCCTTGGCACGCAACACACTGAAGGCCTATCGCACTGCTTGGAACACTAACTGCTAATTTTTGGCCACTTGCCTTTGGAGCAGCAATAGGCAACGTTAGACACGTCCTAGCCTTCATATCGTATTGCCACACGCAGCTGACCCTTTCTCACAATACTATCACGCCATATCTAGATGGCGTCCAGCATTTCCTGTCCCTGCAGGACCCCAGTAAACTGTCAGTATTCTCGAGTACATGCAGTCAAGTCCCTTCTACAGAGCATACAGAAGCACCAACCTGTAGTCAGTGGCGAGCGCCTACCTTTCAAGAGTGCCCTCTTTAGGGACATGTCTGAAATCCTTACTCGTTCCCCATTTAGGGCCTTGCCCAGCATAGTCATCCAAGCAGCCATCTACCAGGCCTTCTACGGTTCCCTCCAACCTAGTGAATTTACAGTCAGTGGCTCCGGCAGTCAGACACTGCTCCGACGCCACCCTACTCGCTTTCGAACCACTACACTGTCACAGTCTGCAAACGCAACAAACCAGCCCCGGGGGTTGACATCAACCTTTTTCAGACTAACAATGCCTGACACCCAGTGACGGTGCTCGACCGACTACTGCTCCATCTACCCAGCCAATCTGATGGTAGCTTGTTGCTACCCTTTCTAAACCAGCTCCCTGAGTGGCAGACAGTTGTCAAGCATGTCAGAATCCTAAGCAACTTGGGCTTCAAATCCCAGTCGGTTCTCTGGACATTCTTTGCGAATTAGAGCAACCTCAACTGCCTCCCAACAGGGAGTACCAGACCACGTAATCGAGATACCAGGCTGCTGGGAAGTCTCCTTTTTTTGACACATACATCCCAAATACTCAGGAAGGAATGGCACAAGCCTTTACCAAGCTGGCTCAATAAATACAAGAAATCAATATAAGCTATTTCCCTATCTGAGTCTTTTGCCCCCTTTTCTTGGCATACTGACCAGACCACCAAGGCACACTTCAGGTCTATCTATCTTGTATGTCTTGTCGCGTGTTTATGTGATCCACATCACTCTCGGTCAGAGGGCCACGACCATGAATAAGAAGGCCAGTATGGTGGCCTGAGTTTATGTGAGGAGCCCGGAGGGTATTTAAGCAGCCCACTCACACATGCTCTTTGTCGGTTCAGTGTGCAGTACTACACGTCACTGGGCCGACTCTTCCCAGCTCACCTCATGTCCGTGAGTCTGCGCATTCAATCGCATTCGACACCCTCCCACCCTTCCCTTTTTCAGGGCACTTCTCAGCATATCCTTCTTCAACAACTACCCATTACTTACTTTGGGTATGCCCCCTTTTCTTGGCATACTGACCAGACCACCAAGGCACACTTCAGGTCTATCTATGTTGTAAGTCTTGTCGCGTGTTTATGTGATCCACATCACTCTCGGTCAGAGGGCCACGACCATAAATATATATATATATATATATATATATATATATATATATATTATTTTTTATTTTTATTGTCTGTAAAAACCACAGAGGTGAACAAATGCCACCAAAAGAAAGCTCTATTTGTGGGGAAAAAAAGGACATACATTTTTTTGGGGTATGGCGTTGCGTGACCGCACAATTGTCAGTTAAAATAGCGCAGTGCCCTAAATCTTCCAGAGGTCAAGTGGTTGATCTAAAGCGGTTAAGCTAGCAAAAGTTTTTCAGGAAGCAAAACTTTTTAAAAATGCTGTTGTCCAGTATTATCCAATCATAGGAAAAGCAAATTCCTGTTCACTTTGAATACCTAATCCTGTGCACTTTTTTTTACAGAATTGGATAATAGAAATTAATTTTCACATAATTTTTGGGTGAAGATTCTCAACACTTTTAGTATATCAGCCCTGTTCTCTTTCATTGTTCTGAGTGCTCTGCACTGGGGAAAGGTGATATTTTATTGGATGGTATGAGTTAGTAAAGGGCATGCTACCGATGGGGCAAACTGAGGTAACCACTTCAGTCAGTACTCTGTGGGGGGCAGCACAGAGTGTCCATACTGGGAGGTCATACTGAGCTTTGAATGCTTCATGGATAATTACCAGCTGAGCCGCAACTCAGCTGGCAATTAGCCTAGGCATGAAACTGAATGTTGCTTTTTTTCCTGCCTAAATAAAACCTTGGGTGTATGGTCAGATGTCATCTGCAGTGTTGTACATTTTAGTTGCAAATAGCCCGCATATGTTATTTGTGTTTGAATTTTATCCATATAAATCGGATTTAGATAAATATTTCCCTGGTTGTTCTGGAAATGATGGTATGTGTATTCCTTGGCACACGATGACTTGACTGTTTACCAATAAAAGTGTAAATATCAGTGTCTAAAGGACTGTGACTCATGTATAATTGCAAAGACTTTACTTTGCCAATAAACAGAGAAAATATATGTTGCTTACAGTAAATGGAAGGTATTTTATGTTGGATTTATTACTCTGAATACATGCATTTTCAGCAATACAGATGTTGCAAAATGTGTAGTTTTAAATGGATATGTAGCTAAAGTGTTTCTAAACCCACAGCAGTAAAATCAGTCTGTATATGCGGTAAAGTATGATTGTTATACTCACTGTGGAACCTAGGGGGTTAATCCTCTGCATTGTGTAAAACGGCTGTTTGATCCTGTCTTCTCCTACTTCCACTTTCCCCAATCAATTTCCTGATAAGGCAGAGCCTTGGGAGCACTCTGCATATGCTCAGTTGTGTGTTCTTGCTAGAGAGGGTTTTTTTTTTTTTGGAAGGGTGCATGTGATCAGCACAGGGCCAATCATCAGTGATCGGACAGAGGTCAGGGGTGCCCCAAAGCATCCACTTCCCATGTTGAGGGCATTTGGCCTGGTACAATCCAGGAGGGGGGCGCTGGCTCGTCCCCACCCCTTTCTTGACCGGCCAGGCTACGTGCTTGGATAAGGGTCTGGTATAGTTTGGGGTTTTTCCCTTCCCCTTAAAAACTATACCAGATCGAAGAGCCTGGTATGCTGTTGGAGGGGGAGCCCATGCTTTTTTTTTATTTGGCGTGGAGTTCCCCCTCAAGATCATCAGAGCACATGTCGCATGCCAAAGTCGGACCAGGGAAGACGGCGATCCGACTATGATCCGACTTCTGTGATATTCAATGGGCTGAAGTAGGATCAAACTAAAGTAGTGAAAGGAAGCATTTTTAAATTCGCACCGATTAAGACAGTTCGCATAGGAAAACATTGATTTTCACACGTCATGCGACATGAGCTCCCAATGTCGGAGCGTTTGTCGTACCAGTGTGAACCCAGCCTTAGTCAAAAGTTTTTTTTTGTTCTAACCACTTGAAGACCAGACATTTTTTGTCACTTTTGGTTTTACAAATACATTTTACTATACATAGGCGACATTCTGACCTGTTAGTGGGTCCTAAGGACAGGAGTTGAGAACCACTGCTTTACAGGCTACCAATTTATATCTACAGAGGAGGTTTAGTGCTAGAATTACTACCCATGATCTGATAGTTACATAGTTAGTCAGTTTGAAAAAAGACAAATGTCCATCCAGTACCACCATAAAAAAAATAAAAAAAAATATTGTACAATCCCATATACCCAATTCTATATCTACAGTTGATCCAGAGGAAGGCAAAAAACCCCAGCAGAGCATGATCCAATTTGCTACAGCAGGGGAAAAAAGTTCCTTCCTGATCCCCCCGAGAGGCAATCGGATTTTACCTGGATCAACTTTACTTATAAATGCTAGTATGTTAGTTATTTTATGTACATTCAGGAAAGTATCCAGACCTTTCGTAAAGCAATCTACTGAGCTGGCCAGAACCACCTCTGGAGGGAGTCTGTTCCACATTTTCACAGCTCTTACTGTGAAGAAACCTTTCCTCACATGTATGGGACGATCGCTCTTTGTGTGCCTGAGTGACCGACTTACACGGTTGCCTTTGCATGCTAGCACGGGGCGGACAGGGTCACTTAATTATTCTTTGGATTTATTATATATATATTTTTTTTTACACTGTTTTAAATTTTTATGACTTTTATTGCTTATATAAGGAATGTAAACATTATTGTGACAGCAATAGGCATCCGACAGGTACTCTTTATGGAGGGATCTTGAATCAATAAGACCCCTAAAACCCTCCTTTGCACTTGAAAGCATTCAAAACACCAAAATCTGCAAATCTCCCCAACAAGGACACAGACTGAAATAAAAACATATCAGAAGATCCAATCCTTTCCCACTCTATTCAAAACTGAATAAAAGGTTTTTATTTATTTTATTCCCATCAGCTATAATAATAGTACCAACTTCCCTCCATTCAATCTTCGCACGTACAATCAAATTTTTATAGCTGAAATTGTGGTTTTTGGAAAAGGTTAAATGCATCATCCTTGTGGTTATAGAAAACAAATGGCAATGTAACAATTTTATTCAAGCACAGTTACCTTATGTTAAAAATATAAGGAACTCCAGACATTTAAATTAGTTCCAGACTAAAAATGTGGTCTGAAGGTCTTATCGCTGGCTTTCACTGTGTCTGCCATGAAACAAAATTATTATGGCAGCTGGCAATGAAAACATTGTGTTTTTGGAAGTATGTCAGTAATTCTGCAAAATAAACAAAACTCCGGCTTTTCACAAACAATGAAATAGGATCACGACTAAAAGCAAATATGCTGCGGGGAGGTTTTTATTATTTGCCTCAAAAACAAGAACGATAACATATTTCTTGTATGAAACACCCTACAACCAACTTTGTAAAATGGGTACAAGGATTCTTTTAGTGGCAACATTTTTTTAACCACTTGCTGACCACTCCATAGCAGATTTACTGCTACAGGGCGGTCACTCTGTGCAGGATGTAAGCGGCGGAATTAGCGTGGCTTTATTCTAGAGGGAAACACACTGCGTGGTATTGTAAATGAAGTAACGTTAATTGCAGGATAAGCAGCAGAGACAAATTATATTTACAAAAAAAAAAAAATATCCAACTGTCCCTGATTTTGAGGGACTATCTCTGATTTGGAACAAAGTCCCTCACTCCTCATTTGTCCTTCATTTTGGTCTGATCTATATAGTCATAGTATATAGAATGCACTCTTTATCTATCAGTGCTAAACCTTTCATCCAACTTTGAACTTGTTGAATTTTTAAATTCCAAAAGCCAATACAGGTAAAACTGGAAAAATTTGAATATTGTGCAAAAGTTCATTTTTTTCACAAATGCAACTTAAAAGGTGAAACTAATATATGAGATAGACTCATTACATGCAAATCAAGATAGTTCAAGCCGCGATTTGTCATAATTGTGATGATTATGGCTTACAGCCACAAAACCTAATCCACAATTTCAGAAAATTTGAATATTACATGCAATCAATAACACAAAAAATGTACGTAGAACAATATCGGACCTCTAAAAAGTATAAGCATTGCATATGTACTCAGTACTTGGTTTGGGCCCCTTTTGCAGCAATTGCTGCCTCAATGCTGCGTGGCATGGAAGCTATCAGCCTGTGGCACTGCTGAGGTGTTATGGAAGACCAGGATGCTTCAATATCGGCCTTCACCTCTTCTGCATTGTTCGGTCTCATCTTTCTCTTGGCAATGCCCCATAGATTCTCTATGGGGTTTAGGTCAGGTGAGTTTGCTGGCCAATCAAGCACAGTAATCCCACAGTCATTGAACCAAGTTTTGGTGCCAAGTCCTGCTGGAAAATTAAGTCAGCGTCCCCATAGAGCTCGCCTGCGGAGGGAAGCATGAAGTGCTCCAAAATCTCCTGGTAGACGGCTGCGTTGACCCAGGACTTAATGAAGCACAGTGGACCAACACCAGCAGATGACAAGACTCCCCAAATCACCACAGACTGTGGAAACTTCACACTGGACTTCAAGCATCTTGCAGTGTGTGCCTCTCCATTCTTCATCCATACTCTGGGTCCTTGGTTTTCAAAGGAGATGCAAAATTTGCTCTCATGAGAAAAGATGACTTTGGACCACTGAGCAACAGACCAGGTCTTTTTTTCTTTAGCGCAGGTAAGACGCTTCTGACGTTGTTTGTTGTTCAGGAGTAGCATTTTCATGCTTGCCTCTGCGCGCTGATCCGGTGTAGCGTAAAAGAGATACGCTATGTCTGCATTAATATGCACCGAGGTATGTGAATCCGGGCCATGGTCTTTTATTCATAATTTTTTTACATTTATTTTAATTTTTTCTTCTATACAGTCACATCACATATGTATCTGTTCCAGTTGTTTATTAGGCATATTTACATACTGTGGACGTCATTTGCTATTGCATTATTCCTTTTATTCCTTTATGTATCCACCTTTATACATCATATTTACAGCAATGTTCATTTATTAACTGTAACGTTGGATTTTTGGGTGTTTACTAGGGGTGCAACGGATCGTCACCGATCCGTGATCCGAACGGGTCACACCGTTCGGATCGGCACACCATGCGATCCGCGGAGCGCTCCGGAGCCTCGACCGTAGGAAAGTCCCCGGCTTAGGCCTAGCTGTGGAGCGGCGGCCATCTTGCTCCACCCCCGTGTGCTTGTCAGAGCACAGCGTGACACGCCTCCCTGCCTCAGCGCGCTCACTACAGACCCGGAACTGCCTGCAGACATGTGGTGACAGCATCGGTGAGCTCTGCACCTGCAGGTAGGAGCTACACCATCACCTGGGGAGCATGTCTGTACACCAGGGTGGAGGGGGGTGGATAGTGATTACGCTTTGTGGTTACCAGTCACGTCGTGCACTATTCTGACATCTGTTGATGCCCTCAGTGCACGACATCGGGGGTGGCAGCCTCGGCGAGTTGCTGTCCTCTGCGTGAGGGTGGCTCCGCCCTTTCCCGTATTGTGGCGATGCTCTGTGTTAACACAGCGAGGGTTTGCACCACCTCCTTCATGTGTTGGCCAATAATGTGTGAGCTAGTCCCGCCCACCCTCTGACTGTAAGATGCCGTGTTTTTTCGGCTAGCACACTTCATGGCGTAGTCCCTCCCACATTGTAATTTTGAGTTTGTTTCCCGTTTCCTCTTCTCCCTGAGGCTACAGATAACGCAGGATATAGTTTTGTTTACACTACGGTTCTGTTTCCAGGGTGAGAGGACTTTAGATTGCTTTCTCTGTTCACTGATTGGCCCAAGTTGGCCACATGAGCACAGAGAACAATCAATGGGTTTTTCCACGTGGGTTCCACCTTGTGGAGGTTTAGACAATTTTAGTTCCTTTATGTTGAAGTTTATAATTGGTGTGAACTCCCCCATTGGCTTTCATTGGCTCCCAGATGGAGGCTTGGTGCCTCAATCATCACATGACAGGTTTCCCTCTAATCAGAGGAGAGGAGGTGACCAATGGGTAGAAACCATTCCAGCGGTTTTATTGGCTCTCAGATGGAGGCTTGGAGTCATAGTCATCACATGACAGGCTCCCCTCCAATCAGAGACTTTTTTATTCCGTACATTTATTGATCGGCCGTGATTGGTTGAGATAATGTGTATGTTATGTATATATATATATATATATATATATATATATATATATATATATATATATACATATGTGTAACGGTCACCACCGCTTACAACTTTCCATCCATCCACGACAAGCTTATCTGACACACTCCGACAATATTGCATACACGATCCATATCCTTTCCCAGAATAAGACGAGACAGAGCTCCGTTCTTGCTTCCTCCTGTCCCAGTCCTGTACCATTTTCTGGGGTTGTGCCAGTGGAGACTGAAGTCCCATCCACTACCCCAGGAACCCCCTCTTCTGTTAGTGAGGAGCAGAGGCCTATGACACTCTGCTCTGTTGCCAGCTCTTCCGCTGGGTTGATGTGAGTGGAGACCACAGTCCCATCCACTACCACAGTGTCCCCCTCTTCCGTTAGTGGAGAGCAGAGGTCCGTGACCCTCTGTTCTGTTGCCAGCTCTTCCGCTGTGTTGCTGTGGGTGGAGACCACAGTCCCATCCACTACCACAGGGTCCCCCTCTTCTGCTAGTTGGGAGCAGAGGCTTGGGGTATCCTGCTCTGTTGCCAGTGATTCAGCTGGGGGTAAACGCTTTACCACCTCAGCTCGTTGCTGGAGAGGGGGGCCAACCGCCCCGGCTCCCTGGAACTCCACACCATCCGCTTTGGCTTTAGGGATGAAAATCTTAAAAACAGCAAAATGTATTTGTCTCCTTTCAGTTGGTGCTGCTGTGACTTCTGCTGCTGCAGAACCTCTTTGCGCTAGCAAATGTGCATCCACAGCTGCTATAACCCGGTCTATGATCTCCGGTGGAGGGTTAGGACCATAATGTGCCAGTCTTAGTTCAACAGCCCGATAAAAACTTGCTTCTTCAGGTGTCCTTTCCGTTACGCTGGGCCTTTCCGCTACGCTGAGCCTTTCCGTTATGCTAGCCCTCTCCGCTCCATCCATTCGGACAAGTTCTGCCATAATGTCCCTTTTCTTATGGTTGCTGGCCGGTCTGCCCCGGCTCTCCAGTAAGTCCATGAGGGAAGAGAGCTTCATCCGTTCATACAGCGTCCCCATTGTCATGTGTCCTTGTAGCCGTCCTTCTGAAGATGGAATCATCCCACTGCTGCCACCAATGTAACGGTCACCACCGCTTACGACTTTCCATCCAACCACGACAAGCTTATCTGACACACTCCGACAATATTGCATACACGATCCATATCCTTTCCCAGAATAAGACGAGACAGAGCTCCGTTCTTGCTTTCAAAGATATGACAATTTATTAGTTTCCTTAGCTTGCTTATATCCAGTACAGCATAATACAGTTAATCACAGGACAATGCAATCTCCACCCCCCTTCACACCATGGGGGGCTTCAATCACACTCTAAAAGGCATTCAGGTAAGCTAACCATGTAGACCGGTCGGCACTGTATCTTCAATAGGGTTCAATTAACCTTGAATAATAACACAGAAATCTAGTTGAATAAGTTATCTATACAGCTTTATCACACAATGGCAGAGTCTTGTCAGAGTGGGTGCAATCCACACCTTCAGATATTTCAATAGCATATTATACAAAGGTATGACTCACTGGCTGGCTGACCTGAATTAACACCTTTCAAAAGCATGTGTGCCCAGATTGCATAGCTAACAGCTTTTGATATTTGAAGACATCCTGCAAGCATGAATTATTATTAATGTCCCTTATTAATGTCTTCTGTAACATATGAATTATGATTATTTGTCACCCTATGGCCCTAGTGGACATAAGGTGACCCTAGACATAGGAATATCTCAGTCTGTCACGATGCATTCCGTTACAATATGTAAATGCAATGTGGGGGAGCAGTTAGATGCCCCTGTAGATGTCCCTGAGGATGAAACGCTTAGGGAAGGTTCATCGCTCCCCACATTGCATAATTTTTATGTGATCACTTTTATTGTTTGTATGTTGGTTTTAATAAACATACTCCTTTTTTTTTTTACCTACACTATTGCAGTCCCTCTCTCCTTTTTTCTTCACATACCGTGTTGGGGTCCCAGCCAGAGTGAGGACCCCATTCAGTTGTCCACCCTTTCAGTTTGGTTGGGGTGTTGCGAGGTACATTTGGAGGTTTCCATTTGAGATCTTGGGTCCCTTCCACAGTTCTGACTACAGCTTGGTCGGAGTGTCACGAGGTCAATTTGGCGTTTTCATCAGTGAGTCTGAGTCCTGGTCACCATCTGGGCTGCATTCCCATTTGGATATTCACACTTATTAGATCTGTTGTCGCTGACATACAGGTCCTCCAGTTGCGGTAAGAATACCTATTTCTACTTGTCTAGAGAATATTTATTTCTGGATGCTCTTACATCAGTTTACTTATACTTGAAGATCACCACTTCACTGTAAATGTATTATTTTTGTTTTAGGACCCTGGCAGGGTTATTGGACTAGATTCATCTATATCCTCACGTCACGTTAGATTAATTTACCATTGTATGTTGACACATTGGATTTTAGATTTGATTTGATTGCTTATCCAAATGTTTTAGATATGTGTACTCTCATTTTCACATAGAGTTTTAGGGCTACATTTTCTTCCACTATTACCTCTGAATACTTGTCACATTCTTATGTAGCAGCTTTTTACACAATTTTTTGTTTATTCTTTATTTATCACTTATTTTTTCTCGTTAGCGCAATATTTTTAAATTTTCTTCTATTGTGACTCCCCATGCCTAGGTTTAGGTCAGGGTCTAATGTATTATTAAGGTCCCCGTGAGGTGTACTAGGCCATTAAATCATCCATAAATGCAACTGTACAGGAGGGTCAAACCTATACATCAATCAAGGTACACAACATTCTGGGTGAGGTTGGGAAGATTTGAGGTCTTGAGAAGAACAGGTGGCAGCTGGGGGCCTGGACAAAGTCGTGGAGGAATGTCAGGTCCCTGTAGTTGCTGTCTGTCAGTGTCTGGGTGTGCCTCTTTTCTTTCTATCCTTTCACATCCCCTAGATTTTTACAAGACCATTAAAAAAAAAAAAAACTTCATGCATGGGTTGAACGTTAACTCTTTTTTTTAGCCTGAGGGTGTATTTAGGTTGAAGTAGGGTTGTATTTTGCATAATTTTGTCATTTATGGATAATACAATTATGTTTCTTTGTATATAGCTCCATTTATGGTATTTTCAGAGAAAATACATTTTCTTTTTTTGTTATTTGCTGATGATAGCTTGTTGTTTTTGTTTATTTATGTATATATTCATGTATATATTTTTTTGTATGTATGTAAATACATTTTTATTATGTCATATGCTTGTAAGATTTTTACCAAACAAAAATGTACACTGTTAAACCCCCAATGTCTTCCCTACCCTCAAATGCAGCTGTTCAAACACAGCTCATGCTTAAATAGCTGCATCCTCAAACTACAATAGCTGAGTAATGACAGTTGTGACTCCAGAGGTGACATCGCGCAATATTCCTTTTGCCGAATATTCAAGTTATTCTGATTGGCTCTGATGCAAAAGAAGGGCGGAGAAGATAATCGCGCAATATTCCGTTCAAATTTATTTTTAAAACAGATCACATCCTAGTGATCTCCATCGACGTCTAAAAGCATTGCTGGTATGATTAGAGAGAGACCCTGGGCCGAGTAGCTGATGCGATTCTTTTATGTTGCCGAAAATTCGCAATGCGAATTTTCGGCAACATAAAAGAATCGCATCAGCTACTCGGCCCAGGGTCTCTCTCTAATCATACCAGCAATGCTTTTAGACGTCGATGGAGATCACTAGGATGTGATCTGTTTTAAAAATAAATTTGAAAAAATCAGAATATTCGCCATAGCGAATATTCGCCGCAATATTCGAGTTATTCGCGAATACTCGAATATGCAATATTCGTAGCGAATATTCGCAATGCGAATATTCGTGAGCAACACTATTAGTCACAGGAGGGATCAGGGAATCAATGTTTCCTTCAGTTACTCTTGCTCTCACTGTATGAGTAGTTCCCAGAGGCATAGCATGAATCTATCCATGGCCAACGCTGCCACCCCCATATTTAAGTGTCTGGCCCCTGTTTTGGCACTGGGCGCCTGAATCACAGTGGGGGGGGTGTTTTTGAGGCACCTGATTAGGCTTCAGAATAGGTGAACTGCGAGTGCCATGCTGGGAGCTCACAGTCCACCCAGGTGTGTTAGAAAGGAGAATTAATATTCACTTTCCTAACACAGAACCACCACTCCACAAGTGTGTGGGTCTGTTACCCGTCACCTGATTGGCTGCAATGATAGGCGCGGCTATTGGACGCCTATCAGGAGAAGAGGACGGGAGATGAGGACGGCAGGAGATGCATGAAGGACCACGCTTGTGGCCGTCACCCGCTGCCCCACTGAGACAGGGTAAGTGCCGAGCAAGCTGGCAGGGGGGATTCACAGTGGTAGCATTTGATGGCACACTGGCAGCAGTGTTTAAATCGGCACAGTGGCAGCATTTGATGGCACAGTGGCAGCATTTGATGGGCACAGTGGCAGCATTTGATGGGCACAGTGGCAGCATTTGATGGGCACAGTGGCAGCATTTGATGGGATCAGTGGTGGCGTTTGATGGCACAGTGGTGGCATTTGATGGGAACAGTGGTGGTGTTTGATGCCACAGTGGCAGCTTTTGATGGGCACAGTGGCTGTAAATGATGGGCACAGTGGCTGCAATTGATGGGCACAGTGGCTGCAATTTGGAGCACCAGCCACCACTGGTTTATATGTGCATTTATATATGTGTGTGTTTTTATGTGTGTGTGTTTTTACATGTATGTATGCACTTTTAATCCTGACCCCCTATATGTGTACAATCAGAAACTATTTTTTCTATAGTTCATAGTACCAGCAAAAAAATGCTGTGCCTCCGAAAAGCGATCCTTGCTCAGATGGATTTTCAGAGGCATTTGACAGCCGGTAAAGAGGCAATGGGGGTTATTTACGAAAGGCTAATCCACTTTGCACTACAAGTGCAAACTACAAGTGCAAATTGCACTTGAAATTGCACTGAAAGTGCACTTGGAAATGTAGTCGCTGTAAATCTGAGGGGCAGGTCTGAAATGAGAGGAAGCTCTGCTTATTTTATTATCCAATCATGCGCAAGCTAAAATGCTGTTTTTTATTTTCCTTGCATGTCCCCCTCGGATCTACAGCGACTGCACTTCCAAGTGCACTTTCAGTGCAATTTCAAGTGCACTTTGCACTTGTAGTTTGCGCTTGTAGTGCAAAGTGGATTTGGCTTTAGTAAATAACCCCCAATATGTTGCCTACTGACTGCCTGTATTAACCTCTTGAATGCATCATCACTATGTAGTGTAGCCCCATTCACCTAGGGGTATACTTCAAGGGTGCCCTGACTGGAAAAAGATTTGTGAAACACTGACATAGAGGAAACGATCCCCCCATTTTCCTCCTGCAGCCGCTGAATGTCTGCGGGAGGGAGAGGAAGAGAAGCAGGGGGAAATGGAGAAATCAGTTGCTTTATATGCAGCCATCCACATGTGACCGGGCCCTGTTCTGCCACCGGGCCTGGCGAATAGAGCTCTGTTCGGGGGATCAGGGGGGCTCTTCATGGTTTCTTGCATCGGGGCCCTGAAGGTTCTAGTTACGCCATTGAGGTCAGTGATTCAGAATGCATTGAAGCCAGACAAAATCAGGCAGGATTCAGAGTTATTCTCTAAAGTAGTAAGCTGCAAATAGGTTAGAGCTCTTGTGTCCTGGAAAATACAGCTAAGTATTTTAAATGGTTGCATTCGATCTAAGTATTACTTTGTAATTAATTGATTGACTTGATGGAAATGTGATGCTTAATGTCTGAACACTTTTTTCTTCTGTGCAGGTTTAAGGTGGAATCGGACATTAACTACAGTAAAGGAAAGTCAGGTCACAATGCTGCCATTGTTTAGTAAGGCTGTGTAAATCTCAGGGTGGTAGAGACAGAAATACAAGTAAAACACATACATGTATTCTAAATATATGCAGTGTTACATTTTTTGCTCTGCTTTAATAGTAAATACAGCACTATAAAAATATCACAACAGCATTCTGCAGTTAAAGATATCAATAAGAAGTGGCCATGAATGTGAAAAATGTTTATTTGGACAGTCAACTTATTCTGCAATTTTACCACCATTTTACAGTCATACCCCGCTTTTAAGTACACAATGAAGTTTATTTACTAATGCTGGAAATCGCAATATCAGGCTCACTTCTGCATAGAAACCAATGGGCTTCTAACCCCAGCTTGTTCAATTAAGCCTGGTAATAAAACCTGGAAGCTCATTGGTTTCTAGCAGGAAGTGAGCCTGATTTTGTGCTTTACAGCTTTAGTAAATAAACCCCATTGTGCACTTAAAAGTGGGGTATGCCTGTAAAAAGTTTCATTATATTTGAAATTCCTGGCAGTGGTACAAATCTAGCTGGAGCAAATACGCAGTGGGAGGATATGCTATTAAGCCTAACAAGCAGAAAATCACATAATTTTGAGTAGTCGTTTTTAAAGCAAACTCCAGCCTTCAGAACAAACCTTCTGTTTTGGATATTTTTATAGGAATGGCATTTCAGAAATTGTTTCATGCAGGACTAGATACAAAGAAATTTCTTGTAATAAATACACACAAGCTAAGTTTACTAAAATTATATTTTATTGTGGTGTGAAACAAGACAGTTGAATTCATATAATATGAAATACTTGACTGTATATTACTCTAGAACAGTGTTTCTCAACTGCCAGGCCCCAGACTGGTGTTGGACCACAATATTACTGTTACAAGGCCACAGTGACAGCAGTAGCTGTCAAACTAGAGCTTAGTGGGGGAAAACAGTCAGTGGCAGCATAGAGAGCCAAGACCAGGGGTCAAACAGGAGGTGTAGTGCTTTCATGTGGGTGGGGTGCCACGGATTTCATACTCCATGCCCTACATCTGATATTAGATAGTGCCCTGGGTCCTGAAGTTGTTTCCTCACTTCTCGGCTTTGATGTCACCTCCTGGCCACCCCCTCCCAATTCTCTGAACAGAACTTTAACCTTGGTAAAAGCATTGTTCCCTCCTCCAAGTTCACTATGCATCTGGCCATGCAGTCAAGGCAGTCTTTACTAAAGCTAAAAAATCTAAACTTTTTCATCCATCAGTGTAAGGGGGGCACACTGACCACAAGTGTAAGGGAATACACCGACCATTAGTGTAAGAGGACAAATTAAGAACTGACTACCAATATAAGGGGACACACTGAACACCAATGAAAGGGGGTATACAGACTAGTAATATAAAGGGGAATGCTGATAACTGACCACCAGTGTAATGGAGGACCCTGAGCACTGCCCACCAATTAAGGGAACACACTGTTCACTGTAGGGGGGCACACAGGGAACTGGCTAATTGTGTACGTTGTAAGGGGGATGTTCCTTTACTAACACATATACTGGACTGTAGTACCAACCACATGGAACTACTATCAAACTGTTGATTTGTAATCTATTTTTCGTATTTTTGTAAAAGCTCTCATAAGTCACCAAATTTCTGCCTTGTTGACTGTATCTTTAAGTGAAGTGAAATATTAAATGTAAGGGAATTCCAAATGCACTGCACCTGATTGGTCACGGAGCTAGTAGTAGTTGTGAAAAGTGCTTGCCCCCCTGTGATTCAAGTAGCTCCCCCACAGTAAATCACACACAATGTGGCCTGGGTCCTTATGTACCATGGGTCTCAGGCATTCAGTTAGACCCTGGAGCCTTAACCTGTAAGCTTAATTTGCAAAGTATTGTGTAATAATGAGCACCAGACCCCTAGGGAGTTGCACAGATTAGGAGCAGTAGAGATTATGGTCTAGGAGCCCCCAATGTACACAAGAAGAGCAGTGTTTGTGAGCTTCAGCAAATCTGGAATGGAACATATACTACATTGAATTTTGAATGCTTTGGTTGGTTAGCTAGGGGGAACTTACAAGGGGACACATTGAGTACTGTTGACCAATAAAGGGGACACACACCAAGAGAACACCACCATTAAACTAAGCTCTGATTTCCAGTGTAAAGTGTACACTTAGTACCAGTGTATGGGGACATACTGGGTAAATGTAGCACACTGACCACAACATAAGGGGTCACTTACATGTACTCCTGATCACTGCACTCTGCAAGCTGTGTTGGCAATTACATATGAATGACCCATACACTCTGACTGTTGCATGGATGCGTGAAGTATGTTGTACATTACATAGTTCTGACTGCTGCAACGTATACTTACATAATTCTATCAAATCCAATCCTATCAATCTACATAATCTTATCTATCATAATCCTGGAGCATGGAAGCTTTTGGGGCCCTGGCCTCACAAAGGTTGGGAGCCACTGCTCTAGAGCAACAAGTAAAACTGTATAGCTCCCTAGATCAACCAATCAAAATGTCAGGCAAGTAAAAGATCATTTCTGATTGGCTGCATGGTTGGATATTCTTATAAAATGTGTCTTTTCAAAGACAAGTGTGCAATCAAGTCAAAAGATTTGATATACTGAAGAAGTAGAAAGTTTACCAGTTTTGATTTCAAATACTTGAATCATGTGTCGGTATATTTAGAAAAATTCAATTTTTTCTGCCACAATCATGGCAGCATACATGTTTGTAAGCTCCACTTCTTCTTATCCAAGTGGACTGACTGCCTTGGCCACCCAGGAGCCCACATAATTTTTCCTGTCAATTAACCTTTGTTCTTTTTGCCCTTACCTGCCCGATTTCTTGTGGACTGATATTAAGTTCTATCCCCATTGTTCAGCCTCTAAAAGTCACTTTATATTGGAAGCCCTGTTGTGGTGGTCTTGGGGGTCCAGCACATGATTTATTCAAAAGGTCTCTACTTACATGGCTGTAGGTCCTGGAATCCTTGATTTGTCTATTGCTTTACATTCCTGGTTCATTACAGTTCTCCCTTTTTGTAGCTGTTTCTCTGTTACTTCCCCTCTCACTGTCCCTAGGGCAGTGGGGATGCCTCTTCCAAGATGGATACGATGTCATAATATGAAATCACTTCCAAGAGGCAAAGCCTGATGCAAGTGCTATCCCAGCATTATTTTTGGCTCTGTAGGCGCTACTTGATGGGGGTATAGTTGGCAGTAGTGTCCTGGCAAAGCTTCTAGGGACCTTACTATGGTCCTTCCTATTGGTCCTACCTACCTATTATTATTCTAGTACACCCCTTATGTTTCAGGGATGCCTTTGTGGCTTATGTCACTTTTGGTTTCGGTCCACAGCCCACATCCTTATCAGCACTGAACCAGGCTTTCGCAAATCACACATCATAAATCATGCAGAAGGTCATCCACAAGGTCAAGGGAGCACCGTGGTAGTCATTGTTCATTTCACTACATTCATTCCAGTTCCCATCAGAGTAATCCTTGAGACGGGTAGTGTGGGGTGAGTAGTCAGCTGGTGTTGCCACAGAAATTGATGTGCTAATCATGTTTTGGAATGATCTTGTGGACAGGATCAGGAAAAGGCAGAAGTAGATGCCATGATTAGACAGACAGTGCAGAAGTCCATTCAAGGTCTTTCTATCACCCAATGTCTACAATAGCAGAACCAGTTCTGTCTCCCTACTCTCAGCCTTCCATCTCTTTAGCCAAACTGAGAAAAGATACATCAGCTTCATTAGAGGAATAGTCAAGAGAGTGGCCTGTGGTGGGCTTCAAATTTGTGATTGTGCGGCTTTTTATTAAGACTGCCAATTAAGCTATCCAATGACATGAGCCATTTAAGATAAGGGAGCTAATGTTGGAGGAATAAGGGAAGATGATATTCCTTCTTTGAATAATGCTCCCCTTGACGACACTTCAGGTATGCAGTTGGCACGCCATGTCACTCATAGCTAGGATGATAGACTTGGACTTTAAAAAAGCCTAGACAACTGTGGACAGTGTGTGTATGTCAACAACAGACCTGACCTTGGTCGCAAATGCCATTAGAGTATAGTCAAAAAATATCTGGGCAGCTCTCAAAGCCAATGTACAGCAGAACGTACAGACTGTTTCTCCAGTCCTTAATGTTGTGAAATATTTTTCTGTATGTCCCACCCTTGTTTTAATTGCTACATCCCACTAGTATGCTGCCATGATTGTGCCCAGAAACTTAGAAAATTGTATATCTACTTGTTTTATTGATCATTTTCCTTTTCTAGCACATAGACATGGCAGCATAGGGGCCTCATCCTTGTTTGCAGTTTGTATCATGACCAGAATGCGGGCACCAGGGGTGGGGCTTACATATACAGGGTAGTAATTCTATTTTAACCTGCATAGCAATGGGGGAGTGCAGGAAATATTATTATAGGTGAGTCAAGTCGAAGACTTTAAAAATAATGAATATGTAAGTACAAAATGGAAATGTGTTGCTACTGTATGCCCAGTGCCGTTAATTGTCAAAATCCAGAATCAGCCTTTTAGGATAATTAAGATTAATAAAGTTTTCATGTCTGATAATGTTCATAAAAAATGTAATAAAATAAAAAAACACTAAAATCCCTTGGTCAATAGCTTTCATTCTGATTTGATAACAATAAAACTATAAAGAAACTGTAAAAATATTATGTGGCATAAAGTCAGAGAATTTCACTAATGCTTGAGACACCTACTCTCTTCTGTTAGCAATACATGTGCCAGACATCAAGAGACCTAAGCAAACAATGTTCTCATTATCCTTCATTATTTTCTGTAGCAAGCATTGCTGACTCAGTGTGTTAACAATAGGCAGCTGCACATAGAGTAGACATGAGAATGTGTCAAACGTCTTTTATAAAATCCTTTAAAGCAGCTGGATAAAAAAACTCCATACTTCACAGCTTTTGAACACTTGCAGAAGGGGCGAATGTGAAATGTAACCAAATGAATAGCAAGTGAAGTGGAAAAACAACACTTCATATAGGTCATTTATTCTTGCTTCCAAAGATGTTTTCTTAATTAATTCAGTATAAATTGATTCCACATGAGGTTAGTGAACAGACCGCAGTAAGTGAAGTTGAAATACACCTTTCTTTTTTCAAAAAGAAAGCTTAACATCATTTTGACTTGTGTGTTTTTTTATATATATATTTTAGGCATGTTTCAGTGACTGAAACAAGGACCATTACTATCAAATTGCACCTTTGTGTGCACTTTGCCAGCTGTCATTCTATACTGAGCAAAATCATAAATGCAACACTTTTGTGTTTGTCCCTATTTATCATGAGCTAAACTCTAAACTCAAAGATCTACGACTTTTTCTATGTATGCAAAAGGCATATTTCTCTCAAATATTGTTCACAAATCTGTCAAAGGCCCCTTTCACATGTATGGACCGTATGTCCGCTTTTTCATCCATCAGTTTGCAGATGAAAAAGGGACATACATTGGACCCTATGTGATTGCGGGTGTCAGAGGATAAACATCCGCTGACACCCGTAATCACCCGCCTCCGCAAATATCCGATTTTTCAGACGGAAGAAGATCCTATTTTTTCTTCAATCTGCGGATCGGATCGTATGAACACGGACACACGGTCCGTTTTCATCCGATCCCCTCATAGGGGAGAGAGGAAAAAAGACAGGGCGGTCCCTGCACAGTGTGTGGGGACCGCCCTGTCATCCGGAGCGATCCACACTGAGCTTACGGAGCACACGGAGGCGGATCATTACTGATCCGCCCCGTGTGAAAGGGCCCTAAATCTGTGTTAGTGAGCACTTCTCCTTTGCTGAGATAATCCATCCACCTCACAGGTGTGGTATATCAAGATGATTATTGCACAGGTGTGCCTTAGGCTGGCCACAATAAGGGGCCACTCTAAAATGTGCAGTTTTATCACATAGCACAATGCTACAGATGCTGCAAGTTTTGAGGAAGTGTGCAATTGGCATGCTGACTGCAGGAATGTCCACCAGAGCTGTTGCCCTTGAATTGAATGTTCATTTCTCTACCATAAGCTGTCTCCAAAGGCGTTTTAGAGAATTTGGCAGTACATCCAACCGGCCTCACAACTGCAGACCACCTGTAACCACACCAGCCCAGGACCTCCACATCCAGCATTTTCACCTCCAAGATCGTCTGAGACCAGCCACCCGGAAAGCTGCTGCAACAATCGGTTTGCATAACCAAAGAATTTCTGCACAAACTGTCAGAAACCGTCTCAGGGAAGTTCATCTGCATGCTCATTTTAAAAAAAAAAAACATGCTGCCATGTATATTTACCAACAGTGAAAGTGCATACATATTGAAACAATATTGAAACAATCAGAGCTGGAAACAATCAGAGCTGGAAAACTTCCATCAACATGGAAAATCTGTGTAACTTTTCTCTATGTGTTATGTGAGATAAAGAACTTGCTTCCTCAGGAAAGACAGAGATGGGTATGATTGTAAAATTTGCAAAAGACTTCCACAAATATATAATGGTGTAAAAGGTAAATGGATAAATGAAACAAGTGAGTTTTCCAAGTGTATACAAATGGCAAACCACACAGAGGCATCCGATGACCATCAAGATTCTCCCAAGGAGTTGTGGAATAGGGAGGAGACAGACGCTCACTATGCAAGCCCCCTAAGCAATAAGCAACCCAGAAGGGCACGGTTGGAAATAATCACGGGTCCTGGAACTTAGAAGATCCAGTAGCCACACAGCCATCAACATCCACACATCCTATTCCTAAGAACAAAGAGTTAGCAATCTGAACAGTACACTGAGCAACTATGGGCCAGATTCAGGTAGAGTTAGGCTGGAGTATCAGTGATACTTCAGCCTAACTCTCACTTTGAGCCGGCGTTTCTGTTTTCTGTAGTCAGAAAACAAGAAACGCCGGGTTGGAGTTCCTATACGAGCGGCGTAATTGTATTTCGCCGTCGTATCGGAACTGCAATTTTAAAAATGGTGCTCGGGGCGTTCCCGCTGATTAACGCCGAGAATATGCTAATCAGCGAGAAACGGCAATTCACGATCGTATTCGGCCCGACGCAGTGACTTTCCGACGTTTCCGTAAGAGATACGCGGCGTAAAGAAAAAACAGCCCCCTAGTGGAGTATCCTATGTTAAGTATGGCCGTCGTCATCGCGTCGAATAAAAAATTTTTCACGTCGTTTGCGTAAAACGTCCGTGAATGGGGATTGACGTCATTGACGTTCCCTGACAGAATTTGGAGCATGCTCACTGACAGTCGACGCATGGGCAATACGTTCGCCGCGGGATCGCGCCTAGTTATAATAATACACGCCCACTACCCGCCCAATTTGAATTCCGCCGGCTCATTTTCGCTACGCCGCCGCAACTTTAGGAGCAAGTGCTATGTGAATACAGTACTTGCTCCTAAAGTTTCGGCGGAGTAACGTAAATGAGAAACGTTACTCTAAAATAAAGATTCGCCCATCTACCTGAATCTGGCCCTATGAGTTTGCAACTTGGTGCCCCTTTAAAGTAGTATGGACCAATGTTGATGCATACACCAGTCTATAAGCCACAATATGATCAAATTACTAACATGGATAACTAAAGCTTGTGCTGGGCATAGGAGGAGTGCCTGGTAGGCATTAAAAGCCAGATTAGATTGCAAATATCAGTACCCAGAAAGGACAGGAACAATATCATTCATATCATTATTATATCATCATATCATTTAATTCATCATTAACTTGTCTCAGATATGATCTGTCTCTTCTGTATAGTCCAATAACACATAACCCAATTTAAGCTTCTGATGTTTAGCTGTCATTTTCTAGTGAAAGTTGGATTTGTGGTCTTCAGTAAGGCCAACTATAGAATGACAGAGGTCTTCCTAAGAATGATAAACTGGGAGACATCTACCCACTGGGTGCTTCTGCAGGTTCTCATACCATTTGTTTCATGAGTTTATGGGGCACATGTGTGTTTCCCTCTTACTTCTTATTCAGGTTAGGGATTTTTAGTTAATATTTCAGACCATAAAATATAACCTACAGACAGTTATAAATTACGTTTTTCAAACACATAGAAGTATTGGCTAATGATCTAAAAACCCTCCTTGTGCTGCAATAGAGGAATTTATTGAAAAACCCACTGCACTAAAAAGTTCTCACAACCACCAATCAGGTTCAAACCTACCTTGTAATGTTGAATGCGATTGATGATGAAACAGAAATCAATGAAAGATAAATATACACAGCACAGTCTTTACGACTTACATTCCAAATTACCAAGCTGCACGGCATTTTGAAGAACTTATATGTATATTATTTGAATGGCTTTTCTGTTGCTGGCAGAGATACAGTGTTTGCTGGAATAAATTGGAATCTCAACAATTGTAAGATGCCCTTCACCCTTTTATATCTAAACTGTGATTCCGAAAATTAAATAAATACAATATATGATGGAAAGATAGAAAAGGGTATTCCAAAATATGCTTTGGGAAATTCCTCATCTACAATCAATACACATGCGCCATAGTGATTGTGTAACAGCTGTTATTAAAATGCATTAGCTTTTTGACTAAAATAGGCAACAAAAGATTTGTCAGCACCATCAAGCACTTTATCCTCACTGCTTAAAAAGACCTTGTAAAACATGAACAGATATGATGGAGGTAAAATGCCATTATGGAAGTCCGACTGGCATAAAAAAATCAATAGGGAGGAAAATGTTATACATTGATTTTACTGTAGCATCATTTTTAAATAAGAGACACTTAAACTATTCCAGCTCTGACAAACTGCTTAAAGCTACCATTTGCGTTTTATGAAATATTAATTCTTTCATGGTGAATGTTGCACAACAAAGTAGCTTTAATACTGAGGGGAGGATTTATTTTAAGGCTTTGTGTAGAGTACTTCTATTTTAAAATCTGTGGGTTGGATTTCATCATGGTTGATTTAGAAATGTGCCTTCATTTAGGTGTGCAGTTATAAAGCCATGAATTAAACTTTCACACAACATCCTACAGGAGTCTGTTTGTAGTACAGAAACATTCCCACCAAGGGTGAAATTCTAAAAATAAAAAATATATAATAATAAAAATTAAAAAAACCTTGGTTCATAACCAGACAAATATTGCAAAAACTTCTCTGTAAATTTGCGCAAGGGTGACAAGCATTTAAAAATATATTTAAAATATAAATATATATAAACTAACTCATTAAAGCGGAGTTCCACCCAAAAAACTTCCGCTTATCCCACTCCTCACCCCCTTACATGCCACATTTGGCATGTAATTTTTTTGGGGGGGAGTGGGGGCTTCAGGAGGAGTGGGACTTCCTGTCCCACTTCCTCCTTCCGCAGAGGGGCTGGTAAGGCGATTAAGCTTAATCGCCTTATTGCAGCCCCTTCCTGTAGGCGATGGCCTAGGACACTGACAGTTCCTAGGCGATCGCCTGTCCAATGGGATGGCGCAGCGCCGGGCCGCGAGCGCATGCGCAGTGCCGCTCGCGCATGCGCAGTGGGTGCCCGGCCGTGAAGCCAAAAGCTGTCACGGCCGGATGCTCACAGTAGCAATGAGGATGCCGGCCGGGGAGGGGGGAGCGGAGCGGAGCCCCGGCCAGCGCGTCGCTGGAACGCTGGAGCAGGTAAGTGTATGTTTATTAAAAGCCAGCAGCTACACTTTTTGTAGCTGCTGACTTTTAATAAACATAACATTTGGCTGGAACACCCCTTTAACTAATTGTGTTTTCCTTTGTAACAAAGCACATATTTAAAGTGGTTGTAAACCTACAGTGTCTCACAAAAGTGAGTACACCTCTCACATTTTTGTAAATATTTTATTATATATTATTTTATTATATTTTATTATATCTTTTCAAGTGACAACACTGAAGAAATGACACTGAAGAATGACACAGTGAAGTGAATAGCCTCAGATGATACATCGAGATATAGCAAATCTCCTCTCTACCCCCCCGCTCTGCATATGTTTATCAAACATCTCCTGCAAGTCAGTTTCATTTGCTAAGTTAGCTTCTGTCTCCCATGTGCAAGCTATTCTCCACATTCCTTCACTGCATAAGAGGTAGTGCCTTAACAAGGATCTACTTTACATGGCAAGATCACGTGTATTCTTTTAATAAAAGCTACAGATTTAAACATGTAAAAAAAGTAGAATAACATGCTTGTAAGGCCGCGTACACACGATCGAATTTATCTGCTGAAAGCGGTCCGACGGACCGTTTCAGCAGACAAATCCGATCGTGTGTACGGGCGAGCAGACAGGTTTTTCCAGCAGACAAGTTTTAAAGCATGCTTTAAAACTTGTCTGCTGGAAACCCGTCCGTCCGACATGTCCGCTGGTTAGTACGCCTAACCAGCGGACAAAAATCTCCCACATGCGCCGAATGGATTTGACGCATGCGTGGAAGTATTTTACTTCCTGGAGTGGTGACGTGGTGGCGTCAACGTCACCGCCACGTCACCGTGCTGTCTGTCCGCGGGGATTTTGGTTTGATCGTGTGTACACTGGTCAAACCAAAATAGCCCAGCAGACATATCCGATGAAAACGGTCTGTCCGACCGTTTTCATCGGATTTGTTTAGACGTGTGTACGCGGCCTAAGAGAGTTTAGTGATTGGGTTAAAATGTACTTAACGGGTAACTAAAAAAATAACAAATAAAAAAATAAATAATAATATAGCATATACAAGTGTGACACAAGTCATATTCTAATTGAATGTTATTAAACATTATCTTTCCTTTTCAATCTGCAGCTCTGTAATTTTCTGGAAATGCAATGCAAAATGGCTACCTGGAGTTGTTCTGTAGAAAACAGAATGTGTACAGAACACCCTACAGATATGTGTTATTTCCTGCTTGTGTGATTGGCTCACTGATTTTCCCAGAACTCTGCACTAAGATACAAGTCAGATTTCTGGCATCCCCTGCAACAAAATTTTATTTTTAATGAGATACTCCCAATAGGAAATCACATCAAAAGGGATGCAGGCCAAGCAGCTTTCCTCATTGGGCATTGATGGGCACTTATAGGCAGCACTCATGGGCACTGATAGGTGGCACTGATAGGCACTGATGCATATCACTGATGGGCACTAATACATGGCACTGATAGGCAGCACTGATTAAGAGGCACAGTCATTACTGATGGGCACTGATTGGCATCTGTGATAGGCACTGTCAGGCATTACTGATGGGCACTGATTGGCATTTTGATGGGCACTGATCTGCATCTTGGTGGCACCTCTGATGGGGGCTAAGCAGATAATCAATCACGTCATATGACGTCGTCAGGATAAGAGATAACAGAGTCACCTTGCGGACGTCAATACGCAATAGGTTGGGAAGTGGTTAAAAATTACAAAATGTTGGTTTGGATTTTTTTGGGGGAAAATGCATTTACACTAGGGCTGTTATTGATTAAAATTTTAGTGTTCGATGAATCTATTTTTTTTAATCGATTAATCAACTAATTTCGATTAATTATAACCAACATACAGATCCAACTACTTTTAGCGGATCTCCTTGCATTGCAACTCTGCATTAGTCAGTGGTAAATGTGGTATACACTATATACAATCACCCAACACTAGTTAGCTTCCACAATCCATAACTTAACTTCACAGTTCACACAAATACATTTTAAATTCAAACTGTAGCCACTGACGTAAGTAATTTTTTCTTATTAAACTTTAAAAAAAACGTAGAAAGTTAGTTTAACTTTAATTATAAAACGTATCTAGTATATTGACTGTCAGTCACTTTATCGTAGGCAAGTAGGCATCACTTTAGCCAGTCACACAGACATACCAGAGTGTTTACATTTTCTGGAAGCAGACATGATCGCATTTTATTGACAATATACCCTGAAGAACTGAACAGTCTTTCGCACGGAACAGATGTTGTCGATACACAAAGAATAGTCTGCACAAAACTGCTTAGGACAGGAAAACAATGGTTATTTTTGCCCCCTTCCCCTGATGGAGCCTGATGCATCCTCCTGCTCCACAGATGCAGAGTTACCTCAATCCAATGGGTGCAGTTTGCTCACATCCAGCAGGGTAAGTCCCACCGTCCAGGCTGTCCGGTGATGTCAAGAATTAAAGATTAATTGAGGAATTAATCTTTCATTTCCCCTGCCCTAATTTACACTTAGCAAAAACATGCAGCCAAATAACAATTTGACAGCGTCTCTTTACTGGCCCAGAAAGGTCAAAAGGCTGGACACCTTTGTTCTAAGGGAAATGTATTTGTAACCATTGCCATCTTGAGTAAGGGCAGATGACTTATGTATAATTTACTTCCTGGAATCCATCTGCCTGTGGGCAAGGCCAGGAGCTATGGTACCCAATACAGTGAGAGCAGCACACACACAGACCAGTGAGCGGTATAAGTTATTGTATTTGAAAAAGTAGTATGGAAAGGGGTTACAAGCATGCTTGAGTTAACGCTGGTTTTAACATTTGCAGTAACAGTTGTAGTAATGCTGGCAGTAAAAGTTATAAATATACTTTACTCCAACACAGAACAGTCCCACACAGTATACAGGTGCAGAGATTACCAAGTAGCAGGTAAGGCAATCAAGGTATCACTAATTTGTGCCTGCAAGTCACACACAGCATAAACACAGGTATGCAGAGGTATGAGGGTATACAGCCGTAGCCTTATGCCTTCCCTTCTAATGCAGAAACTTTTCCTTAATGCTATGTCTCTTTCCGTAGAAAAACCAGTTCCTTTGTCTGTTCTATCCTATTTGCGAATGTGCGCTAAACCCCAACAGGATCCCCTATTTTTAAGGGTTGAACCATCCAATATGGCCACGGACAGCCGTCGGGACAGCGTCGGGTTTTTACGTAGTTTACGTAACTCGTCGCGAATAGGCCTTTACGTTAATTACGTTGCCGTCGTAATCGCTGTATTTGTGGCATACGATGGACCATGCGCAGTGGCCTACGTTTAAGGCCGGTGCATGCGCAGTTCGTTCGGCACAGGGGCGCGCTTAATTTAAATACAGCACGCCCCCCCTCCTTCCCTATTTGAATTACGCGGCCTTACGCCATCCCTTTACGCTACGCTTTGAGAATACAGCACTTGCCCGTAAAAACTGCGTAGGCGTAGCGTAAACGGGATACGCTACGTGGGAAATACGCGTTTTTTTAAGAATCTGGCCCTCTATCTGCAAAATGGAAAGATGCGACCAGCTGAATGGAGTGAGAACTACACCAGCCTACATGCCGTTAGCTCAGGCATACAGGCAGGCTTGTGTCCTTAGCTGAGAAATCATTTTCAAATGCAAAGAATAAATCTTATTTATTGTTAAAAAAAAAATGAGAAATATTATTTTTTGTTAAAAAACAAATAAAAAATAAAGAATACCTTTTAAGTATGGGGTATTGTAGAATGTTCTCTGACTTTGGCTGACATAAACATTACTGGTCACCTAAATCTTACCATTTAGCATAAAAAGGAAGGGTTGATTGATGGGCAGAGATAAGCATATGAGTACTCAAAGACCACTCCAGGGTATACGCTCACATTATAATGCCATCAAAGTACAGCCCTGGAGATCAGTGTAAAGTGATAGGAAAACAACAATGAGAAATACCCTGAGCATTGCAGAAAACTGATGCTGTTCTCTTTAAATATTAAAAACACAGAAAATGTTGTTTTAAAGATATTCAAGGACACATTTTCAAAAACAGGGACTATCCTTGAAGCCAGGAACAATTACTCTAAAATAGGTCTACCTTGTTAAAATACATAACATGTATTATTTTGTTATATAGCAGCAGCACGTTGTTTTCTAATTTGGACTCATGAACACAGACAATTTGAGGCTGGAAAAATGTATCAGCCGGTATTTTACTGCATCCGGGAAACTACAGGTGGCGAATACAGTCGGCCATAGAGCTGAATGGCCATGTGTGATTGCATTTGCATATACACCTATGTTGTTGTGCATGTGCATAAGCATGTCCACGCAGAAATACATTATTCCCCAAGTGCAGAATTTCCTTGTTAGGGAATACAGCATACTAGCATGTGTGTTTTTATACCCATGCACAAATACAGTGGCATATATCTGAATACAAGTAAGTACAGCCATTCATTTGGCGGCTGTATGCACAACCTGCATCTCCTTGATAGCAGAAAAAAGAACAGGTTTTTAAGCTAGTGTATTTTTTCAGTATCAAACCATTCATGTGCATCAGCTGCATCCCACATGTTTTTTTTGTATAACTTATATTATTTTTTTCTACAATGGGTTTAATAATAATTGTTTAAAGCCTTTTTCAGCCATGATTCCGTGGAACGCCTGAGATACTCCAGATACTCTTAGATACGTAATTGCAAAAGCAACATTTTTAAATAAAACTTTTCAGTTTTCATACCTTATTTGAGATCAAATGATGTCGCCACTGGATCTCTATGCTTCGCTACAATGCAGGCAGATCCTGTCAGGTGGGACGGGTCAGTAGGATGGATCTAGGTAGACTCCATTTGCATGCAAGCGGCCTTAGTCATCACCCATACATGATGCTGGCTTTACATGAATTAACAAATTGAAATGCATTTATTAACCACTTCAGCTCCGGAAAATGTAACCCCCTTACTGACCAGGCGTTACTTTAACAGATTAAAATTTTTGTCCTTTTTCCCCATGAACTGATTAAATAGATCAAGTTTACCTGGGGCCCCCAAATGGCCCAGGAACAACTTGAAAAAGAGGGAGTGGGCGAGTGGACTATAGCGGTACTAGGTATAAGAAAATACAATGGAAAGATGAAATAAGGTAAAAAATTATTACATTTGTTTATTATACATAATAATGGGCAAATTGAACACACATTATTGGATTATAAAAACAAAAACAACATTAAAAACGTGACACAGTGCATGACCAACCAAACAGGTCACCGAGATGTTAAAGGGCCCTACACAAAGGAGGGCGGTGAGAAGAGTGGGGTTATGCCAGTTGAATCTCGACTAGTTTCGCAACAATAGTTGCTTCGTCAGGACAGGTGGTCTGCGCAGCTAGAGATGACCACCTGGAGCTACAAGCCGCAAATGGAGGAAGGTAACGTCTCAAAAACAAGTAGATGGAAGATGGAACCGCACTAGGCGCTTATCCCTGTGTAGGAAAAAGGAAAGATAGGGACCTGTGAACCATATTCATGGTTTAAAACTGAAACATGACTGACGTGGGTTGTTGGTAACAATCTCTAGCTGCACAGACCACCTCTCCTGACATTTTTTTTTTAAATGAAAAGCAATAAAAAGTAATTATGAAAAGAAAAAAAAAATGTTTTACCTTAATCATTCCATTGTATTTTCTTATACCCAGTACCGCTATAGTCCACTCGCCCACTCCCTCTTTTCCAAGTTGTTCCTGGGCCATTTGGGGGCCCCAGGTAAACTTGATCTATTTAATCGATATTTAGGATGATGGTACTTTTATGTTTATTGTTTCTGTGTTTACTTTAAGAGGCTCCAATTCAATCATTCCCCATGAATTGAGCTGCTTTTTTTTGGTGGTATTTGATCACCTCTGTGTTTTTTTTTTTTGCGCTATAAACAAAAAACTATGGGCCAGATTCACGTACATTGGCGCATATTTTGACCGGCATAGCGCACCTCCTTTACGTTAGACCGGTGCAATGTAGAGGCGCAATCACCGTATCCTCGTAGTATTTGTGCAGAAATCTGCGCCGGTGTAACGTAAATTCCGAGTCGTAAGGCGGAGTAATTCAAATTGGGAAGGACGTGGGTGTGTTTCATTGAAATGAGCCGTGACCCCATGCAAATGAAGGGCCGGCCGGATTGCGCATGCACACATGAAGCAGACCATGGTCAGCACCTCTCTGCGCATGCTCACAACTCGGGAACAGCGCAATCAGTGAAATTGGAAGTGGACCCAGGCAACTTAGTGAACTACGCAGAGAGCTTAAATAGACAGACACTAATGCCCTTCCTTTGCAAAAGTACATCCCTTTGTATCCCTTCCTATACAGCAAGGTGCTTTTGTTCTGTTGTGTGTTCGCGTTTGTTGCGTTGTGACTTGTCTTTGTGATATTTGTTGACTGTTTGATCTAGTGTTTTGTAGAATATATTTGATAGTGTTTTTTGGTGACTGGTTGTGAGACTTTTTGTTTGATAGATTTTGGTTTGTTTGTTTTGTTGCTTGATTTTTCCTGCTTGTTTTTGTGAGTGATTTTTGTTGATTGTTTGGGAGAGAGTTGTTGTATGAATATGAGTGAGAGGAAGTGCAAGAGCAATTTTTCTTTGGGGGAGAAACAAATTATTGCCCGGGCCCTTACCCAATATGGGCGTTTCCTATACGGCCCAGAGAGTGCCAACACCACCCCGGCCAGGAAGAAGGAGATTTTGCAGAACATTACCGACCAGGTAAATTCATTGGGGTGGGGGAGACCCGGACACGCAAGGGGATCGTCAAGAAGATCAATGATCTCCGGCGTCTGGTCCGAAAGAAGCTGGCCAAAATGGCAGCCCATGCCAGGGGCACTGGAGGGGGCCCACCATGCCCTGTTAGGCTGACAGCGGAGGAGCGTGTGGTGGCCCAGACCTTTAATAGGCAACAAGTGGAGGGCCTGCCTGGCTATGACTCCAGTCAGGAGCCCGTGATGACAGGTAAAGTTTTTTTATTCCTATCTGGTGTGTAGCATGTGTGGGGGGGGAGGGAATATGTGGCAAGTGTGTGGATCCTCCAACCTGTGAATGTTTTGTGTCATCCTCAGATGTGCAGGAGGGTGCTGGGCCATCTGGCCTGACTGCACCATCCATGGGACACCAGCTTGATGAGGACCCCCAGACAAGGCCGGAGTCCTCGGAGGAGTTTGAGGAGGAGGAGTTTTAGGAGGAGGAGTTTGAGTTGGAGGAGGAGGTCATGTCAGGCAGTGGCTTGTTGTTTTTGGAGGACTCTTCCCCTCTGGCTGGCAGCAGCCAGCCCTCCATAAGGGGTAGCCCCTCCCACTCCTCCCCCAACAGGGCTCCCCTCCCAAGGGCCTCCCCTTCTCCTCGGCCACAAGCATCAGCTGAAGGCAGGAAGTCGTCCCAGAAGACCAGGGGGGTGGCCGAGGTTCTGCCCGCCAATCTCAGAAGGGACCAGGCCCTTCAGACCCACCATCTGGGACAGGACAGCCAGACTTTGGTGCGGATGGAGGAGAGCCTGTCCTCCATAAAGGATACGCTTGGGGACCTGGACTGCCACTCCCGGGCTCTTACAAACTGTCTAAAAGAACTGCAGACTACTACAGCAGACGTTGGGCAGGATGTGAGGACCCTCACCCAGGCTATCCTGGCCAATACGGCAACACTAAGTGCTGGCCTGACCAGAATTGATGTGGCCTTGGAGGGCAGGCCGCCAGGTGGGCAGAGACCAGGGGCTGCTCCTCCTTCCCCGGATTACCCCCCTCCCCATGAGTCTCCCCTGAGGAGCCGGGGCCGTGGCCGTGGGCGCCCCAGGCGTGGGTCACGCCAGCGGCATTAGTTTGGTTTCCCCCTTTTTTATTTTTTTATTGTGCTGGACTTTTTTTTTTCTTTGCTGGAAATTTTTTGCGTTTTGTTGGACAATTTTTTTATTTTGTTTTTTGGGTTGTGAATGAATTTGAAATGTTGGGGTGACATTCCTGCCGGAAAAGGGGTGTCACCCTCATTTGTGGTGGAGAAGGGTTCCCCAGGACCAGGGAGAAGTGATCCCCAGGTCCGTGTGAATGAATGTACAGTGACATAATTGGAGCCGTGGCATGGCGTCGCTGCTCACAAGTCCTGCATGGTGGGCTTGTGCTAATCCAATTTGATGAGGATGTGATGTGTCTGTGCTAGGGACCACAGTGGTGTGCATGCATGCATTCTCATTGTGCCATAATTAATGTGTGTGTTTAATGTGCAAAGATGCCTAATGTGAGCTGTCTCCTGGCTCCTCTTCCCTCAGAAGACGGGGTAGCCTCGGTTAGGGGGGGGATTGTCTGGTTCAGGGGTGAGGTCATCACGTATGTCAATCTCCAGGCCCTTTCTCACTGCGAAGTTGTGCAGCATGCAACATGCAGCGATGATCTGGCACACAAAGTTTGGGGAATACAACAGGGTCCCCCCAGACTTATCCAGGCATCGGAAACGTGACTTCAGGAGGCCAAAGGTGCGCTCCACCACTGCACGTGTTTGGGCATGGGCTTCATTGTATCTTTCCTCTCCTGGGGTTTGGGGGTTCCGGATAGGAGTCATGAGATGTGGTCCAAGTGCATATGCAGAGTCACCTGTAAGGGAAAAGACAGGAGGATGTTAGTCATGCATGTTCCCCTTGTGATGTGTGCATCATGGGGGGGGACAGTCATGCCTGCCACCCATGTCACTCACCAACCAGCCAGGTGTCCCCATACAAGTTCTGTTCGAATTCCATTGGGATGGGGCTCTGATTGTATATGTAGCTGTCATGGCTGGATCCGAGGTGTTTGGCACGGACGTTCCATATGAGGCCTTGGGCATCGACTATCACCTGTACGTTGATGGAGTGCCAATGCTTCCGATTGCGGTATATGTGCTCTGTCTCACGGGGGGACTGGAGTGCCACATGTGTGCAATCAATGGCCCCCACGGTGCGTGGGAATCTGGCAATTCTGTAGAAATCTGTCATTACCTTCAGCCGCAGGTCCTCAGTTGTTGGTTTGATGATTTGGTTGGCCATGCGTCTGAGGATTGTGGGGACAACATGGTGCACACATCTGCTCATGGAGGATTGTGACATCCCAGCCACCACTCCACTTGTTCTTTGAAAAGAGCCACTGGCAAGGAAATGGAGTGTTGCCAGGACCTTGACCAGTGGCTGCACTGCATGTGAGCGGTGTGTTGGGCTGGTGATGTCCTTCTGCAGGGTTGAGGTTAATTCCAGGATGGCATGAGGGGTGAATCTGAAGATGCGATACACCTCAGAATCACTCATGCCAAAGAGGTCTATGCGTGTGCGGTATATCCTCTCCCGTGCCCTCCTCTGTGCCCTCCTCCGTGCCCTCCTCTGTGCCCTCCTCCTTCTTTGCTCCTCTAAAGTCATTAGTATAGCTATGAGCAAGGATGCCCCTGGCATGTTGACATACAGTTTGTTGTCCTGCAAGTGTGACTGCTCAGCTCCTCACTAACAGTGTTGCTTTAGCTGACATGTAGACGGATTGTCTAATTTTATTCCACCTTTTATATGGTCTAATTTTAGACAGGACGTGCAGCTGTTGCGCACAGCGCGTAGCCTGCGCTGCACCAACTTACTTTTGTGGATCCCCGTAACTTCCTCATTTGCATATTTGAATAGCAAATCAATGGTGTGTCTAGCGCAGTTTTGCGTGGACGGATACGCCGGTCTATCGAAATTACGCCGGTCCAAAAAAAGTAGATTTCATGCGTACTGTATATCATTTTGGGGATGCAGCGCATCGATACGCATGCGCAGATTTAGACTTACGCCGCGCATCTCCTGTAACGCCGGTGTAATGGCTCTGTGAATCTGGCCCTATGTGCTCAAGATATGCACCCCATGGAATAATTTCCCTTCCAGAATTAGTATCATCTCAAGGGGATATCATAATGGCTAAGTGGAGATATTATCAAATGGCGGATTTCTTTAATAGGTTAAAACCAAGAGTGAGGATATCAAGCTTGCTCACAACCATAGGTTTGCGCAGCCTATTGCATTAGGGTGTGCACCCCAAACCTCCAACACATATGCGTTTGACATATTTACCGGCCTCTTCCCTGCTCTCCATCCTGAAACAATGAGGGGAAGGGGGGCACAAGGGAGAACATAGGGGACCCACAACAGAAGGAAATGGAAAAGAGAAAAGAGGGGTGCCATATATTAGTACAAATCCCCTATATTTTCCTTCTGTGGCAGCTGAATGTTGATAAAAGGGAGAGGAGAAGAAGCCTACTTTTAGCTGCTGCAGGAGGAAAATACAGATCAGTCCTTCTAAATTCCACCCCCACCACCTCTCCTGTCCAGGTTCTGAGGGTCGGCAAGGAAGGATTGTGGTTTTCCTATCACCTGACCACCATTGACAGGTTGCCAACTCCAGGATTAGGGTGTGCCCAGGCACACCTGGCACACCCCTTGCGCACGCCTCTGCTCACAACATTTGAGAATATGTGTGCGAAAATGTAAAATTCGAATCATTTGCTATCACAAATGTATAAGTTGGTTCTTAGCAGGGGTGGACTGACCATTCGGGGCACTTGGGCAGTGCCCGAGGGCCCCATGCCACTAGAGGGCCCCATCAGGGTTGCCGTCCTCAGTAAAACCAGGGACAGTATGTAAAAATCTGTGTTTTTTTACATCTGTCCCTGAAATGTCCCTTACCGACATCCTTTTGGTCTAAAAAATCCAAGATTATAGCTGCCCTGCCTCTCCAGTACCTTCTCAGTGTGTGTATGTGTATTCTGTGTGTGTGTGTGTGTGTGTACTGTGTGTCTGTATGTGTATTCTGTGTCTATGTACACTGTGTGTGTGTGCATGTGTGTATACAGTACTGTGTTGCCCCATAATCTATTGCCTGGGGGCCCCATAATCTCTTATTGCCCGGGGGACCCATAATCTCCTATTGCCCAAGGGCCCCATGAGTTGTCAATCCGCCCATGGTTCTTAGTGAACAGAAAAATACAATTCCTTATTTTATTAGGGATTGAGAAAAGAGCTAAATTATACATTTACATCAGTACAAGTTAAAAAATGTTTAGAATCAACGTACACAACCTCTATAAGCTCTAAGATTCAAGAAATTTCATACAAGTTCATGGTCAGATGGTACCGGACTCCAGTTCAATTAGCACAAATATACCCTACAGCAGATGAAAGCTGCTGGAGGGGATGTAAAGAAAGAGGTACATTTTTCCACATATGGTGGTCTTGTATAAAGATCAGACCATTCTGGAAAGAAATAGCACCATGGGTTAAAGGGGTTTTTGAATTTCTCACTTCCTGTTTCTCCTCAGTAAGCTTCCCACCATCATCCGAGCGCTGGAAAGTCATATAGAACAGCTTACTGAACACCTTACTGAGGAGGAACAGGAAGTGAGAAATTCAGACAAAGAAAACAAAAAAAAAAAACATTTAGAAGGGAAATCGAAGGAGGTAGGTGAACCAACAATGCACACGCTTAAAGGAACCAATTTAGAAAATAAAAAACAAACCTTTACAACCCCTTTAGGAGGTTGGCCGGTAAACCTATAGAATTATCACCTATACATTTCCTATTCCATGGGATACCTGGATCTATAAAAAAAATTGCAAAAAAGTGTGATACCACACTTCTTAAATGCAGCCAAAATGCTAATACCAAGGTATTGGAAACAGACCACATGCCCCTCTCTCTCGGAATGGAAAAAATAAGTTAATAGAATAATGGAGGCCGAGAGATGGGTACATAAGACCAGAGACCAATAGAACAAATTGAATAATACATGGGCAGGCTGGGGAACATTATTCCCCATAGATATAAGGGATATAAAAAGATAAGGGGTGACAGAGGCAAACCTCTATTTTTCTTTTTTTTCCATTTGAATAAAATGTGCCACAAATACTCACTCCTCTCTCCAAAGTATACCTGATGTTTAGTATGAGAAATTAACTACAATCCTAGGTGAATATAAATAGTGGATGAATGTTAGTTTTTCTTCTTTTTTTATGTGTGTTTTTTTTTTTCTTTCTCTCTTTCTCCCCCAGGAAGGAGAAAGGGAATATGTTTATAATTTATGAATATAGTGTTACAAGTAAAAATATAAGGGGGGGTGGGAGGTAAGAAAGTTAGGGAAACCTCCCAAACACAAGAAACACACATTTGCCCACTGATACACACAAATAACCACGTACATAAGTAGTGCACACAAAATAAATCCGGAATGGTCTTAAAGCGGAGCTCCACCCTAAAGTGGAACTTCCGCTCATCGGAAAACCCTCCCCCCCTCCGGTGGCACTATTGGCACCTTTCAGGGGGAGGGGGTGCAGATTCCTGTCTAAGACAGGTATTTGCACCCACTTCCGGGCATACACTCTGCAGGTAGACTGCGGGTAGAACGTCAGTCCCCCCCCCCCCCCCCGTTGTGTTCTGAGAAACACACAGCTAACAGAACACTGCGGGGACCAGTGAAAGACGCGCAGCGCTGCTCGCGCATACACAGTAGGGAACCGGGCAGTAAAGCTGCAACACTTCACTTCCTAGTTCCCTCACCTCTGATGGCGGTGGGGGCAGCCGAGAGACGAGCGATTGCTGACATCGCTGGACTCCAGGACAGGTAAGTGTCCATTTATTAAAAGTCAGCAGCTGCAGTATTTGTAGCTGCTGGCTTTTAATATTTATTTTACGGCGGAGCTCCGCTTTAATTTAACACAATTTTTTATATATTTTTTTCCCCTCTCACGTTTGAATACAAGATCAAGAACACACACACCCACAAAAAGGGCACAAAAAAAATAGAAAAGGAGGTTCCCCCTTGGGGTGGAATTTTTATAATTTGTTAAGGGGGGGAAAGGGAGAAATGGGGGGGGGGGGGATTATAAAAAAAAAAAACTCCTCTTGTTGTTGTTCTTGTTATTTTCTTCCCCCATCATCCCTACCAAAAGAATCAATGGGAAATATTTCCGTAGGGTGGATAATCTGTATTATTCTGAAGATGTGGGTCTTGTTTTGTTTTTTGTTTTCTGCCTATACATGTTATGTATTTTGTCTCTGTCACTGTGGTTGTTTTGTATATATGAATGTGATGTTAAGAAAATATATAAAATAAAGAATTATAAAAAAAACTATGACAATTTAATATATATATATATATATATATATATATATATATATATATATATATATATATATATATATATATATACATATATATATATATATATATATATACATTCTGCTATAAAGCATATCCAATAAAAAAATGTAAAATATCGAATTTCTTCATCAATTTAGGCCAATATGTATTCTGCTACATATTTTTGTTAAAAAAATCCCAATAAGCTTATATTGATTGGTTTGCGCAAATGTTATAGCGTCTACAAACTATGAGATATATTTATGGAATTTTTATTTATTTATTTATTTATTTATTTATTACTAGTAATGGCAGCAATCGGTGGCTTATAGTGGGACAGTGATATTGCAGCAGACAAATTAGATACTAACTGATACTTTTGAAACTTTTTTGGGACCAGTGACACTAATACAGTGCTAAACATATGCACTATCACCGTACTAATGACACTGGCTGGGAAGGGGTTAATATCAGGGGTGATCAAAGGGTTAACTGTGTGTCTAACTAGTGTTTTAGTGTAGTGGGGAAGGTGCCTTTACTAGGGGAAGGCATGGATCCATGTCCCTGCTTTTCAGAAACACAGGATCCATGCCTTCCATACTGATAAAGCGACTGTTCTGCCTGTGTACTGACTGATTAGTGGGTGCCTAGTGGACCCACTGATCGGCTCCCGCTATGTAGAATCACAGCGGGAGCCAGTGGCCGGCAGCACGCACTCGTGCCCGCTACCCGAAAGTGAAAGATTGCGTATATATAGGAAGGGGGAAGGGAGGGGGGGGGTGGTGAAGGAAATAGCGAGGGGTATTGAAATGGAGGGAAGGCAGGGGAAGTGAGGGGTGGGGAGTGATGGGGCTAAGGTCAAGTGTGAATGAAAAAGTGAGGGGTGGGAAGTGGGAAGTGACAGAGCAGGGGTCAATTGTGAATAAAGGAGTAGGAGAAAGGATTGAAAAAAAGGGAAAAAATCGAAAAGAAATGGGAATGAAGGGTGTGGGAAGTGCGAAATGGTGAACATTATTGTGGGAGTGAGCAGAAGATGTGAGAGGAGACTTTAGGGATAAGATAGCAAGTGCCAGTGAGGAAAAGACAAAAGAGGAAAGAATGGAGGACCAAAAAGGGAGGGAGGTGAAGGGTAACTGAAATCCAAGGTGGATAACAATTGAAAGTTCTGAGGGAAGTGGTGTTGTGAGGGGGCTGGGAAAGAAAGACCTGAGTTACCTCCGATATTTGGGGTCTGAATGTGGTGGAGTATAGCAATATGTTCTCCACCTTTACAATGATGTTGGAGGTGAGATGCTATCTGTATATGGAGAGAATATTTGTAATGGAAACATTTTAATAAGGTAGCGTTACCAATTAGATAAGGAAAGTAATGTAGGTAAAGTGACTTACCAACTCACTGGACACTGTCACTCATAGAGATGCCGCATGCTTCTCTGAGTGCCTGCGACTGGATGCGGAAATAAATACCGCCAGCGATCCCAGGATTGGTCCAGCTAATCCCACATGAGGTAGGAGGGGACGAGGTATGTCTCCCTCATCTCACCTGATGGCCTGCCGGTGCCCTACAGTCATCTCGGTGGTTCTTCCGGCGTGGGCGAGGTTCAAACGAAGCCGACACTGCCGTCGCTTCCGCAGGACGCATCGTAACGTGCGGCGTCACTGCGGGCGCCGGGCGGTGCTCACGCAGTGACGTCACAGCGTCTCGGAAGCGATCGCTCACGCCGCCAGCAGGGAGGGGTTCGCATCCACTAGGGCAGCAGCGCCGCCCTGTGGATACTACACACATAGCGCCATGGACGCGTGTATCTCCCGCCCTGCTGGGAAGTGGAAGGGGGGGAACTCAAGGACAGAAGCAAGGGAAAGGCGGCCAGGGGGTAGAGGGGGAGGTAACAGCTGGAGGGACCCACATCCCAGAGCGCATCAGAGACTCCGCTGGAAAAGGGACATAACAGAATATAGCATAAGTTAATAAATGTTTAATTAAGTCGTGTAGCAACAGATTAGTTCCTTGCATCCAATTATGACAAGTGTAGTCATATTCACCAATCGTGATATATTAATTTATGTCAAAAAAATAATAAATATAGCATCACACAACAACAACATAGTATTTGTCTAAAAAGGCATGTATATATACTTGAACAATGATAGATACATAAAATTCCAATGAGCATGGATCAAGTTAGGAAAAGCATATCTGCGTCTATTGGAGGAAAGGAGGTGGTGCCCGCTCGTCCACAAACAGCAATAGAAAGAGTAAATTAGTGAATTATTTCTATCCAGTGTGGGGGCAAATATATCATAGGTTAGACAATGGGGGGCATAGAGAGGGAAAGACTTTACAGTAGATGTATGGACTATTATGTTTTTCCTGAGAAAAAGCTTTTGAGGAATGGGGCAAAAGAGCAGGATTCGTTTAGACCAGGGTACATAGTGGCCTGTATTCTAAAGATCCATCTTTGCTCTTGCTGTAACAGTATTTTGTTCCAATCGCCGCCTCTATTGGGGATATGAATCCGATAGAGGGCGGCGGAGGATACTTTGGGTACAGTGTAGTAATGTTGTAGTGCTACCTGTCTTCCAATCGGGAGGTGGAGATTTCCAATTTCCATGCTATATACATGTTTGGAAATTCTCCGCCAGAATTCCTGCTTAGTCTTTCCCACGTAGTAGGCCCCGCATTCACATTCCATGTAATATACCACACCTTTGGTTTGGCAGTTGGTAAAGTGTAGTGGTTTCAATGTGTTACCGTTTGGTAGTGGGAAGGTCTTCTCTCTCCTCATAAGTGGGCAATAGGAACAGTGTCCGCAGGGGAAAGTGCCAAACGTTGTACAATGAGCTCCTCTCATGGGGGCATTGGTGTATTCGCTCTTGACCAGTCGATCTTTGATCGATGTGGCCCTTTTATAGGTGATAGATGGATACTCAGATATAGTGAAGATATTTGTGTTTCGACTTGGTCGGCCTTTTCAAATGAGGTTTCATAGCCTTGCATAAGATTGGCCCATCCATCCCCATGGTACATACTCATTTTGGAAATGATAATCAAAACAAAATCACAAAAATCACAGAGGAATCATGAACCTAACCAATGCCAAGCAACTCATGCCTTATCTCCACTAGGTCAGAGGGGAAGGGAGTGTTTTAGCACTCCAAAAAGAATTTGAAAAAAGAGACAGACCTAATAGGTGGAGAGAATTAGCTGCACACCCCGATATATAAGCAAAGAAATGGTCCCAGTGGGGCTTTGAAACAGCTAGTGTGAAGTAAAATGGCAATGCAACGTCTATGGTAAAAACGTTTTATTACAAAAAGTAATTAAATTATTGATGACATAAAATGTGGGGTATACAAGGAATGAGTTGCGGCAGAGTAACAGAAATTAAAATAACCATACCATTTCCAGGTAAACAGTAAAGTACATAGCCTGAATAGTGGCAGGCAGGTGTATAATCCTAACGCGTTTCAACCATTCGGTCTTCTTCAGAGGGTTGTGGCCAGAAACAAAGTTATGGAACGTCCAGGTAGGGGTCCGATGCGACTGTGGGATGCAGAGGTCCGAAGCTGACAATACTCCCGGTCACAGTCCCCCAATGTCGCCTTATCCTCAAGATGACCATCCAAGGGTGGCCCTAAGCCACTTACGGAGAAGCACCAGACAAAAATGGCAGCACCCGGGTGGGCCAGAGGGGTGGGGGGAAGGAGAATTGAGGTGGTAGGGAAAAAATCCTAAAAATAAGTAAAGTAATTAGTGCCAAAGGAGGCCAATCCGTTAGATGTATTTAAGTAGAAATCTTCGAAGGGTGGAACAATGGGGGTCCAGGAAATGGGGGTGAAGTGGAGGCAAACAGAGGTGGGTGGGGCTTGAGGGGAGTGTGGAGAAGGTGAGGGGAGTGAAGGGGAAGAGGGAGTATCCATCTATCACCTATAAAAGGGCCACATCGATCAAAGATCGACTGGTCAAGAGCGAATACACCAATGCCCCCATGAGAGGAGCTCATTGTACAACGTTTGGCACTTTCCCCTGCGGACACTGTTCCTATTGCCCACTTATGAGGAGAGAGAAGACCTTCCCACTACCAAACGGTAACACATTGAAACCACTACACTTTACCAACTGCCAAACCAAAGGTGTGGTATATTACATGGAATGTGAATGCGGGGCCTACTACGTGGGAAAGACTAAGCAGGAATTCTGGCGGAGAATTTCCAAACATGTATATAGCATGGAAATTGGAAATCTCCACCTCCCGATTGGAAGACAGGTAGCACTACAACATTACTACACTGTACCCAAAGTATCCTCCGCCGCCCTCTATCGGATTCATATCCCCAATAGAGGCGGCGATTGGAACAAAATACTGTTACAGCAAGAGCAAAGATGGATCTTTAGAATACAGGCCACTATGTACCCTGGTCTAAACGAATCCTGCTCTTTTGCCCCATTCCTCAAAAGCTTTTTCTCAGGAAAAACATAATAGTCCATACATCTACTGTAAAGTCTTTCCCTCTCTATGCCCCCCATTGTCTAACCTATGATATATTTGCCCCCACACTGGATAGAAATAATTCACTAATTTACTCTTTCTATTGCTGTTTGTGGACGAGCGGGCACCACCTCCTTTCCTCCAATAGACGCAGATATGCTTTTCCTAACTTGATCCATGCTCATTGGAATTTTATGTATCTATCATTGTTCAAGTATATATACATGCCTTTTTAGACAAATACTATGTTGTTGTTGTGTGATGCTATATTTATTATTTTTTTGACATAAATTAATATATCACGATTGGTGAATATGACTACACTTGTCATAATTGGATGCAAGGAACTAATCTGTTGCTACACGACTTAATTAAACATTTATTAACTTATGCTATATTCTGTTATGTCCCTTTTCCAGCGGAGTCTCTGATGCGCTCTGGGATGTGGGTCCCTCCAGCTGTTACCTCCCCCTCTACCCCCTGGCCGCCTTTCCCTTGCTTCTGTCCTTGGGTTCCCCCCCTTCCACTTCCCAGCAGGGCGGGAGATACACGCGTCCATGGCGCTATGTGTGTAGTATCCACAGGGCGGCGCTGCTGCCCTAGTGGATGCGAACCCCTCCCTGCTGGCGGCGTGAGCGATCGCTTCCGAGACGCTGTGACGTCACTGCGTGAGCACCGCCCGGCGCCCGCAGTGACGCCGCACGTTACGATGCGTCCTGCGGAAGCGACGGCAGTGTCGGCTTCGTTTGAACCTCGCCCACGCCGGAAGAACCACCGAGATGACTGTAGGGAACCGGCAGGCCATCAGGTGAGATGAGGGAGACATACCTCGTCCCCTCCTACCTCATGTGGGATTAGCTGGACCAATCCTGGGATCGCTGGCGGTATTTATTTCCGCATCCGGTCGCAGGCACTCAGAGAAGCATGCGGCATCTCTATGAGTGACAGTGTCCAGTGAGTTGGTAAGTCACTTTACCTACATTACTTTCCTTATCTAATTGGTAACGCTACCTTATTAAAATGTTTCCATTACAAATATTCTCTCCATATACAGATGGCATCTCACCTCCAACATCATTGTAAAGGTGGAGAACATATTGCTATACTCCACCACATTCAGACCCCAAATATCGGAGGTAACTCAGGTCTTTCTTTCCCAGCCCCCTCACAACACTACTTCCCTCAGCACTTTCAATTGTTATCCACCTTGGATTTCAGTTACCCTTCACCTCCCTCCCTTCTTGGTCCTCCATTCTTTCCTCTTTTGTCTTTTCCTCACTGGCACTTGCTATCTTATCCCTAAAGTCTCCTCTCACATCTTCTGCTCACTCCCACAATAATGTTCACCATTTCGCACTTCCCACACCCTTCATTCCCATTTCTTTTCGATTTTTTTCCTTTTTTTCAATCCTTTCTCCTACTCCTTTATACACAGTTGACCCCTGCTCTGTCACTTCCCACTTCCCACCCCTCACTTTTTCATTCACACTTGACCTTAGCCCCACCACTCCCCACCCCTCACTTCCCCTGCCTTCCCTCCATTTCAATACCCCTCGCTATTTCCTTCACCACCCCCCCCCTCCCTTCCCCCTTCCTTGTTCCCCATCTTTCACTATTTTGCACCTCCACACTTTCCCTTCCTTTTTTCACTCATTCTCCTTCCCCATTCCACATTTATACCCATTTATTGTTTTTTCTCTCGCTTTCCCCTCTTTTTCCCTTCCCTTTTCCCTTCCCTATCCCTTTCCCCTCATCTGCACTCACTCCTCTCACATACCCCAGTACACCTTCATTATCACTTTTTTCACCCTATCCTTTGTTTTTTACCACTCCCCTTCTCACACATTAACTACGGTCCCCTTTCTTTTTTTTCCCTTATCATCATTTCTTTCACCCCCCCTTTCTCTTTTTTTTCTTGCCCATCTCCCTTCCTCCCCACTATTCACACTCGTCCTTTTTTACACATCATTCACCTTCATTCATTCCCCATTCCTCACCATCCTTCCCCTTTTTTCACACACATATTCCGGTCCCCCCACTTTCCTCTTCCCTTCTCTTACCAGTCCACTCCCCTTTCCCTTTTCCACCTTCCCTCTTCCCCTTCACTCCCCTCACCTTCTCCACACTCCCCTCAAGCCCCACCCACCTCTGTTTGCCTCCACTTCACCCCCATTTCCTGGACCCCCATTGTTCCACCCTTCGAAGATTTCTACTTAAATACATCTAACGGATTGGCCTCCTTTGGCACTAATTACTTTACTTATTTTTAGGATTTTTTCCCTACCACCTCAATTCTCCTTCCCCCCACCCCTCTGGCCCACCCGGGTGCTGCCATTTTTGTCTGGTGCTTCTCCGTAAGTGGCTTAGGGCCACCCTTGGATGGTCATCTTGAGGATAAGGCGACATTGGGGGACTGTGACCGGGAGTATCGTCAGCTTCGGACCTCTGCATCCCACAGTCGCATCGGACCCCTACCTGGACGTTCCATAACTTTGTTTCTGGCCACAACCCTCTGAAGAAGACCGAATGGTCGAAACGTGTTAGGATTATACACCTGCCTGCCACTATTCAGGCTATGTATTTTACTGTTTACCTGGAAATGTTATGGTTATTTTAATTTCTGTTACTCTGCCGCAACTCATTCCTTGTATACCCCACATTTTATGTCATCAATAATTTAATTACTTTTTGTAATAAAACGTTTTTACCATAGACGTTGCATTGCCATTTTACTTCACACTAGCTGTTTCAAAGCCCCACTGGGACCATTTCTTTGCTTATATATCGGGGTGTGCAGCTAATTCTCTCCACCTATTAGGTCTGTCTCTTTTTTTGAAATAGTCTTAGTAACCCTTGACATTTTCCCCATTTTGTCATGTTACAACCAGAAATAAATGTATCTTATTGAGTTTTTATGTGATAGACTAAATACATATCTGATAGTGTGACGATCTTTTGTATTCAGCCCCCTTTACTCTGATAACCCTAACTAAAATCTAGTAGAAACAATTGCCTTCAGAAGTCACCTAATTAGTAAATAGAGTCTACCTGTATGTAATTTAATCTCAGTATAAATACAGCTGTTCTGTGAAGTCCTCAGAGGTTCATTAGAAAACCTTATTGAACATACAGCATCATGAAGGCCAGGGAATGCACCAGACTGGTCGTGGAAAAGTTTAAAACAGAGTTAGGTAATAAAAAAAAAATTCAATCTTTGAGCATCTCATGCAGCACTGTTCAGTCCATCATCTGAAAATGTAAAGAGTATTGCGCAACTGCAAACCTATCATGACGTGGTTGTCCACCTAAACTGACAGGGCAGGCAAAAAGAGCATTAATCAGAGAAGCAGCCAAGAGGCCCATAGTAACTATGGAGGAGGTGGAAGAATCTGTCCACGGGACAACTATTAGTTGTGCACTCCATAAATCTGTTGAAAGAAAGCCATAAGAAGTCTCATTTGTAGTTTGTGAGGGAATAAAAACATGTGGAGGAAGGTGGTCTGGTCAGATGAGACCAAAATTAAACTTTTTGGCCTAAAGGCAAAATGCTATGTGTGGCAAAAAATGAACACTGCACATCACCCTGAACACACCATCCCTACCATGAAACATGGTGGTGGCAGCATCATGTTGTGGGGATGCTTTTCTTCAGCAGGGACAGGGAAACTGGTCAGAATTGATGGGAAGATGGATGGAGCCAAATACAGGGCAATCTTAGAAGAAAACCTGTTTAGAGTCTGCAAAACGACTTGAGAATGGGGTGGAGGTTCACCTTCCAGCAGGACAACGACCCCAAACATACAGCCAGAACTACAATGGAATGGTTTTGATCAAAGCATATTCATGACTTAGAATGGCCCAGTCAAAGCCCAGACCTAAATCCAATTGAGAATCTGTGGCAAGACTTAAAAATTTCTGTTTACAGACGCTCTCCATCCAATCTGACAGAACTATTTTGCAAAAAAGAATTGTCAAAAATGTCACTCTCTAGATGTGCAAAACTGAAAGAGACATCCAAAAAAATACTTGCAGCTGTAATTGCAGCAAAAGGTGGTTCTACAAAGTATAGACTCAGGGGGGCTGAATACAAATGCACGCCACACTTTCACTTATTTATTTGTAAAAAAAAAATTGAAAACCATTTATCATTTTCATTCCACTTCACAATTATGGGCCAGATTCAGGTAGATGGGCGAATCTTTAATTTGGAGTAACGTTTCTCATTTACGTTACTCCGCCGAAACTTTAGGAGCAAGTACTGTTATTCACAAAGCACTTGCTCCTAAAGTTGCGGCGGCGTAGCGAAAATGAGCCGGCGGAATTCAAATTGGGCGGGTAGGGGGCGTGTATTATTATAACTAGGCGCGATCCCGCGGCAAACGTCTTGCGCATGCGTCGACTGTCAGTGCGCATGCTCCAAATTCTGTCAGTGAACGTCAATGACGTCAATCCCCATTCACGGACGTTTTACGCAATCGACTCGAAAAAAAAAATTTCCGACGCGATGACGACGGCCATACTTAACATAGGATACTCCACTATGGGGCTGCTTTATCTTTACGCCGCGTATCTCTTACGGAAACGTCGGAAAGTCACTGCGTCGGGCCCGAATACGATCGTGAATTGCCGATTCTCGCTGATTAACATATTCTCGGCGTTAATCAGCGGGAACGCCCCCGGCGCCATTTTTAAAATTGCAGTTCCGATACGACGGCGAAATACAATTACGCCGCTCGTATAGTAACTCCAACCCGGCGTTTCTTGTTTTCTGCTTACTGAAAACAGAAACGCCGGCTCAAAGTGAGAGTTAGGCTGGAGTATCACTGATACTCCAGAGTAACTCTACCTGAATCTGGCCCTATGTGACAATTATGTGCCACTTTGTGTTGGTCTATCACATAAAATCCCAATAAAATACATTTACGTTTTTGGTTGTAACATGACAAAATGTGGAACATTTTAAGGGGTATGAATACTTTTTCAAGGCACTGTATATGTGCATAAAAGGCAATTTGGCAAAGTACATGCACATCACATTGCAGTGCGTTGTGGCGCATATAGTACCACATGGGTTACCGCAGTGCACTAGGAGTGAATGAACCCTTACACAATCGCTAGCCAAATGGTAATTGTTTTATTTACACCCAGTAGGACAAAAATATCTTCCACTTTGTAAATCACTGGTATAACAGTTGTTTATATATATTTGTTTATCACTAGGAATAAATACCATTTTGCAAAGTATTGCCTTTTACCTTGAACTATAAAATGGCCTAGGAAGATAAATAGGGGCAGAACAGCAGTATTTAGTCTGCTGATCAATTTTCACTTGAGTATAGACATCTACAGATTCCATCAGATGTCAGACAAGTAGATACCACCAATCTTTCCTCCATTAAGCAACAAAGAGTGAAGGAAAAGCACGTTGTGGGAAGAGGTCAATGCTAACTACTGTATATGTACAAAGTATAAGAGCTGCTTCCTACTCTAATTAAAATTAAAAATGCATTTATATATTCCACGCAAATCAGATGAATAATTTATCTGGATCATATGCCGGAAACCACCATTGTGTTTTTACACAACAAATTGAACTCAACTGGGATGGTTTAGTTAGGCTTTTTACAAACCTTCATTGCTTTTGTTGACATATGACTGTCTCTTATTGAAGTAAAAGCTCACATCAATCTTTATGTGTCCAACACATAGTATTTGCTGAGTCTACAGTCTTAACATGTCAGCAAGAAAGCAATCAATATTCTGCTTATTACTTTTTACTTTACTAGACAATGTGTTTTTATTTATTTTTTGCTTTTATGTTATTTATTTGCTGCAGATTTACTTTAGAGGTATACACATCTGTTTGACCAGTTTTCTAATGTCAATAAATATGTTGTCATTCATTATCTAATAAAACCTTGCATTTCCTTTAGTAAGTAAAAATGTAGTAACTAATAATTTCATTCAAAGCATAAAAAAACAAATTCTTAAGCCTTAAAATTAAAAAAAATAACACTATGCAGTTAAGAGCCCATTCACACAGGGGCAACACAACTTTCAGCACGACTTTGGGAGGCAACTTGAACACGACTTACTGCTATGGATATGCTAAAAATGGCCAAAGGAAGATGGTGAAATGCTTATTTCAATGCGCAAACACATGCTCCACATGCTTCCTGTGACGGCCATATTGGTACACCCATCCCTATATGCCCAGTGTTAGACCAGACCGGAGCATATTACAGGGAAGATGCTAACCACGTTAACCCATTAATGATGTTAGAAGATGATGAGGACGGGGCAGAGGCAAGCAGTGGCAGTCACTGCCACTCACCTGAGCTCCAAGAAGTACTAGTGACCAAGGGGGGCATCAATCCAACTGCAACCACCCCCAGTTCAGCCAGTCATGGAGGCCATGGCCCAACTCAGATTATAGTGTCTGGAGGCCTGTCGAATGTGGACACCAGGGCAACTACACTTCCCTACCAGGGCCATGAACCAGTACACTTCCCTTACCAGTCACCTCAAAGGGCACTGCAGGAAGTCTGTATGGAATCTGACCGAGTGACATCCTCACATCCCCATCCCACATCCACAGCAGCACGGCCTACATCCGCAGGCCCTTTGGGAGCAGTGCAAAAAGCCAGAGTGGGTGCTAGGTACTCACTCCCACTGTATTCCCCTCCTCTTTCACAACCCTTCTCCGAGGACATGACAAATGTCTCAGGAAGACCCACAGGTGATTCGCATGACACCATACAGTATGGTCCCCCCCCCACCAAATAGGGGACTACCTCTTCAACTGCCACAACAGGGGAATGACTGGAGACCTCCACCCCATGGGTTGCAGCCTCACATACCTCACATACCAAGGGGGGAAATGCCGCCTGCACCATTAGGCGCACCCATGATGTATGTGACCTTTAACCCTCAACAAGCATCATCCCTTGTAACCAGTCTACCAGACCCTGAGAAACAGCCCATGCCATTTTACAGAAGGATTGCCCAGATCCAGAAGGCATACTCCTGTGCCTGGCGGGACCTGGTAAGCCTGTGTGAAATCAAAGCAGGGGATGCTTACTGGCCAGTAATGGAAAGATGTTTTAGGGTGGACAGTGGCGTCCCTGACAATACATATGGTTCGGGATGTGAGTTTGTAACGCAGTTACAACGGTGGGCTAAAGCAAGCATACAAGACATTACACAAAACAAGGCACATACACAGATGCTATCCTCTGCATTTTTAGCAGGCCTCAGGGAAGCAATCCGGAAAGGCCTGCTACTATCTCGGTCAGAATACAGAGTGTTACCTCTTGACACTCTACTACTGGTAGCAAAGGGTATAGAGTCCTCACAGGGTAATAGGAAGGCAGTCCCTCTCATGTTGGCTTCTGACACACCATATCCGCCACCACAAGCACGAAACTCGCGAGCCTGCTGTTACAACTGTGGGAGGCCCGGACACTTTCGGAAACAATGCCGAAGCCGTGGAGACCCGATCGAAGACAGCCCGATCATGGAGACAACCCAAGAAGGGGAGATGCTCAACACCAAGGACAAAATGTCTAGGGGAATTCCAGCTCAGCACCTAATGATTGGCCTCCTCCTCCTCCTCTTTTTGGCCATATGGACCCATAGGAATTCAGCAAGCCTGTGTCATACACTCCAACCATGATCGCAGCATACAAAGATTCAGGAGGACCGTCAGTCAAGATGATGCTGCAGCCCATTCTGAAGACCTTCTCTGTTACCTGGCCGAACAAGGTTGTAAAGCGTCAAAGCAGAAGATTCAGTGGTGCAAGCAACCAGTGGTCTTTCTTGGACATTGTATCTCACAAGGTGTAAGACATCTTACTCAAGAGCGAATAGCTGTGATCAAGGCAATTCCGGTGCCAGCTGGCCACAAGTCTCTCCATGCATTTTTGGGCCTAATATCTTATTGTCGTTCTTGGATTCCAGAAGCATCTCTGCTAATGCAACCACTCTATGATGCTCTGAAGACTGATCCTTTCGCACTGCCACCAGAGGCCCTTACGAACTTTGAAATTCTGAAACAGATCCTGTCTGTGGCCCCTGCACTTGGCCTTCCAGACTATGAAAAAAGCTTCAAGCTATTCGTCTCAGAGAGAGAAGGACACGCCACCGGAGTACTGGCCCAATCTTATGACAACAGACTCAGACCTATCGGGTACTATTCCTGTCGATTGGATCCAGTAGCTAGGGGGGCACCCTCCTGCCTCAGAGCCGTTTTTGCAGCCCAGGCCCTTCTGGACAAAACTGCAGATCTCGTGCTGGGCCACCTTCTCATCCTACTAGCCCCTCATGACATATCAGCTGTGCTGAACCAAGTACAACCGAAACATATGTCAGCAGCAAGACATCTCAGACTACAATGCACTCTGCTCCTCCCGGATAACATCTCCCTCCTCAGGTGCAACACCCTCAACCCGTCCACTTTGCTCCCACTTCTCGAGGGGGGAAACGACCCATACGATACCCCTCACGACTGTCTCGAAATGATGAAGATGGGAACTAAACACCTGCCAACAGTTAGCAGAGTGCCGCTGGATGACCCTGACCTGACTATCTATGTTGATGGATCAAGATATGCAGATCATGAAGGGAGGTACCATACCGGATATGCTGTCACTACCAAAGACACAATCCTCCATGCCTCTGCATTGCCCCCCTCTAAGGCCGCACAAGAAGCAGAACTTCAGGCCCTAATCATGGCATGCAAGCTGGCGGAGCAGTCAGGGACCTGATTGGCGCTCTGCTTCTTCCTATCCAAGTGGCGGTTCTCAAGGTAAAGGCACATGGCAGACTGAATACTCAAGAAGCACGAGGTAATCACTTGGCGGACACTGCAGCAAAACATGCCGCGAAAGGTGTGCGAGAAGTCGTACGCAGAGTGGACGTCCAAGGCACTCCGATACAAAACATTTTGACACAAGAAACTTTGCCACAAGACGCAGTACAGGCCACCATGATCTTGCAGAACCCTCCTGTGGATTGGGCACACTTGAAGGAAATGCAAGTGAGGAGGAAAAAGGAACATGGACAAAGAAGGGAGCCATATTGAAGGATGGACTCATGGAAGTGAATAAGAGACCATGTTTACCACGGTCCATGTTCCCAGCTGTGGTGCAGTGGGCTCATGGTGCTTCTCACCTGTCGAAGATCTTGATGAATTCTTTGATCAATAAATACTACCTGGCCCCCGGGAATTACCCCGCTTACCAACAACTTCTGCAAGTCATGCGTCATTTGTGCTACATGCAACCCAGGAAGAACGGAAAAGACACCCGTGAAACATCTAGCTAAAGCTCAATATCCCTTTCAACGAATACAGATCGATCACATTCAGATGCCAAAGAGTGGCCGGTATGAATATGCTCTAGTAATCGTCGATATGTTCAGTTCCTGGCCTGAAGCATTCCCTGTGACCAACATGACAGCAAAGACCACAGCCAAGAAGCTTCTAACGGAAATGGTGTGCGGATATGGTGTCCCAGAGGTCATAGAGAGTGATCAGGGGCCGGCTTTCACGGCCTCATTAACCAAAGAAATATGGACAGCCCTAGGGGTAACACTGGCTTTCCACACCCCATACCACCCTCAGAGCAGTGGGAAGGTAGAGAGATTGAATGGCACAATAAAATCCCGAATGTTGAAAATGTCTCAGGAGACTGGGATGAGCTGGCCAGACAGTCTACCCATTGCCCTGTTTAGTGTAAGATACACTCCTAAAGAGAGCCATGGTTTATCTCCTTATGAAATACTGTTTGGTTCAGCACCGAGATTAGGGTGTTATTATCCACAGCAATTACAGTTACAATCCGATGTATTAACTAATTATGTGACTGCTTTGTCTTGTGAATTAACCCGTATCCATGCAAAAGTTTTCTCTTCCATTCCAGATCCAGGGACACACAAGCAGGTCCCCGGTGATTGGGTTATGATAAAGAAATTTGTGAGAAAACACCCTCTTGAACCAAGATATGATGGTCCCTTCCAGGTCCTCCTAATAACAGCTATATCGGTGAAAGTTGCAGGGAAGAACACCTGGATACACCCCTCCCATTGTAAGAAGGCTTCCATACCCGAGGAAGCAGGAAAAGATAAATCATGATCCTATATATCCTTTGTCTGTGTGGTTTGACTAGGGCACAACATGCAGCCATCACTAAGAAAGATGGGAAGGTTATTCTTTGGTATAATTCATCTGATACCCATGTAGCCACATTTGATTTCCACCCGTGTAAGATACTCCCGTGTCCAGAGCATAACAGCAGGTCAGAACGGTATGAAAAAGGTGACGGAGAGGGATATATATGTGTCACTAAAGGGTCGTGGGGAAAGAATTGTGACAGTTGGGGAGCAGCAGCTTGGAACACAGGGACACCCTGGGATATAAACCTCAACCAGCCTTTGACAGTAAAGACAGCCAGGGGGAGCCCTTGCTAACCCGTCTCACCCTCACCAAGCCAGGGCCCAGTATGACACTGGTTCTAAACATACGGAATCCGAGCCCATCCGATAAGGGGAGTCCCTGATGAATTCAAGGCCCGAGACCAGGTAAAAGCAGGTTTAGAGGCCCTAATCCCCATAATAACTGTTAGCAAAAATGTAGATTGGATAAATTATATATATTACAATCAGCAAAGGTTTGTCAACTACACGAGAGATGCATTCCAGGGAATAGCCGAACAGTTGGAGGCCGACTCTCAAATGACTTTCCAGAACCGGATGGCTCTGGATATGATATTTGCAGAGAAAGGAGGGGTTTGTACTATGATAGACAAAATGACCATCACCACTTGCTGTACCTATATCCCAGACAACACTGGCCCGAATGGCCAAGTCACTGTAGCTCTTAAAAAGTTGAAGAATCTGTCAGTTGAATTAAAGAAAAATTCAGGCATCACAGATCCATGGGACCAATACTTCAGTTGGATGAACGGGTGGCAGAGAATTTTAACCCAAATAGGAGTAACTATATTAATCGTCCTAGTTCTCCTCGCTCTGGTAATTTGTTGCATACTCCCTTGTCTGAAGAAATGTATAGAGAAAGCGGTGGAACAAGGAATCCCCACATTCATGAACCAAGATGTAGGACACGAGGAAGATGAGTACGAAGAACCACACATTCCACTACAGACATTCCCAGTCTCACATCATGAGTAGGCAGGACAACAGGGACAGACAAGGTAGGGAACCCAAGGGCCGCGACCTGGGTTCAGCTGCAGCGAAATCCATCCTCACCACTAGAGGCTCTGGGGAACACCTGCTGGACCTTAGACTCCGCGCCCTGGGGTGGGGAATCTTGGGATTAAAGACAGGAACAGATTAAAATAGATTAAAATAGCATTTCAAGGGGGGAACTGCTATGGATATGCTAAAAATGGCCAAAGGAAGATGGTAAAATGCTTATTTCAATGCGCAAACACATGCTCCACATGCTCTATATCTCATATATATCCTATATACTCTATATGTTATTGATTGCTATCATACACAGTCATAATTTGTAATGATCTTATACAACCCTTGCAATCCTTGCTCACATGATGCTGCTATCAGATATGTGTCACAAGATCTGAAGAAAAAGGGGAACTCTGTCTGCAAAACAAGTCGAAATTAGACCGGTGAAGAAAGTCCCTGTCTGGATATCGAACCGCAGGAAACCAAACATCAGACATCAGACAAACCAAATATATATATAGCATTGTTGCTTCATGCTTCGCACCATCTTAACACAAAATAGTTAATAGCTCACAAAATCAGAACGTCACAAGACTAATATTACGTATTAATGAGCAGGTTGGATATTCAAGAATATGCACGTCATTAACCATATATTAAGTCCAGACCAAAATAAAAAAGGGGAAGTATTTCAAACTGCAGCTTTTGTCAGTGTGAAATTATTCTATGCATGCATGCAATTATTCACTTCTTATCAGATTTGGCCAGGAAGCAGATACCAAAGAAACTGACAGTTTTGTCTGTCCAAATCACTTACAACGCAACTTGAAGTCGCCTCTAGGAGGGGGAACTTCACGGCACATTTTTAATTAAAAACCGGCATGGGTTCCCCCTCCAAGAGCATACCAGGCCCTTAGGTCTCGCTCATCCCCACCCCCTTTCCTGACCGTCTGGTGTGCGTGCTCGGATAAGGGTCTGGTATGGATTTGGGGGGGACTCCCACGCCATTTTTCGGCATAGGGGGTTCCCCTTGAAATCCATACCAGACCTAAGGGCCTGGTATGCTCTTGGAGGGGGAACCCATGCCGTTTTTTTATTTAAAATTTGGCATGGAGTTCCCCTATGGGAGGGAGGTGTTTACCTTAAAACAGGTTCACACTGGGGCAACTTCCTGTAAAGTTGCCTCACTGTTAATGGGGATCCAACCTGGATCGAAGTAGTACAGGAACCTTTTTTCAAGTCGGAGCGACAGCAGTAGTGTGCATTAAGACAGCTCCATTCACTTACATTGATTTCTTCATGCAGCGCGACTTGAAGCGACTATGGGGGCGTATATCCCCTAGAGGATGAATAAGCATATAAGACCTATGCATGTGAAATATACACCAAGATTCACATATCCTCCAGACATTGGGGTTTCATTTGTACTCGATCAACCTCGTGAATTGTGCTCTACATGTTACGCAACATGGATGCTTCTTCAAGAGCTTTACCAATTCGCAATTAGGATGTTGCATATCACAGCGCTTACCCCCAAGGCCTAGTAGGGGCCCCCAAAATAAAATTTTGGGGCTGTATGCCTCCACTTGTATTTACAAAAAATGCCTTAGTCCAGAATCTGCACTGGTATATACAAGGTACGTCTGTTGAAGCAGATGTAAAGCTCCAAAGTCAGATTTTAGTCCACAAATATACCTGTCCTGGATTGCCGCCCTGTGTTGGCCAGTATCTCTGATTCAGTGGGGTGGGGGGGGGGGGAGATACAGAAGGTCTTGGGGGTGAGCCCTGTGAATGCAACATTCTAATTGCGAATTGTTAAAGCTCCTGAAGAAGCGACCAGGTTGCATAACATGTAGAGCACGATTCACAAGGTCGATCAAGGACAAATGAAACCCCAATGTCTGAAGGATATGTGAATACTGTTGTATATTTTACATGCATAGGTCTTATATGCTTATTCATCCTCTAGGGGGAAAGACAAACAGTCCGTGACCCACTATTGTTTAAATAGAAATAATTCCGCAATTAAGGATGTTGCATATCACAGCGCTTACCCCCAAGGCCTAGTAGGGGCCCCCAAAATTAAATTTTGGGGCTGTATGCCTCCACTTGTATTTACAAAAAATGCCTTAGTCCAGAATCTGCACTGGTATATACAAGGTACGTCTGTTGAAGCAGATGTAAAGCTCCAAAGTCAGATTTTAGTCCACAAATATACCTGTCCTGGATTGCCGCCCTGTGTTGGCCAGTATCTCTGATTCAGTGGGGTGGGGGGGGGGGGAGATACAGAAGGTCTTGGGGGTGAGCCCTGTGAATGCAACATTCTAATTGCGAATTGTTAAAGCTCCTGAAGAAGCGACCAGGTTGCATAACATGTAGAGCACGATTCACAAGGTCGATCAAGGACAAATGAAACCCCAATGTCTGAAGGATATGTGAATACTGTTGTATATTTTACATGCATACTGTAGGTCTTATATGCTTATTCATCCTCTAGGGGGAAAGACAAACAGTCCGTGACCCACTATTGTTTAAATAGAAATAATTCCGCAATTAAGGATGTTGCATATCACAGCGCTTACCCCCAAGGCCTAGTAGGGGCCCCCAAAATTAAATTTTGGGGCTGTATGCCTCCACTTGTATTTACAAAAAATGCCTTAGTCCAGAATCTGCACTGGTATATACAAGGTACGTCTGTTGAAGCAGATGTAAAGCTCCAAAGTCAGATTTTAGTCCACAAATATACCTGTCCTGGATTGCCGCCCTGTGTTGGCCAGTATCTCTGATTCAGTGGGGTGGGGGGGGGGGGGAGATACAGAAGGTCTTGGGGGTGAGCCCTGTGAATGCAACATTCTAATTGCGAATTGTTAAAGCTCCTGAAGAAGCGACCAGGTTGCATAACATGTAGAGCACGATTCACAAGGTCGATCAAGGGCAAATGAAACCCCAATTTCTGAAGGATATGTGAATACTGTTGTATATTTTACATGCATAGGTCTTATATGCTTATTCATCCTCTAGGGGGAAAGACAAACAGTCCGTGACCCACTATTGTTTAAATATAAATAATTCTGCAATTAAGTGTTATATTGTATACAGAATATTTTAATGTAGATCCATAAATTTGCTAATTTTATAGATATGTGCAAGTCAATTTTTCTTGAGTCTCCAATTATGTATACATATTAGGACGCCGGCTCGGTGAAAATGTAAGGTGCCCATGAGCCACAAAGTGGACACCTAACCCACTTATTTGCCAAGTAGATCAACAATGGCTGAAGCTATGCTAGCACAGAGTACAGGTGTTGGACTGCACAGAGTACATTTACACTGAAAAAAAAAAAATAGTTCAGACATTTCCAAATCATTTAAAATCATAACATGTGAACATATAAGACTATGAGAACATTTTTAAATTGACATTTAATTTATTATGTGCTGGTTAGTAGAGCTGCCTGCTATTGGTGATTATACCCTAAATATTTGAGGCTGCAAAAAACAGTACAGTTACTGTGGGGCATGCAGGCAGTGCAAAGTAAAATGTTCATCTCTAGTTGGCTGCTTTGGCTCTATGCCAATCCATAACTTGGTTGTAGTATAAAATTCTATAATGATTCCCTTTGTCTTCTAACAGTGAATAACCCACCAATTTTCAGTTTTGAACACCTACCACTCTAATTGCTGCCACTGCTGTGTAAACTTCCAAACATGTTACCTGCCTGCTATCCATGCAACATTTGGGAACCGAAAAAGCAATCATTCATTAGGTCCCAGCACTGTCATATAGTGGTGCTAATCATCAACTGACAGTGAAACTGCCAAGGGCAGTGGTGGTCATCTCCATAGTGGGGCAGGGGATGATAAAGGTAAGTATAGTCGACACCTAAGACACTGTGTGAGTTGGAAATATTTATGTTTCTTTTATTTTAAAGCACTGCTAGCGACAGCAGTCAGACAACAGGCACCTTTTAAACAGATAAATATTTGCTGCAACTATTCAAGCACATCTGACAGTATTATAGTATGTCCTTACCCCTGCCACTATCCCTTTAGATGAATGGCTTGGTTGACATACAGAATAAACATGTATAAACATTTTAATGAAGCCCTGTCTACTACAAAAATACATTTGCATACTAAATACAATTACACATATTAACCACTAAAGATCCCACAAAAACAAACACAGGATCAATTTCCTGGTCCCACTCTATGCACTGTAGTTTCTCCTAGTGCCCCTTATGTAACTACAGGATAATAGTAGTGATTGAGGGGCATATGAATTAGGTGCAGTGCAGTGGGTGACCAGGAGTTAGAACTCTCAGAAATGATAAGCATTGACTTATGTGGACATTGAGCAAATCAAGGCTATGTGAATCTTACTAAAACTGAGCTTGTAATATGTCCTCCTACCCGATCCCCCTATGACTTTACCATCAAGATCAACAGCAAAACCATTGGTCCCTCCAAACATGTCAGGGTGCTGGGTGTAATCCTAGACTCTGACCTCTCCTTCAGGTCAAACATCCAATCACTGGTTATATCTAGCTGTCCTAGATTTGCCCCTTCCTGACTAACGACACCACAAAACAACTGATTCACTCCTTGGTTATTTTCCACCTTGACTACTGCATCTCTATCCTCACTGGCCTATCTTTACACAGGCTATCCCCCTTCAGTTTATTATGAATGCTGCTACTAGATTAATATACCTTACTAATCGATCTGTGACTGCTGCTTCTGTAGCGGTACCCCCGTATGGGCTGCTGAGTGTTGTGGTTCGTCTCTCACCCTGCACACCTAGGCACACATTTCTCATTCACCCCTAGGCAGAAAACCAGTCCTTGACTTTGTTTTGTATTTTTGTTGAGGAGATTTAACTTGGATTGGGATAGGGTAGTTATGGGATGTCCACTTGATTGCAGAAAAGGTATATGGGAAAAAAACTTTATACACCTCTGGTATATACATCTTCCTCACTTCCAGCTCCAGCACATCACTTGGTTACACTTCCAACTCCAGCACAACTCTTGAACTCTACTTCCAGGACCAAGTGTAAAATATGAAAATACTTGTGCGCTACTATTATGTGAGAAAAGTCCACAGTAAAGCACTGATAAATCAAAAAAATGGCCGAACAGCTGCAACCATTGGAGGTGAACTCAAACACTAAGAAAAAATTATGACATAATTAAATGGTGCACTTATTCTAAAATAAATGAACAATAACTACATATAGTGTATAGAAGCAATGTGCAAAAAAACAAGTAAAAACCACAAATAAACATATAAAAATGCAAAGTGTCCAGTCAATAAACACTCCAGCAATAGGCACACCGTGCTTGGAGTTGTGAGGTAAATAAAAGTAGTCATTCCAATTAATTTTAAACAGTTCAGATGATTAGAAAACTCAGGTGATTAAAAAACAAAGGAAAATCTAATAGAGGGGGCTACTCCGCACCCTTGGAAGAAATGGTCGTTCACCTCAAGCTTTGACCACACAGGTCTAACAGCACTCATATGAATAATGAGCAGCATTCCTTCTCCAACCCATGGGCCGCACCTTCTTGACATGATCTGGATCTCTGAATCACTAAGCTTCCTACAGGGTTTCCAGTTTGTAGCACTCGTCGTCTTCAGCAGAGATTGCTCAAGGTAAAAGAAAGACGATCATAGCGCAATAATGCTAATAATCAACTAATTTATTGGACTTAAATTCCATCTGCTTACATTTAAAAAGATTAAAAACAGCATGTAACATAGAGAGCGTGAAATATTGCCTCCTCACTACACTTCTGGGAATCGGTATATACATCTTCCTTAGGCCGCGTACACACGACCGAGAAACTCGTCCGGCTAAACTCATCGTTCCGCCTGTCGAGGTTTCCGTTCAGCTGTCGAAAAGCTCATCGAGCCAAATTTCCCCATAGAACAACGAGGAAATAAAGAGCATGCTCTCTTTTCGGCTCGACGAGCTTCCCGACGGCAGTGTGTACACACGACCGGTTTTCTCGGCAGAATACGTCTCCCATCGAGGTTCTCGCTGGATTCTGTCGAGAAACTCGGTCGTGTGTACGGGGCCTCACTTCCAGCACATCACTTGGTTACACTTCCTTACTTCCAACTCCAGCATAACTCTTAATCTCTAATTTCAGGACCAGCTAGAACTGTGATTTTAGCCTGACACTGGCTCAGCAGGCCCAAAGCAAATGCCCTTTTGCAGGCAGGGACCACGGGTCCATTTGTTGTAGCAAAAATGTAGGTAGTCCTAGTGCTAGCTGTCCACGTAGCTACTAATCCCAGCTCCACATCTTCAGGCCCTGCCAGCCATACATAGCCAGCCTCTCTCCACTGACCATGACACCACAGTCCATTCCACTGGTTCTTCACCCATCCAAGACTGCACTCTCCCAGTCCTCTCAGGTGTGCCTCCCCAGTTCTTCTGACTATGTGAACACTCAACAGCCCTCCTGTCTGCGACATGTGGTTCCTCCTGGGGACTTACCTGGCAGTGCTCTCTCGCTGTCCTCTCCTGACTCCCACGCCTCCTGTCCAGGACACCTCTGTGTGTTGTAGGAAGGTCCAGTCCACACCCAAGCCCAGGCCCAAGGTCACCCCCCAGGCTGGGAAGATCCCTCAAAGGCCACAACAGCCTAGCACTCTATCTTCATATTCCACCCAAACCAACTCCTCCCCACCTGGGCTGACCCTGCATATTTGAGGGGGCCTGCCCCCTGCCAATATAAGTTGGGGATTGGACAGGACCCTCAAAATACTCCAGACAGCTCCACCTTGCCTCTCCTTCCTTTCCGGAAACTTCCAGCACACTCTAGAAAGAAAGGGGAGGTCTCAGTGATGCTCCCTGTTAGTCACCCAGCCCTGCCTGAGTCCCTCCCAACCCAGATCAAACACACACAGGCTTGGCTACCTGCAAAGCCTGCTTAAATTTCCTTAAAACATAACTCAACATTCAAACAATCCCCTCTGGGTGATCTAAGTACATTACAGGGATTATAACAATCTTTGTTGCAGATTCCTACCTTGTGTTATTCTGAAGAAATCCATGTGTGGTTGTCTGTGCCTCTGTTCTGAGTGAGTGTAATGGGAGTGGTTTCATAATTAACTGTCAGGTGTGGAGCTGAAGGTCACTTATGAGGAAATCTGCTGGACCTGCATTGCTTTTGACGTATTCTTATTAAGAGTATCCCTCAAAAAAAAATTGTTGCAAGGGATGCCTGAAATCGGATTTGTATCTTAGGCAGACTTCTGGGAAAATCGGTGAGCCAATAACACAAGCAGGAAATTATGTTTCTGGAGAGTGGTCAGTACACACTCTGTCTACAGAACAGCTTCAGGTAGCCATATCGCAATATATTCTCAAAAAATGACATTGACTGAAGATTGAAAAGGAAAGGAATTTTTTAATAACATTAAATTACAATATGATTAGTGTCGCAATTATATGCGCTATATTATTTTTTCTTTATTTACAATTTTTTTCCCCACGAAAGTGAAGTTACCCTTTAACCTAACCAAAAACCTATCTGTACATATCTAGCAACCTAGAAGTTTCTACACTCCTCTCTACCAATCCCTTCACTGGCTTCCACTACACCATTGTATAAAAAACGTAATACTAACCACAATATACAAGGCCATTCACAACATCACCCACAGCTATATCACCCAAATTGCCCTCTCCGCTCCTTCCAAGACTTCCTGGTCTCTAGATCCCTTGTAACCTCCTCCCATGCTCGCCTCCAGGAATTCTCCAGAGCCTTTCCCATCCACTGGAACACCCTGCCCCAGTACGTCCAGTCAGCTCCTACCCTGTCTGCCTTTAGGCGATCACTAAAACCACATTTATTCAGGGAAGCCTATCCCACCTCTACCTCAGATCATCCCCTGACTATTACCTTTTGTACCACCTCCCTCTCCCTTTAAATCAGGGGTCTCCAAACTGCAGCCCTAGGGCCAGATGTGGCCCTTTTCTAGCCTTTATCTGGCCCTTGGGGCACAATTCCTCCCACTGATGTGAGGCACTATTCCTCCCACTGACATCAACAATGGGACACTGTATCTTTCACTGATACCAATGATGGGATACTATTTCTCCTACTAATGGGGGGGAACTCCTTCTCCTATTGACCACCAAACCTGAGGCCATATTTTTTTCTCACTGATGCTTGGCCTGTGACATTTCCTGTCCCTGCTAGCCACAATCCAGCCCTCCCAAAGTCTGAAGGACAATAAAGTGGCCCTTTGTTTGAAAAGTTTGGAGACCCCTGCTTTAGATCATAAGCTCAATGAGCAGGGCCCTCGTGTCCCTTCTGTACTGAACAGCATCGTAATTGTACTGTCCCCCCTCTACATTATAAAGTGGTGTGCAAACTATTGGTGCTATATAAATCCTGTATAATAATAATAATAATAATAATAATAATAATAATAATATTAATGTGAATAAGTCCTTGACTCTGTGGCTGCTGTGTGAATAGACTTTCTTGATTTACCATAAAACAAGCATTTTTATCATTCCTTTTACACAGAAAAAATGCATACCTCTGGCTGTTTACCAGATCCAAGCACTAATATTATCTACACCAAGTAATGAGCTTTATGTGCTCTGGTTATTACAGCAGCTGCCAGTCTGCATTGAGATGGTAGCTTATGCAGTGAAGGTAACTTGCTAACAGTAGCAGTAAAAGGATATACAACTATTTTCTAACTTTTGGCATTTAGCTAACTGTTTACGTTGTACCCTATGTATGCTATTATTCTGCTATTTTATTGGACTAGCTGAAAATAGTCTCAAAATATATAACTGAGACTTTGTTTACTTAATATGAAAAAGGGCTTAAAACTAGGCAGAGAGAGAACTGTTTAAAAATTTAAAAGTCCAGAAAAATCAATAAAAGAATTTATAAAAGAATAATGATCCATTTTGGAATTATGATTTCCTTGCACAATCTTAATGAACAAATCAGATGTTACAGTTAATAATGCAGTGGCCCATCCTCCATTGTCTTTTCCATGGGTCTTTCCAGAAACACCAAAAACACTCAGTAAATCTATTATGGCACAACTACTTTGATAGATTTAGCAAGCACGTGTTTTCCTGAAACTTCGTCAAATAGAAAGAAAATAAGTTGGCTACAGCAAAGTATGAAACAACAATTTCTCTAGAAATAATTGCAGTGGGCACAACATATAAAGAAAGAAAACTGGAAGTGTTTTCTGATGAAAATCAAAAGCCCAATGTGTTCCTTCCCTTGAAAAGGACACACAAGACCAGAAAATTGAAGCTTAAATGGTCGTGAAAGAATAAAACAACCATAGCATCCTTTAATTTATTGTGTAGATATATCCAGATGTTTTCAGATTAAGAACTTCAAGAACTCAGACCACTCACCAACTTTCATGTAAGGACTTTCTGCCCACTTTTATTCAACAACAGAAAGTTGTTTTGGGGAAGGGCTGCCCTCAAGGGGGTTCTCACTGTCAGACAGTATTTTTTTATATTTTAAGCACGATGATATCCATCAAAGAAATGCAAAGCGAAAATAGAATGTCAAGTTGATCCAATAATGAAATTATAAAAGATATATACTCAAATGTATATGCTGGTTTACATCCTTAGAGTCTACCATCTCTAGTATACACTAAGGGCCAGATTCTCAAATGAGATACGACGGTGTATCGCAGGAAACACCGTCGTATCTCTGTTTTTTTTAATGGGTATCTATGCGTGTGATTCCTAGAATCATTTACGCATAGATACAGTGAAGATCCAACAGGTGTAAAACACTTACACCGTCGGATCGTAGATGTAATTACTTTTTTGGCTGCTAGGTGGCCTTTATGTTGTTTTCTCATTTGCCTATGCAAATGAGGCTAATACGCCAATTCCCAAACGTTTTTACGCCGCCCCGTCGTCGTTTACGTCGTTTCCGTAAGCGTAAACCTACCCCTGCTATATGAGGGGTAGGTTTACGAAGTTCCGTCGTTGCCATGTTAAGTATGGCGTCGGGTCAGCGTCATCTTTTTCCGTCGGTTATGTCGTTTTACTAAGTCGTTCGCGAATAGGGCATTGCATAAGTGACGATCACGTAGTTTTGACGTCAGTTTCAACTACGCTTTCCGACGTGAGCTGGAGCATGTGCACTGGGCTTTTTTCCCAGCCGGCGCATGCGCAGTTCGATCGGCGCGGGGGCGCGCTTAATTTAAATACAAGCCGCCCCCTTTGAATTACGCGGGGATACGCAGGGCCATTTACACTACGCAGCCACAAACTACGGAGCAAGTGCTTTGGGAATACGGCACTTGCTCCATTAAGTTGCGGCGGCGTAGTGTAAATGGCTTACGCTACGCCGCCGCAGATTGTATGTGAATCTGGCCCTAGGTTCTTATTTTAAATAATAAGTGACATAAATGTTTATAGTATCTGCTAATTTATATACACACTTATATTGTCATGGTGTGAACATTTAGTGTTCTTAACACTATTACCTTAAGCGGAGAAAGAAGAAAACTAAATAATAGACCTGTGTCCCTCTAGTCTCACTTAGGAAAAGGGGAGATTACCATAGATCCATTCACTGAAGGCTTGAGGAGTTCTAAACATTAACCATGTATTCCAGGTGTGATCCAATCTGTCATTTTCTTGTAATAACATTCTTTCCAAATCTCTCATACATTCTAGTTCTATTGCCTATTCTACTAGAGATGGAGCAGTTTCTGATTTCATTCTTTTTTTATATATAAAAATAACAAACATGTCTACACTTACCTGCTCTGTGCAATGGCTCACTGGTCCATTGACACAGACAGCGGGACTCAGCCCCACCCCACCCCCCCCCCCCCACTCCCATTTCACAGGATTTGATTGACAGAGTTGGGAGCCATTGGCTCCTGCTGCTATCAATCTGTCCAATGAGAAGAGAGACAACGGCTGGGGCCGCTGCGCTTGTGTACAACGCTGAATCCGATTGGGCTCAGGTAAGAAAAAGGGGGGTCTGGGGGAGCTGGAACACAGAAGGTTTAACAGAAACCTTAAGGTTTCAGAACCATTCAATTGGTGAGTTCTGAACCGGTGTTGTCGTAATATTAAGATAAATGTCAAAAATAATCCCATTTTTTTTTTAATCAGAGGGCATTCCCACCATATGTGTGTCATATCCTCTTGTTACATCTCCAACAAGAATTGGAGACAATTGAGTACATACAATAAAGATGATCAGGGCATCTGTAACATCTAGTGATCAATTTAAGTCCCTTCTCCTGAACTCTGGTGGCTACTGATTACTTATGGGTCAGTATAAAACATTTATCTCACTCCTGAGAATAGATGGTAGTTTAAAGTTCGTTCTTCCATATAGATGTATAATTAGGTAGCTCTAGATGGGTCCAGAGAGTTGAGTATATTTGAGATCTCGCATGAGATGGAGAAGCATTCTGTAAAACTAATTCATCAACACCTGTTGTGATGAATTGAAGTTCAGAGATGTTTGAAATGGTATGAATAAATAAAATAAGTTCGTATCTATGAAACCATGAGTCCCTTGGCAATCTCATTTAGCCAAATTTAAGAAGAGTCAGCTTGTAATGCCGCGTACACACGATCACTTTATGTGATGAAAAAAAATGACGTTTTTAAAAACGTCAATTTAAATGACTGTGTGTGGGGGAAAACGTTGTTTTATGTCTTGTGAAAAACAAAAAAAAATTGAAGCGTGCTTTAATTTTTTGTGTCGTTTTTCAAAACGTCGTTTTTTGTTTCACAAAAAATCACTGTGTGTAGCAAAAAATGTTGTTTAAAACAAAGTTTTTCAACCCGCGCATGTCCAGAAGCTAGTTATGAAGCGAGCTTCAATGGAAAAGAGTGCTGAACGTAACCTCGCTTTGCTAGAACATTGTGAAAAAACGATGGTGTGTAGACAACATCGTTTTTTAAAATTGAAGTTTCAAAAACGTTGTTTTTTACTTCACAGAAAACGTCGTTTTTTTTCATCACATAAAGTGATCGTGTGTACGCAGCATAAGAGTTGGAATATTCTGTGGTAATCTTTATTAGTCCAAAGTCCGAAAATGTTACCCTGGAGAGCAGGTGTGGAAGCTGGGTTGCCAAAAAGAGGTGTCATAGGACCAAGATATTGTGAAATCCTCAGATTTATAACAGTTTGGTCCCACAAAGTAAGAGTTTGCTTTGTAAAATTTGAAAGGTATTCTAAAGTAGTTTGGAGAGAAGGAGAGAACCACGGTAAAGCAAAGAGATCTATAGAGGACATGAGATTTTTAAATTAAGCCCATTGCTTTGTGGACATTCGATAAAACCAATCTAATAACAACCGCTGCTTTCTAATAAAGAGATTAGGAACACCTTCTCTTATCCACACTTTCGGCAATGCAAGCAATTTATACCAGAGCCTTGAATGTTTCTTATGTCAAAGAAAAGCAGAGAACATCTGCCGTACCGTTCGTAAATATGACTGAGGAACTTTCAATGGGATTATTTGAAATAAATAAAAATCTATTTTAAGAGTGTTTAAATGGCCTAACCAGGTAAAGTAAAAATGTCAATCTTATTGACTTGTTCGTAAGTGGTATAAAGTTTAATGAGTTTATAAAGTTTAGTGTGCAAGATTTAAAGGGAGACATATTCTTAACTCCTTGGTGCCAGCTCCGCTGGCTCTTTAATGGCTTTAAAATTCTGGGAGGTGGGGTAGGGCGGGGCTTATGGCCATGTGACCACCATGATTTGAAAACTCCCAAACGAGAGCAGGGATCGGGAAGTTTCTGTTAGCTGCTGGTCACTGCATCAGGAGCAGGCAGGGCGCACGTTCTTGGCACAGCTCTTTTGGCACTTTTGCATGCAAATATGCGGCCGCTATGCGCTAAGGACCGGCCGCTGAGAGGCCGCATATTTGTATGCGCTTAGTGCCAAAAGGCTAAGTTTTGCAATAATGAGGAGCAGATCCTAAATGGATAATTTTCAGACTTAGACAGGAACAGATTTAAAATGTCTAAATTTAGTAAAATTTTGTTTGAAATTGCTGTATTGATTAAATCTTTGAAGCTCTTGAAAATTTGAAGGCATAGATTAATTTGTCCGAGTTATGTATAAGAACAGATCATCTGCAAATAAAGCCAATTTTGAATGTAGGGAGACTAGTTGAATTTCTAAGATGTTAGCATTTAGACGTAATGCCACTGCTAGGTGTTTAATTTAATAATTATAACATATAGATAGTAAAGTGATAGTGGACAACCCTAATGAGTGCTGTTTTTGATGTAGAAGATCATTTTAGGAGTAAGACCTATTTGAGAGAGAGGGGAAAGTTCTAGGAGTTCCCCATTCATCCAATAAATGCCTTCCTTCCCAGCATCAATTGAGTGCTGGTACATACGTTTATTATGTTGTCGGACATAATCCATGAGCAATACCATTTTTATAGTGTTATTCCTTGCCTCTCTTCTGCTTAGGCCCTGTACACATGATCAGACCAGTCCGATGAGAATGGTCCGACGGACCATTTTCATCGGGTCACCTGATGGCCTGATGGTCTGATATGCGTACACACCATCAGTCCAAAATCCGATCGGGTCAGAACGCGGTGACGTAGAACACAACGACGTGCTGAAAAAACGAAGTTCAATGCTTCCAAGCATGCGTCGACTTGATTCTTAGCATGCGCAGGTTTTTGGTCCGATGCTTTTTTGTACTAACCATCGTTTTGGTCTGACGGTCAGGCGTCCATCGGACAGATTTTAAAGCAAGTTTTAAAACTTTGGTCCGATGAAACTGGCCTTAAGGCCAGTTTCAGCTGACCAGTCTGATCGTGTGTACGCGGCCTAATGAAGCCTACCCGATCAAGATGAATGAGTTGAGGCAATACTGATTGCAGTCTATTGGTGCTAATTTTAGTGTATATCTTAAGATCTACTCCGATTAACGAAATTGAACTAAAGTTAGTGCATAGTTGAATGATCCTTCCCTGGTTTTGAATTTAAAGTAATGTGGGCTTTAAGGGGGAGCAATGAGTTAAAGACCTTTGACATAAATGGGAGAAAAAGGGGATAAAAAGTCTAATAAAATTTGGTCAAAACCCATCTGGCCAAGGCTCTTGTCTCTTGGAATGAGTTTTATAGCAGCCACTAGCTCTTTTTGTGCAAGTGGTAATTCCAAGGCTGATCTAGTTTGTTCATTTATAGAGGGTAGGGAAGTAGCTGCAATGTGCGCTGCCATTTGATCTCTCTGAGACCCTTCTTTATCATTAAATAGAGGAGTAGAAATGTTATACAGAGCCTTGTAAAATTGCGAAAGGGATAATCATCATTCTGGCTTTTAAGATGGTATAAATAGGTATTCTGTATCCTAGGATTTAGGATTCTGGCTAGCAGGCAACCACATTTATCATCAAATTTATACTGATTTAATGCCAATTTGTTATCAAATGATGTTGCTGAAGATTCATAAAGTTCATGTGATTGTGATATAGATGTAGATATAGCTGGAAGAAGAGAGACCAATTGGGAGCATTTATTGGCGGTTTCAAGGTCCTGAAGCTTAGTTATAACTGCTGCTCTCTCTCTATCTCGCTCTCTTTATTTTGGTCTCTTGTTGAATAAAGACCCTTCCTAAAACTACTTTGAATGCCTACCATTATTATTACTAAATTATGATCAGTCAAAAAAAATGTAATTGCTTCCGTGATCTGGTATCAGCCATCTTCATCTGTCGTGAGAGAATTACTAAGACACCAGGTCTACTCATGCTTGGGCTGATCATACTCTGACCATATCAAAGTATAGATATCACAGGTCAAGGGCCAATCTATAAGGCTATGGTGTACAAAATACATAATCAAGATGGCTGTGAGATTGGTGGGCTGAGGGAAAATGAAAATAGTTCATAGTTCGCAGATTGAATATCCTCCAGATAACTATCAGATGGATAGTATATAAACAATTTTTGAATACATTCAATTTAGAATAAGGGACAGAGGAACATGAACTAGAGGAGTCTAGATGAGTATCAGGTGTAAGATTAAAGTCCCCTCTTAGGAAAAGTTTATCTTTACAGTATACTTCATATCCCAAAGAGGGTATTTGACAAAAATATATCTACCCAGTGAGTCAGACATAGGCCCTTTGCCTTACTGGTAGAGTTCTAAGAAAGGCTATTTGAAATTAGTTTGGATTTTTGTATCAGGTTGGTACTATGGTACCTTCTGGTGAAATATTTTTTAGTTTTGACAGAATGGAACTGTCACATACCTGGTTGAAGCTGAGCTGACAGAAGGGCTTTCCCTTACACCTCCTGTCCTGTTTCTCCTGAAGGTGGTGACAAAATATAACAGGGCAAGTGGCATGGGTGCCTGGTTGGAGATCCTGGACAGAAGATACTTGCATCAGGTGGTGTGGTAGGTAACTCTGCGCTGCTAGTGAATATAGAAGAATTTAAAGCAGCTGACACGGCTGATTGAAAAAAAGCAAAATCAAAAATAGTAGGTAATAGTGTTGCGCTAGACCAAAATTTGTGATAGAATACAATATCACATGAATGCAAACATGATAAGCAAACATAAGTATAAGACAAATGGATGATAAATTGATACAATAAATAAATATTAAACAATAATACACCCAGTGTAAAATGTCCAAATGATATTGAAGTGACATGTCAAATCGCATCTCAAATCGGCAGCATTTGCTGGCAATTGTCGGCAATGGCACTATCCTAATCGGTGCAACGCCACATTTGTGGCACTGCACAGATTTCAAAAAGTAGTTCCTGTACTACTTTTTGCAATTTCGGGCTGCGATTTACTCTGAGATCTGTGGAGAAACCTGAACTCACATGGCTTCACTCCCGCAGTCCAGTGTGAACCTGGGCTTAAGCTAGTGCATTTTTGGTTCACTTACCCTTTTCTTTGATTTCCCTTCTGATGTCTCGTACACACGATCAGTTTTTCCGACAGGAAAACCGCAGTTTTTTTCAGCAGGAAAATAGCTGAAATTTGTCTTGCATACACACGGTCACTCAAATCTTGGCTGAAATGCCGAACGTCGAGAACGCAGTGACGTACAACAAGTACAACGAGCCGAGATCAATGAAGTTCAATAGGCAGTTCGGCTCTTCTGCTTGATCCTGAGCATGCACGTTTTTTTTGCACGTCGTAATTGCATACAGACGAACGCGATTTGCGATAGGATTTTTTTCTGTCACAAGAATTGAGATCCTGCTCTTAATCTTTTCTTAGCAGGAAAACTGACAGAAAAAATCAGTTTTCCTGACACAAACCTCACATTGCACTTACCTGTCAGGGAAACTGATCGTGTGTTTTTTTCTTTGTCTGAATTTCTCACTTTCTGTTTCTCCTCACAATGCACTAGCTTAAGGCCCCTTTTACACTGCCATGTTTGAGATTGAGCCAAATTGAGATCCTGCTCTCAATCTTTTCTTAGCAGGAAAACTTAGCACACTGGATCTATAGACATTTTTTTTTAATTTTCTCTGAAAACATTTAGCCCGTGATCAGATTCAAACTCTGTAATATTTTATAATGTTTGATAATACCTAGATATATTTTTTTGTATATCTATATCATTTCAACAGATACAGCAAGTAAGGTGGCTAACATTGTATGTTTCAGGTTAAAAATGCGTACCACAAATCGCTGGTAACATTACAAAAGATGCATGTTCGCCATTACTGTTTATTCACTTTATTGGACCATTTCTCTTTCTATTATCCAGCCATTTTTTAGTTATACAAACTAGGCAGCAAATAAGTCAGAAATATGAGTTCTGGATTTTTTTTCTCACAGGTTTTTAATTGTCCATTGTTTTCCTCACTCACATACACAAACAAGAAACCTTGACTGTATCAGCAAGTCATCAATAATTTATACTACTTAATTTACTTCTTCTTTTAACATTTCCTGTTCAAAATCTATAATTCTTTTAAATAATGAATTACTGTTTAGTAAACTCCAAGGATGGGGGATGAGTACATCATCTTTTCAGAATACAGAAATATTTAGCAAGAGTTGCATATACTGTACAGAGTTATTTTGATGTTATTCAACCAAGTCAGTGAAATTGTATAGCCATATGTGTATATTTTAGCCATTGTAATTTGAGACAAATTAAAGCCACAATAAAAAAAAAAATCATTTATGGTTGTCAAGCTTTATTTCCTATTTATGAATATTGGTCATTTATAAAGCTTGGAACCAGCAAAAAGTAAATGCATAAGCAAGCAGAAATTGTACTGATATGTCCATAATTATAACATACAGTAAGGGTGACACACAAAGCATAGATACTTATCTTATTCCTGGCTCCTCCCTACCATGCCACTCTGCTTTAATGGTTGTGTGGTTAGGTTTCTCAATGTTTATCAGTCAGACATTTTCATTTTTATATAAAGGTCTCGCCAAACAGCACAGGCGACCCCTTTCACTCAGTACCCCCCCCCTCCCCCGGGGGAGTGGTGGAAACATCCACCGCCCCATATTCCTCCCAATGTAGGTACTCCAAGAAAGAGAAAAGGAAGAGAGGAAGGAGAGGGGGCAGGCGGGTACAAAAGACCCAAGCCATAACGGGCGCTGGGATCTTTAATCTCAGTGGGGTTAGCCTCAATGAGGATGAAATCAAGGTCCTCGACAGAGGCCTGAAATTTGCACCCACTAGAAACTTAAATAAGTTTCAAACCTATGTTAGTTTGCAGAAATACATTAGGTCTCTTAACATGAAAAAATATTTTTGGGCAAATCCCAGTAGAACTATGGCATCCCAGTCTGGCGACAACTCAGGTTTACGGAATAAATCAATTTTTAACCCTCTTAATCCGGACAATAAATTTATGGATGTGTTCAAGAACATGGTTATGAAGGATCTGGATTTAATGAGTATTAAAAAAGTGCAAGATCCCTTATATATCAAAAGGGGAATTGAATCTCTGGAAAAAATGAAAGGATATTGTTATCCGACCAGCGGACAAAGGGGGGGCTAGTCATTCTCAGTAAGGAATATTATCAGTCTGAAATGGTAAATCTACTTTCTGATAAGGATACGTATAAGACCCTGAGTAAGGATCCTATGTTCGTCTTCAAAGATGAACTACATCGTATTATTGAGGATGAGAGAGATCAGAAAATCCTAACTAGGAAAGAAGCATTGTACCTAGACCCATTGTTCTGCAGAACCCCGATTATATATTTTCTTCCAAAGATCCATAAAGACAGTACTAACCCTCCTGGTAGGCCGATTGTTAATGGGATCGATTCTGTGACGGCCAGATTGGGTCAGTACATCGATTCATTCTTACAGCCTCTGGTGGTTAAGACCCATGATTTTTTGAAAGACACTTAACATATTATTCAAATATTAGAATCTTTGGGGTGTTCCAGTAATAGTATACTTGTCACAGCGGACGTTAGTTCGTTGTATACTATTATTGGACATAGTGATGCCATGATATCAGTTGAATGGGCATTGTCCACATCTCTACTATCAGGGAAACATCAGGAGTTCCTTTTATCCTGTCTTGATTTTTGCCTCTCCAATAATTATTTTTGGCATGATGGTGAATATTTATTACAGACCAGGGGGGTGGCTATGGGAGCCCGCTTCGCTCCCAGTGTGGCCAATATTTTTATGGCCCACTGGGAGGATGAGGCGATTTTCTCATGTGGCCCTCCTGAGTTGGTATGCTATCGTCGTTTTATTGACGATTTGATAATGATATGGAATAGGGACAGGATCTCATTGGATTCTTTTATTTGCCGTCTCAATGGTAATAACAGGAATATTCAACTTACATGGACTATCAGCCAAGATAAAGTAGTATTCCTGGATCTTAATATTTCTAGAGATCTTGACCGTTTTAGGCTAAGTAATTACTTTAAACCCACTGACCGTAATGCATATATCCCCCTGGGGAGTTGCCACCATAGATCATGGTTGTGCAATATCCCCAGGGGACAATTTATTAGATTACGCCGCAATTGTTGTTTAGTCAGTGATTATGTGAGTCAATCTCAGATTCTCGCTGATAGATTTATACAAAAAGGGTATCCTAAAGAACAGTAGGAAGCGGATCATGTCCATCAAATGGATGGGGATACTCTTGTTTCAGATCGAATTGCTGATGTAGAGTCTGGAAGTGATAAGCACAACTTCCGAATGATTCTGGATTACAGTATCCAGTACAAAAAAATCGAAAAAATCATTGTGAAAAATTGGTCTATTCTTCAACAGGATAAGGTTCTTAGGCCTGTATTACCAGCCAGACCACAATTTATTTACAAGAAAGCCCCTTCTCTTAGGCTGCATACACACGATCAAATCTGTCTGCTGGAAACGGTCTGCCAGACCGTTTCAGCAGACATATTCGATCGTTTGTACGGGAAAACAGACGGATTTGGCCAGCTGACAGATTTGAAAGCATGCTTTTAAATCTGTCGGTTGGGAACCCGTCCGCCCGACATGTCTGCTGGTTAGTATGCTAACCAGCAGACATATCTACTCGCACACGCGTCGAATGATTTTGACGCATGCGCGGAAGTGTTTTACTTCCTGGTGCGGTGACGTGGCGGCGTCAACGTCACCGCCACGTCACCGCCACGTCAGTGCGCTGTCTGCCGGCGGGGATTTTGGTTTGATCTTGTGTACACGATCAAACCAATACGTCCCAGCAGACAGATCTGTTCAAATCGGTCTGTGTACGGGGCCTAAGAGTCCGTTTGGCACCCAGTGATTTCAATCCACCAGTGATCTCTGAGAATTGGATTTTTAAAGTTCTGGGGGGGTTTTATGCCTGTGGCAGGTGTGTCCCCTGTAAGCAGTCTAAAGTTAACATTAACCACTTTAGCCCCGGACCATATTGCTGTCCAAAGACCAGAGCACTTCTTGTGATTCGGCACTGCATCGCTTTAACTGACAATTGCGCGGTCGTGCGACGTGGCTCCCAAACAAAATTGGCGTCCTTTTTTTCCCACAAATAGAGCTTTCTTTTGGTGGTATTTGATCATCTCTGTGGTTTTTATTTTTTGCGCTATATTAACAAAAATAGACTATTTTGAAAAAAATGCAATATTTTTTTCATTTTGCTATAATAAAAATCCCAAAAAAGATATAACATTTTTTTTTTTCCTCAGTTTAGGCTGATACGTATTCTTCTACATATTTTTCATTAAAAAAATCGCAATTAGCGTTTATTAATTGGTTTGAGCAAAATTTATAGCGTTTACAAAAAAGGGGGTCGTTTTATGACATTTTTATTATTTTTTTTTTTACTAGTAATGGCGGCGATCAGCGTTTTTTTTTTCGGTACTGCGATATTATGGCAGACACATCGGACACGTTTGACACATTTTTGGGACCATTGGCATTTTTATAGCGATCAATGCTATAAAAATGCATTGTATTACTATAAAAATGCCATTGGCAGTGAAGGGGTTAACACTAGGGGGCAGGGAAGGGGTTAAGTGTGGTCCTGGTGTGTTCTAACTGTATGGGGGGGTGGCCTCACTAGGGGAAATCACTGATCTTCTGTCCATACATTGTATGGACAGAAGATCAGCGTTTCCCCCGCTGACAGAAACGAGAGGTATGTGTTTACACACATACCTCCCGTTCCCCGCTCTGTAACGAGCAATCGCGGGTGCCGGGCGGCGATCGTACCCGCCGCGCACGCGCTCAGGACTCGGGGGATGCGCGCGGGCGCGCGTGCGCGCTGCCGGCGGCGCGCGCGCGCGCGCCCTACAAGCTGCTAAAGGGAGGACGTAGAGCTACGTGCTCCCGCGTAGCAGTGCCACCGTCCCGCAGTAATATGACGGCGGGCGGTCGGCAATTAGTTAACCACTTAAAGACCCCCGCACGCACATATACGGCCACAACATGGCTCGTACAGGCACAAGGGCGTAAATTTACGTCCCCGCCTGAGTGCGGTTCGGGGGTCCCATCGGGACCCCCTCCGCGGCGTGCGGGGGTCTCCCTACCTCTGGGAGCGATCCGGGATCTGCGGGCGGATGTCCGTGATATCCGCCCCCCCCCGCGATCGCTCCCAGCCAATGGGAGCGCGCTCCCAGCCTGTCACTTCCTCCTCCTGTGTTTACACAGGAAGGAGGAAATGATGTATTCTCTCATCGCAGCGCTGTTTCCCAGCGCTGCTGATGAGAGAAGACATCACAAGTAAGTGTGCACCAACACAACACTGACACACACTCACATAGGCATATTAACCCCTTGTGATCGCCCCCCCCACCCCCCTGTCACAGTGTTACTGAATGCAGTGATTTAATCACTGCATTTAGTGTCAGTGTGACAGGCACTGTAAAAAAACAGTTAGTGTTAGGTTCAGGATAGCCCCCCCACCCCCCCTAATAAAGTTTTAACCCCCTGATCACCGCCCTAGTTAACCCTTTCACTCCCTATTGCCAGCGTCACTAAGCGATCATTTTTCTGATCGCTGTATTAGTGTCGCTGTTCCCGCTAGGTAGCTATTTTTTTTTATTGCGATTTTTTTTTTTACTAAAGACATGTGGCTAAATAAATTTTGGCCTAAATGTTTGACTAAAATTTAGTTTATTTGATTTTTTTTTAACAAAAAGTAAAAAATAGTGTTTTTTTTCAAAAATGTCGCTCTATTTTTGTATATAGCGCAAAAAATAAAAATCGCAGAGGTGATCAAATACCACCAAAAGAAAGCTCTATTTGTGGGAAGAAAAGGACGCAAATTTTGTTTGGGAGCCACGTCGCACGACCGCGCAATTGTCTGTTAAAGCGACGCAGTGCCGAATCGCAAAAACACCTTGGGTCATTTACCAGCGTATTGGTCCGGGTCTTAAGTGGTTAAGAAAAGGAAAAAATGTGTAGCCTCAGTAACCAACAAGGAATACGATATCAAACAATTAATCACTTGTGATACTGTAGGGGTTATTTATATGCTGGGATGCGACTGCGGTTTGCAGTATATTGGCAGAACCTCCAGACCGTTGCATGTCCGCATTGCGGAACATGTGAGTAACATCAAAAAAGGCAAAACCATGCATAATGTATCCAGGCATTTAAAAAAATTCCATAATAAAAGCCCCAAGGGTTTGCGTTTTTGGGGCATTGAAAAGGTTAATCGTCATTGGAGAGGAGGCAACTTGATTCGACAATTAAGTAAAAGGTAGTCTCATTGGATTTATGAAACCCATGTTCTTTGTCCGGACGGACTTAATGTCGATTTCGATATTAATTCTTTTATTTCTGATCGTTGATTTTATTATGTATTTTTGCTTCTATTGTTGTAATTGTTTTTTATGAATTATGTGTATTTTTTTATATACATTTTTTATATTTTTATATATGTATATTTTTATATATGTATATGTTACGATGGGCTGCGGATGTCTTCACGTCCATTTTTCTATGTATGGTTTCGCATACATTAGGTGAAGGGGTTGTATTTCCTTTTTCTAACATAAGGTGTTTTCACTATCGACCCAAATTGTGTATGGCCATGTATTATATTGTGGTATGCTAATGCACCACTAGAGGTCAGAATGGTGAAGATTTTTGTGTGTTAATCCCTGGTCATCTGACATGGCAGGTCACATGACTTGATGGGCGTGGCTTGGGTCTCTCTATGACCACAGGTCTCTATATCTTGGGTGTTTGTCTGTTCATCCCTACATTCCGCTGAAGAAGTCCCGCCCTAGGGACGCAACATTCGGAGGGAAGGACGTGACGGCACCCGCAGGCACTGCTTCACAAGCAACACATGTTTTTTATCGCTGTATACCCTGGCACTGGATCAGTGCCTTGAAAATGTGAGTTTTATACATTTGTTTTATTAAACCTTGTGCGCATACAGAGTACACTATGTTATCTCCTTTTTTTATATGAATGAATCATCATCTGGCTGGAGTGTATCTGTTTTGGTTTCATGCTTGTCAGCTGGCAACATCATCCCGTGGATCTATCCCTTATGGGAAAGCACTGTTGACCCTGATCTTGCTATAGGGTCTGATTTGGGAGGTGAGAGGCCACTTTTACTACTGGTGGAGGTGTCTTTCTTCTATCCACGATTCATCACCTGCATGTGTGTGATTTTTACCACTATTGGATTATCACAAGGAGGATCTGTGGATGGACTTTTATATAGCGCTGCACTATTCTTTGTTTATTTTTATAAATGTAGCAAGGTCTCAAGCCTCCTTCGGACTAATGAGAACCTCCAGGGCCAGATAGCTGACATCCTTCTGAATATGGTGGGTTGTGAGGCATAGTGGGTGCAAGGTAGTTAAAGATGTTTGGCGCCAGACACTTCTTGAATGCAAAAGATATTTTAAACAGAATTTTGGGAGAGATGGTTAGGGCCAGGCCACCCTTGGGTAGTTGCAAGATTGATTGGCAGACTCCAAGACTTTAACAGGAGGACAGCCATGCAGGGAAAGTCATCCAGCAAGACACCACATCTGCATGTGCAGGAATGCTGTTTCCTATGGCAACAGTCTTTAAGGCCGCGTACACACGGAGGGACATGTCCGCTGAAACATGTCCGATGGACTGTTTCCAGCGGACATGTCTCCTCCGGATTTTCGTCCGATGGTGTGTACACACCATCGGATGAAAATCCCCTCAGCCAGGGAACGCGGTGACGTGGCGGTGACGTTGATGCCGCCACGTCACCACTCCAGGAAGTAAAATATTTCCACGCATGCGTCGAATCCATTCGGCGCATGCGGGAGATTTCTGTCCGCTGGTTAGGCGTACTAACCAGTGGACATATCCAACGGACAGGTTTGTAGCGGACAAATTTCAAAGCATGCTTTGAAATTTGTCCGTGGGACAAACCTGTCCGCTAGGTTGTACACACGATCGGATTTGTCCGCTGAAACTGGTCAGCGGACCAGTTTCAGCAGATATATACGATCGTGTGTATGTGGCCTAACAGTTCCTAACACAGAACAACAGTTCTTTCACTTACACTACAGGTACAATCAGTCTTTGTAGTTCTTCAGCCCACTGAGCTCCCAGTCTCTCTCACTAGACCCTCTGATTCACTGACACTGAATCCCTTGACCTTCTTCAATCTTCATGATCTTCCTCAAGCGTCACCCCCACCTCTTTTCTGGGTCCCTGGCTTGGCACTCAAGACATTCCTCAAGCTTCACACCATTGGCCTGCTTGGTCCCTGGCTTGACACACAAGGCTGCTCTGAAAGCGTCATCTCCGCTGGCTGGGTCCCTGGCTTGATACCCACTGATGTTTCCTGATTTTTCACCGTCCCCGGTTGGTGAGAATGCATCTCCAGGGACCCAACCAGTAGAGGTGATGCTTGCAGAGCAGCCTTATGTTAAGCCAGGGACCAAACAGGCCAGTGGCGTGAAGCTTTACAAGTATCTTGAGCGCCAAGCTAGGGACCCAGAAAAGAGGCGGAGGTGATGCTTGAGGAAGATACTACCATGAATATTGGAACTTAGGGATTCAGTGGCAGTGAATCATCTATTCTAGTGAGAGACTGGGATCTCATTAGGCTGAAAAACTACAATAAGTGATTGTAGTGGAAGTGAAGGAACTGTTAGGCCGCGTACACACGATCAGTCCATCAAATAAGAACGGTCCGAAGGACCGTTTTCATCGGTTAACCGATGAAGCTGACTGATGGTCTGATGTGCCTACACACCATTGGTTAAAAAACCAATCATATCAGAACACGGTGACGTAAAACACAACAAGTGCTGAAAAAAAATGAAGTTCAATGCTTTCAAGCATGCGTCGACTTGATTCTGAGCATGCGCGGCTTTTTAACCGATGCTTTTGCATACTAACAATAGGTTTTGACCTATCGGTTAGGCATTCATCGGTTACATTTTAGTTCTCTTTTTTTTGACCGAAGGATAACTGACCGATGGGGCCCACACACGATCGGTTTGGAGCAATGAAACGAAAATTTAGTCAGTTTTCATCGGTTTTGACTGATCGTGTGTACGCGGCCTTACACTTTGCATTAGGAACTGTTAAAGACTGTTGCCATAGGAGATAGCATTCCTACACATGCAGATGTGACGTCTCGCTGGATGCTTTTCCCTGCATGGCTGTTCTCCTGTAGAAGTCTCTGTGTCTGCCAATTAATCTTGCAACTACCTAAAGGGTGTCCTGGCCCTAACCATCTCTCCAAAAAGTTCTGTTAAGAGAAATAAAACCTCTTTTGCATAAAAGAAGTGTCTGGCGCCCAATGACTGTAACTACTTTGACAACCACTATGCCTCACAACCCATCATATACAGAAGGATGTCAGCTATCTCTGGTCCTGGAGGTTCTTATTAGACCGATGGATGCCTGGGACCTTGCTCTATACATATATATATATATATATATATATATATATATATATATATATATATAATGATTTTTTTTTAAATATACATTTGTTTGTAGGAGAACTGAAATAGTAAACTTACATATTTTTAAAATGCTGAGCAGTATAAGCACGTATTAAGTCATTTCCAGCAACATAACTTTCTATTTTAAAAATAACTAGCTAACTTAAGAAAAACTTGTGATTATGCCATAGAATGTTTACTATCAATGTCCAGTAATTCCAGTCAGAATGACTTGAATGAAATAATCCCTTAAATGAGAACTGAGTCATGTAAAATCCAATGAGAGGAAGACTCTAAAAGCCAAACTGTTATGGGAAAATACTTGAGGGTCAAAACCCACGCATTCACATTTCCTGTAATATTTCATGTCCAGTGCACACATGTGCACTGGATAATTATTGTTCAGAAACCAATATTCAAAGCACCATTTCAAACATTTTCATTTGTTATCTTAGGAATAATGTTACCTTTATTATGTGATGGCTTCCTTCTGCTTCTTGGGCAAAATATGGCAGATATGATGAGTGTTTGACAAGTCATTGTATCTCATGTATGTATCTTCATTTTAGCTACCATGCATGTTATGCTGGATTGCTTGTATTAAGTTAAACATATGTTATGGATCACCTATTTGGTTGTTTTTATTGTTCCAGGTATACGGAAAAAAAAGTTCTATAAAATATATATTTCTGACTAGTACTTTGTTGGAAAGAAAATTAAAAACATTAATTAAGCTTAAAGGATCACTAAGGGATTTTTTTTTTTTAGCTAAATAGCTTCCTTTACCTTACTGCAGTCCTGGTTTCATGAATGAATGAATGAATGAAAACTTATATAGCGCGGCACATGCAAACTAAATCACCTCTGGGCGCTCGTTGTTCCAGTATCTCATAACCTCAAAAGAGCAGAGTTTTAATCTGTTTTCTGAAGGTTTGGTGGTTTTCCTCCAACCAAATGCTGGTTGGTAAAGCGTTCCATAGTCTGGGACCTTGGACCGCAAACCTTCTTTCTCCTTTGGACTTAAATCTGGCCTTGGGTACTTTGACCAAATTTTGGATGCTGGATCGCAGAACGCGATTGGGATTGTGGGCTTCTATTTTATCGCAAAGATATTGCGGGGCTTTTCCATGGATGCATTTATGAGTCAGACAGAGAGCTTTAAAAGCAATTCTGTCTTTTACTGGCAACCAGTGGAGGGATCTCAGAGAAGGGGAGATCGATTCACATGTTTTTTTTCCAGTCACCAGTCTGGCGGCTGTATTTTGGATGACTTGCAGACGAGCGATTTGGTACTTTGGGAGTCCGAGGTAAAGGGCATTTGCATTGTCCAGTCTGGAGTTCACAATTGTTCCCACCACGACTGCTACGTCTTCTTTGGGAATGAATGGAATAAGTCTGCGTAGTAGGCGCAGCAGATGGTGAGATCCGCTGATTACTGACCCTATTTGTGCGTCCATTGTCATGTGGGTGTCGAAAATGACTCCGAGACTTTTGACTTTGGCGCTAGGGGTGATGATTTGGCCCAGAATGGGCGGGGGAGTCCAGGTTGTTGCCAGCTGACTCTTGCGACTGGCATGAAACAAAAGAAGTTCTGTTTTGGAATTGTTGAGTTTAAGATAACTCTTAGTCATCCAGTTTTCTATCGAAGAGAGACAATTCTCTAAACTGAGATGATGATCCTTTCTATTGCAGATGCGAAAATAGAGTTGTGTGTCGTCTGCATATGAGTGATAAAGTAGTTGTTGACTACTGATGACTTCAAAGAGAGGACGAAGATAGATGTTGAAGAGCACCGGTGACAGGGGTGATCCTTGGGGGACTCCATATGACACCGTGCATTTTCCAGAAGTGAACGGTCCCAATTTCACGGTTTGTGATCGGTTTTCCAAAAAGGAGGAAAACCATGGTAAATCACCTTCTGTGACTCCGGCTACCTCAGCCAGCCGAGTCAGTAGCAGTTTGTGATCCACCGTGTCAAAGGCTGCACTTAGGTCCAGCAGAACCAGGAGACAAGATTCTCCTTCGTCTGCGGCCTCAAGAACGTCGTCCCATATTTTGAGCAGTGCTGTCTCCGTCCCGTGTCCGGGGCGGAATCCCGATTGCAGTGGGTCAAGTAGGTTGTGGGTATCTAGATGCTGTTGCAACTGTTGTACCACTACTTTCTCCATTACCTTGGAGAAAACGTTTAGCATTGTTATGGTACAGCGGTGCGTTGGGTCCTTGGGGTCCAGGGTAGGTTTCTTCAAGATGGGCTGGATTATGCCCTCTTTCAGCAGGGAGGGCACTATGCCTTCCTTAAATGACTGGTTTATAAGCTGCGTAATGGGAGGCGCCAGGATATCGGCACATTCCTTTAGCAGCTTAGTGGGGATGATATCATTAGGCGATGTGCTGTTACGCAAAGTGCCGATGATATTTTCTGTGGCATCGATGGAGATGGGTTTCAGAGTGAACTTTGTTGGTTGTAGAATATTCCTCTGGGTGTTGTGTGGTTGCTCAGGGGTATTGTTTTGCGGAATGCTTTCCCGGATCTTCTCAATTTTATTGATGAAGAAATCCGACAATTCATTTCAAAATTCTTGGGTGTCTAATTTGGGGGCTTCAAGACAGTCTGGATTCATGGTCTGCGAGACCAGCTTGAAGAGATCCCGGGGGCGGTTTAGGGTGCCGTTGATAGCCTTGGAAAAATAGTTTTTCTTGGCTTTGAAGATTTCTATGCAGTATTTTCTTGTTGCTACTTTATATATGGAGAGGTTCGCCTCAGAAGCGTTTCTTTTCCAGGCAGCTTCTGCCCTTCTACGCTCTTGCTTTAGTAGCGACAGCTGGTTGTTGAACCAGCCTGCCTTGTTTTTCTGGGTAGAGACTTTGCGTTCTGGTGCTACTAAGTCGGCTGACTGTAGTAGGGCTGCCATTATGGCATCCAGTGTGTCTACAGCAGTTTGATCTGGTTGAATAGTTTTAATTTTATTTCCCAAGGTAGATTTGAAGAGTTCCGAATGGAGCTTCTTCTGAGATCTAGTCCGGTGTGTTGTCACCGGCTTGGGTGTTTTTATTGGTAGGGCAGTTTTGGAAATTATGAATTTAATTGCATGGTGATCTGTCCATGGCAATGGTTCATTTCCCATAATACTTATTTTCAGATTTTGTCTGAAGATAAGATCGAGTGTGTGACCTGAAGCATGAGTGGGCTCACATACTAGTTGCTGAAGGCCTAATCCTTCCAGATGGTCGCTACAGGCGTCGGCAACGGGGTCTTGTGAGGAGTTGGCCCAGAGGTTGAAATCCCCGAGCAGCAAAAGGTGTTTGCTGTTCAGGGTGTAAGTGGAGATGAACTCCATCCATGAGGGTAAAAACTGCGATTTTGGCCCGGGTGGCCTATAGCAGAGAAGAATGTGGAAGGTCTCCTGGGGGTTTGTTTGCAGATGCAGAGTAAGGGTTTCCATGAATGGAAGCGAGTACTGAAGGGCTGGTTTAGAGATCACAAGGTGAGTCTTGTGGATCACCGCCAGTCCTCCTCCTCTTTGCCCTATTCTGTTTTCAGTGATAATACGGTAGTTTTCTGGCACCAGTTCTCCTAGAATGGTGTTACAGTCGGCTGTAAGCCAGCTTTCTGTAATAAAGAGGCAGTCTAAATTGTTTAGTAGAATGAAATCGTGGATTTCTAATTGGTGTCTTACTGCCGATCTTGTATTGATCAAAGCACATGATATGTGCTTGGGTTGGGGTGGGTAGCTGAATTTTCTGATTGTTGATCGTCGATCGATCCTCAACAGTTGCTCCAATCTTAGGGCATTTTTGGTGACGGCTGGTAGCTTTGTGGCAAATTGCCTCAGGCCCCAGATGATTTCTGCAGAATACTGCCAAATGGCCATAGTGGCCCGTCACCGGGGGGGGGAGTTAGTGGTCAGGTGGAGGCGGGGAGCGGATTACTTGAATCCTCTCTCCAAGCATTATTTTTAATTTGGTCCAGAGGAAGGCAAAAAAAACCTGGTTCAGCTAAGCCAATATGCTGGGCAGGGAAAAAAATTCCTTCCTGATCCCTCAGAGGCGATCGGTTGAGACCCTGGATCAAAGCTGAAGATTTGTGAGGGAATGGTGTGAAGGGTGTAGTTGCTGCTGGGGGGGAGTACCAAGCTGGCCGACGGCCTGGCCCAAGGCCCAAGCCGTGCTCCAACTGGCTGGAGTTAACCCCAGAGAAAAGGGGGGGTGGTTGGCAGAGCCGGAGATGGGGACTTCCACGGGTAAGGGGGGGTGTGTTGGGCGAAACACTGGGGGCGATGCAGTGTGCTGGAGCGGCGTGCCGCTAGGCCACAGTTGAAGCCGCGGTCTTTCCTAGGCCGCGGCTCCCGCGGACCTAGCGTGGCTGGCGCGGACCAGCGAAAACAGCCGCGAAACCAGCGGCGGGGGAGGGGGGAACAAGGGGGGGTGCCTCGGTTGAAGTCCGGGGCTGAGGTGAGCTGATTCCCCGGGTTGAAGTGCCGGGGCGATCCTAAAATGGACGGCCGCCCTTGATCCTGAGGGGGACAGGCAGGATTTACCTGTAAGATGGAGCCAGAGCCAGATGGTGCACAAAGGAGGGGGGGAAGGAGTGCTGGAGACGGCTGGAGGTGGAGGAGATCCGGACAGATATCTGCCTGCTAGCCTACACTCGGACGTTCCTACTCCTAGGAGACGTGTGGCGTTGTGAGCAGTTGCTGCTATCCGTCTGCCTGAATCACTGACTCTGTGGACCTGAAGATCCCAGACGGAGTCAGACTCAGAAACTAGCTGCTCTCCTCATGGGTTAATCATGTTCTTATTGTTCGTTTTTGCTTTGAAGTTGCTGTAATTCTGCTCTGATCTCCACACTTCCTGCTTGTCTGGCTCCTTATGAAAAATCTCATGGCAGTTTTTCACTGTGTTCTAAGCTGTCATTACTGTGTGTCTAAAACTCCTCATCCAATCAGATTCCTTTTTAAAAACAAAACACTGCCCTGTATTTGTTTGTTTTTGTTCTGTGTGTCTCTTTACTTCACAGAAACATGAAACCAGTTTAAAAGTAACACTAAACTGCAGGCACATTATATGATTGATTTTTATCTATTTTTAATCATTTTTAAAAAGAATCAGTTAACTATTATGTCTCTATACCCTGTAAACAGTCATTTCAGCAAAAACATTTTTTTCCTTTAGTGACCCTTTAAATCTGTTTAGCAATTATGGAATTCACTGATGCACAACTTAAAGCAACTTTGTTTCTGAATCACCTGAATAATGAAAGTTTACTGTTTCATCCTGCAAGCCTAATGCCCCGTACACACGATCACTTTATGTGATGAAAAAAAACGAAGTTTTCTGTGAAGTAAAAAACTATGTTTTTGAAACTTTAATTTTCAAAGACGATGTTGCATACACACCATCGTTTTTTCACAATGCTCTAGCAAAGCGAGGTTACGTTCACCACTCTTTTCCATTGAAGCTCTCTTCATAACTAGCTTCTGGGCATGCGCGGGTTGAAAAACTTAGTTTTAAACAAAGTTTTTTGCTACACACGGTGACTTTTTGTGAAACAAAAAACAACGTTTTGAAAAACGACACAAAAAATTGAAGCATGCTTCAATTTTTTTTTGTCGTTTTTTACAAGACATAAAACAACGTTTTCCCCTACACACGGTCAATGAAATTGACGTTTTTAAAAACGTTGTTTTTTTTCATCACATAAAGTGATCGTGTGTACGTGGCATAAGGCCTTTTACACACGACCAAGAATCTTGTTGTAAAGGAAACGTAGTTTTCCTCAACAAGTTTCTTGACAGGCTTGCATACACACTGTCAAGACAAAATCTTGTCGTTCTCAAACGCACTATAAAGGGGAAGTTTGATTCCATTGGCGTCACTCTTGGGGCTGCTTTTGCTAATCTCATGTTACTGTGTGTTAAGTAAAAGTTAAGTGAGAGACGGTTCGCGCTTTTCAGTCTGTTACAGCGTGACGAATGTGCTATCTCCATTACGAACGCTACTTTTACCGAAGGTGCGCTCCCGTCTCATACTTTATTCTGAGCATGCGCGGGTTTCTAATCATACACTAGAGTGTGTTTCTCGTAGTAAACCAGCCCGAAGAGAAACACGATGAGGAAATTGAGACTCCCGATGAGAAAAAAAGAGAGCATGTTCTCTTTTTTTCTCGTCGAGATCCACAGCCGTTTTTCTCGGCAAAAATGCTCTGCCAGTATTTTTCTTGGTCGATTTTGTCGATGAAAATGGTTGCGTGTACGAGGTCTAACATTAAAGAAATACGGTATGTTTTCTAATAGCCTTAAAATGAAAACAGAGCTCCAGACTCAAATTGAAAAACTCATAAGATATGTTTTTCCTATCAAAATTGGGTCTTAGTTTTTTTTTTTTTTTTTGAGAATATTGTGCTTCTCACCACCCCCTTTTGAAGTTAGAATTCAGCCCACTGCCAGTAAGGATAATTTGCAGCAAAAATGACTACACTGGTGCAGTTTATATCACCTTACAGATGAGTAATATAACCTATAATGATCTTGAATACGATATTTCAGGATACCTGGGCTTTCTCCAACAGAATTATTAAAGGCATTGGAATTAAATGATCTTGAATTGGATGCACTTTGGCTTTTTTCACAGGCAGAGGGCATAGGAGCAGTCACCAGCATTGCCTTGCTCTTACTTTTTTACAATGCCTTGTTAGACACCGGGTCTCTCTGAGAAGATGACCATCTTGATGGCACAGGGCTTTGCTTTCACATGTCTTTCAGAGCCTCTAGCAAAAACCACAGTAAGCAGAACAGCAGTAACATCCTAACTCTCATTCAAAATCTTCAGAGACTATTCGTTTCCCATCCTCCAGAACCCCAGCTTTATGGTGTTTGGGGGCCCACTGGCTTTCTTATAATGACCTGACGACCACTATTTCTCCAAGATTAGAAGAATATTGGGACTTTAATGAGGGATCCTCTTCCATCGCAATGACATGGGACGCCTTCAAGGCCTTTACTAGAGGGCAATATATCTCCTCTATTGCTGGGATTGGTAAAGAACAGGCTGCCACGGCACTACAGTTAGCTGTGCAACGTCAGTCTGATATTTACACTATTGACCCTATTGACACTCATTTTGATTCCATGAATGCAGCAAAACGGGAGTTACATCTCCATCTTACAGAGATCACTAGACTTGATCTACATCGGAATAAACAAAGTTCCTTTGAACCGGGAGACCTTAATGGCAATGGCCGTCTTCTGGCGATGTTGGCACAATCTGACTATCCCGCCAACAGCGATTTCCAGTGTAGTGTCTGCCTCAGGTGCATTGGTTTCTTCATTACCTGATATACTAGAGACTTTCTGTTAATATTATAGTTTCCTCTATACCTCTGTGTTGCCTTCTGATTTTCAGCCCCCGGATATGGCATTCTGGCTAGATCCATTGGCACTCTCTCTCTCTCCATTGGCTCTCTCCCTCTATCTGGCTTTCAGATAGCAAGAGAGAATCTTTAGTAGAGCCAATAGCCCCGGAAGGTGGTATTGAAGGTAATTGGATCCTTCCCTTTGGGGAAGCCTCCGGGTCCAGATGGCCTTACCATAGGGTTTTATAGGACCCATGGGAATCTATTGGCTCCCAGGTCAGCACAACTCTATTCTCAATGTTTGGCCAATGGTGCCCTCCCGACCTCCATAAGCCATGCCCATGTTATATTAATTCACAAAGTTCCAAAAGATCCCACCTCTTGTACCTCCTATAGGCCAATTGCCTTACTTAATACAGATTTTAAAATCCTGACTAAACTACTTACCACCAGACTACAGCCACTATTACCATATGTTGTAGATACTGACCAAACAGGCTTTATGGCCAATAGGTCAACCAATGTAAATCTGAGGCGTCTGTTCACCAATATACATGCAAAACACTTGAATGAGGGTACTAGGGTGGTGGCCTCCTTAGATATTGAAAAGGCCTTCGACACTATCGAATGGCCTTTTCTTTGGGAGGTCCTTAGGAGGAAGGGGTTCCCCCTGATATTTATTAAATGGATACAGACTTTTTATTAAAATCCTACCTAGGCTATTAAGTTAGGAAGTGGCCTATCACAATCTTTTTCTCTGTCTAGAGGTACTAGACAGGGCTGCCCTCTCTCTCCAGCCTTGTTCGCCATTGAGATGGAACCGCTGGCGGAGGTTCTCCGAACTTCCCCTTATGTAGGGGGACTGCATGTCAGCTAGCTGGAGGAAAGGGTGGCCCTGTACGCGGACTACCTACTCCTCTTTCTAAATGATGCAGGCCCATCACTTAAGGGGGCCCTCAGGGCCGGATTTCCCACAATGCCAACAAGGCCAGGCCTCGGGGCAGCACTGTTTGCAGAGGCGGCGCCGCGCAGCGGAGGAGACAAGTAATTTTTCAGCTGGCAGTGCGGTGGCGGAGAGAGATTCCATCTTCTCTCATTGCCCGCACTCAGGACTCGAGTCCTGCGGGAACGCCTTCCCCTTTGCAAGACTAGAGCCGCTCGAGCCGATCGATATGAGGTATGCGGCACCCGGCACCCTCCTCCTCCTCCTCTCTTAGCGCTCAGTCCACCTACATGCAGCTCAACGCTACTTCCAGGTACTACCGGGTTTCCTCACACTTTGTGGTCGGCTCTAGGTATGGTGGACTGGTGGAGCAGGAGGCGGCAGGGAGGAATCTGCTGCTGGTGGTGCTGCAGGACCTGGCTGGGACACCCAAGATGAGAACAGGAGGCTGAGCCGTGAAGAGGTGGAGGGAGAGCTGTGCGAGGGAGTACTGCATGCGGGGGGGGGGTAGGGCTGGTGCAAAGAGAGCTGTGTGTGTGATGTGGGGTGAGCTGAGTGCAGCTGTGCATTACATGTCACACTGCTCCCCCACCTGACACACTGCCCTCCCAAGAAACTGCTCTCCCACCTGTCACACTGCTCCCCCACCTGACACACTGCCCCCCCAAGAAACTGCTCCCTCACCTGACACACTGCCCCCCCAGGAAACTGCTCCCCCACCTGTCACACTGCTCCCCCACCTGACACACTGCCCCCCAAGAAACTGTTTCCCCACCTGTCACACTGCTCCCCCACCTGACACACTGCCCCCCCAAGAAACTGCTCCCCCACCTGTCACGCTGCTCCCCCCAGACAAACTGCTCCCCTGGCTGTGTCTAAAACCCATACCACCCCTGCCTGTGTCTAACCCCCTCCCTACCACCCCTGGCTGTGCCTAACACGCCTACCACCCCTGCCTCCTGTCTAACACCCCTACAACCTCTGTGTCATACCTCTTTTTAGCACCCCTGCCTGTGTCTTACCCCCTCCCTAGCACCCCTGCCTGTCTCTTACCCCCTCCCTACCACCCCTGCCTGAGTCTAAACCCCCATACTACCACTGCATGAGTCTAAACCCCCCCACCACCCCTGCCTGTGTCTAAACCCCACCATCACTGTTGCATGTAAATCTGACTTACTGGTAAATGTAATTTGGGTTTTAATTGTAATGATATAAAATAATTCATGTTGGGGCCTTTTGGTGGGCAAGATTTTTTTTTTGGGAGGGGGGGGTCAGTACTTCATTCCTGGGCCCAGGCAGTACAGTGTCTTGGGCCTGCCTTGATATATAGACACACACACACACACTTGTTTTGTATTTTTGAGGTGGGGAATCTTGGGTGAGTTCCCACACTTGTTTTCCCAGGACTTGACCCCTCCCCGCACTTCTGTTCTAACTTTCACCCTTACTTACAGGACTGTGAAGGCTGCGCGACACAAAAGAGAGAGAATGACATCATCTCTCACCGCCCGCCCTCACTCTCATCTCTCACTCGAGTCTCGTGTGCCTCTGTTTCATGGTTTACCTGCAGCTAGTTTCCCCGTGCAGGAGAGGAGAGGCTGACAGCACTCTGCAATGCTAGGGGGGGGGGGGGCGCCTTGATTTTACATGAAATTGGTCACAAACTGGTACTTTTTGGGTAGCAGCCAGGTAACTGTGGCAAACCCCATTCTGCTAGCAGGCAGTGTGGCAAATGACATCCCCATCTGGTGGCAGGCAGTGTGGCAAGTGACATTCCCATGTGGTGGCAGGCAGTGTGGCAAGTGACATTCCCATCTGGTGGCAGGCAGTGTGGCAAGTGACATTCCCATCTGGTGGCAGGCAGTGTGGAAAGTGACATTCCCATCTGGTGGCAGGCAGTGCGGCAAGTGACATTCCCATCTGGTGGCAGGCAGAGTGGCAAGTGACATTCCCATCTGGTGGCAGTTAGTGTGGCAAGTGACATTCCCATCTGGTGGCAGGCAGTGTGGCAAGTGACATTCCCATCTGGTGACAGGCAGTGTGGCAAGTGACATTCTCATCTGGTGGCAGGCAGCGTGGCAAGTGACATTCCCATCTGGTGGCAGGCAGCGTGGCAAGTGACATTCCCATCTGGTGGCAGGCAGCATGGCAAGTGACATTCCCATCTGGTGGCAGGCAGCGTGGCAAGTGACATTCCCATCTGGTGGCAGGCAGCGTGGCAAGTGGCACACTCATTCTGCTTTATGGTGAGTTGAACTATTTCATTTTATATTACAATGTAATGATAGAAATAATGCATTTCAATCATCCTGACACCATAACAACCATGGTGCAGGAATGATTGAAGCACTAACACCAGTCATTGTCTGCGAAAAAACGCTCACCCACCGACCCCCCCCCCCCATGTCATGGGGGAGGGGGGGCGGCATTGAAGGACCAGGCCTTGGGGTGGCAAAGGGAGTAAATCCGGGCCTGGGGGCCCTACAGGTCCTCAATTCTTTTTCCTCAGTCACAGGTCTCAAAGTAAACTGGACAAAGTCCCTTATATTTCCTATAGTGCCACTGCCTATATTGATATTCCCTTGAGATGGGTGGAGCACTTTTAATACCTGGGGGTGGTGATTTGCAGACAGGTTTCGGATTAAATATCCCTAAATTTAACACCTGTGATCCAGGAGATTTAACAACGGCTAAAGGCATGAGAGTCATTACCCCTTTCATTATCAGGTTGCATAAACCTAATAAAAATGAATGTATTACAAAAATTTACATATCTATTTCGACACTCTCCGCAGTGGATCCCTAAATCATTTTTCATACAGCGGCATCATATTTTTGCAGCATTTATATGGAGATCTCAATCCCCTAGGTATAGCCGGACGACATGGGTACACCCGTCTTCCCAAGGTGACTTGGCATGTCCAGACTTCTACAAATATTATTTGGCCTCTCAGCTAGTAACCGCTGCCTGGTGGCTTAACCCAGATACTTTCAACACCGCTACCCAGGTAGAAGCGGCAGTGTTGGGATCCTTGGAGGCATCGAAATTTCAGATTTTTTGGGGCCCTCATGCTCCATATCTACTGATACCGTCCATGTGCAATACGTTACACGTATAGGGGGAGAGTATCAGAATTGAAAGATATCCTCTACAGGCAATTTCGCTCAATGCTCGCCTTTGGTTGAATTCTACCCCGGAGCATATCTACATATTGCCCGACCCCATGCCTGGACCAAGTTTAATATAAAAAACAGTGACTCAGATTATCCTGAACGAATCTCTGATTCCATTTTCCAAACTGATCTCTGACTTTAATGTTATTCAGTTGTACTCCTTTTGTTTTTTTCAACTCTCCAATGCCTTCAGCTGTCAATTTCCTGGCTCTCCTCCACGACTAGTTCAATCTGCCTTAGAGAAGCTTCTTAGGTTGGACTGTGCAAAGAATGCCACCTCCAAATTGTATGTCCATCTAACAACTGTCGTTCTTCCAACCCTAGAGAAACTAAAACTTAAATGGTCTAAGGACATTCCTGAACTCGACAATGACGTATGGGACTTTAACTCTCTTGTCTCCTTGAGAGACCGACTGATTCAGTTCAAGATGGTCCACAGGGCATATTACACTCCTCATATATTATATAAAATCAATCCAGACTCTTCCCCTGGTTGTTGACCATGTGGGGGGATTCCTGGAGACTTTACTCATATTTTTTGGACCTGTCAAGTAATAGTGGGGTACTGGGAAGAGATACTAGCTTTATTTCTATTCCACTACAACTATTAATGGCAATATGTATTCTGGGTCTGATAGAGCAATATATTCTCACGGTAGCAGGGCGTACTCTGGTGGGGCTGCTTTTGTTTTATGCTCGTAAAGCTATAGCTTTTAGTTGGAAAAAACTATCCCCACCACTGTCTATGTGGAAATTACTTATTGACAATAGCCTACCATTATATAAGGAGACCTATATTAATAGAGGCTGTCTCCTCAAATATGAAAAGATTGGTCCAAATGACCGATGGATTCTTCCACAGCCTCTTTAGCTTTTTTAGAGGAATACGACTATTAGCCTTTTTTCCGACAGGTATTGGATAAATATCCATAATCACTCGAATATCTTATATTGACGTATATACTATAGGACTGTATCACCTCCAAATTTGAAAATCAAGTTGACAGGAGTACTAAATTATGTTTTTTTTTACGCTATAACCTGATGTAATGTCCATTGTAAGAACTCCATAAATACCATGTAAGACCAATGTATGCATAGCTTTTTATTTATTTTTTCTGCTGTTTTTTTGTTTTGTCTAAGTTTGTATACTGTTTTTGTAATTGTACATTTTTTGTCAGTGTTTTGAAAAATGTATGAAAACGTATATTAAAAATTTTTTTTTTCAGAGACTAGCAGTCAGAAACAGCAGTGTTTCTGACCATCTTGAAAAAACAGGCAAAGAAATGGGAGAGTGTGTTTCCCCAATTTTGGGTTGATCAGCATTGCTGCAGAGCCCCCTTTTGTGAGAATTACATGGGAGAAGAATAAGAAGCTTCATATGAGCACTTTAATGGAGAGGTGCCTTTTCAACTTTGGATGGGGGAGCACTGGTTTGAAGTTTCCCTTTTTTGTGAGTTATATGGGAGACGTGCACTAATAAGAAACTTTATATGAGCACTTTAATGAAGACAATCTATGGGTGATGTATTGCTAAAACACTGTTTGCATTTAATTTAATGTATTATATAAATGTACTGATATCGTTCTGGATGCTGTGCAACACACACCGACACTAGTTGGTGTATTTTCATTTTATTTATTTTTTGTTTATTTTATGGGATAATTTAAACCACACTGATTTTTATTGGAGTTTTTACTGATATTGGTTTCTGAGTTTAAAAAAAAAATCAACATTTTCCCCCAAATCTAGAAGAATTAAAATAAAATGCCAACAAAGCCAAAATCTTTGATGAGAAGTATTTTTTACCAAATAGCAGGCAAAGTGTTTTTAAGAGACAGGCACAGGTATGAGAGATTTTAGTGCTATGACTCTCTATTACTGTGTGTGGCAAAAAAAAAAGTTGTGGCCAATATCTACAATTTTAACTTGAAAAGAAAATGTGGCCTTTTATATTTTTGGGGAACTCTGAAGAATAAATATAGGCTGGTAAAATAGTTTAGCCAGTATACTACAGTTCCTCCAAGGTAAAAACAAAGATGCAGATGCCCAGGCGTCCCAAACAAGCATAACATTACTATATGAGCAAGCATGTTCCTAAGTGCAAAGAAAGATTTCAGCTAAAATTCCACCATCTGCTAATGGATATGGTCAGCTTAAGGCACAAGAGGGGTTTTCCACTTTTTTTCTGAAAGCTGACTACCTTTTATGTTTAACCTTGACAGGCTACACACCATAACACTCTCAGAAAGTTTTCAAATTTGACCTCTGATATTTATGTACCACATAAAGCCATTTCCAAGTGTTAAATATTTCCATTTTATTCCCACAGAAATCTGTGCAATTCTGCTATTGAATACTTTGTTGCAAACACATAAGGATTTCCATTGATCATTAGGGTTTTTTGCTATCAGAAGGTTAAGCTATAAAACATTCCAGTTATTACTGTCAATGACCCTTGAGTGATGTTAATGCACACCACCTGGTTCTGATAACCACTTTCCAAAACCTCAGCATCATGACAAATACAGATGTAATGCTAACAAGTGCATTAGTGGGAAGTCAGCAGAAAGGGCCCCATGTATCACATCTACCTCTGGATGCCATTACCATACACTGGAGCTCTCCCCATACACTAATGCAAAACTAATGAGCTTTGATTCACCTTGTCCTGGGACCTAATGTACTACCTTCTCTGCAATCACATCATCTTCACTTTTGGGTTTTAGAATACAAATCTATAAAAAAAAAGTAGGAGTAGGAATATGAATAACAACCTAAACAGTTCATATTAACATGTAGGGACTTATTAAATAAAATCGAACGTCGCATGAAGGCGGCCATATTATTTAAATAAAAAAGGGTTTCACGCCCTCTATCACGTTTTTTTTGCTGTCTGTGTGCTGATTGGGGAGATCACTCCTCTACTTCTACTGGTGTCAGTTGTCACTGAGAAAGAAAATATGGACACACCAAAACGTTTAGCGTTTCCTTCAAAGCAGGAAGCAATGTGAAATCGTCCAACAAGGACACCATTTCCAGAGGGTTATTTCCCTCACGTTTGGGAAATCTACTTTAGCCGTTATGTTGTGTCTATGTTACAAGAAGCAAAGAAATCTTTTACCAGTGGTACTCAGCAAAAGATAACTTGGAAGGGATTTTAACTCTTTCCTAGTCTATCCAAGACTTTAAATATGTTTTGGCTATACAAACACTTTAATGAAAGCAAATAGAATAGAAATATATTAATGAAAGCAAGTAAAGATTAATATAAAGCTGCAAAGATTGCACAAAAAAATAAGGCTGCCTGAATAAAATAACATTTTAATACATTAAGGTAGCACTCTGTTTAGCCTCATGAAAACAAATAAATAGTATACAGTACTGTACAACCCTAATGAAAATAGTGTAAGAAATAAATGTGAAAACAGTTCATATTAAATGCTCATATACTGTATATCTCTATCAGATTAAAGTAGATCCACATTTTTCTATAGGCATCACCTCCAAAATGTGCACTTCATACCACTTCAGGACCAACCCTCCACTTACAGGAAGAAAACTCAATAGACTTGTTTAACCTCCAAATCATAGGTAGGTCAAATAAAGGCAAGATTTACACCCCTCATAACATTAGCTCTCCATGTTCCATATAAACAGGCTCTCAGTTTTCCATACAACTGCAGCCAGGGCCGTTTGAACGAATTTGGGGGCCCCAAGCAAAATGGGGGCCCCCAAGCACCCCCCACCCGCACGCAAAGCCTACGTTAGCGCTACACACATTTTTTACACCCATGTTCTTGCTCCTCCCCCCTCCCTATCCCTTTTTTCTATTCACACCTCCCCTTCTTCCCTGTAGGTTGCCGCTGTAGCATGGCCAAGCTCCTCTTCCTCCTGTCAGTCCGGTGCTCTATCATGGGTCCCCAGTCCCCTAACAGAAAGTGCCCGGGCCAGGTATCGCACAGTAAAGGAGATTCAGTTTCTTGTCCACGGCTGGACTGAAAGGAAAGAAGCACTCAGTGTGCACTTCCTGTCAGTCTGGCAGGGAGCAGGAAACTGAATCTTCTGTACTACACGCGGTACCCGGCCGGACTGACAGGACCCCAGGAGGAAGGAAGAGGAGCTTGGCCACGCTACAAGGGGAAGTTGGGGGCCCCAGGCCAGCTCGGGGCCCCAAGCAATTGTTTGTTTTGCCTGTCCTGTAGCGACGGGCCTGACTGCAGCAAACTCAAACAAAACAAAGGTACTTGTTATTAGTATAGCATAAAGGAAAATTTCACAAAAAAAATGTATTAGGTGAGGGCACAAACAATGCTATAAAGACTTTAATGTGTAGAATCCCAAGTGGCCAACAAGCATGCGACACCACCAGTCTCCTGGCCAGTCTCCTGGCATATTGAGCTATAAGCGTGCAGTTAACATCAAGAGTGTGTGTCTTCCTTTCATCTAGAAAGACCATTATTTTTAGACCTGCACTGTATATTATACTATCTTTGTTTTCACAAGGCTAAGTAGAGCTCTACCATATTATATTTTTGGTTTTTAAATTAGAGATGAACTGATCACATTACGTTCTGCATTAATAATCTAGTATTGAAGAATTTATAACAATTAACATGAAGTTAAGCAATACAAATAAAATACATCAGTGCCTTTAATACTGTATAAATTATGACTGTAAAATTAGCTATGCTTTCTGGAAAAGTGTATAATGGGACCTACATGGTTCCACAGGATTTTAAATATACATTCAAAAGATTAACTCTCAGTTTACTATGACTTTAAATCATTCATTTGGATTAAGCTGGTCCAAATTAACTTTATTAACATATGCATTTGCTGGTAGCACTGTATAAACTGTAAGTAGCATCAACTATATACAGCATACAGCCTTGTATTCTGGTAGCAGAATGTGGACATGTCATCCAATTCCTAGAAGCAAATGAAACTTGCAAAAGCAAGTTGGGTTGAGCGCTGCTCAGCATTTCATAGAAAGCCAAGTATTTTATGAATGAATAGAAGGCTTCCTCTGATTGACTGAGGTGGAGATCGTGAAGCCATCCACCCACCTCTCCAGCTCAGCCAATAAGAGGAATTAATTGAGAAAACATGCACTGGGGCTAGTTTAAATGAGATCAATGTAGAGATTTGCTCATGGTGCTTTTTTATTTGTTTTCCCCCCAACTTGTCTTTTTGATTCACTTAGCTGGACCAAGATGTAAAGACTATATGTGTGTGTGTGTGTGTGTGTGTGTGTGTGATAGAGAACTCAAGAAATAAACGTATACTTATCCATCATGATTTTGAAACCAGAGATCCGTGGGGCCCAAACCATCACTTCCAGGACTCCTTGTTCTTCTTAATGCTGAAAATAGCTCTTATTGATTGTTGTAAGTTTGGGGTCATTGTTCTACTGCAGAATAAGTTTGAAAATAAAGCAAGTATCCCCAAAACCGAGAGTTGTGGGATTTTTGAGGCAAACCGAATAAAAGGAAAATAATCAATATAATATAAAAAATATATATAATTTAATGATAACTAACTCAGTATACAAGGTATAAAATGGTGTAGGAGACACCAATATTAGAAGACAATATATACACAAACACTATGTTGAGTCAATGATAATGATCATAAATCCACCAGACGCGTTTCGGGACACAAGGATAGTCCCTTCATCAGGGGTTTGTCTGGGATGTACGGATCAGAACAATTTCGACTCAAGCTGTAAAAGTGTGTAGAAAACGATCATGCGTGTCTCAAGTAGCTGCAGAAATAAGTGCAAGACAAGCCCCAGTAAATGCCTGGGATAGCCAAGCATTTACTGTGGCTTGTCTTGCACTTATTTCCATCAGCAATTTTCTTGTGTGGGATGCTCTTAGGCGTCTCCTCCTGCTGCATTATATGCTGCGTCTGCAGTGTCCTGAGACACGCATGATCGTTTTCTACACACTTTTACAGCTTGAGTCGAAATTGCTCTGATCTGTACATCCCAGACAAACCCCTGAGGGTCTACCCTTGTGTCCCGAAACGCGTTTGGTGGATTTATGATCATTATCATCGACTCAACATATGGTTTGTGTATATATTGTCTTCTAATATTGGTGTCTCCTTCACCAATTTATACCTTGTATACTTTGTTTTTTTTTTTCACAAGAAACCTTGTATACTTTGTTAATTATCATTAAATTATATATTTTTTTTTATATTATATTGATTATTTTCCTTTTATTCGGTTTGCCTCAAAAATCCCACAACTCTCGGTTTTGGGGATACTTGCTCTCTTTTCATATATATGTATCGGGATTGGCAACCTTATATTTGCCTCCATATCGGTGGTAACACTTTTGTGCAGAATACGTTTGGGGGCCAATCACACACCTCTCTGATGGTATAAAATGATGGATAAGTATCTGTTTGTATTTCTCAGCATTGAGGACACCATTTATCATGCAACTTTAAGGACTGTAGACGCAGTGGTCAGCCAAAGCAACTTAATGCAGCAGATAAAATACACATCATATTTACTTTGTTTCAACACTGAAAGATGTCCAAAAGTGCCATCAGCACAGAACTTCCAGAAAACAGTGGGACCCAGATACACCCATCAACTGTCTAGAGAAGTCTGTCCAGAATTGCCCTCCATGGTAGAATTGCAGCCGAAAAGCCATACCTCTGACGTGGATACAAGTGACTTAACTATGCATAAAACATAGAAACTGGGGTGTAGAAATATGACAGCAGGTGCTCTGGACTAATGAGTCAAAATGTAAACATTTTGGATGTAGCAGGAGGCAGTTTGTTTGCCAAAAATCTGGAGAGCACTACATTAATGAGTGTCTGCAGGCAACAGTGAAGCATGGTGAAGGTTCCATGCAAGTTTGGGGCTGCATTTCTAAAAATGGAGTTGAAGATTTGGTCAGGATCATAGGTGTCCTCAATGCTGGGAAATACAGGCAGATACTTGTCCATCATGCCATACGATCAGGAAGGAATGTGATTTGCCCCAATTTTTTTCTGCAGCAAGACAATGACCAAAACATACAGCCAATGTCATTAAGAACTATATTCAGCGTAAAGAAGAAAAAGGAGTCCTGGAAGTGATGGTTTGGCAGCCACAGAGCCCTGATCTCAATGTCATTGAGTCTGTCTGGGATTACATGAAGAAACAGAAGGATTTGAGGCAGCCGACATCCACAGAAGATTTGTGGTTAGTTCTCCAAGGTGTTGTGAACAACCTACCTGCCTATTTTCTTCAAAAACTGTGTGCACAAGTTTTTGTAACCGTGTACCTCGAAGAAATTATGCTGGTTTGAAGCCAAGGGCAGTCACACCAAATATTGATTTGATTTAGATTTCTCTTCTGTTCGTTTACTTTCCATTTTGTTAATTGATAAAAAAAAAAAAAAAAAACTATTAACATTTGGATTGCTCGTGTGAAAGGGGCCAAAGACTACTAAAATTAAGGCACTGATTAAGTAGCTTGTACTTGCAAATTCCCATCTGCATGTTCCCAACAATCAAAAGCAAATTATTACAAGACTGCAACAAGCTAATGCAGCTCATTAGGGAGCAAACAGATTTCTTGCAGATGCTACCCACTCTTAAATAAGAGAACAGAGAAAAGGAAAGATGCAGGCCATGTCTGCAAAGGCACCTCAGATATTAGATACCACTGCTGAGCACAAGCATGTGCAAATTTTACTACAAAATATGACAATTAAGGACAATGTGGAGGTCTTTTTTGCAGTATTTGAAAAAGCAGTAGTGTACTGTATACTCTCTAGCCTACCTTAGACTCAAAGGGCTGATGAGGAATAAAAATCATACTTTGGGTTAAGTACTGCCCACCGTGGCCCCCCTCAACCAATAACCTTGGTTGTAAGTGCACAACACTTTCATTCCTAGGTGTTTAATGTGGAGAAACAAGTAAGGTCCCAAATGTATGATCTCATTTATCTAATTTTAAACTGTTTACATCCAAAAGTCTCCATCCAAAATGGTGGGAAAAGTTATACCGGAAGGATTCATAAGGGCAAATGATCTGCTAGGTGAGCTGACCCTCAGAAATTGGTGACCCTAGTGAAGCCTATTCTGCCGGTTGAGGCTTCCCTACAGGACACTCTCCCCAAAAGTCCTGCCTTCAGGAGCCAAAAGATCACCATCTAAGCTAAGATTTCTACTGCTGACAAGAGTGGTAAAGGGGTCACTAAGGACAGAGCGGACCCTGGTGCTCAGCCCATGAGGGTACCTACGTGCAAGCCAGATGTTCCTCTGAAAGATCAGGGTCACTTAGTGTGCTGAAATTTCTAAGAACCAGGACACCTGACTGTGATTTGTCCAGTGTCCCAAAAGCCCCAGAAATGTGGATAGCATATTAGGGGTAACACCTAACGAGGTAGAGAGTATCCTGCTAAAGGTTTTGGCAGTCCTCAGATTGATTTACCTTACCTTTCCTTTACCTGACCTTAACCTTACCTTAACCTTAGGATAACTTTATTAGAGCCTACTACATATGTAGTAACAATACTAATAATAATTAAAATGATACGTAAGAATGGATTGACCTTAGGATGAATTGAATTGTTATATTTTTATTTGTGTCAATTTTGGAAACATATTTGAATCTATATGATTCTATAGGAATTATAGGAATCTATAGTTGTTATATTTAATTTGAGATATGGTATTTATTAGGCATGGGCTATTCTTACAATGCCTCCCATCCCTTATGCCCTGTACACACGATCGGTTCGTCTGAAGAAAACGGACGGATGGACCATTTTCATCAGACGAACCGATCGTGTGTGGGCTCCATCAGTTTTTTTCCCATCGGTGAAAAAAACGATCGTCTGTGGGGAAATCCATCGGTCAAAAATTCACGCATGCTCAGAAACAAGTCGACGCAGGGCCCGAAGCATTGAACTTCATTTTTCTCAGCACGTCGTTGTGTTTTACGTCACCGCGTTGGACATGATCGGATTTTTAACCGATGGTGTGTAGGCAAGACTGATGAAAGTCAGCTTCATCGGATATCTGATGAAAAAATCCATCGGTTCGTTTTCATCAGACGAACCGATCGTGTGTACAGGGCATAACTGTGTGAGTCCAAGGTTTCCTGTAGAACACTATTGAAATTAAAATATTTCGTAAAGTATATACATTCTTTTTGGTGTAATAATTAAGATAGGAAAGAGCGTTGGATTATGTATACAAATATTGGTATATGTAATATTATGCAATTCAGATGATAGATACACTTTAATGGTGCAATATATATAGTACACTTCTTAAAAAAATGAAAGGAACACTTTTAAAATGCATCAGATCTCAATGGGGGAGAAATATCATACTGGATATCTATACTGATATGGACTGGGTAATATGTTAGGAATGAAAGGATGTCATATCGTTTGATGTAAATTAAAATTATCAACCTACAGAGGGCAGAATTCAAAGATGCCCCAAAAAGCAAAGTTGATGCAGCAAGCTAGTCCATTTTGCTGAAATTTCATTGCAGCAACTTAAAATAGTACTCAGAAGTTTGTATGGCCCCCATGTGCTCGTATGCATGCCTGACAACATCGGAGTATGCTCCTAATGAGACGACGGATGGTGTCCAAGGGTACTTTCCTCCCAGATCTGGACCAGGGCATTACTAAGCTCCTGAATAGGGATGAGCCGAACATACCCGCGTTCGGTTCGCACCAGAACCGTTGAACAGACCGACCGTTCGCGCAAACATTTAGAACCCTATTTAAGTCTATGGGACTCGAACGTTCGAATTCAAAAACGCTAATTTTAAAGACCAATATTCAAGTTATTGTTGGAAAACGTCTTTGAGAACCCGGGTCTTGCCCAAGGGAACATGTATCAATGGAAAAAAGTAAAAAGAACGGTTGTTTTTTCAGGAGCAGGACTCTCTGACTGCTTTCATTAACAAGCCGGAACACACTACACGAGGCCGTCCAGCAGGCGGCCTTATATAGTGTGGGGCGTGTGCTAAAGCCCTGAGCCATAATTGGCCAAAGCCACCCAGGCTTTGGCCAATTATGGCTCTTCGTTTTTTGTGCGCTGTGATTGGCCAAGCATGCGGGACATACAGCATGCTTGGCCAATCATCAGCGTGCAATGCCGCAGTGAATTATGGGCCGTTTTGCGTCACTCGAATTTGGCGAGAATGACCGCTTTTGTTCGAATTTCGTCAAACGTACGAACAGACAATGTTCGAGTCGAACGTACGTTCGTATCGAAGGTGAAGCTCATCCCTACTCCTGAACAAATTATAAAAAACAGGATGCGCTACAAACGTGAAAAAAACAAAATGAATTGTCCAAAGGTGACTGTCATAAAAGATTGTCCATCTGGGTCCAGACGAGAACAAATTGATTAAATAATAGTCATATAATAAATAATGTGGATGCAATACACCAGTGAAATAAGTGTAGAAACATAAATCGTGGTGACACTCTGTTGAGGAGTGCTGATAGAAGATCCTCCACCATGAGAATATGCAAACTGCTTACCAGATTTCTGGTGGTCCCTTACTTAAAAGAGAACCCCAGAAAGCATGTGGTTATCCACTGGGAGGAAGTGGTTGGACCAGGTCTGTTGTCAATCCACATCTACAGCAGTTGGGTTAGGCACTCAAGAGCAGTTTCCAGTCTTGTGGCTACATTCCTTTTTTTTCTTTTTTCTCAGCTGGTGATCCTGCCAGTAACACACTCCCTGTCCTCAGTCAGGGTCTCCAAAATTTTCAATGCAAGGGCAACATTGTATATTTTTCAAAATATTCGCTTCTGTACCAGACCCTGGATATACCGCCTGGATGTTGCTACTCCTAAACAGACTGAAGTGTAACCTGGTGCAGATGGACCAAAACATAATGTCCCAGAGGTATTCTTTTGGATTTCGGTCAGGCGAGCCTGTGAGCCATTCAATGGTAGCAATTCCTTTATCCTCCAGGAACTGGCTGCATACTCTTGCCACATAAGATCAAGCATTTTCTTGCACCAGGAGGAACCCAGGACCCACTGCACCAGTGTAGGGTCTGACAATGGGTCCAAGAAATTCATCCCGATACCTAATGGCAGTCAGGGTGCCATTGTCTAGCCTGTAGAGATCTACGCTTCCCTACATGGATAGGCTCCCCCAGACCATCACTGACCCACCACCAAACCAGGTTGGTTGAATGATGTTACAGGCAGTATGACATTTTCCACGGCTTCTCCAGACTCTTTAACATCTGTCACATGTGCTCAGGGTAAACCTAACCTCATCTGTGAAAAGCACAGGGCACCAGTGACGGACCTACCAATTCTAGTGTTCAATGTCAAATGCCAATCAAGCTCCACAGTGATGGGCAGTGAGCACAGGGCCCACGAGAGTATGTTGGGCCCTTTAGGTCACCCTCCTGAAGTCTGTTTCTGATTGTTTTGTCAGAGACATTCACACCAGTGGCCTGCTGGAGGTCATTTTGTAGGGCTCTGGCAGTGCTCATCCTGTTCCCCCATGCACAAAGGAGCAGATACCGGTCCTGCTGATGGGTTAAGAACTTTATTTGGCCCTGTCCAGCTCTGTTAGAGTAACTGCCTTTTTCCTGGAATCTTCTCAATGCTCTTGAGACTGTGCTGGGAGACACAGCAAACCTTCTGGCAATGGCACATATTGATGTGCCATCCTGGAGGAGTTGGACTGCTTGTGCAACCTATATAGAGTCCAGGTGTAGCCATATGCTGCCAGTAGTGACACTGACCCTAGCCAAATGCAAAACTAGTGAAAAACAGTCAAGAAAGATGAGTAGGGAAAAATGTAAGTAGCCTCAACCTGTAAAGCCATACCTGTTTTGGTGGTCTTCTCATTGTTGCCCATCAAGTGCATCTGTTGTTGATTTCATTAACACCAAAGCAGCTGAAAGGGATTAACAACCCCCTCTGCTACTTAACTGACCAAATCAATATCCCAGGTAATTTAACCACTTAAGGACCGCCGCACGCCTATGTACGTCCACAACATGGCTCGTACAGGCACAAGGGCGTATATATACGTCCTCGCCTTTGTGCGGTTCTGCGGCGTGCGGCGGTCCCCCTGGCTGTGGGAGCGATCGCCGATGGGCAGGCGGATGTCCGTTTTTTTCCGCCCCCCCGCGATTGCTCCCAGCCAATGGGAGCGCTCCCCCTTCGTGTCAGTTCCTCCTCCTGTGTTTACACAGGAGAAGGAAATGATGTCATCTCATCTCAGCGGTGTTTTCCACCGCTGCTGATGAGAGAAGACATCCACAGTAAGTGTGCACCAACACAACACTGACACACACACACATAGGCATATTAACCCCTTGTGATCACCCCCCCCCCACCCCCCTGTCACAGTGTCACTGAATGCAGTGATCTAATCACTGCATTTAGTGTCAGTGTGACAGGCAGTGTGAAAGTTAGTTAGTCTTAGGTTCAGGGTAGCCCCGTACCCCCCCTAATAAAGTTTTAACTCCCTGATCACTGCCCTAGTTAACCCTTTCACTCCCTATTGCCAGCGTCACTAAGTGATAATTTTTCTGATCGCTGTATTAGTGTCACTGTTCCCGCTAGGTAGCTATTTTTTTTTTTTTTTTGCGATTTTTTTTTTTTTACTAAAGACATGTGGCTGAATTAATTTTGGCCTAAATGTTTTACTAAAATTTAGTTTATTTGATTTTTTTTATAACAAAAAGTAAAAAATATTGTTTTTTTTCAAAATTGTCGCTCTATTTTAGTTTATAGCACAAAAAATAAAAATCGCAGAGGCGATCAAATGCCACCAAAAGAAAGATCTATTTGTGGGAAGAAAAGGACGCAAATTTTGTTTGGGAGCCACGTCGCACGACCGCGCAATTGTCTGTTAAAGCGACGCAGTGCCAAATTGTAAAAACACCTTGGGTCGATTAGCAGAATATGTGTTCGGGTCTTAAGTGGTTAAAGGGGTTGTAAAGGTAAAAAAAAAAAGATTCCCTAAAATAGCTTCCTTTACCCTAGTGCAGTCCTCCTTCACTTACCTCATCCTTCGATTTTGATTTTAAATGTCCTTATTTCTTCTGAGAAATCCTCACTTCCTCAAGAGCAAAATCAAAGGATGAGGTACTGTAAGTGAAGAAGGACTGCACTAAGGTAAAGGAAGCTATTTAGGGAAAACATTTTTTACCTTTAGGCCTCATTTCCACTGGCGTTTTTACAGCCACGTTTCTGAGCGTTTTTTACAGCTTAAAAACGCCTGTCCATGTTATTCTATGGCATTATTCCCACATAGGCGTTTTTGAGCTGCAAATGGCCTAGGCGTTTTTGAGCTGTAAAAAAAAACGCAGGAGCAGGGCGTTCTGAAGCTCCTAAAACACAGCTGTAAAAACGCTCGACCTTTAAAAACGTGCAAAAACTTTCAAAAACGCGCATAAACGCGCAAAAACACGCACCGCTGCGCTTTTGAGCTGCAGGGATTTCATAAAAAATCTCATATATATATAGCCTAGAGATTTTTTTTTTTAAAAACGCTGCCTAACGCTAGCGTTAAAAACGCGCAAAAACGCGCAAAAACGCGGTAAATTTCGCGTTCTTAACGCGTTTTTTTCCAGGCATACCTAGCTGTTTTACAGCTCACTTTTAAAACGCCAGTGGAAATGAAGCCTTACAACCCCTTTAAGTGACTTGATGCTATACTCTGATTAAAAAGTGTTCTTGAGCAGTGTATATATAACTATACCTTTGTGTGGGTGTATATATATATATATATAAATATATATCGATCTATCTATATATATATATATATATATATATATAGATATATATTAAAATATTCCCTTCCCACAACCTCTGATGCAAGGGAGAGTCCAGAAGCCTTACTGATACTTGTATTTCAACAGCGTCACATTCTTTTACCAGGAAGACTCAAATTACCATTACTATACCCACAATGAAAGGTGTAGCTGCCCATGTAATAAAAAAAAAAAGAAGGAAGCACACATACATGAACGTAACAAAAACGTTATATCATCAACATAACTATACTTTTTGACATTGTTTTATATTCAATATTTTAATTTGTACTGTACATCAGGGCTCAAAATTTCAAGCCCATAGCTACTAGCCAGGCCTCAAGAGTTACTTGCCACCAGTTGCCCCACCTAATTCATACACTGCCCTGCGCCTAATTGCACCAGTAAACACGCCCTCGTAGATTATCTCATGGAATGACACTGTTAAATGTTTTATGCAGAATCAAGTTACACAATTAAATATTACCAACAGCAACTTTAACAAAATGGGACAGGGCACTGGGGGCAGACCAGAGGGACGGGGCACTGGGGGCAGACCAGAGGGACAGGGCACTAGAACTGGGTCTCTTCCCCATTCTCTTGCTGTTTCCTCTGCAACTCCCATCCATCCTCTCTCTTTCCCTCTCCTATTCGTCTTATCATCAGGAGCCTGTGTGTGTGGCTCCACGCTTGCATGCCCCCACTTTTCCCTTTTATTCAGGCTGGCAGTGAGGAGAGGAGCTGCAGCACAGAGGGAGGGAGTACAATCCAGTGCTGAGATCCACACAACTGCACAGCCATTGACAGCATAGCACAGCATACACTGACACAGCACACATTGATACCAGTCAGTTCACAGTGCTCAGGCTGAACTGTTGGACACTTACATAGAGCACAAGGAGAAGAAAACTGCACAAACTGGAAGGCTGCCACTCTAATGTCAGGGCAACATTCAGTGAGCGCTGCACCAGAGTGGTAATTTTCGCAATCCTCCTCCTCGCTCATTGCTTCCTGCTCCCTGCTCTCTTCTTTTCAGCTACATTGGTCGGGAGAGGGGGGCAGGCTCAGAGAGGTCATACTGTTAGGTCCCATGGCTTAATGAGAATTGTAAGGAGAGCACCTGTGTACTGCTCTGCCTGTGCGCGGCTCACCAGACTACTTTTCCCGAGCATGCACATTTCCTCTTTGGCCGCCAATCTCATCGAGACTCTAAGTGTAGGCACAGATTGGAGGGAGATTGGTCATACAGCCCTGTCATCACTCGCCCCAAATCCACTCGCCAAATGCTAGTAGGCGAGTGGAAATTTTGAGGGCCGCTGTACATCACTTACTATTATGCTACTAAACACATTTTGATCACTGCACAAGAATGGAAAGACTTCTCAATTTGAGCACATCACACTAATAAAAGGTATTTAGTCAAGATTGTAAAAACAGGAGGCTTACAAGTTTTTAGTATGAAACATGGATATTTTCTCAGCCCTAACATCAATCATGTAACATGATATTTGTGACCAAGCTGGGTGTAAAAGTTAATCTAAAACCCCAGCGCATGCCTAAAGCTTGTTGCCTTGTTGGTCTAAATAACATGTCAGACCACGGGTTTACACCTTGAGGTTATAGAGGAATCGCACAGTTATTGGTGTAGTCCCATTGTCCCTTTTCAGAGGCTGGATGGCTGTATCTGATTCTGTAATGATTTTAGGAAATTAAATGAAGTATCTGAATTTGATGCATACCCTATATGCCCAAGGTACTGTACCCCCTCTCCCACATACACACACAAATACTACCTCTTAGCAACCCCCCCCCCCTATTCCCTCCTCCTAGCACATACCTTCCCTACATTCAGTGAAATAGTAGTCAATCTGATTTATTTAATCTGCATGATGTTCATATTACAAGAAATGATCACCATACAGGTTTATTATAAATACTGTATGAGTGCATTAGACCCATAGTACTTGCCAGTCCACAGACCTATTTAATTATATTTGAATCCACTGGTGCCATTTTTTGCAACATCTTCCTAGAACACTGCTTTGAATCAAGTAAATTGTATTTTAACTGTAAATGGATGTCAGAGGTGAAAAGGGGAGTCTTGGTGTCTCTAATACAAGTCCATGTGTCTAAATATATACAATTACTCACCATGAATAAGTAATTTGTGGAAACCTCTTATGCTGGCTAACAAACACACCACCTTATTCTGAGAACAAAGCCTGCTTGGTGTGCGTTCTGTCTTGCGGTGGAGAGTAAATGATTTTTTTCCCCCACACCTACAGTGTTAAAGCTTAAGATGAGAGATTAATGAGGCTGCAAAGAGGTCAGCCTGTGGTGTCATTTGATTTATTTTAGGAAACATCTATGCCAGTGTTACACAGTAAATGAACTGTGGATCACAGAAATAAGCCTATAGTTATACTGCATTTGAGAATTGTGAGGGCTGTCCTTATAGTTGTCAAATTCACATACACCTGCAGTTGGCTGTATATTTGATTCTGTAAACTTCCACTAAGAAGCAAAAAGGGGGGACTCCTAAAAATGTTATGAAAAGCATTTGTTTGGAATATCTTTACAAAGTGTCAGAAAAATTGATGAAAATGAACAAATGTAAAGTAAACATGGGATCAGATATATAGTGCCTTGAAAAAGTATTTATACTCCTTGAAATTTTCCACATTTTATCACGTTAAAACCAAAAACATAAATGTATTTTATTGGGATTTTTTGTGATAAAATATTTTAAATGGTTTTCAAAATATTTTACAAATAAATATCTTAAAAGTGTGGCGTGCAATTGTATTCATCCTCCTTTACTTTGATACCCCTAACTAAAATTGCCTACAGAAGTCACCTAATTAGTAAATAGAGTCCAGCTGTGTGTAATTTAATCGCAGCATAAATACAGCTGTTCTGCGAAGCCCTCAGAGGTTTGTTCAGGAATTTACACAGCTTTAGGCATGACCCCCTAGAGCAGAGAAGGGGGGGGGATCTGCCAAAAATGTTAAATTGTCAGCTCACCTCCTGCCGTGAGCAGAGAATGGGTGGGGGTGCCCCCAATAAATCTGCAAGTGTTGTGTTGTAGTGTCAGCTCACCGATGGTACTACCGAAAATCTGCAAGTGTACTGTGAGCACCTCTCTCTCCTCTCCTGCCTCGATCAGAGAACCGGTTCTGATTCCCAGGCCGCTGCCCAGCCAGACTTTGCTTATTCCCTACCTCCTGTCCAGCTGGACCCTTTTAACAGGGTTAGGCTCCCCCTGCTGAAGTGTCTGAAGCTTCCAAGTTTCTGTTGTTGTCAGATGGTTTGCATGGGTTAAAGTGGTTAAACCCACTTTTTGACGTTTACCTACAGGTAAGCCTATAATAAGGCTTACCTGTAGATATAAAGAATATCTCCTAAACCTGTACGGTTTAGGAGATATTCCCCTGGCAATGCTCCGCTGATTGCAGCGGCGCATGCGCAGGGGGGATCCTTGGCTGAAGGGCCGGCCGCCACCGACCCTTGCCGGAATGAAATCTCCTGCGCGCATGGGCGGGAGTGACGTCATCGCCGCTTCAGCCAATCAAAGCGCTATGCGTGGACCAGGTAAGTCACTTCTTCTAGTTGCGAGGTAAGTATTTCATAATGAGCTAATATGCGGTGCATATTAGCTCATTATGACTTTTGCCTTGCAGGTGTAAAAAAAAAAAATGTAAATGCGGGTTTACAACCGATTTAACTAAGAAGAAAAAAATTGTGCGCTAACTAAGTGATCTGAAGAAGGGGTGCTGCAGCTTGTAAGTAGCCTAAATACTAAAACTCAAAAACATATGATACAAGCGCGCATCCCATAATAACTATGTGTGTCAGGAGATGAAATTCTCACTTTTTCTTGAAATAAATAATAATTATTGAGTCCAAAAAAATTGTACATATGTAAACCTATGTATACAAATGAATATCCATACACATATATTCTCAAGTGCACCTATATATACTGTTATATTTATAAAACAAAGTCCATATAAATAAGTGCTGCATACAAAAAAAAGTTCATATATAGTGAAAATTGAAAAGTGATCACGATGGGACCTCTAAGAACTTCCAGTACTCAAAACCTTTTGATGTTCTGAAGCCAAAAATTTAAAAAACCAAGCCGCTTACCAGAACTGTAGAAACTCAAATTTTAAAGCTCATGAGAGCCTGATGCCTGCCAGGAGAGATACGATCAACCCGTAGTATAATTCAGGAAGAGATGACTCCTTCATCTGCAGTAAAGCAGGATGCCCCAGTTGAAGTCCCTCTAGGACGAAACGCGTAGGGCTTGGTTTTTTACCTTTTTCCACATTGCCTTTTATTTGTGATCACTTTTAATGTACATTTTGGTTTTATTCCAATAAAACTGTTACCATTTTGACCTGCACCATTGGGGTTGCGTTGTCTTTTTCTTCTTCTCCCCCATGGTGCTCGGAGTCATCCAGCTGCTCTCATCCCACCCTTCCAAGGGTTTTACCATCACCTTTTCCACACTCCTTCTGAGAACGGATCACTTGAAAACAAGGTCAACGGGCCAGGATATCGTGCACGTCTGGCCTTCTATCGAGGATTTGAATCATCTCTATCCAGTTCGAGTGAGCCCAGCCGATTCTGCCGTAGGAGTGTACATGCCCTATCGATCTGCTGTTCATGACAGACAGGTCCTACATTTCCGGTAAGCGCATTCTATCTTCGTTTGATTTAAGTGCCATTCCGTCTTTGAGGATCTACAAAGTCACCTTACATCTACTTATTTCACTATTGTGGATGGACTATTATTATTATTGTTTTTTGTTTTGTTTTGATTGGTGCATCACAGCATCATTTCATGCAAGGACTTTACTTTTCACTGTTGTCGATTTTGATTATCTTCACCATCATTATGATTCAGTTCAGTGATTATTGATTTCATTTATCCTTAGACATCACTGTTTTTTTTTTGTTTGTTTGTTTTACAGCGCTACATTTATTTTTACAGTAAAGCACTTCCAGCTGGGCTCTTGATTTTAGGAAGAGAGAAAAATCCACAGACAGGAGACATCTTACATCCAAAGTAGTCCTGGATACTGTCCTGGATCAGGCCGCATACACACGATCAAATCTGTCTGCTGGAAACGGTCTGCCAGACCGTTTCAGCAGACAGATTCGATCGTGTGTACGGGCAAACAGACGGATTTGGCCAGCCGACAGATTTGAAAGCATGCTTTCAAATCTGTCGGCTGGGAACCCGTCCGCCCGACATGTCTGCTGGTTAGTATGCTAACCAGCAGACATATCTGCTCGCACACACGTCGAATGGTTTCGACGCATGCGCGGAAGTGTTTTACTTCCTGGTGCGGTGACGTGGCGGCGTCAACGTCACTGCCACGTCACCGACACGTTAGCGCGCTGTCTGCCGGCGGGGATTTTGGTTTGATCGTGTGTACACGATCAAACCAATACATCCCAGCAGACAGATTTGTTCAAATCGGTCGGACAGACCGATTTGAACAAATCTATTTGCTTGTGTGTACGGGGCCTCAGAGTGTAGGGACTCAAGTAGGCATATGCTCAATGAGTCAACAAGGCTTGTGGTGTGACCACCGATGTATGGAACCTTTAATCCAGATCGGAGTAGAAGATGGTTCATCTGTTCAGGAAATGGCTAAGAAAAGCAGTCCTCAAAAATGGCCAGTTTGATGGACTGGATCGTCTCTTGTTGCCCGCCATTGTTTTTACCTCAGTTACATTTTTTTGACTGCATAAGAATATGCAGCAGTGCTGGTTTGACTATGACAAGGGTGTACTAGGCTGCTGGTGCTGGCCAGTTCACCAGAAGGATGAGCGGCACTAGTACTGGCTGATTTGTGTTCCTATGTGTACTGGTGTTAGTGCGCTGTTGGTGCAACTCACTCTGAGACGTCTTCTCTCCTCGGCTCCTGAACAAAAAGGAAGCTCGAGGAGAGATGACCTCACTTCCTCTGACTGTGTGTACACTTCACAGGCAGAGGAAGCATCTCATTCGTCAGGAGAAATCGTGAGGGGAAATCCATGAATCAGTGGCCTCCTCCTCAGGACGGGGACGGATCGCTCCTGTAACGATGCCAACCGCCTCGTTACTTTGTCATTCTGCTGGCGTATATATCGTCGTGAGGTGGTCGGCAAGTGGTTAAATATAGTTCCTATGGTTCCCCTTAGTCTGCCTGTAAAGTGCCACATCTGTACCGTATATAAAACTTGCTGTAGCAAAAAATAAATTTATAAAGAAAAAATGAAATTTTCCCTGCAAGTTTTCTTTATTTTGTAAACAACGGTTTGGGGAACCAGTCTGTATAATGAGACCACAATTTAGTGCACTTAGAACAAAAGTAGAGATTTTCGGGGATAAAGTCTGGTGTCTGTTTTGCAGACTTTGGATAGAAGTAACAGGTGTGGAAATATTGGGCTTTGGGTGTTGGTGGTGCCTTTACACTAAAATCCTATAGAGGTACTCTTGACGAAAGCAAGAATTAGCCTTGCTGTAAAAAATGTAAATGATATGCCCTGGACAAACAGTGACGGAAAAATTGGGCTTTCGGTGTTAGTTGTGCTTTCACACCGTAACCCTATAAGATACTATTGATGAAAGCAAGACTTGGCCTTTACACCATAACCCTATAGAGGTACTCTTGATGAAAGCAAGAATTGGCCTTGCTGTAAAAAAATGTAATTATATGCACTTGTCAAACAAATGCGGAAAATTGGTCATTGGGTGTTAATTGTACCAAAAAATTGCTTACATAAATAAAATTAAAATTAGAAATTCCTTAAAATATTATACCTGCTGGGTGTCTATAGTATGCCTGTGAAAACGTCGTTAAATAGCACAATCACCTGCCTGCAAGTAAATTAGGAAGAACTGATCTAGCTAAACTACACAGTGTATAAATATATGTACAACACCTGGGATGTATGTATATCCTCTACACACTGTAACATTAACTGACTAGCCTTCCTGCTCTATCTACCTGCAAAAAATGACACTCTCCCTGTCTCTCTCTGTTCTCACTAAACCCCGTGAGCCATAATTGGCCAAAGCCACCCGGCTTTGGCCAATTACGGCTCTCTGTACTGACAGCGCTGTGATTGGCTAAGCATGCGGGTCATAGTGCATGCTTGGCCAATCATAAGCCAGCAATGCCGCAATGAATTATGGGCCGTGGCGGGTCACCCAAATTTGGCACAAACGACCCGTTTTGTTCGTATTTTGACGAACGATTGAACATACGATGTTCGAGTCAAACATGAGTTTGACTCAAATACGAGGCTCATCCCTATCAGGCACCCACGTAGAGTCAGTGACCTCATCATCTCCTCCCTTCTCATCACTGGAGCAAACCTGGCAGTATGCTGCAGCTGGAGGAACATGACTGCCAGATTGCTGTCCTTCTTGGGCACCCCCTCTCTCTGGACTCACGTTACTGCCTTCCTCTAGCTGTGTACCTTCATTGGAGCCTTCAAAACGCTGCACATCCTCCTGCAGCATGTACCCAACACTGTGATCAAACAGTTCGGAGGACTCCTCAGGAGGACATGGTGGGGCTAGGGAAGGAGTGACTGATGCCATTGAGCCGAGAGAAGAGGTTGCGTTGGCAGCGGCTTTGCCAGACAAAGTACCCTAAGCCTGGGTAAGAGAGGATAATGAGGATGGCTTGGTCTACCAGTCACTCTACCAAGTCTTCGGCATGTTGCGGCTCAACATGGCCAGCTGCCAAAAAAAGGACAAGGGTGTCCCACGGCCACGTGCTGATGAAGATGCACCATGTCCTAGACCAGAACTGTTGCCTATAGACACAGAGCCTGCTTGCTCTCTTTTATTGGCTTGTGACTGTCTGCCTCTCCTTGTTGTCCTTCCAGACATACTAATGGCCTGCAGGGCGATGTAGCTGCACAAAGCTGGGATGTATATATATACTGATTATACTGCAGCTAGCAGAATCAACTGCCTGCCTGTAGTATTATTAGTATGAGAACACCAGCAATTGTCTTCCGTTAGCTTTAGTTGCACACTGTGCAAAGGACACGGTACACTAACTGAAAATACTGCAGCTCCCTGCCTGTGGTATTAGTATGAGAACACCAACAATTGTATTCAGGTAAGCTTTAGGTGCACACTGTGCAAAGGACACTAACTTAAAATATGGCAGCTTCCTGCCTGTATTTGTATGAGAACACCAGCAATTGTATTCAGGTAAGCTTTAGGTGCACACTGTGCAAATGACACTAAATCAAAGTACTGCAGGTCTCTGTCTGTATTTGTATGAGAACACCAGCAATAGTATTCAGGTAAGCTTTAGGTGCACACTGTGCAAAGGACACTAAATCAAAATACTGCAGGTCCCTGCCTCTATTTGTATGAGAACACCAGCAATTGTATTCAGGTAAGCTTTAGGTGCACCCTGCGCAAAGGACAATAAATCAAAATACTGCAGGTCCCTGCCTGTATTTGCATGAGAACACCATCAATTGTATTCAGGTAAGCTTTAGGTGCACACTGTGCAAAGGACACTAAATCGAAATACTGCAAGTTCCTGCTCGTATTTGTATGAGAACAATAGCAATTGTATTCAGGTAAGCTTTAGGTGCACACTGTGCAAAGGACACTAAATCAAAATACTGCAGGTCCCTGCCTCTATTTGTATGAGAACACCAGCAATTGTATTCAGGTAAGCTTTAGGTGCACCCTGCGCAAAGGACAATAAATCAAAATACTGCAGGTCCCTGCCTGTATTTGCATGAGAACACCATCAATTGTATTCAGGTAAGCTTTAGGTGCACACTGTGCAAAGGACACTAAATCGAAATACTGCAAGTTCCTGCTCGTATTTGTATGAGAACAATAGCAATTGTATTCAGGTAAGCTTTAGGTGCACACTGTGCAAAGGACACTAAATCAAAATACTGCAGGTCTCTGTCTGTATTTGTATGAGAACACCAGCAATTGTATTCAGGTAAGCTTTAGGTGCACACTGTGCAAAGGACACTAAATCAAAATACTGCAGGTCCCTGCCTGTATTTGTATGAGAACACTAGCAATTGTATTCAGGTAAGCTTTAGGTGCACACTGTGCAAAGGACACTAAATCAAAATACTGCAGGTCCCTGCCTGTATTTGTATGAGAACACCAGCAGTTGTATTCAGGTAAGCTTTAGGTGCACACTGTGCAAAGGACACTAAATCAGAAAACTGCAGGTCGCTGCCTGTATTTGTATGAGAACACCAGCAATTGTATTCAGATGAGCTTTAGGTGCTCACTGTTGAAAGGACACAGTACACTAAGTGAAAATGCTGCAGCTAACACAATCAACTGCCTGCCTGTCAGTATATTAGTAAGAGAATACAGGAACAGATCTAGCTAAACTGAATACAGTGTATAAATATATATACAACACCTGGGATGCATATATATCCTCTACACAGGCAGCCTTATATAGTGTGGGGCGTGTACTGAACCCCCTGAGGCATAATTAGCCAAAGCCACCCTGGCTCTCTGTACAGATGTCGCTGTGATTGGCCAAGCATGCGGGTCATAGTGCATGCTTGGCCAATCATCAGCCAGCAATGCACTGATGATTTATTGAGGCCGTGACGCGCCACTCGAATTTGGCGCGAACGGTCCATAAAGCTTGTAATTTGACGAATGATCGAATGGCCGGTGTTCGAGTTGAACTTATGTTCGACTCGAATTCAAAGCTCATCCCTAATTCTGAGGTAGTGGAGGAACCACAGTCCCCAGTATGGACCCCAGCCACCAGCTGGGAGAGAGCCTCATACTTACATGGTCATGGAGGAGGTGTCTTGGAACAGAGGAGCTGAAGAAGCAGTCGGTACGCATGTGTGGGTAACTTCTTCACCATCATGGACTCAGGGCAGGTTAAGGTTGGTGACTAAGTTCCAGTGGACATCTGGAGAAGGCATGCCAGGGGAGCTGGGTGCAAGGCCAGAGGAGAGCGAGGGGGTTTTGTGTCAAATCGATGCATCCTGCAGGATTTGCAAGTCGGGCTAGCTGGGATCAGTATTCCACCAACTATCTCAAGCTGCTAAACTACTAGGCCGCAAGATAGGGTACTGCAGGCCCCTGGCCTATCAGCATTCAGCAAGTCAGAAACCACCTAGGATTATTCATAGTGATCCCAGTGTAACAATGATGGAGTCCATCATTTATTCAGTCTTATTAATTCAATAATTATTTAACAAAGATGGCAAAGTGATCTACTCTATGGGCATCCCATACCCCCTTTCCCCAAGCAAATTATATTTACCAAGTAAACGAAAACAAATCAAAGCAAAATGACTGTTCATTGTCTCTGTGAGTGATATATGGAGGTCTGGCAGCAGGGTGACATGGTGGATGCTAGTAACTAGTAGCAACCATCCACTACATAGTATTCATCCAATATCACTGCTGCTAATTCAGAACACTATTAAAGTTCAAGAAAAGTCCTAGTATGGCTTTCAGTGTATTGTACTGTATGATACAGATGTCTGAGGATGGTTAGCACAGAATTACCCACAAATACTAGAACGCATGCCACACCTTTTGACAAATGTTCGACTTGCCACAAGAGACCTGTTTATTCATCAACTAGTTTTGAGGTTTTTATAAGGTTTGTGATTCATTTTACAGTGCTTAGCATAATAAACAATGCATAAGAAGAAACTCTGTTGTAAATCAAAAAATAATTCCATTTGCAAGGATGTACCTAGCGTTATCCAGGCTAATGTCAGGCCAGTTTTTACATCAATCTCCATTTGGAATTCAAGACTATTGATCTGGCATTGTAAAAGAGGGATAAATGGTCTCTGTCCCGTGAGAGGTACAGTAATTCAATTTTCTTCTACTTTTGTGGTTTGGGATAATTTGATGAGTTTCTGTTACAATCCACTGTTTGCAAATTGTGAATATTCCATGTCTTTTTTTAAACATTGCCAGATGTTGACAAGTTTTACTTGAACATAAACCTACTTCTATGTGTAATTACTTGGCAGTAAACATTCAAATTACTGTTACATTTCCACTCAAAAGTATACTTTTTTGCTTTGCAATCTCGCTTTGTCATAAAATAAATCAAATTGTATTTTTTTCTGCAGCCTAGCCTTGAAAATTCCTAGGGATTAGAGATGTGCTCCCGGTTTGGGCCGAACTTTTTCAGACTTTAACTCAACTTGACAGGAGGCAAATCTAGGTTTTTCTCCCACTACTATTCAGTATATGATAGCTACTTTCTTCCACTGACAATTGTTGTTAAGGATGTGGCAGTGCCTGCACCCACACGTCCTTGGCAACCAATGACACCAACCAGACCTATTTATTTACTGGCAAGCCATGTAAACTAAGAAGTCAGGGATAGTTTATAAAATAAATGGAATTTAGGTTTGGTATGAAATGTAAGGTCCCCCAATTTTTTTCCCAAACCATTCAGATTTGGTATGTATTTTGATGGTGAACCCCATGCACATCAAAAATTTACACAGACCTATATCCAAGCATGCAGCCTGGCTGACCAGGAAAAGCAAGGGGCTGAGCATGTGGCACCCCACTTCTGAACAATAAAGTAAAAAAAGTCCTAGTACGAACATCCATCATCAATCATGTCAGCCAGTGATGTAGATCCATTTTAATCACGATGCCCAACAGCTGGCAAAAGTAAAAAACCTGCCAACACACTTTTCTTGCACGGAATGACATCTTCAGTACCTGGAGCTAAAATGTGAACAAAGAAGCTGGGTCTCCCAGGTGGCATCACTGACCAAATATGGCCACGATTATATTTGGTCAATGTGTTATAAGGATTCCTGAGAAAGTCACTTGACCAGTGACGCAACGCGTCGGGTGCAGCCTTTTGACGTCAGTTCCAGTGGTGTTTTTATCAGAATTTTTTTTATTTGTCTCCAAGAGGAGAAGTAAAAGAGAGAACAAGTGACAAACAATAAACAATAAAAACAGAAGAAAGAACATATTGCAGCTATACATTACAAGAAAAACAAAGGTATATGCACAGTTACAATCACATATTTTGTAACCTAGTAGGATACTTAGCAACACCAAGGATTACATTAGCGCGCCATAGTCATGGGCGCATAGAGGAGCAAAATGTACCGTGAGGGGCAAAATCCGGTCATATAGTGGGGGCCATAGAGTGGGGAAGGGGAAGGGATAGGGGGAGGAAGAGGAGAGAGGAGGGAGGGGGAGAGAAAAACAGGTGACACAGGAAATGGGGCAGGAGAGGCAGAGAGCCCCATTATTGTGGCGTGTGAGGCCTCCAGGTTACCTGTTAGTCCATGCGCCCCACACTTTGTCAAACTTTTGGGGGCACTTATGGTTCATATATGTGAGTTTATAAAGGGGCATCGTGGCATCTACCAGGGCCTTCCATTGGGAGACCGTCGGGGGCTCCGGCTGCTTCCACTTGAGTAGGATAGCTTTCCTAGCATAGAATGCTGCATAAAAAACAAACAGCCGTTTGTGCGTGCTGGGTATGACATTATCGCTGACCCCCAGAAGTAGTATAATTGGGTCCAGGCCTATCTGCAGGTTGCCCACTGAGTTTATGACGCCCACCACTTCTGACCAAAATCTTTGAATAACAGGGCAGGCCCACACAACATGTATGAAGGTACCCAGGTCCGTAGCACATTTGGGACACCTGTCCGTTTGGGAAGGGTAAATCCTAGAGAGCCTCACAGGTGTATAATATGCTCTGTGTATAAATTTAGGTTGTATGTACCTATCCCTTGCCGAGACCATCAAAGGAATATACTGCTGAATACCCTCTTCCCAATCACCAGCCACAAGGGCAGGCAGATCCGCCCTCCAGCTGTCATAGAGCTTGGACGCGACACCTGGTTCCCCACAGGACAATCTAAGATACAGGGAGGAGAGAATGCGACCCACCCCTCTGGATACCAAAAAGGACTCAACCCCGTGTGACCGCAGCTCAACCCCCCCAGGAAACTGAGCCTGCACCGCGTGCCTAAGTTGCAAGTAGCGGAAAAACATTGTGGATGGTAACTGAAAGGTGTTTTTTAACTCATCATAGGAAAGAATTCCACTCCCGGACATCATCTGGCGCAGAGTCGTGATCCCATATCTGGTCCACAGAGCCGGATCAGGGATTGACTGCAAATGAGCCAGCTTGGGGTTGCCCCACAACGGAGTGCGCGGGGAGATGACACCGGGGCCACTGAGTTTTGCAGTTATCTGTTCCCATACCTTGACGGTGGTCCGCATTGGGGCCCTCATGCCAGGGTGTGCCCTTGGTCCCCGGAACACCAAGTCACCGAGCGCCGAATGAGAGCCAAGCACAGCTGCCTCCAGTTCAACCGCAGGGTTAGACCGCGGCTGAGAGAACCACCAGCGAACCGTCACTACCACCGCTGCCCAATAGTATAGTTTAAAACAGAGAAGAGCCAAGTCCCCCGAAGATAGAGGGAGCTGGAGGGCAGAATGGGCAACCCTAGGGGCCTGACCTCCCCACACAAATGTGTTCACTGCCTGGTTAATTTTCTGGAAAAAGGAGTTAGGGATGGGGACCGGGGTATTACGAAATGTCATTTTAAGGAGGTTGATCCTCCCAACAGGGCAGAGGGGGAGAGACTTCCAGGCCTGGAACCTGGCAGTCATTTGGCTAAGAAGCGGATACACATTGTCAACCAGATAAAGGGCAGGGTCCCTCTGCACCTCAACCCCAAGGTATCTAAACCGGGGAACCAGGGACAGCGGGATCTGCGGATCCAGTGTGGAAGGAACGGGAGACAGGGAGAACAGGGTGGATTTGGTCCAGTTGATCCGAATGCCCGAGAAGGAGCCGTAGTGATTGATAATCTCCAGAGCCGCCGCCAAAGAGGTAGAGGCATCCGGTAGGTATAGTAATGCATCATCTGCATAGAGTGACAGCCTCTCAGTCAACGGACCAACTGGAATTCCACCAACCTCGGGGGACCCCCTAAGCAAGATAGCCAGGGGCTCCATGGCCAGGGCAAACAGCCCCGGGGACAGTGGACACCCCTGCATAGTACCCCTACCCAGAGCAAAGGAGGGGGAGAGCAGTCCATTTGTGCGGACCCGTGCAGAGGGGTTCCTATACAACAATTTAATCCATGATACAAATTTAGGGCCAAAATTAAAGCGTTCAAGGACCTGCCACAAGAACTCCCACTCCACTGAATCGAATGCCTTCTCGGCATCGAGTGAGACCACGATTCCAGAAGAGTTCCCCCCCCCCATATGGGACATGTTTGTATATAGGCGACGTATGTTTATATCAGTGCCCTTGCCTGGCATAAAGCCAGTCTGGTCACCATGAATCAAAGACAGGGTAATTGAGTTGAGTCTAGTTGAAAGAATCTTGGCAGTGAGCTTGGCATCCACATTCAATAACGAGATGGGGCGGTATGAAGCACAGGACGCAAGGTCCTTGTTAGGTTTGGGCAGGACCACTATAATTGCCTCCGCCATAGAGGGAGGAAGACAGCCTTCCTCCAACATAGCCAGAAGCAGCCTATGGAACTTGGGGGCGAGAAGCTCACTATTCGTCTTATAGAATTCGACCGGAAGGCCGTCAGGGCCTGGGGTTTTAGCTGGCTGAAGCGCGGCTATCGCCACCTGTACCTCCTTGAGTGTGATCGGGGCATCCAGCTTGGCCCGGGCGTCCGTTGAGTGCTGCGGGAATTCTACACGGTCTAGAAAGCGACACAGACTATCTGGGGTGAAGGCCGCCCTAGAGGTATAGAGGCCCTCATAGTATTGTGCAAATAGGGTATTGATATCCACAGGGTCAGAGTGAAAATCCCCTCTCTTCATCCCTAATACGGGCAATATGTGGCGTGGAAGAGCGCTCACGCACCAGCCACGCCAGCAACCTTCCTGTCTTCTCCCCCTGTTCAAAAATCCTCTGTGACTGGGAAAGAAGCTGCTTCTTAGTCGTTGCAACACGCAACAGGGAGATCTCCCTGTATAGGGATTGCATCGCCGCATATGTCACGTCACTTCCATCCCGCACATACCTCTCCTCCAGCTGTAACACCCTCCTCTCCGCCTCCTCTAACGCAAGTGTTGTTTCCTTCCTCACCCTCCCAATCGCGTGTTTGTATTGTCCTCGGGTGAATGCCTTGAAGGCATCCCAGAGTGTCGGAGGGGGGGACGATCCCTCATTGTGTGGCCAGTATTCTCCCAACTCCCCCTCCACCAAGGGGACCACCCTTTCATCAGTAACCCAGTATCCGGACAGCCTCCACAACCTAGAACCAGCCAGGGAGTCAGTTCGCATAGTGAGTAGGACGGGCACATGGTCTGAGATCCCACGCGGCAGGATCTCAACCTCCTGGATTCGGGGGAGCAGAGAGTTAGAGGCGTAGATCAGGTCAATTCTGGAAAAGGAGGCATATGTGGCCGAATGACAGGTGTACTGCCGCACACCCGGATGCCGCATCCGCCAGCTGTCAGTAAGCCCATAGTTGTCTGCCCAGTGAGAAAGAGGGGAGTCCCCACCCCGCCCTGCATTAAGCCTGTCCAGACTTGGATCAGGGGTCATGTTAAAGTCCCCAGCCAGCACCACCCCAGCCGACGGGTACCGTGCCAGGAGCGGAGTAAGTCTCTCAAGCGCCACAACCGCGGCAGGGGGGGGGGTATGTAAATGCCCACTATCAATAGCTCTAGACCATCACACTCTGCATGAACCGCCACATACTTGCCCTCCGGATCAAGATGCAGATCCAGAAGGGTAAACCCGAGCGATTTATGAACCAGAACGCTGACACCCCTGGAATAAGAAGAGTAGGTGGAGTGATAATATGACCCCACCCAGGGCTTCTGGAGCGCCAGCGTCCTGCCCCCCAACAAGTGCGTCTCTTGGAGGATGCACACCCGGGGGTTGTATTTCTTCAAGTAATTGAACACCAAGGATTTCTTAACTTTAGAATTTAAACCCCTAACATTCCAGGACAGAATGGTCAGCGGAGCCATAGCACCGTCACAAAATAGATGTCAGGGCAGGAATGCAATACATTTCCCACATAGGACATATATCTAGAGTACAGTTTCATAATTATTAGCCTATATGCGGGCCTGCCACAAGGGGGAGGCCCCACGCTACATATTGACGGAGTGGCATAGCTAAGCAAGTACCCACACATAAAGTCATACAAGTTAGATATCAACACAGTATAGCTGCAAAAGAGAATTAGGAGGGAGCAAAAACCAGTACTCCAACAACATCCCCAACCCCCCCACCCCGCACCACCCCCCAAACTACGGTGTGCTTTCAACCCAAACTGAACCATGGCAACAGCCATTGAGGGTTATGAACAGAGGAACACCCGAGTGTCACAGTACATGCAGCGAGTTCTCCATTGTAAAAAAAAAAGGATAGACGTTCCCTGCAGAATAAAAGTTATTTCACCCAGAGGAGTAGGAGAAAAGGCACTCTGGGGGCACATAAAACTTGAGGTAGTTGCAAACTTCAGGTCCCCCCCCCGGTAAACACAGTCCGGGTCTGTAAAAAAAAAAAAACCCCAACCGTGCAGGAGCGACCACCGGTAGGCGAATAAGTCAGGGGTACCAACCACAAACGGATCCACTCAGAAGAGGCCAGGCAGTGGGGGCAGCCAAAGAACAGACCCGTCAGTAATAACAGAAAAGAACCCCAAGGGAGGGGGGTTCAGTCGGCTCGTGCAATAAGCAACAAGAATGGAAGGGGGACAAACATACCTATCATCTCCTGGGCCCCTTCAATGCCTGGGTAGAGTTTCCAGCCAGCGTGATGCCTCATCCGGAGAGGTGAAAAAACGGGCCGCCTCGCCATCTTGAACCCGCAGTCTCGCCGGGAATAGCATGCTATATTTAATCTTGCGGTTTCGTAGGTTGAGCTTCACCTGGTCAAACGAGCGGCGCTGTTTCTGAGTATCTACCGAGTAGTCTGGAAAAATCATCAGCTTGGCCCCTTCATAGCGCAACAGCTCTAACTTCCTGGATTCACGTAACACTAGGTCTCGGTCTCTGAAGTTTAGCAGCTTCAGGATAAAGGTGCGTGGAGGAGCTCCCGGGGGACCCCGGGCAGCAGGCATTCTATGGGCCCTCTCCACCACAAAAAACTGGGAAAACGTTGCGTCCGGGAGGAGGGTGCGCAGCAGACGCTCCGTGAAGGCCGTAGAGTCCGCGCCCTCGGACCCCTCCGGTAAGCCGACTATGCGCAGATTGTTTCGTCTGTTTCTATTTTCGGCATCCTCCGCGCGAGTTTCCAGGGCCTTAACTCTGGTCTGTAGCGTACGGAGGGAAGCCGAGTGGTCACGGACCGCGTCTTCAGTGTCCCCGACGCGGCGCTCCACCTCAGTGAGGCGAGAGCGAAATGTATCCATATCTCTGCGGATCAGGCCAATGTCCATCTGGACACGTTCGATCTTACCCGTGAGGGTCGTCTGGCAGTCACCGATGGCCTGCATCAAGGCCTCAAAGTTAGATTGCTCCTTCTCCTCCGGCTCCTTGTCCGTCTCCTCTGCTCGTGACGCCACCTTGGACGCCGAGCGGGAAGTCAGTGTAGTTGTGGCCGGGGCGATCTTATGGGATTTTCGGGAGGACAAGGTGCCCTTTCCTTTGGTCATGCCACTCAGCTCCTACCTCCCCTCCGTCTGCAGGGAAACAGGGTGATAACCAGAGAACTAGCGGGAGCTCCCTCACAGCACGTCTGCTCCGGTGGCCATCTTGGACACGCCCCCAGTTCCAGTGGTGTTTAACGGAAGTACGGTGAAAAAGCCTGTGTGTCATTACTCCCATTGCTTTTTACTGCAGTTTTTATCCTTATGCCACGTACACACAGTCGTTTTTTGCGATGAAAAAAAACGTCGTTTTTTAAAACGTCATTTAAATTGATCGTGTGTGGGCAAAACATCGTTTTTTGTCTTAAAAAAAACGACCAAAAAAAATTCCAACATGCTTGAATTTTTTGTGTTGTTTTTCAAAACGTCGTTTTTTGTTTCACAAAAAGTCACCGTGTGTAGCAAAAACGTTGTTTAAAACGACGTTTTCAACCCGCGCATGCCCAGAAGCTAGTTATGAAGCGAGCTTCAATGGAAAAGAGTGGTGAACGTAACCTCGCTTTTTGTGAAAAAAACGATGGTGTGTATGCAACATCGTCTTTGAAAAGTGACGTTTCAAAAACGTCGTTTTTTACTTCACAGAAAACGTCGTTTTTTTTCATCACAAAAAATGATCGTGTGTACGCGGCATTACTTGATGAAAGCATTTTTTTTACTAAATAAATGTACTTTTCATTTGCCAATATTGCACTGAGGCGGCGTACACACGACCGAGGTTCTCGCTGGAAACCAGCGAGAACCTCGCTGGAAGCTGCATTCCAGCGAGGACCTCGGCCGTGTGTACGCTCTCGGCGAGCTTCCCGTCGGGAAGCCCGTCGAGCAGAAATAGAGAGCACGCTCTCTATTTGCTCGACGGCCCGCCTGGAAGAATGGCTGGTTGCCATTCCCGACGGGCGGGTCGCCGATTTCGACGGCCGGCAGGGAACCTCGACGGGCGGAACGATGTGTTCTGCCCGTCGAGGTTCCCTGCCGTGTGTACACGGCCTCAGGCTGTTCTTTTTTTTCTTTTGAGTGCCATTTATACAAGAAGTGCCATTCCTTGGAGCGAGCTGTTTCCTCTAAATATGGAATTACCCAAGATGTTTTGATGCCAAGTTTTGGACGTAGCTCTTCGTCTTTGCCTGGAACCTGGATGCCTTTACAGATCAATCAGCAGGATTCCTTATCTGACTATCTGATGAGCCTTGTTTAACCCTTGGGTCATTGTTGAAGGTGAGCGGCCAATTCTTAAATTTAACAGTCGATGTTTGAATAGATGTTTTATCTAACTCTTACCATTGGGCTTTAGTTGGACTTTATTCACATTTATTTATTTATTTTTATGTTTGGATACTCATCATATTCATTCTTTGAATATATTACTTTATGGCACATTATTGAATAAGCACACCATTCCAATCTTTTTATTTTACATATATTTGGTCAATGGCATCATAGATTTCCCTGTGATGACCCTGTGATGTCACTGATCAAATACGGTCATACATATGTATGGTCAATGACATAACACCACCTCTTTGTTTACATTTTAGCAGTGGCGACCAGTGGGTTTGATAAAAAAAGGAGATGTCATACAGTGCAAAATAAGCAATAGAAGCAAAAGGACCAGATGTGTGTGGTCATGTAGAATTTAGGAGAGATTTATTTTTTGCATGGGATTCATACCATGTCTAAAGAGAACCCACACCATTTTTTTGGCGGGGGGTCACCATAACTTTTATTTCAGACCCTTACTTAGGATGAGTCTTGTATAGATGAAGGGGATCCCTGGCTGCTTTCAAGCTGGAAACTGTGGCCCAGATTCAGATAGAATTAGACTATCGTAGAGTATCAGAAATACACTACGCCGCCGTTTTTTACCTGGCTCTACGTGGAATCCAGGTAGATTTTGTCCAGTAAACGACGGCGGCATAGTGTATTTCTTCCGTCGCAATCCATCTGCGCGAGTAGGGGGCGTGAATCATTTAAAATAGGCGTGTTCCCGCGGCGATCGAACTGCGCATGCTCCGTTCGCAAATTTCCCGCCGTGCATTGCGCGAAATCACGTCGTTACGTAATTTTTTCTTGAGTAGCGTCGTTTACGGAGATTCCTATTCCCGAACGAGTTACGTAAAAAAAAAAAAAAAAAATTTAAATTCGACGCGGGAACGACGGCCATACTTAACATGGGCTACGCACCGTTAGACCAGCAAAAAGCTGGTCTAACAGTACGTATAAAAAAATAGACGAAAGCGATTGCGAAGACCGCTTGTATCTTCGTGGATCGCCGTAAAAACTCATTTGCATATCCCGACGCATGAAAACGACGCGAACTCCTCCCAGCGGCCGCAAAAATATCGCAGCCCGAAGCCGCCGTATCATGGTTTGAGGATTCAAACTAGTGATACGGCGCGCAAAATTTGAAATTACTCCTGTCTAACACCAGTTAGACAGGCGTAATTGCTCTGTGAATCTGGGCCTGTATTTTTTCCAGAAAGTTAAGCGCAATTTTTTTCTTCTTTGTTAATATCAATTTTGCTGTAGTAGCTTGTATACATCACACAGATGTGCCACATCACAGGCAGGTTAAGGACAACCTCCAGGCATGTTATTTCATGCTCAATGTTTCACATTACGTATTACTAAAATTACTGCTGCCAGCCAAACAGAACTTTTTAAACAATTTTTGCTTTGGCGTGACTTTGGATCGATTATATTATATAATGAATTGTTATGGGGAAACTGAGTTAAATTGGGTTCAAAGTTTTGCCTTTGTTGAAGTGGAACTTTTATGATATATATACATATATATATCACACAGTATCTCAGAAAAATTAGTACAGTACACTCTTTACATTTTTGTAATTTTTTTATTCCCTCTTTATGTGACAACACTGAAGAAATTACACTTTGCTATAATGTAAAGTAGTGAGTGTACACCAGCATCCACGCTCATCCACCCATGACATGCCATACAGCCTCAGTGCCGAGTTCGGGGCACTCTTTGGCTTTTTTTATGTACACACATTTTTAATAAAACGACTTTACACAATTGTGGTATATCCTTTTGTTTTTGCATATCCGCACTGGAGATCCTTTGGCAATCCTTTGGCAATAAGGGTATTGAGGAGCATTGATTGATCCATCTAGCAGGCGCATCATGCATTAAGTGCATTTGACCTCTTTTTTAATAAAAAGGGTCAACATCATCTGGTAAGTTGCCATCCATATTTTGAACACATTGGGTGTCATATCACGGATGGTGATGGTGGACCTCTACACTCTTTATTTGGATTTGCACTTATAGGATAAACAGATTGAATTTTGATGGACTTTATTTTTTATGAAGCACTGTATTCACAGGAATTTCCTTGCACAGTAGTCAATTTTATTCATGTTCATTTTGCATTGGTATTCTCACTATTGGTTAATGAGTATATTTATGTTGCATTTTTATTCAGTTTATTGTTTGTCTAGATTGGGTAATACCATTCCACATCACATTATCATGGCATATAGGGATAAGGGATTTTTGTTCACATCATATCGAATAGGTAGCTGGTGTGTGATTTCTGGCTATTAATATATTTAGTTTTTGTTATATCATTCACTAAGTCCATACTAGTCAATTCAATTTTTAGCGCCCCCACCCTCACATTTTACAAGCATTTGCAGTCAGATTCTGACTATTTTTGGGGAGCAGCTTTCACTATTAGTTTTATCACTAATTGTCAATTAAATTTGGCACAAGATATTTTTATTTTATTATCAAGTGTACAGCTTGGATAACAGATAACTCAAAATAACTCAACACACAGCCATTAATGTCTAAACCGCTGGCAAAAAAAAGGTGAGTACACCCCAAGTGAAAATGTCCAAATTGGGCCCAAAGTGTCAATATTTTGTGTAGCCACCATTATTTTCCAGCACTGCCTTACCCTCTTGGGCATGGAGTTCACCAGGGCTTCATAGATTGCCATTGGAGTCCTCTTCCACTCCTCCATGATGACATCACAGAGCTAGTGAATGTTAGAGACCTTGCACTCCTCCACCTTCCGTTTGAGGATGCCCCACAGATGCTTAATAGGGTTTAGGTCTTGAGACATGCTTGGCAAGTCCAAAACCTTTACTCTCAGCTTCTTTAGCAGGGCAGTGGTCATCTTGGAGATGTGTTTGAGGTCGTTATCATGTTGGAATCAGTGGCGGCCCGCCCATAGGGGGCACCCGGGCGCCGCCCCCCTCCTGTAGGCACAAATATATATATATATATATATATATATATATATATTTTTTTTTTTTTTAGTGGCCCCTTTAAGAAACTTAAAAAAAGAAAAAAAAACTTTAATACAATAGGATTGAGCGCCGGCCACCATTGCCCTATGAATCTTTAGATTGCAGACATGGCGCTTCATTTGCGGGCTTTTATCCTGCCATATGGGCGCATTCCAAAGCGCTGATAAGCTTCCTGTGCCTCTCTATGGGCGCCGTGAGCATTACTATTACTGTGACTTCCGGGCCATTCGTCTTACAGACGAAAACGGGAAGTGACGTCATGCGGCAGCTCAGTTCTCTTCACACTGCCCGAGCGGAGCGAAGCTGCAAAGGTAAGCTGATGCCACAGAATTCAAAATAGATTTGCTTGATCGCCCCCAAAGTCATCAGCGGACAGCGGTGCACTGCCTGATCCCCACCCATCCACCTTGGAGCCGGTTATTGTATTTAGACTGCTGGGACTTGTAGTTCTCCATCTTCTCCTGGGGCTCATGGAGAAGATGGAGATTGGAGAACTACAAATCCCAGCAGGTTATACATACAATAAGGCTCTGAGGTGGATGGGTGTGGATTGCATGCACCGTGTGCCCAGGAGAAGATGGAGAACTACAAGTCCCAGCAGGTTATAATATAAGGCTCCGAGGTGGATGGATGTCCGGACACCCATCTACCTCGGAGCCTTTTTGTATAAGCTGCTGGGACTTGTAGTTCCCCATCTTCTCCTGGGGCTCAGGTGCATGCAATCCACACCCATTCACCTCAGAGCCTTATTGTATGTATAACCTGCTGGGAATTGTAGTTCTCTATCTTCTCCTGGGGCTCAGGTGAATGCAATCCACCATCTTTGTCCAGTTTTTCTCTCACTGCTGGGACTTGTAGTCTCATAGATGGTGGATTGCATGCACCTGAGCACCAGGAGAAGATGTAGAACTACAAGTCCCAGCAGTGAGAGAAAAACTTGACAAAGATGGTGGATTGCATGCAACTGAGCCCCAGAAGACGATGGAGAACTACAAGTCCCAACAGGTTATAATATAAGGCTTTGAGGTGGATGGATTTCTGGACAGTGACAATTGATGGGCACAGTGGTGACAATTGATGGGCACAGTGGTGACAATTGGTGGCACAGTGGTGACAATTGATGGCACAGTGGTAACAATTGATGGCATGGCACAGTGGTGACAATTGATGGCACAGTGGTAACAATTGATGGCATGGCATAGTGGTGACAATTGGTGGCACAGTGGTGACAATTGATGGCACAGTGGTAACAATTGATGGCATGGCACAGTGGTGACAATTGATGGCACAGTGGTGACAATTGATGGCAAAGTGGTGACAATTGATGGCATGGCATAGTGGTGACAATTCATGGCATAGTGGCTGTGTTTGATGGCATGGCACAGTGATTGCATTTGATGGCATGGCACAGTGGTTGCATTTTGATGGTACAGTGGTTGCGTTTTTATGGCATGGCACAGTGGTTGCGTTTGATGGCATGGCACAGTCATGGCATTTGGCATGGCACAATGGTGACAATTGATGACACAGTGGCTGCATTTGATGGCATGGCACAGTGGCTGCGTTTGATGGCATGGCACAGTGGCTGCATTTGATGGCATGGCACAGTGGCTGCGTTTGATGGCATGGCACAGTGGCTGCGTTTGATGGCATGGCACAGTGGCTGCATTTGATGGCACAGTGGTGATAATTGATGGGCCCAGTGAGGCTGCAATTGTTTTTTTGTTTTTTTTCTGTTTGCGCCCCTCCAAAAAATTTGACCACCAGCCGCCATTGGTTGGAATACTGCCCTGCGGCCCAGTCTCCAAAGGGAGAGGATCATGCTCTGCTTCAGTATGTCACATTACATTTGTGGTTTCCTCAATGAACTGTAGCTCCCCAGTGTCGGCAGCACTCAGCCCCAGACCATGGCACTCCCACACCATGCTAGACTGTAGGCAGGACACACTTGTCTTTGTACTCCTCACCTGGTTGCCGCCACACACACTTGATACCATCTGAACCAAATAAGTTTATCTTGGTCTCAATGTTCCAGTAATCCATGTCCTTAGTCTGCTTGTCTACAGAAAACTGTTTGGGAGCCTTCTTGTGCATCATCTTTAAAAGAGTCTTCCTTCTGGGATGACAGCAATTCAAACCAATTTGATGCAGTGTGCGGCATATGGTCTGAGCTCTGACAGGCTGACCCACCCACCTTTTTAACCTCTGCAGCAATGCTGGCAGCACTCATACATCTATTTCCCAAAGAAAGCCTCTGGATATGATGCTGAGCACATGCACTCAACTTCTTTGGTCGACCATGGCAAGGCCTGTTCTGTTCTGTCCTGTTAAACCACTGTGTGGTATTGGCCACCATGCTGTAGCTCAGTTTGAGGGTCTTGGCAATCTTCTTATAGCACAGAGTTCTTTGCCATGAGTTCTTGCAATGAGGTGCCATGTTGAACTTCCAGTGACCAGTATGAGAGAAGAGAGCGATAACACCAAATTTAACGCACCTGCTCCCCATTCACACTGGAGACCTCTTAATACTAGTGAGTCACATGACACCGGGAAGGAAAAATGGCTAATTGGGCCCAATTTGGAAATTTTCCCTTAGGGGTGTACTCACTTTTGTTTCCAGCGGTTTAGACATTAATGGCTGTGTGTTATGTTATTTTGAGGGGACAGCACATTTACACTGTTATACAAGCTGTACACTCACTACTTTACATTGTAGCAAAGTGTAATTTCTTCAGTTTTGTCACATGAAAAGATATAATAAAATATTTACATAAATGTGAGGGGTGTACAGGCCCGTTGCTACAAGGCAGGCAAACAAAGCAATTGCTTGGGGCCCCCGAGCTAGGACTCAAAAATTGCCATTAGTATTTTTAAATACAGTATTCGGTTCCTATTTACTTCAATGGGTTTTGGATTTGAACTTTAGAAAGATTTGTCAATTCTGCCTCAAACTGAACATTTGACTCTGACGGAATGCCTTTGAAGTAAAATAGAACATGTTCTATATCTAAACTCCGACGGAATTCATCGGAATATCCGATTAAAAAAGTCAGATGGGGCTACACACAATCGGAAAGTCCGTCTGACTTTTTCCTTCGGAAATTCCGATTCGATTGTGTGTACAAGGCATTGGAGATAAAATAGTGAATGCATTTTACAGTGAATTTTAAAACACATCAATTATATTTAAAATTAACATTGTGCTATTAATGCATAAAGCTAAGCAGTTACGTGTGTTGGAAAAATACATTTGTCCATCAGGTTTAATCAAAAGACACAAATAAATTAAAAACCTGCATCTTCTTCAGAAACCTAAACCTGGGGCTAATTTAGGAAGGCAAAATAACCCTTATAAAATGTGACCCAATTGAAAAAGGGGGTGCATACTAGTTATTTCTTATAAGTTTTCATAGCCAAATGTTTTTTGTACAATTAGAAACACACTGCATTTTGAAGCAATCTACTAAGATGACCAAGGCTAGCTCTCCCTCGCTCACTACAACTCCTATAAAATTTAAATTTGAAAAACGTTTATACACTGTGAGGCGTTAAGAGACTTGATATGTGTATGCCTTCATTCACAAAGTGCAATAGATGATCACCGGTGATATTTCTCTACCTTGAAGTAACCACATACATTGATTGTGATCACAGCTTTCTTGATGTATGTTTAATCAGGGAGTGGTGTAAATTCCATGACCGAGGATTAATGGTATTTGATTTATGAATAATGTGAGACTAATTTGGTGGTACACAAACAAACTAATAGTGTGTAATATCAGTGTTCTGAATGATTCATTATGTCAGCCACAAATGTTAGCCAGAGTCTGCTTGTGTATTCTACATGCGTTTTCAAGTATGAATACAGTTGTGTGTATAATAAAGCAATGTGGTTGGTAATTTTTCCCTTGGCCTGTGTTTTCTCCAAATGTCAAATCCATTCATTTTGTTTTGTTTTTTATCTCCTTAACCTGAACACATAAAAAACATATAATAGCAAATAAACAAAAACAAAAATGCTAATTATCTCACGACCACATAATTAGAGATTTGTCTTTTAAGATTGGAGTGCTCCCCCTTTCTTTCTTTCCTTCCTTTCTTTTTCTTGGCTATCCCTTTTTCTTTACTCTTTTCTTTATATTCTCTTTAAATTTGTTGTTGTGTGACGGGTCCCTGAGGCCAGTTGGAAACTCAGTTAGGAGGTCCTGTGATAGTTCTGATTTAGATCTTGTTATCTGACAGTTCTAGTATATGAACCCAAGAGAATATGCTGGTTGTATTTTTGCGTTTTCAATGACTCGTACTCATATTTTGGTTCTCATAACAATGACAAATTATGTTTTTGTTTTTTATTGTATTCTTTTTTGAAACTTTAATAAAAATATTGGAAAACAAAAACAAAAATGCTTCCTGCTGCGCAGTCTTCTTTGCTGGTAAATTGCCTAATAGCGTGAATGTGTTAAATGCAAAATGGCACTTTTATTAACAAGGCTGATCCAAAGACATCCACTTCAGGCTTCAATGGACACATAATCATAAGAGGTCATAGTCATTACCATTTATGAAAGTGTCAAACCATCCAGAGCTAAACTTTCACTACATCAGTGTATTCTTATCACAGTGTTTACAGCACTTTATTAATATCAAAACCACTTTACATCTACCATACAGAAGTCAGGGCTTGGAGAGGGACTCTCAAACACATACGAAATATCATATTAAAATAATATTCAATTAACATCAATTCAAGCATCGTTCCAATAAAACATGTTCCTTTGATGAAGTGGTGATGTAGTGGATGCCAACAGAGAAATAAAGATTTGCACTGATGTTCCTAACAACAGATTAGTGAGGATACATTTGTATAGATTGAAAGCAAAACTGTAAAGGCCAAAAAGTTTTTAATGAAATTTTGCACTACTTTGAACTGTACATAAGGTAAAATGTACATTTTTTTGCATGTTACTTCAATGCAGGGTAGCATATGATCACTAGTACAGTGCATTGCAGTGTCACTAATTTGGAATGGCACTTTAACCCATTCACTACCGGCCCATTGTAGTATGACATCCACAGACGGGATCTCCCATCCCGGGTGGACGTCATACGATGTCCTGGGCTTTGTGCAGTGATATCTGAATGATGCCAGATGGTCACCAGTCATCTCTATGACCGTCGGAGGCCCAGAAGTAAACAAAGCCGCGATTGCGGCTAGTAAGCATGAGATCGGTGCAATTTCTTCACAATCTCATGCTTTCCAGCCTGGAGGAGAGATGCCTTATTGACCCCGCATTTCCCTATAAAAAGGACCTGTCACCCACCTTTCCTATTACAAGGGATGTTTACATTCCTTGTAATAGGAATAAAAGTGATTAAAAAAAATGTAAAAAGTGTAAAAAAAAAAAAGAAAAAAAAAAGGATAAAACAAATTTAAAACGCCCCTGTCCCCGGTAGCTTGCGCGCAGAAGCGAACGCACACATAAGTCCCGCCCACATATGTAAACGCCATTCAAACCACAAATGTGAGGTATCACAAATTAGAGTGCCAGCAACAATTCTAGCACTAGACCTCCTCTTTAAATCTAAACTGGTAACCTGTAAAAAAATTCAAAGCGTCACCTATGGAGATTTTTAAGTACCGAAGTTTGGCGCCATTCCATGAGTGTGTGCAATTTTAAAGCGTGACATGTTAGGTATCCATTTACTCGGCGTAACATAATCTTTCGTATTTTACAAAAAAATTGGGCTAACTTTACTGTTTTGTTATTTTGTAAATTCATGAAACGCCCAAAAGGCGTTTGAAAAATGATTTTGCAAATAACGTGCAAGATAAAATGTTGCAATGACCGTCATTTTATTCTCTAGTTTGTCTGCTAAAAAACATATATAATGTTTGGGGGTTCTGAGTAATTTTCTAGCAAAGGAATGATGATTTGTACATGTAGGAGAGAAGTGCCAGAATAGGCCCGGTAATGAGGTGTGTATAAAAGCCCAGTATTGAAGTGGTTAATACACTTTGGATAAAAATTGTGTAGCGCTAAATATAGACATATATAAAATAAAATAAAATAAGTCCATATAATGTATAGAGTATCAGTGAATCATGAATAAACACCAAATAGGAAGAAAGTGTCCACACCAAAAAACACTGTAAAAAGTGTCCAATGATCATCAACAAAAAGAAAGTGCTCTGTGTAGGCAAATAGTGTCCTTAGATGGTATATTGCTTGGTGACAATAGAAGAGAAGACCTTCACCCACTGAAAAAATGGAGGCTTACCGAATTGCATGGACTCTACAAGCAGTATAGACTTGAGAGTCATATAAGCTTTGGAACATCCAACACTGGTCAGGATCTCATCAAGGTACAGGAAACAAAGATATACATCTTTCTGACCATGTTTCCACCTCCAGCGTTAGGGCTCATTAATAGTGGCATTGCCGCCTGAAGAGTAATCCGCAGTGAATTGCTTTTCACAGAGTGGTGCAGGTGCAGCAGACAGGCATTTGGAAGGCAACACTGTCACTTCCTAAATACCGCTTGCTCCCAGTATCAGCTCGATCACAATGTAAACCAGACAGTTTATCAGAGAAGTGTGAGTGTGTAATCAGAGACTCTGATAAACTGTCTGGTTTACATTGTGATCAAGCTGATACTGGGAGCAAGCGGTATTTAGGAAGTGACAGTGTTGCCTTCCGAATGCCTGTCTGCTGCACCTGCACCACTCTGTGAAAAGCAATTCACTGCGAATTACTATTCTGGCGGCAATGCCACTATTAATGAGCCCTAACGCTGGAGGTGGAAACATGGTCAGAAAGATGTATATCTTTGTTTCCTGTACCTTGATGAGATCCTGACCAGTGTTGGATGTTCCAAAGCTTATATGACTCTCAAGTCTATATTGCTTGTAGAGTCCATGCAATTCGGTAAGCCTCCATTCTTTCACCGGGTGAAGGTCTTCTCTTCTATTGTCACCAAGCAATATACCATCTAAGGACACTATTTGCCTACATAGACCACTTTCTTTTTGTTGATGATCATTGGACACTTTTTACAGTGTTTTTTGGTGTGGACACTTTCTTCCTATTTGGTGTTTATTCATGATTCACTGATACTCTATACATTATATGGACTTATTTTATTTTATTTTATATATGTCTATATTTAGCGCTACACAATTTTTATCCACTGTACTTTTTTGCTTATTGTTTTCTATTAGCCGTGTTTAGCAGCTTACCATACGCCATCTTAGCAGCGCGGTATTTTCCCAACCTTTCCATTTATGGTTAATACACTTTGCCTGGAAACGTCAATGCGTAAGCTTTTCAGTACACCAAAAGCACAGATGAGGAAAAAAAAACAGATCTATGTTTTTGTACAAGCTCCCAGCCGATTTAAAATTAATAAACTGACTTAACACCACATGCCTCAATGCAAAAATATGCATTGTGTTAACATGTGCATATTAATGCAACTCTTAGGCCGCGTACACACGATCGAATTTGTCTGCTCAAACTGGTACGACCGACCGTTTCAGCAGACAAATCCGATTGTGTGTATGGGCTAGTAGTGATGAGCGGAATACGCCATATTCGATTTCGCGATATTTCACGATTATATAGAAGAATATTCGCGAAATATTCATTAATATCGAATATTCGTGATATTTTATCAAAAAAAAAATTTGCGAATGTGAAATTTCGCTAATGCGAATGCGAAATTTCGCTAATGCGAATGCGAAATTGATTGCAAAATTCTCGTCAACACGCGAAAACGGAGATAATTTCCTGGATTACTAAACTAATATGCACTAAACACTAACTCTACTTACACAAACTTATATGACTAAACTAAAGCTAATTTTTTTTTTTTTTTTATACACAAAACACAGAAGGGCAGAGAAAGTATTCGCATGCGAATTTTCGGCAACATAAAAAGATCGCCTCAGCTACTCGGCCCAGGGTCTCTAATCATACCAGCAATGCTTTCAGACGTCGATGGAGATCACTAGGATGTGATCTGTTTTAAAAATGAATTTGAAAAAATACGAATATTCGCAATAGGGAATATTCACCGCGATATTCGATTTATTCGCGAATACTCGAATATGCAATATTCGTAACGAATATTCGCAATGCGAATATTTGTGAGCAACACTATGGGCTAGCAGACATGTCTGACCGGCGGACAAATTTTAAAACATGCTTTAAAATTTGTCCGCCGGAGACATGTCCGTCGGATATGTCCGCTGGTCAGTACACTCGCCAGCGGACATATCTTCCCGCACATGGATTCGACGCATGCGCGGAAGTATTTTTCTTCCTGGTGCAATGACGTGGCGGCGTCAACGTCACCGCCACGTCACCGTGCTGTCTGCCGGCGGGGATTTTGATCCGATGGTGTGTACACGCCCTCGGACCAAAATCCGGAGGAGACATGTCCGCTGGAAACGACATGTCCCTTAGGGGTCTGTTTATTCATGTTTTTACCCAAGAATGACACAAATTTGACCTAAGATTTGCCCATTTTTACATTAAATATGAAAATAGGTGAATCGTGTATGAAAGTTGTGTGAATCTTAGGTGTGAATCCAGCCTAAAATAGCAATAGTGTGCACTAGCTCACAGTAGCAATCACAGTGGTGAACTGCTTTTATTTCTTATTCAATGCCCTAATGCATAACATTGTTCAAGAATAATGCAGAAACAAATATAATAATGATGGAAAACTGACAGCCTTCTTTTTCATATTTAAAGCCTCAAGTTATGCCAATACAAACAGTTTTTTAAGATAAAATGTAAGAGATGATAAAATAGATTGCAATAAGCAATAACCAGGGATATATTTTAAAATATTTTGCAGTTGGCTCTCGATGTATAAAATCATCAAACTGTAAAGACACTTGCTTGAAAAACAATATAAAATACAATCACTTCCTGCCTCTTAAAGCAGCAAATGAACATAAAATACCCTTTAGTGTTTTAAGGTAATATATAATTTAAACAACCTATGCATAATCCATCATAAAGGAAAATCTCTTTTGTATTTTAGTACTGTTACATGAGTGCTAATAAATAATAGATTGTAACAGAAGAACAAAACAAGGAAAAGTGGATGGTTTGTCAAGGTTTGTCTATATTCTAAATTGACTGAGCTCAACTAATCTTGTTGCAACGTTTAATTTATGAGTTGTGGCATGAAGAAAAACTACTGGCGTCATATCAGTTTACTGGTGTGTTATCTTTTATTCAGATTTACTTTCAGCTATTTGTTATTTTTATTTATCCTATTATTTTTTCTAAATGATTTTATTCAATTTAATGTTCTTTTAGGAAACGTAAAAGTGGAAGTCCAGGTTAGATCTAACTACACTTAAAACTGCACCCCCCCCCCCCATAACGCCTATTCTAGGGAGATGCTTATACTTAACTTTCCTCAGGGCATTACGATCTGGTCGCATGCCAGCCAACAGTATTTTATTTATTTTTTTAAATAACAAACATATCAGACTTATCTCCACTGTGCAGTTCATTTTGCACAGAGTGGCCCCGATCCTGGTCTTCTGGGATCCCTCGGAGGCTGTCTTGGCTCCCCCCGCAACAGCTAACCCCCGTTCTGGAAAGTGCTCTTCCGGCGTGCCGCGTCATTGCTTTGATTGACAGCAGCGGGACCCAATGGCTGCGCTGCTAAAAATCGCAATGAAGAGCCACCTCTAGAGGAAAACATTGCAGGATCACGCCCACAAAGTTTCATGGCTCAGGTAAGTAAAATGAGGGGCTGGGGGGGCCGAGAGTGCAAGGTGTTTTTTCACCTTAATTCATAGGATGCATTACAGTGAAAAGAACACAAAGCTTTACAACCCCTTTAAGTCTTTGGGTCTGTCAATCCTCTACAAATGCTGCATTTTCCTCTTGTACATAATATGTATATGTGTGTGTCCACCGTAATGTCGCAGTCATAAAAATTGCTGATCGCTGCCTTTACTAGTAAAAAAAAAATATTAATAAAATGCCATAAAACTATCCCCTATTTTGCAGACGCTATAACTTTTGCACAAACTAATAAATAAACGCTTAGTGCGATTTTTATTTTACAAACAATATGTAGAAGAATACCTATCGGCCTAAACTGAGGAAAATAAATGTTTTTTTATACATTTTTGGGGGATATTTATTATAGCAAAAAGTCAAAAATATTGATTTTTTTTCAAAATGTTTATAGCACAAAAAATAAAAACCGCAGAGGTGATCAAATATCACCAAAAGAAAGCTCTATTTGTGGGAAAAAAAGCATCAATTTTGTTTGGGAGCCACGTCGCACGTGCAAAAAGTGGCCTGGTCTTTGGCCAGCAAAATGGTCCAGGGCTTAAGTTGTTAAAGCAGAACTAAACCCTCCTATTCTTTACTGCCAAGGAAGCTGTCATTTTAGCCTCTGTTTATAGGGCAGTTGCCATGATGCTGTATGTGTGATCAGTTATATATAACCCCAGCCATTTGATGGCTTGACGGTTTGGTTAGGAGTACAAGTAGAGCTTTGAGGCTGGGTTCACATATGTGTGGCAGTGGTTCCCAGCATGGGGTCCGGTGTGTCCCTGTTCACTGGTTCAGGTGCGAATCAGGTCCGAAGTTTTGCCTGAATTCGCACTTGAATTGGATCCAAAGATGTACAGGACCATTTTGGAATTTGGGTCAACCTGGACCTGTGTGAACCGGCTCCATTGAGAGCCGGTCACACTCGCATTTTATGCGAATTAGATGCGAGGAAACCCGCATCCAATTCACACATTCAGTATCTTACATAAGTGAGTACACCGCTCACATTGTTGTAAATATTTTATTATATCTTTTCATGTGACACCACTGAAAAAATTACACTTTACTACAATGCAAAGTCGTGATTGTACAGTTGTATAACAGTGTACATTTGCTGTTCCCTCAAAATAACTCAACACACAGCCATTAACCTCCCTGGTGGTATGATTATGTCAGGAATTTTGTACCAAAAGTGGTACAATTTTTTGCATGGAAATTTGGTGTTATGTATTATAGGCCTGAACAAACAAGACTCTAGTAGACATCCCAGATGTGATAATGTTTGAGACTCAAAATCATGAATTATAATCTAATAAATAATATAATTTTATTCCATAGTGTAACACAAAATAATGAAATTTGTCAAACAAAGAAAATTCAATAAACATCCTGAGTGTGATACATTTTGAAACAAGGTACAGCACAAAGCCCGACGTCACAATCAGGACAATGGAACCTGCTTTCTTTTCGGACTTTCTTTCCATTGCCATCTCCCTTTGAACAGCAAACCACGCACATCCTGGTAGGTGCTGCCTTTTTTTGCGGTTGGCGGTATGTAGTCCATAAAGTGACGACCAGTCAGGCGTTCTGGGTTGACAATATCAACAGCACGTTGTCCGGGTCTGTTCACAGCTACTGATGGCATCTGGTGGTTTAAAAATCTGCTCAGCCACCTTTCAGATAAAATCAGAATGAATAATAGGCCTGTCACTATTCGCTCTGTACAGGATATATGCATTCCAAAGGCATTGTTCCAGAAGATGCCTGAAAATCTTCTTATAATATTTTTTTTGCTGTTTGCGCCTATCCGGATAAAATGTCACACCTCCTTTATAGTCTATTATGACTTGTGGCTTCAGCACATCCATGGCAGTGGAGGTATTGTGCACGGTACTCACGAGACACATGTCCTTCTTGTCTCGCCATCGCATTGCTATCATCTTACCCTTCTGCCAGGCAACCATTTTTCCGGTTTTGAGATTTTTCTTGGCAAACATAGATGGCATGTCACGTCTGTTAGGCCTAACGGTATCATATGCACCAGTCTTGTTTGGTAACAAAACCTCATACAGTTCCGGAGACGTGTAGAAATTGTCCATGGTCACACAATATCCCTAGTTCAGCAATGGCTCCATCAGTGTAAGGACAGATGATATGGCTATCCCATAGTCGCTGTACCTGGGGTTGAACTTGTACCTTTACCGCTGTAAATTACCAAATTCCAGATGTATCCAGTGGATGACTCGCAGAGCATGTAGGATTTGTACCATTTCTGGAGCGGCTTCCCCTGAAGAATAATCAGTTACAGTAACTGCCAGATGTCCTCTTTGATCACCCGTTCCCACTTTCTGCTTCTGGCATGCAGTGTAGCGGATTGCTGCTCTTGGTAGCGATTGTTCTCTGTGACAATTTTTTTAACCACTTAACAACCGAGGACGTCCATGGACGTCCTCGAATTTGTGCAGTGATATCTAAATGATGCCCGCAGGTACAGGCATTATTCAGATATCACCGTCTTCAGCTGCGGATTCTCTGCACAATAAGAATGATCAAAGCGGCAGTTCAGCTGCTTGATCATTCTTATAGGCAGCAGGAGGGGACTTTCCCCCCTACCACCGCCATCTGGTGCTTATCCGGGCTCTCCCGTGCCATCAGGGCCCGGAGAGCGAATCGGCCGGCGCTGGCTGGGAAGCATAGAGATGACTGGTGACCAGATGGTCACCAGTCATCTCTATGAACGTCGGAGGCTCGGGTGCGATGGTATGACGTCACGCCTGGTACATGTGAGGTATCGCCGCGTGCGTTAGAGCGTGTGCAACAATTCTAGCACTAGACCTCTTCTGTAACTCGAAAATTGTAACCTGTAAAAAAAAAATTAAGTACCGAAGTTTGGCACCATTCCATGAGTGTACCCAATTTTAAAGCGTGACATGTTGGGTATCAATTTACTCGGTGTAACATCATCTTTCACATTATACAAAATAATTGGGTTAACTTTACTGTTTTTGTTATTTTTTAATTAATGAAACCGTTTTTTTTTTCCCAAAAAAAGGCGTTTGAAATATTATTGCGCAAATACTGTGCGAGAAAAAAAGTTGCAATGACCGCCATTTTATTCCCTAGGGTGTCTGCTAAAAAATAATATATAATGTTTGGGGGTTATGATTAATTTTCTAGCAAAAAAATGTAGATTTTTACATAAAGGAGAGAAGTGCCAGAATAGGCCCTGTGGTCAAGTGGTTAATTACCTCCTCAGTGAGGAATAATTGCAGGTATGCCAGAGGGTTGTCACGCTCAACATCTAAATTCATCCCAGGAGATCCAGTGAAGGGGAATCTTGGGGGTGCCACCTGGTCCATATCACAGTCAATAGAGCACCAAGTGCGCACATCGCTGAGGTCAGGTGCAGGATCATTGCCATTGTCACTTGCCAGATCAGTGTCAGTGTCAGACGACAAATCTCCCCACGACTCACTATCGCTCAGTTCTGCGAGCAACTCTGTGTCTCTGTCACTCAACTGGTCCAAAAGCGTAATAAACTTTGTAGTAAAGTGGTGCTTTTTTTATGCCATGTTATGAACATTTTATGGACACAAATGACAGTAAAATGGCAGGGAGGGGCACTGTACAGTGATCAGGTGTCAGATCTGAGGTAATACAGTGTAATCCTCTCAGATTACACTATATCACCTCTTTTATGTGTGTTTCACTTTTTAAAATTCCCGCCCAGTTCCGCTCCCATGTGCCCATCGCTGCTCGCAGGGAATGGAACCAGGAAGTCAGATGTCGGCCGTCACTCTCACCGGCGATCTCACCGGATGACATCGCTGGATCACCAGGAGAAGGTAAGGGGACTCTGCTACCAGCTCTGCAAAGCTACCCCAAGCGTGACTCGTGGTTACAGCTACTGGAAGAGAAAATCAACCCCGAGTCACCCCTAGGAATACCGCCAGGGAGGTTAATGTCTAAACCGCTGGCAACAAAAGTGAGTACACCCCTGATGTCAAAATTGGGCCAAATTAGCCATTTTCTCTCCCCGGTGTCAAGTTGGTGTTACAAGGTCCAAGGTGTGAATTAGGGGGCAGGTGTGTTAAATTTGGTGGTATCGCTCTCACGCTCTCATACTGGTCACTGGAAGTTTAACATAGCATCTCATGGCAAAGAACTCTCTGAGGATCTAAAAAAAATTATTGTTGCTCTACATGAAGATGGCCTAGGCTATAATAAGATTGCAGAGACCCTGAAACTAACCTGCAGCACAGTGGCCAAGACCATACAGCGGTTTAACAGGACAGGTTCCACTCAGAACAGGCCTCGCCATGGTCGGCCAAAGAAGTTGAGTTCACATGCTCAGCTTCATCTCCAGAGGTTGTCTTTGGGAAATAGGTGTATGAGTGCTGCCAGCATTGCTGCAGAGGTTGAAGGGGTGGGGTTTAAGACTGTCGGTGGTCAGACCATATGCTGCACGCTGCATTAAATTGGTCTATGTGGCTGATATCCCAGAAGGAAGCCTCTTCTAAAGATGATGCACAACTAAGCCTGCAAACAGTTTGCTGAAGACAAGCAGACTAAGGACAAGGAATACTGGAACCATGTCCTGTGGTCTGGTAAAATCAAGATAAACTTATTTGGTTCAGATTGTGTCAAGCATGTGTGGCAGCAACCAGGTGAGGAGTACAAACACAAGTGTACCACAGTCAAGCATTGTGGTGGGAGTGTCATGGTCTGGGGCTGCATGAGTGCTGCCAGCACTGGGGAGCTACAGTTCATTGAGGGAACCATGAATGCCAACATGTACTGTGACATAAATAAGCAGACCATGATCCCCTTCTTTTGGAGACTGGGCTGCAGGGCAATATTCGAACATGATAACGACCCCAAACACACCTCTAAGATGACCACTGCCTTGTTAAAGAAGCTGAGGTTTTTTTTATTTATTTTTTTGTAGAAAAAAAAAAAAAAGAAGCTGAGGGTAAAGGTGAAGTCAACTCATCTTCTAATATATTCCCAATTACTCCAAACCGTTGCTGTATACATTTCAAGGGATACTTTTACCAAATAATTATGGATTAAAAGATGAAGGGGGTGAGTATGTTATCCCAACCCATAATATGTTGTACCTGAACAGCTAAATAATAAATTATTGTATTGTGGGGGGCTCTATACCTCTCTAACCATATAGGATTTTTAGTAAAATACTAGTGATCTTTTGAAAAGTGCTCTTTAAATCCACATTGGTGAATTACAATACCTGGGCATCAAAATCATCCTTATAATAGTAACCAGCCATAGCTAAGCAAAGTTTGCACTATAGATTAAATTGCGTTCAAAATGTATAAATACATTTTGAATAAAATGTATGAAGGTAAAAAACCTTCTTTGTGCAGTAGCCCCCCCAATCCTTTCCTGACCCCCCCCCCCCCCTATAATCCAGCGATGTTTACAATAGTCTGGGCTGTGTAGGGACTTTCCCTCCTCCCTGAGACAGCAGCAGGGGCCCACTGACTCCCACTTCTGTCAATCACAGCCAGTGAGCCAATGAGGAGATAGTGGGGGCGCTGCTGAGCTTTGGCTCTTATGGACGCATAGAGCAATGGTTCAGGAGCAAGCATGCAGCAGTGCCACCGCAGCAAGCCAGGAGCGCCAGTGGGGGACCCAAAAAGAAGAAGATCAGAGCTGCTCTTTGCAAAACCACTACACAGAGTAGGTAAGTATGACATGTGTGTTATGTTTTAAAAAAAAAAAAACAACAAAGCTTTAATATCACTTTAATCTAAGTGACAGAGTTGGGTGAAAGCAATTTTAAATCAACAATGCGTAACAATGCAGATTTATTCAAATTGACATGTAACCCTTAAAGTGGATGTAAACCCAAAAAAAAAACTTTTTTTTTTATGTCACAATGTAGAGTATAAGATTTCCTATAATCTGTGCCCAGTCTTGCCACACAAGAGTAATCCTCTTTTAAAGTTCAGTGCAAATTAACAGAATTCCAGATAAAAACTTGCCAAATTATAAAGTCCGTTTCTCTGTTTTTGCTTTCAGTGACAGGTTATGTACATATCTAGCTTGGACATGTTTATCATATTTTATGTTATGTTTATCATAACATGAGGTGATCCAAAGTTCATTGTATCACTTTTTATACTGTGAATCACCTCATGTTATGATAAACATAACATAACATATGATAAACATGTCCAAGATAGATATGTAAATAACCTGTCACTCAAAGCAAAAAGAAAGAGAAAACTGACTTTTTATTTAGGCAGGTTTTTTTCTGGAAGTCTGTTCATTTTCACTGAACATTAAAAGAGGATTTCTCAGATCTGGATTAACTCTGTGTGGCAAGACTGGGCACAGATGATAGGAAATCTTATACTCTACATTGTATGACATCAAAAAAAATAAAACATTTTGGGTTTACATCCACTTTAAGGTAGAAATAATGGGCCAGTTTCACAGAGCCATTACTCCGGTCTATCTCCTGTTAGACCGGAGTAATTTCAAATTACCTGCATCGTATCATTAGTTTGAATCCTCAAACCATGATACGACGGCTTCGGGCTTCGATCCGCGCTGCAATCTTTTTCTGCCCCCTGGGTGGAGTTCGCATCGTTTTCAGCGTCGGGGTATGCAAATCCGGCGATCCACGAAGTTACATCATCCGTCGCATTCTCTTACGGCATCTGTAATCATCTTTTTGCTGCATAAAGTTAGGGAAGCAAAAATGTTGTCTAACATTAGACAGCCCATGTTAAGTATGGCCGTCGTTCCCGCGTCGAATTTCGAAAAAAAAAATTGGTGTTTGCGTAAGTCGTCCGGGAATAGGAATGTACGTAAACGACGCTACAAAAAAAAACTGACGTAACAATGTTATTTTGCGCAATGCACGGCGGGAAATTTCTGAACTAGGCATGTGCAGTTCGATTGCCGCGGGGACGCACCTAATTTAAATGCTTCACGCCCCCTAATCGCGTATTTCGATTCTGCCGCGAGAAATACTACGCCGCCGTACCTTACGGGCCAAAATCTACATGAATTCGTCGTAGAGCTAGGTAAAATACGGCGGCGTAGTGTATCTCTGATACTCTGCGCCAGGGCAATTGTACCTGAATCTGGCCCAATAAGTATAGTAAATTCCAAAGATCAACCAATATCCCCTAGAATTAAAATTAAATCATCCACATATCCACATATATGTTTTCTTTTGTAGATCCTTGTTTAAAACCTTCAATATTTGAGGAATATTTAATCATAGCTGCCAATGGTTTTGTTGCTTTTGCAAAGAGGACAAAGGGCACTTGTGATGGGTAACATGTTGCATGTTAAAGGGTCACTAAAGGAAAAAAATTTTTTAGCTAAATAGCTTCCTTTACCTTACTGCAGTGCTGTTTTCATGTTTTCATTGTTCATTTTTGCTTTGATGTTGCTGTAATTCTGCTCTGATCTCCACACTTCCTGGTTGTCTGTTTCCTTATAACCACAGTGCTGGGAGCTTTCTCACTGTGGTCACTAATCAAGGAGCTGTGATTACTGTGTGTAAACTGAAACTGGGTTGGTGGTGAGGGGTTTTAGACAAACCATCACTGCCCTCTATTGGCTCTCTGGCTCTGTACATCAGAGAGACAGGAAATAACAGCAAAAACGAAACTAGAACTGTAGGTTGATTATATGATTGATTTGGATCTATTTTTAATCATTTTAAAAGGAATCAGTTAACTTTTATGTCTCTGTATCCTGTAAACAGTAATTTCAGCCCAAAAATGTTTTTCCTTTAGTGACCCTTTAAACTGTGGGATAGACAGTTGTTGATGTATTGCTGTAACCAATCAACATTTAACGTTTTAGCTATCAATTGAACATCTACTGTAAGTAGAGATATTGGACGAAATTAATCTGGATGAAACTTTGCCTGGTTTCAACATAATCACAAAAACCGCTGCATACATACTGTAGAGCAGAGGTGGCAAACACAAGGCCCGCGGGCCGAATGCGGCCCTCCAGGCCATTTCATGTGGCCCTCGCACCTCTCCAGTCATCCTCCAGACCCTTACTTTCTGCTTTCAAGCAATGCATCCAACTTCTTCCCAGCAGCAGCATAAGGAAAGGGGGGTGCACTGTGATGTAAGGGAGAGGGGGGACTCAACTTCTGATGGTGGGGGGGCTCTTGACATCTAATGTAAGTGGAAGGGATGCGCTGAACATCTAATCTTACAGATACAACCGGCCCTTTTGAGGGCAACCATAATGCTGATGCGGCCCACGAGGAAATTGAGTTTGACACCCCTGCTGTAGAGGTTGGTGATAAATTGTACTGAAAACATATGTTAATAATATCTACTAATTATGGTAAAAGAAGATCTTTATAAGTCTTTTATATAGCTGCCAGAAGACCATAATCCTCCCATAGGGTCTCACTAGAAAGTGCCTAATGCATCTTCCAATTCTCCCAAAGTAAAATTCTTTACATGCCGTACTGTATCTCCTTACTTAAAAAATGCTAATGTCGTTTCTTGAAAATAGTTATGTAACACTAAAAATAAGGAACCCTCAAGTTTCCGCCTACTATAATTTATAAACTATCAATCATACATGTATGTATTCACCTCAACAGAGGGTTAAGAAAAAGGAGTGTGGAATGGGAGCCCTCGGTATGAACTATACATATTACTCAAAGATAAATAACCTGATTATGCTCAACCATCACCATTAGTGAACATAAAAATCATCACAGCCCTCCGTATATCAAATTATCTAAATATTTATTAGAAAAAGGTTTGGGAAACTGACACATTAAAATAATCATACAATCATGCATACTAATAAAACATCATGGCCACCTATTGGGTCGTGCAGCTCAAACCACTTCAAAAATTGTAAATAAGGTGAATCCCCACATCCACCCTAGTCAGGTAGAGGGAAAGGTGGTGGGTTGTATATTGCTGTATGCCAAAATAGTTATGTAACTGTTGATTTGAATATTACCATGTATATCCACTTCTATACCAGGCACTTACACACCTTCCTGCCCAAGCCAATTTTCAGCTTTCAGCACTTTGAATGACAATGCGCAGTCATGCTACACTGTACCCAAACTATATTTTTTATCATTTTGTTCCCACAAATAGAGCTTTCTTTTGGTGGTATTTGATCACCTCTGCGATTTTTATTTTTTGCGCAACAACTAAAAAAAGACCGACATTTTTTTTTAAAAATAACGTTTTTATTTTTTTCTGTAAATTTTTTTGGTAAATAAGTACGTTTTCTACTTCGATTTACAGGCACTGGTGAGATGGCACTGATGGGCACTGGTAAGGTGGCACTGATGGGCACTGGTGAGGTGGCACTGATGGGCACCGGTGAGGCAGCACTGTTGGACACTGATAGGCGGAACTGATGGGTACTGATAGGCAGCGCTGGTATGTGGCACTGATGGGCACTCATAGACGGCACTGATGTGCACTCATAGGTGGCACTGATGGGCACTCATAGGCGGCACTGATGGGCACTTATAGGCGGCACTGGGCACTCATAGGCGACACTGATGGGCACTCATGGGCGGCACTTATGGGTGGCACTGATGGGTACTTATGGTTGGCACAGATGGGCACTGATAGGTGGGCACTGGGCATGGATGGGCACTGTGGGGTGGCACTGATGGACACTGTGGGGTGGCACTGATGGACACTGTGGGGTGGCACTGATGGACACTGAGGGGTCCATGTTGCCAGTCAGTGCCCATCTATTCTTTTTTTTTTTACTGCTTTTTTTCTGCCTTTTTTTTTTACTGCCCTTCCCTGGTGGTCCAGTGTGGGCTTTCCTGGCGGTCCAGTGTGGGCATCCGAGAGGGGGGCTGCGCTGATAAAAAATCATCACGAACCCCCCCTGTTAGGAGAGCCGTCGATCGGCTCACCTCTACTCGCGTCTGTCAGACGCGAGTGAGGAAGAGTCATCAACGGCTCTTCCTGTTTACACCGTGATCAGTCGTGATTGGACACGGCTGATCACGTGGTGAAGAGCCTCGGCCGGAGGCTCTTTATTGAGATCGGAGATGCAGGGTTTCAGACTGACACCCCGCATCACCGATCGCCGTGCTGCGCGTCCTGTCAGAATTTCACAACCACTTCCCGGACATCAATTGTCCATTGACCAGGCGGGAAGTGCATATGTATATAAATTACTATAGAGCAGAAAAAAAAACGTATCGAAAATTTCAGAGGTAAAAAAGAACTAAAAAATCCTGTTTCACTTTCTGTGCCCCTGTTAATACAGTGCTAATAAATGGCCACCTTTATCTCCTTCTTTAAATTAATGCTGCTTAATGAATAAATGCTTAAGTTCAGATTTTGTTTTCAATGCAATTAATTATTTATTTATTTTAAGTCTTGTACCACCTTCCAATCATTTAAAGAAACAGTAGAAAGATGTTTGATGCATTCGTCTTCTGCTCTATAGACAATCAAATTATTTTCTCCATGCTTTCATATTGGCTTTAATAGCCAAAATTTGCTTCACTAGGAGCCATCAAAGATACACCTTTACTCATCCCAAATTATAAAAAGAGAAGCCTTGGAATGAATCCACAATTAAAAGAGAGGAGGATACAGAAAATAATCTTAAACAAAATAGATGTTATTGCTAAAGTGTAGAATTGTCCTTAACCACTTCCCGATGGCCGTACGACTACTGTATGTACGGCCACAGGGTGGCTCTAATTCTCTTTTGACGGCTGCCCCTTTCCTCGTTCCCCGCACGCGCTCCTGTGCGGCCGATGAGAGACGATCTCAAATGTAAACATATGAGATCATCTCTCATTGCCGGCTCACACAGAGACAGCGTCCTGTCAGGGAGAGAGGAGATACCACAAAAATCCTCCTGCGCTCTGGTGTATCGCCAAACTGGGTGTATCAGTATGGTATAAAGGCAAAGTCTTAAGTCTTGCAGCCTTCCACAGAACAAAGGGTGTTCATATGGCTAAAATGAAAAAAAGAAAAGAAAGGAGGGCGCACCGACCTTGTGCATTAAGAGAGGGGAGAGAGGAGACCAAGGGACACAGATCGATCACCTCCCCAGTCAGTCCCCCTCCCCCACAAATGGTGCCAAAAATGTGTCAAAAGTGTCGGATGTGTCCGCCATAATGTCACAGTCCCAATAAAAATCGCAGATCGCCGCCATTACTAGTAAAAAAAATAAAAAATAAAAAATAATGTAGGCGCCTTAGACTGAGAAAAAAAATGTTTTTTCTTTTTTTTTTTCTTTTTTTTTTTAATTGGGCTATTTATTATAGTAACAAGTAAAATATATTGTATTTTTTTTTTTTTTGTATTAATTGTCGCTCTTTTTTGTTTATAGCACAAAAAATAAAATCCACAGAAGTGATCAAATACCACCAAAAGAAAGCTCTACTTGTGGGAAAAAAAGGACATCAATTTTGTTTGGGAGCCACGTCGCACGACTGAGCAATTGTCAGTTAAAGCGACGCAGTGCCAGAAGCTAAAATTTCACCTGCTCAGGAAGGGGGTATATGTGCCCAGTAAGCAAGTGGTTAAGGTAATTTCTACATTTTATTACCAATAGAGATCGATACCCTAGCCATTTATTTATTATTATTATTTGTATAAATCTATCCTATACATGTTATGCGATGTTTTAACATTGTGAACTGTTTTTACAGTACATATTTTGTTTGTTTGTTTGTTTGGTATTTTTATATACTGTGTTATATTAATTGAAAAAAAAATGGAAAAAAAGATAAAAGTGCATTCTCTCTGACTGATAAATACACCTTAAAATTTGTTAACCAAGTAAGTTGAGTGAATTCGGTGAAATACAATGCTTCTGTTATCAGCTTTTCTACAAGCCTGTAACTTGAATACAATAACTAAAAATTAAAGAATACATAATAAAAATACAATAGTTATATTAAAGTTACCTTAAATAAACACTGCAATAATAACTGAAATGTGTACTTATTGGACATTTACTATATACAGTATTTTTTTTCCAACTAATAGGATTAATTATAATAATAATTACAACAGAACAAGTGTTGTCAAAGAAAGAGTTTTTGTTTATTTTGGCTAAATGTAATATCTGAACAAAACATAGTTTAAAAATAAGTGAGAGGTGTAATTTACGTTTGACCATCCTGACATCATGGTTCCTGGGGTAGTGGGACCCACTAAACCCCTTGCAATTATGTCCAAATTATGGGGTTGATTTCTTAAAAGCTAAGAGGCTGTTTGCTTTCCAAGGGAATTAGCCACAAAGCTTAGTGAATGGTTATTTCCCATGCATGTGATTAGGTATGCCTTGCAAAGTGAACTTTCCCCAAATTAAAGGAACACTAGAGGGGGGCGTGGCCGAGCTGTAAAGGAAGATGGACGCTTAAGCTTTGAGCTCCTGCCACCTCAGAGCGGATCGCCACCATACGCAGAGGATTCTTCCCCATTAACGCTCCTTTAAGACCATGGGTACCGCGTCTAGGCAATCCTCGACCTCCCGCTCCCCGCGTGAAAATACCGGGTCCAACATACCAGAGATGTTTCGCGCATCCCGCGGGAACATGGCGTCCTCCTGTCAGTCTGCCTCACAAGGCTCGGAACTGCTGCCACCTTCAGCGCCTTCCGACATCGTTCTGTCGGCACCGCTGGCTATCTCCTCACCCCCACTAACATCCGGGCAGGGGGCGATGGTCACTTCTCAACTACCCCAGCTCAACATAGTAGATCTCAGGGCTGTTGCTTCTGACATCAAGGACACTCTCGCGGCGGCCCTATCGGCAGCCGTTGCAGAACTGAGGATCGACATTAGAGCCCTGTCTGACAGGGTTGTAACTACTGAGCGAGTGGTGGATGAGCACGACCTAGTTCTCCAACGTTTCACCCGAAAAATTGATGATCATACCCTCCAGCTGAGGGACGTGAACAGACACCTGGAGGACCTGGACAATAGGGGGCGCCGCCACAACCTTTGGGTGAGGGGACTGCCGGAATCCATTGAGGGGGAACAGGTAAAGCAGGAGGTGACGGCGATCTTTAATGGAGTTCTAGGCAGACCCCCCAGTCCTGGATTGAGATGAAGAGAATCCATCGGGCCCTCCGCCCTAGGGGCAGAGACACCGCCCCCCCCCCCCCCGAGACGTGGTTTGCTGTCTTGTGGATTTTGTACTGAAGGAAGACATTCTACAAAGGGCCAGAGGGCAGAGACTATCTCATGGGGACTCTCCGGTGCAAATCTACCAGGACCTCTCGGGTATCACCTTGCAGCATCGGCGGGACCTCCGTCCCTTATTGGATGTTCTCAGGGTGCACGATATCAGATATAAATGGAAGTTCCCTTTTTGCTTGGCTGCCTCCCATCAAGGTCGCAATGCTGCCCTGAGGGTCCCAGAGGATCTGCCTCGCTTCTGCGAGGCCCTCGGCATACCACTGGTGTCGGCCCCCAACTGGTACGCACCATACCGTCGCTCGGTCGGTAGATGGAGCAAACAGCAGGAGGTTCCAATGGAGACCCAAGCGTCAAGGCACTGCAGGAGGAGATCCCCCTCCAACTCACGGCTCCCCCCGGGCTCTCACTCCACCAGAGGTGAACGGGATCCAGCAACCCCCGCCCGGAGCTCGCCGCGCCAGGAGGGACAACTAGCGGCAGACACGTAAGACCTCCAATGGACTTTTTGTTTCCCAGGTTCACCCCGGTTATCTCCCTTTCTCCTATGGTTTTACGCACAATCTGACTTCGCCTCACGGTACGGTGTACGGCGGCACCTTTCTAACGAGATGACGATCAGTTGTGTTTTTTTTTTTTTGGCGCGCATTTACTGATCCCTCCCTTCGTTCGGAAGCTCATGAAGCACTGCGACTACAAATCCCATGTCACCTTGCACTGCCATTCTGCTGAGAGACTCCCCTTCTCCTCCCCAACCAACTCGGCGGCCGCAGTATACGCCCCCGGCTCTTCGGATTGGCCGATAGACTCCCGTGCTAATTTAGCTCTACCCTAGGTTTCGCAGTCATGTCAGTTCAATGGTAGGATCACTGTCCTCCCTACCACTCCATACGACGGACTTCTATGGGTCTGCATACACCGATCCCCCCCCCCAGGAGCCCCGCTTTCCAAGACTCGCTCAACCACGGGCGCACTGTCCCCCTGCCTGACCCACACCACAGAGATCAGAAAGTCTCCCGCTGGCCCGCCCTGAGACTGGCCAGGAAGTCCTGCTCCTTGTCTCCTCTCCTCGCATATGTGACTGCGGTTGGTCGGCAATGCCCGCTACCTATACCTCCGATGGTAAGTTCACCCTAATGAGCCTGGCGACCAGCATGTACTGTACCATGGGCTCCCTCTGCCACTCTAAACTATACCCCCGCCAGCCACATACGATGCTCGGACTCCCTCACCCTTTCTGGCGGACAGCTGGAAACTCTGGTTCCTGCCGCAGCACAGCGCGGACACCCACGTGTGGTTCCAGCGGACATTGTTGGCCAGCTGAACTCTTGCCTCTGCTGGACAGGTTGCCCGGACGATGGGGGCCCTGCCTGGCAGAAGGCCATGCAATGCAGAGGTTGTAAGTTGTAAGTCTTAAGTTTTCAATTTAGAGTCTAAGGCTACGATTGTGCTGCATGATGTCACTGTTACCTACTCTTTTCCTCTGGGGGCTACGAGAGACTAGGGAGACTAGAACGAGGCGATTCCTGTTAGACAATTACCTCCACCATTACTGTTAGGTGGGTTTTATACCTGTTGGGGCTATCCTGGTTTTAACATGTTCCCATGCCAGTTGAGCCTCCTATTGGGGCCACCTCCTAAGGCTAGTAGATACCTGATTGCGGCCATTCTGGGGTGGCACACTGCTTCTCGGGTTACTTAGTTTACTCATTATAGTGTGTTAACAAATTTTGTTTCAGCAAACCTCTGTCCTGTTATAGTTTTGGTCAACCCCCCAACGGTGGTGTGTTGTGGTCCTCGTGTTCTGTTTCAGGGCCGAGGGACACGACCCACCCCGTATTACTCCGGTTTATATCTTCAAGTGATTGGACATTGTCCGTTCACTTAACCGGTATTGAAGCCTGTAACCTACAGGTACTTTCCCTTGCTGCTCCTTTTACACGTTCTTGTTAATCCATGTCTACCTCCCCCTCTGGCAGCCCCCACCTCCCCCCTCCTCAACAAAAGCCAGCACGTACTCCCTGCCCAGCGAAGGGACGACCTCCCCAGGCTAGGTGTTCTTGCTAGGTGGATGTTCTAGGGGGGATTGTTGCCACTAGGTCCTACTAGTTAGTCATACTTATCGGTTCATTGTTACTTTATAGGAGACTCCTGTTCTGTTCTGGTTCGAGTCAACCCCACAACGGGGGTGTGTGGTGTCCTCTGTGCTCGATTTCTGTGAGCCGGGGACACTGTCATGGACAGTCTGGCCTATCGGTGGGCACATCGGCGCGCACGGGCGCGCGCATGCGCGGGAGCGGCGCATCGGCGCGCACGGGCGCGCGCATTCGCGGCACCATAGCGCGCACGGGAGCGTGCACGTGGGGACGCCGTTCTGGCGCCAAATCCAGCTTTAAAAGGGATCTGATCCCTGTGCTTCTTGCTGTCCTGTCTACAGCGTCTCTGTGAGCTACCAGCGTCTGTATCCTGATTGACCCTGATCCTGACTACCCGGCTTGAACCTGTTGTTCCTGTCTGCTACCTGCCCTGATCTCGGCTTGCTCGACCATCCCTCGGATTATCCTTTGTACTTCTGCTGCCCGCCTGTTGTTGACCCGGACTGGAATTTGACCCTGCCTGTACCGACCCTACCTGCTCCTGCACCCCAAGCCAGCCAGTGGACTTACCTACGGGGACCTGTTCCAGTTTGTACTACGGTACACCTCCCCCGCTTCTGCTGCAACTCCAGCTCCCAGCTGCCCTACAGTGAGCCTGAACCATCAACCTGCACGAGTACTTCTACGTGTCTCCAGGAACCACCGACTCTGCTCACGGGCCCAGCACCCGCCAGTACCAGGCGCTTGTGCGACTCTGTAGTCCCGAACCTCCTGTCTGCACTATCAGGGGTCCCGGGATCAGAGAAGCAAGGGCTGCCACTCCCTGCATGCCGGGCTCGTACCACCAGGTACGTGACAGACACGCTACACCCCGTACCAATCCGATTTCTCACGTTGCTTAATCTCTTGGTGTAGGGACACAGCCCTACCACTTACTCGGTAAACTAATTCTATAACCTACCATACGTCTTTAGTAGCGGTTTCGCACACCCACACATAACACCCTCCTTCCCCCTACATCTTCAGCTACAGCGGTCTCCCCTCACCTCTATAGGGGACCCCGCCCTCCCTCCCCACGAGATGACAGCTAACGACACTACCCTACCCCCTGGGGAGAGGGATACACATTACTTATCCAGACTAAAACTGTATTCCCTGAACGCGCGTGGCCTCAACATTCCAGAGAAACGTTCCCGCCTCCTCCATCTGCTTTGGAAGGAGAAGCCAAACATAGCGCTCATCCAGGAAACGCATTTTAGATCGGACAACATCCCCAAGTTACACGACAGAAATTTTCCAACAGTACATCACGCTACCAACGACACTGCAAAGTCCAAAGGTGTGTCTATTTTGATCTCCATGGCACTGCCATTTTCAAGTGTTAGACGTCCAAAAAGACCCGCAGGGGCAATACATCTTCATAAAGGGCACACTACACGGGCGGACTTTCATGATTGCTAACATTTATGCCCCAAATTCTCAACAGGTCCCCTTTTTTCGAGCGATGCTCTATAACCTGACTTCCTTCCAATCAGGTACGCTGATAGTGGGTGGAGATTTCAACGTCTCCCTCACACCTTCCCTTGACACTTCCTCCGGCTCCTCCTGCCTGACCTATAGGGCCCTTCACGCTATAAAATCTCCAACTGGCTACCCTGACCCTTCACGACACGTGGCGCACGCTACACCCGAATGTGAAGGACTTCACATACTTCTCCTCCCTGCACCAGAAGTACACGATAATAGACCACTTTTTTCTAACACAGTCCGACCTCACCTCCCTCGCAGAAGCCACGATCGAACCAATGCTCTTGTCGGATCACCACCCAATCACTGTGACCCTACGGATCCCCTCACAGCGGGCCAGGTCCGTGATCTGGCGGTTGGACGACTCCGTTTTACTAGACGCAGACCTCTCCACATCGGTAGCAGACACTATAACAAACTATTTTGACGAAAATATTAGGGAGGACTCCTCCTCTAAACTGGTGTGGGCGGCTCACAAATGTGTGGTCAGGGGAAAATTCATTTCTCTCATTGCTAAGCGTAATAAACTTAGGAAGGCTAGGGTGACAGAGCTGTCAAAACGGGTTCAAACACTGGAACGCACCCACAAACGCACATTGGACATTCACACTCACGCGGAACTGTTAAAGGCCCGGGAGGACCTCCTGAGCGAACTCCAGAGAACCTTGAAGCGTAAATATACCCTCTCTAATAAACTCTTCTATGAGTTTGGCAACAAATCGGGGAAACTCTTGGCCGCCGCTCTCCAAAAAAAGAAATCGTCCCACACTATCCACACCATTACCTCCCCATCGGGAACCTCACTCACATCATTCGACGACATTGCGAACCAATTTGTCCGGTACTTTTCGGAATTGTATATTCTCCCCACCCCCACGACATCGCCACCGGCCCCGAATAGGACGACACTTATCCACAACTTCCTGCGTGATTACGGCTCCCCACAGGCCCCCCTGGGAGACCTATCCCATTTAGACGTACCGATCTCGACTCAGGAAGCGCTATCGGCCCTCAAACAACTCAAACCCGGAAAGAGCCCGGGCCCTGATGGCCTTCCGGCCAGTTATTATAAGACCTATGCAGACGTCCTGATCCCGAAATTTATAGCAGCCTATAACGATCTCTCAACCCCTTGTCCACACAACGAAAGCCTGCTAGAAGCCCATATATCCTTAATACCCAAGCCCGGGAGAGATGTTACGCTAGTCCCAAATTACCGCCCAATCTCACTGTTAAACGTTGATGTTAAATTATACGCCAAAATCCTAGCTAACAGATTACTACCACTCCTCCCTGTTGCAATATCAACTGACCAGGTGGGCTTTGTCCCTGGTAGGGAAGCCAGGGACAACACCACTAAAGCCCTAAACATCCACCATTGGCTAACCTCCTCACATAAAAAGGGGTTTTTCCTCTCCCTGGACGCCGAAAAGGCGTTTGATAGAGTGGCATGGGATTACATGGGGGAGGCCCTTAAGAAATTGGGACTCCCACCCCGCTTCATGCAGATGATTATGGCCCTGTACTCGGTTCCTACCGCACGAATCAGGGTCAATGGCCACCTATCAAATGCCTTCCCTATCAGGAATGGCACCAGGCAGGGATGCCCATTATCCCCCCTCATCTTCGTCCTCACCATGGAGCCTCTCCTCCGTAAGCTTAGGGACAATCCAAATATCCAAGGTATCGACATCCCCGGTAAACGTTGTAAAATAGCCGCTTATGCGGATGATATACTCCTATTCCTCTCGAGCCCTATCACTACACACCCAAATCTTCTACTTGACTTCCAACTATTTAACACCATATCCAATCTTAAGATCAACTTTGGGAAGTCTACCGCATTGAACGTCTCCCTGCCAGGCTCGGTGGTTGCCCTGTGTAAACAAAATTTCCCCTTCAGGTGGGACGCGGGCGGGATTCAATACTTGGGGATTACAATCACGACCAATCTGACTGACCTCTTCACGACGAACTTTCTACCTGCCCTGCGCACAATTAGGAAAGACCTACTTAAATGGCAAAGGGGACACTTTTCCTGGTTTGGCAGGGCTGCCGTTCTCAAAATGAACATACTCCCCCGGCTCCTATACCTCATGCAAGCCATCCTAATTAAACTTCCGTTAACTTTCTTTGCCTCGCTTAAGGGGATATGCAGGACCTTCCTTTGGGCCGGAAATCCCACTAGGCTGCGTTGGGACAAACTCGTCCTCCCTAAAATGAAGGGAAGCCTCGGCCTTCTGGATTTTACCCAATACCATAAGGCTTGCCATCTTGTGCGGCTGGTGGACTGGCATCTCCATGCTAACGACAAGGATTGGATTACCGTGGAGAACGCGTTTCTTGACTTCCCGATATCCCACCTCCCCTGGATAAGCTTCCGAGCGACCCCTAAAACATGCTTGACACACCCGCTGATTGGCCCTACCCTACTCTCCTATAGGGCCTTCTGCCGATCCCATGGGGTGATGTCCTCACCCGGCCCCATGACCCCATTGCTCGACAACCCCGACTTCCCAGCAGGCGTCGCACTCACAGACACTTCAAATGATCCACACCCCCCACAGGTAAGGGCCCATCATTTTTTCCGTAACTCAGTCCTTTACAGCCATTCGGAAATGATTGCAGCTTTCCCACAGCTGTCCATACCATTCTTCAAATTTCTTCAGCTCAGGCACTTTTTTCATAGTGCGCCCGCATCTTCCGCATGGTGTAGACCCCTCGCTCCCCTGGAACAACTTTGCAATGCCCAGAACCCCCAACGACACTTAGTCTCATCGCTCTACGCCCTGATAGTATCCCACGCTACACCTACTGACACTGCACGCACGCTTTGGGACAGGGAACTCCCGTCGGCCCTATCGCACACCGAATGGGAACAAGTATGGGAATATGTTCATAAAGGGTCCATTAACGTCTCGGCGCAAGAAAATCGGTTCAAGCTCTGTGCCAGGTGGTATCGGACCCCGGATAAGCTTCACAAGATCTTCCCGACTGTTCCCCCAGATAGTTGGAGGTGCGGCTCGGTTACGGGCTCGCTTCTGCATATCTGGTGGGATTGCCCCCGCTTACAGCCTTTCTGGAAAGCCGTCCACGACCGGATTGTCCAAATCACTACTCTTCAGGTGGACTTCACCCCGGCCCAATACCTTCTACATCACACCTCCCTCTCCAGATCCCAATACCACAAATCCCTTGCCATGCATCTTATCAACGCAGCTACACAATGTGTCCCGCTGCGCTGGAGGACCACAATGCCCCCAACGCTTGAAGACTGGCATGCGCGAGTCGGAAAGATTGAAGATATGGAACAACTCATCCATCAAGCCCATGACACCCACGACAAATTCAGACACACCTGGGCCTGTTGGACACACTACAGGGAAACCGTGAGTCGGGGGACTCAGCCTGTCCCCACTACTTAAATATATACGTGGTCCTACCCTGTGGGCCCCCCCCCCGCCCACAGACTGCTCCCGATGGGGGTGAACAGGTGTGGGGGTGGGCCTTGCCGGTCCCTACTTGGATCTCCCCTTGATGGGCTGGGAGTGTGGGGCCTCTGCCCTTTTCTTTCTTTACCTACGTTGGTTAGTTGGACATCTTCCGCTATTTCTCCTGATGTCTACATGCAATGTTATGTGTAGATGTGCATTTTACTGATGTTGTTCAAAACTAATGCTGCTCTTCCATGTCTGTACCTGAGCATGTACCTCCTACTGTTTAATGTATCTTGTTCCGATATCTGTATTATGTTTCTACATATTCTGTATGCCTCATACCGATATATTCAATAAAAAGGAACACTAAAGGTTTGTTTTTTATTAGATCAATTGATTGCTGTAAGCTAGAGCATTTAAATATCACTTACCTCGTTTTTCCTTTTGACCTCCAAAATACAGTAATCCAGGTTTGAAAAATGCCATTTCCTGTCTCTCCTCTTCTTGCTTTCCACCAGCACCTGCATGGTGGAAAGCAGAATGTGCTCACCCCCTCCCTATGACTACAACCCTGCATAAAGATGCTCTCTTATCCCTCACAGGCATGGAGGCTAAGCCTAATGGGAACTGTAGTTCCCATTAGGCCGTAATGTAGCAAGAATACTGCAAACCAGGAAGTCAGTGAGAATAACGATTCAGGAGTGACGGAGATGAATAAAACAGCTCGATTTCAACAGGTATCAAACTAGTTATAATGCAAAACATTACTTTTTACTTTATCAGCTACTGTCAGACTTTAATTTAGGAGGAAAATAGTTTTGTCTTTACAACCCCTTTAAGTCTGGATAAAGCTCTGGAGAAAATTCCCTTGCAAAGTGCACCTTTCCTCGAAAATGAAAAGCCTATTTACTTTAAGTAAATTGGCCCCAATGTGTCTACAATAGCTTGATCTTCTAAATGCAGGGCTGTATATACTGTATAGTCTGACACTGATGTCAAGTGTGTGACCCACATTGCGTTGCCTTGTACGACCAATAATTTTCAGATGCATTGCAATGCTTGAATGTCTCAAAAGTAGATCAATGCACCCAAAATGTTTCACGTCGTACCCTTTTGTCGACTAATTTTGCTGCATTGGAAAGCAATGCATTCGGTCAGCAAAACATAGGCTTTAAGTTCCAGTAGCTTTTTACCCCTTACATTAACCCTTTCATGATCCCTCTTTGTGTCAGGGAAATTGCCGTGGAAGTACTGGCAATCTTGCCAGTAGAAGAAATGACTGCCAGAGGCACATCATGTGACAGGTGGATCTCCCTGCTGGCCTATAAAAGGCTGCCACTGTCTGACCCAAATTGCTGGATTGTCATCAGGTTTCCTGTGTCTCCTGTGTATCCTAAATCTCTGGCTTGACCCCTGGCTTACGTCTGAACCTGTGAATCTGCTTATCTCCTCGCATCTGACCCCGGCATGGCTGACTACTCTATATCTTCTGCTCCTGTGTATGACCTGACTTGTTCTTGTAAATTCCTTTGGACTGATTCCTGTGTATGACCCTTGGCCTGGCTCCAGACTTTGTTCTTGGTTTACCTACGGTACCGCACCTGAACCCTTCCCTGCACAGCTACTGAGTCCGCTCTTCCAGCACACCTTAGCTACCTTGCCTGCATCTACCTAGTCAGCAGCAGTACTGGCAATCAGTGCACCTTTGGGCCCCACACTCCCTGTCTCATTCTCAGGGGTGCGGCGCACTTAGCCGCAAGGGACGCCCTCTCAGCAATCCGGCCTCACACCAGAGAATTGTCACTTTGTAACCCCAACTCTAACACCAGCCCTCCTAATTTAAATGTAAAGTGTAGCTAGAGACAAAGGCCCAGATTCACAGAGCGATTACGCCTGCGCAACAGGAGATGCGCGTGCGTAAGTCTAAATGTGCGCGTGCGTTTCGTTGCGCGGCATCCCCAGAACGAGATACGCAAAAAAATTTTGTCCCGCGTAATTTCGTTAGACTGGCGCATCCGTCCGCGCAAAAGTGCGATAGACACACTATTGATTTGCTAGTCAAATATGCTAATGAGGGACTTACGGGGATCCACAAAACAACGTTGGGGCAGCGCAGGCGACGCAGTGTGCGCAACAGCAAAATGTCCTGTCTAAAATTAGAGCTGATAAAAGCTGGTCTAAAAAAAGAAAAAAAGTCTACTTGTTAGATAAAGCAACACTTTTAGTGAGCAGCTCAGCAGTCACACGTGTTGCTCAACAATCTGTATGCCAACATGCCAGGGGCATCATCGCGCATAGCTATACTACTGACTTTAGATGAACAAAGAAGGAGGAGGGCACGGAGGATGGCACGGAGGATGGCACGGGAGATGATATACCGCACCCGCATAGACCTGTTTGGCATGAGTGATTCTGAGGTGTATCGCATCTTCAGATTCACCCCTCATGTCATCCTGGAATTAACCACAACCCTGCAGGATGACATCACCAGCCCAACACACCGCTCACATGCAGTGCAGCCACTGGTCAAGGTCCTGGCAACACTCCATTTCCTTGCCAGTGGCTCTTTTCAAAGAACAAGTGGAGTGGTGGCTGGGATGTTACAGTCCTCCATGAGCAGATGTGTGCACAAGGTTGTCCCTGCAATACTCAGACGCATGGCCAACCAAATCATCAAACCCACCACTGAGGAGCTGCGGCTGAAGACAATGACAGATTTCTACAGAATTGTCAGATTCCCACGCACCGTGGGGGCCATTGATTGCACACATGTGGCACTCCAGCCCCCCCAGGAGACAGAGCACATGTACCGCAATCGGAAGCATTGGCATTCCATCAATGTACAGGTGATAGTCGATGCCCAAGGCCTCATATGGCACGTCCGTGCCAAACACCCAGGGTCCAGCCATGACAGCTACATATACAATCAATGCCACATCCGATTGGAATTAGATCAGAACGTGTATGGGGACACCTGGCTGGTTGGTGAGTGACATGGGAGTGAGGCATGACTATCCCCTCCCATGATGCACATCACAAGGGGCACATGCATGACTAACATCCTCCTGTCTTTTCCCTTACAGGTGACTCTGCATATCCACTGGGACCCCATCTCATGACTCCTATCCGGAACCCCCAAACCCCAGGAGAGGAAACATACAATCAAGCACATGCCCAAACCCGTGCAGTGGTGGAGCGCACCTTTGGCATCCTAAAGTCACGTTTCCGATGCCTGGATAAGTCTGGGGGTACCCTCTTGTACTCCCCAAACTTTGTGTGCCAGATCATCGGTGCATGTTGCATGCTGCACAACTTTGCAGAAAGAAAGGGCCTGCAGATTGACCTACGTGATGACCTGACCCCTGAACCAGACAATCCCCCCCTAACCGAGGTTACCCCGTCTTCTGAAGGAAGAGCAGCCAGGAGACAGCTCACATTGGGCATCTTTGCACGTTAAACATACACATTAATCATGGCACAATGAGAATGCATGCATGCACAACACTGTGGTCCCTAGCACACACACCCCACATCCACATCAAATTGGATTGGCACCAGTCCACCATGCAGGACTTGTGAGCAGCAACGCCACGCCAAGGCTCCAATTATGTCACTGTACATTCATACACCATTCACACGGACATGGGGATCACTTCTCCCTGGTCCTGGGGAACCCTTCTCCACCAAAATAGAGGGTGACACCCCTTTTCCGGCAGGAATGTCACCCCCACATTCACACAGCATTCACAACCCCAAAAAAAAAAAAAATTACCTGCAAAATCAACAAATTTCCAGCAAAAAAAAAAAAAATGACAAAAAAAAAAAAAAATATTTGAAAAAAAAAACAATTGGGGGAAAAACAAATTACTGCCCTCTGCGTGAGCCACGCCTGGGGCGCCCCCGGCCACGGCCCCGGCTTCCCAGGGGAGACTCATGGGGAAGGGGTAAAACCGGGGAAGGAGGATCAGCCCCTGATCTCTGCCCACCTGGTGGCCTGCCCTCCAAGGCCACGGCAATTCTGTCCAGGGCAGCACCAACTGTTGCCGTGTTGGCCTGGATAGCCAGGGTAAGGGCCCTCACATCCTGCCCAACGCCTGCTGATGTCGTCTGCAGTTCATTTAGGCAGGTTGTGAAAGCCCGGGAGTGGGAGTCCAGGTTCCCCAGCGTATCCTTGATGGAGGACAGGCTCTCCTCCATCCGCACCAATGTCTGGCTGACCTGTCCCAGATGGCGGGTCTGGAGGAACTGGTCCCTTCTCAGGGTGGCGGGCAGGAGATCAGCCAACCCCCTGGTGGTCTGGGGTGACATCCTGCCTCCAGCTGATGCTTGTGGCCGGGGAGAAGGGGAGGCCCTTGTGAGGGGAGCCATGTTGGGGGAGGAGGGGGGGCTCCCCCTTAGGGAGGCCTGCCTGCTGGCAGCCAGAGGGGAGGAGTCCTCAAAACCCAAACGTCCAGTGCCTGACATGGACTCCTCCTCCTCATGATTCTCCTCCTCCTCATGATTGTCCTGCTCCTCATGATTGTCCTGCTCCTGTTGAACCTCCTCCACGGACTCCGGCCTTGTTGGGGGGGCCTCATTAGGCTGCTGTCCTGGGGTTGGTGCGGTCAGGCCAGATGGCCCTGCACCCTCCTGCACATCTGTGGATGACACAAAACATTCACAGGTTGGAGGATCCACACACTTGCCACATATTACCTTTCACCCCCTCCCCCACACATGCTACACACCTGATATTAAAAAAAAAAAACTTACCTGGCACCACGGGCTCTGGACTTGAGTCAAAGCCGGGCAGGCCCTCAACTTCATGCCGATGAAAGGTCAGGGCCACCGCACGCTCCTCCGCTGTCAGGCTAATACAGCATGGTGGGCCCCCTCCTGTGCCCCTGGCATGGGCATGCATTCTGGCCAACTTCTTTTTGACCAGACGCCGGAGGTCATTGATTTTTTTGTCAATCCCAGACCTGGTCCGTGTCTCCCCCTGCCCCGCTGAATTCACCTGGTCAGTGATCCTATCCAATATCTCCCTCCTCCTGGCCGGGGTGGTGTTGGCACTCTCTGGGCCGTGGAGGTAACGCCCATACTCGCTAATGGCCCGGGCAAGAATCTGTTTTTCCACAACTGTAAAATTCAGCTTGCGTTTTCTCTCACTCATCCTTCCAAAAAAAAACAGTCCCAGTCAACAAAATTCACACACACAAACAAGCCCAACCAATCACAAAAAAAAACACACAGAGAGAAAACGACTCAGCAAGAAACAGTCCCCAAAAAACAAAAAAAAAAAATACAGCAGAAAAAGAAACAAAAATAAATATATCAATCAAACAAACAGTCTCTCAAACACTTATCAAAAACCACTTTCAAAAATCTACTAACAACCACTTGATCACACAGAACACTAATCTGACAACTACAAAACACACCGCAACGAACAACAAGAACAAAAGCACTTTGTTAAATGGGAAGGGACAAAGGGATGTACTTTTGCAAAGGGAGTGCGTTTGTGTGTGTCTATTTATGCTGTTTGCGTAGTTCACAACGTTGCCCTAGTCCATTTCCAATTTCACTGATTGCGCCGCCCATGAGTTGTGAGCATGCGCACATCGGAGCTGACATGGTCTCGTTCAAGCGCGCATGCGCGAGCCGGCCGGCCCTTCATTTGCATGGGGTCACGGCTCATTTCAATGTAACACGCCCACGTCCTTCCCAATTTGTATTACTCCTCCTTACGCCTCTGGAAAAACGTTACGTATGCGCAATTTCCTGCGCAAAAGCTACGAGAATAGGGTGATTACGCGGCAAAATTGCGCAAGTCTAACGTAAAGGCGGTGCGCTACGCCGGTCCAATAATGCGCAGATGTACGTGAATCTGGGCCACAATGTTTTTTAGTTATGGGTAGATAAAGGGAAGTGTTAGAACCCTTTTAATTTTTTTCTTTACTGTCCTTATCTCTGCTGTACAGTACAGCGAGTAAAGTAAAATCTACACAATAGAGAACAGTTAATAAAGATTTTGGTCTTAGGTTATATTTTAACGCATTGTTTGCAAATTAACTGCTTCTGTGCCACTCCTTACTGCCCCAAAAGATATCAGCATTGTAATCCTGGTGCTAGAATATACAGCTTTACCCAGTGAGGGCTAACCCTAATGCCGCATACATACGATCGGAAATTCCGACAAGAAAATGTGGATTTTTTTCTGACTGAATTCTGCCTCAAACTTGTGCTGCATACACACGGTTGCACAAAATTTTGACCATTAAGAACGCCGTGATGTACAACACAACAACGAGCAGAGAAAAATTAATTTCAATGATTCCAAGCATGGGTCAAAATGATCCAAGCATGTGTGTTTTTCTGCTCGTCGGAATTGCATACAGACGATCGGAATTTCCGACAAGAACTTTTCCCATTGAAAAAGAACCAGCTCTCAAATTTTTGCTGTGGGAAATTCCGACAGAAAAAGTCAGATGGGGCCTACACACGGAATTTCCGACCAAGATCTCACATCGAACTTTTCTTGTCAGAAATTCCGATTGTGTGTACGCATCATTACATCTCTTTTCAAACATAGGAACTCCTATGTGGCCTGGAAAATACCTGCAGTTGTCCATGAGTTGTGATCCCTCTAAACTGCTACAATGTGAATGATTCCTAGTCCCCATGAATTACTGCATTTTTCCGCTCTTTGCACTGCAGTAATAAATAAGCCCAACTGTGTGAAACAAGTCTAAACAAGTCTAATAATGGGCTTTCAATCTGTAGCAATGATGAAAATTTTCAAAGCATTGTGGTTTTAGCAGTAAAGCATTTACATTAAGATTAATTGAAATGTTTTCATTAAATACAGAGAACAGACTTTAGGCAGTAGACACCTGCTGGGTGATTATTCCTCAAGGTTTCAAGCAAATATCTTCCAGGCTCTTTTTGCAGATGTACCTTTTTAGAGTTTTACTGGCAATATATGTTTTTTTTTTTTTTACTTCTGGTAATTGCCTCCAAAGAACAAAGCTCTTTGTTTAAGGGGAGCTCAGGGAAATCTTAATTGCCATAAGAAACCAGACAGTTTCCAAGTATTCCTGAATGACTTTTTCTTTTTACATTAAATATTTAATATCTAATGAGCTAGGTAAACCTTCCATCCAGCAGCTGAAGTGAAGCCATAAAGACCACTAGCTGACATCTCCCTGTTACATTAAATCAAATTACAGTATGCAAGCCATTTGATAATTTTTAGCTTCATAATTTTACACAGATGCTTGCGTGAAAAACTTTATTACAAATGCATATAAATAATCCCAGCCTGACGCATTGGAAAAAGCAATTCCGGACTGGCAGATGTACAAACCTTTAATGTGCATACTACAGCCGACTTGGCACTTATGAGATACAAAGATCTATTTGGATGAAGCATATGCCACCTTCTTGGCAAATGTGAAGCATCCTAGTAGTTCTAGTGATTTACTAATCTAGATTTGAGTGACAGATTAAGAATCTGCGGTCATTAGATTTTATTGGAATTACTTACTGAACATTGCATCATAGACCATAGTACATTTGACAGCTTTGAGTTTTCTTTCAGGCAGTAGAATTTAGAAAGCATTCCTGGAATTCTCTGAATTATGCTAAATAAGCAGAGCTCATATGAGTTTCTGTACAAGGCATGAATTGGCATTTCACTACAGAAATGACTTGGTGACATAGTGTGGTGACCTAGCAGCCATGCAGTTCTTTTTTAAGCAAACCGTGGGAGGGTACCTTTCACAACACAGGTCATATGTAAGATTATATCAGTAAACTGGCTTGTGTATGTAATGTGCTATGCTGTAGGTTCTTGGTACTAGAAAATATTTGGGCCTAAAAGTATTTTTTTATTGTATGTCTGCAGAAGACCACTGCATATCGATTCTAAGCAGTAAGGAAACTAGGAGTCTGTGAGGCTCATGTTTTCTTATAGATAGGATTCAGGGAGGCAATTTTGAGATGCCAATCCCCATTTATTCTGTGCAAATTTTAAATATGCCACATGTTCAAACTTTTATTTGTAGCAACAAAGAGTGTTAATCTATGGGAATTAACACAAAAAAACAGTGCTTTGATGATATCTCACATCTTTCAGAATTTCTATGTTTGCCCATCAAGCTTCCCCACTGTGTTGAAGAAACTGTGGAGCCAAGGGCATGCTGTTTCATATACTGTGGTCTTGTCCAGTCATATCTATTTTCTGGACTGCAGTCTTCCGCTTATTCTCACAAATTTTAGGGATGCATATCTTTCTCTCCCCAGGAATGGCTATTCTATCCCTAGGGGTATAGTAACTTATGTTTTATTGAGTGCCCTACTCTCACTGATGCAACATTGAAAGGATCATGAAGCTCCTTCTTTAAGTGAAGTTATTATTACTACCAATACATACGTTACATATCAGATACTGTTTGCCTCATCTCTGGGTAACTATCAGGCGATTAACTCCCACTGGAAACCATGCAATAAATGGCATAAAATAAACTATGCTGACAGATAACTTTAACCTAGCCTCTAAAGCATTGATATTGATTGTCCAACTGTGTAGTTCTAATGTCTACTTTACTGCTTTGTTCCAAATGTTTGTTGATATCTTTTTTCCTTTATGTCTCATCCATAAAGTGTATATACAGTATGTACTACTTAAAGCGGAGTTTCACAAATGTTTTCATGTTAACACCATCAGCTTCAGAACTGCCAAAAAAAACAGCATTGGGCATTTCCCCCCTCTGCGGTGATGTATGTCACCTCCTGTTGCGCACTGGCTCCTGGGAGATGTGTGTCCCCCTATTGGTAAACAGGGCAACCAATTGGGGGGTACAGCCAGTCCCTCCCAAGCCAGGCCCCATCAGGTCAGCAGGCGGGCCTGGCAGGGGCTGGAATTTTTACCACCTGCCACTTTACACCGGGAGTCAGCACAGTAACACCAGCATAGCTGACTGCCTTTCTGCCCATTGCTGCAGAATCCTGCAAGGAACTTTACTGATATGGCAACATCTGGATAGAGCTGAGCACCAGGAAGACAGTAGGACTTCTATGTTGTGGAGATTACACCACAATCTTGCCCAATGTATGCCCATTAGATACCCCAACCCCATGCAATGCACACCTTCTGAATTCCACAACTCCACCTATGGCTGCCCACTACATCCCAAATACCCTGCCCCCTGTATCTTCCCATTACATTTTCAGAGCTGAGATATGATAGTCATACATTAATTTGACGTATGTGCTGCTATTTATTGGATTCTTATTTGTATTAGCATATTTCATTCACATATGGAACATCTAATTAAACATGGAAATTAGTAAATGAAGAGATAGTAATCTGCATGTGGCTAGTTTTACTGTCTATTCTCAGACCTTCGATTCTAGGGTATCTGTGTATCATGTATCGTGTGTACGCGGCATCAGGGAGCTTGTGATGCATAATAATGGCACTGCTTGCTCTACTCTTGTAGCTGTGAGATGCATCAGTGAATCAGTGGGATAAGAGCGTGCACAAGACAAAAAAAGAAGCTTAAAAATAATAGTAAGAGACTTAGGGTGTTATTTACAAAAGGCAAATTCACTTTGCAATACAAGTGCAGTCACTGTAAATCTGACGCGCAAGGAAAATAAAAAACAGCATTTTAGCTTCCACATGATTGGACAATAAAATCAGCAGAGATTCCCCTCATTTCAGATCTTCCCCTAAGATCTACAGCGACTGCACTTCAAAGTGTAGTGCAAAGTGGATTTGCCTTTGGTAAATAATCCCCTAAAACAGAGCTGTGGTATACTTGATTTCTTTTAAATGATTGATGTAAAAAAATTGGTTAAGTGTCACTTTAATATGCATGTTTAGGCAATACAAGCATGCATAGTAATTAAAGTACAACCAACGCTTAACTTATTTCTTTGTCTAGTAATCCCATGGAAAATATGAAAGTTTTTCTATAATGTTTGACATGAGTAAATTACAATAATGAATAACACACGGTGGAAGGTCAGTATACTTGGTTATCCATTGGCTGTAAAGGTATATTGGTTCAAACCTGACATGTAACAACTTGCATGAATAATGAATGCATGATCAGTCCCCTGTAAACTCAAAACTTGTAAGTACCAACCTAACATTAATAAATAAAGCAACTAGCTATTGTAGTCCTTTTGTAAATGTATCACACTATAGCATTACTGCACTTGCTGAGTGCAGGATTTTTCACAAGAGATCTGCGGCAGGAATAGATGATCTATCGAGGATTACTCTGCTGAATTCTAGGAAGCATCGGAGACCTTAAAAATGTTAATGCTTTTAACCAGATTAGTGATAATAAAATTATAATGAGCATGCTTGTCTGATTTTTAGACAACGATAAGGAAAGTGGAAATGAACAACTACACAAGCACAAACAAAATTACTGGTACAAAAGAAAACTGCATTATAGTGTTAATCAGTATATACAGCAAGTATGTGCACCTTTACACACATATATACCATATAGTAAATATACTTCTTTATTTGCTTTTTAATAATAACTAAAAAAAAAACAAGAACAAAGCAGGGAAAGCAGAAAATTAAGAATGCTCTTCTCTATCACTTTGTGCCTTTTTCGTCCTGTTCTGTCCTGAACTTTTTTCAGTGTGTTTAGACCACATAATGCAGAATTCGTGTTTAGACCACATAATGCAGAATTCATTTTTTCACCACATAATACAGAATTTGGGCCAGATTCACAGAGCCGTAACTCCTGTATAACTGGTGTTAGACGGGAGTACTTTCTAATTGTGGGTACACTTAAATAAAAACTGTGTAGAAATAAAACAGTTAAAAAAATAAAGTAGATCTAAGCCCTAAATGACAGAGTATCATGAAATAGTTTATTTTTTTTAAATAAAATACTTACATCAGTGATATCAGCATGGCATTTCTTCAGAACCAGTTTCCTGATGGTGAGAGAGGACTATGCTTATACCTATATATAATGTGTGTGTTAAAACATCCACTTATAGCCCTTATCAGAAGCCTTCTGTGACAGCGTGACAATGCAGGAGCACAATTGGAGGACATTGATACACTGTTGTCACTCTGTAGATGGGAGTGCTTGAACAAGGACTCTCATGGCTGGATCATCATTTTAATGAAAGTTGCAGATCTAAAAATATTGAAAATAATATTTCTGTTTACAGGTAAAGCTTATATGAGATTGGGTTAATGTGTACTTTGAAATCTTTAAATGTATCAAAAAAATATTGCTAGTATAACTGTCTAAAATGTATCTTTATGTCGTTTACCTAGATCTAGAAAAAAAATATGCACCAACAGAAGTAGCACCAGACCAAAGGATGAACAGGTTTCAGGGGTCAACAATCATAGAAAATCATGGATTCAAACATACATATATATCTGTGTTCATATAAATGCATGCATAAATCCACACATACATGTACCCATGTATAGAAATGAAAAAAAGAATATCAGATGGTAAGTGATAGGGTGTGATAGGTTTGTTTTGGAATTATTGTTATTAACAGATTGCTACATTGTCCATTATTCCATTTTACATATAACTAAAATAATTACCATAAAATAAAACAATTAAAGATGAAATGGAATATGTCAAAAAAAAATACTAAAAATATGATATGCCATGATGACAAATTTAATTTCATTACAAATGTGATTACTTTCTGACATTTTGATGGGCTTTATGCCTCGTACACACGACCAGTTTTCCTATCTGCAAAACTGCCATGACAGCTTTTGGCTGGGAAAACTGGCAGTGTGTATGCTTCATGGCAGTTTTCCCAACAGGAAAACCGCCAGGAATCCCGTGGGAAAAATTAGAACATGTTCTTTTTTTTCTGGCTGCAATTCCTGGCAGTCTTATGCCTATGGGAAACACTGTGGTGGAGCATACACATGGCCAGGTTTACCGGTCAAAGCTCTCACCGCAGTTTTCCCCTGCCAGAAAACTGGCCGTGTGTAGGGGGAAAAAGCTGCCGAGCAGGTTCTCGGCTTTCCCCGCAGTTTTCCCGGCTGACTTTTTACCGCCGGAAAGAGTGTAAACCCAGAATTCCATTTTTTTTTCATTTTTTTCTAATGCTATTTATTTTATTGTTTCTGCTTACACCTTCCATATTAATAATTCTGCATGTAAACAAGCTGCTAATATACTGAATGCTTGCTGAAGCTTTCTAAATGTTAATTTCAATTATTGCCAGCACTCCATTTTATGATCTGTATTCAGCTCTTCTGAAGTGGAATTGAAGAATGCTTCAAGGGCTTTAAAATACCTGCTAAATGTTTTATAAATAATTGCTAAAGTGATGCTTACAAGTTAAAACTAATACACTTGTTTTTAAGTAGCCATATAGGCACAAGAGTTTTTGCTATGGACAATGTGGTCAAATTTTTTTTTTTTGATCAGTTGGCAGTATCAGCACCATCTGCATTTTTGACCGTGAAAACACACCAGAAACAAAAAAAGGATTTTTGTGTCCTTGAACAGTTTTTGGTAGGCAACAACACAGAAAAACAAGCAAGGATCCTATCGTTCACATGAAATACAAAAGTATTTTTTTTACTGCCTTGGAGAAGTTTTGGAAGAATATCATTCAAGGAATTGAAAGGCCCTCAGATTTTTCTTAAAAACACATGAAAAAATGTATGTATCAGCACGATAGGGAAACATCATCATTTGTTGTTAAAGCAGAGTTACACACACTTTTATAAGGTGGTCTTAAACTAAAGATGACCTCTCCACCACTCATTTTTGGATATATTTTTTAATACATACCTTTTTTTAAATACTTATGCCCCGTACACACGATTGGAATTTCCGATCGTGTGTAGCCCCATCTGAGTTTTTTCATCTGAGATTCCGATGAAATCCATCAGAGTTTAGATATAGAACATGTTCTATTTTTTTTCGATGGAATTCCGATGTGATTTGGCCAAGAAAAAGTCTGATCGCGTGTACGCAGCATAAGTGTACTTCCATCAGAGCTCGGCCGTGGTGCAGGACGTCATGTCCACTTCTGTGTCGAACTCTCCTTCTTGTCCCAGAAGACAAGCTGGCCATTCACAAAGCACCGCAAGACTCGCGCATGCGCAGTAGGAAACCGGCTGTGAAGCCCGAAGGCTCCACTGATGGTTCCCTTAGTTGGAATGGTGGAGACTGCACCCAAGCTGGTGGACCAATCAGCCTCAGGGGGCTGACATTGTGGGTTCCCTAGACAGGTAAGTGTCCTTGTTAAAAGTCAGCAGCTACAGTACTTGTAGTTGCTGACTCTTAAAAAAAACTTTTTTTGCAGCTGGAACTCAACTTAAACGTTTGCATGTCTCTACAAACAGCACACAGCATCCACAGTCAAACTTTCATCCTTCCAATATTATTCCCAGTTGCAGATTTAAATCTGGTTGCTATGTGTTGAGATAATTCTCCCATCAAAAATTTTTTTATAAATTGGACCCCAAGGAGCTTTTCTAATAAACATCTTTATTACACGCAGCCATTGAATGTGGCATGACATTTCAAAGGACACGTTGGGTCAGGTTATATAGAAGGTTCATTAATATAACATTAGATGTTATGGTGCATATGAGTGTTTTTTTTTCCATTAAATATCATCATAATATGTTTTTTGCTTAGTTATGTTTAAGACCTTTGTTTTCCCAGCTCTATATCAAGCAGACCAAGGTTTTCTAAGGCCATATACTGACTTAAATTTCCTTTTCCTATGCCCCTATGGCATATAAATGACGGTTTAATGCTTCACCATCCCACAAGTGCACCATGGCTCTCTTAGGGCATTAAACTACTTTACAGCCATTAACATTAATCATATTCATATTTCATATTCAGTCAGGCATATTTCACAGTACACATGAAAACCACAATTTTACATTAACAGTCAATAAATATCAATCAGCTAAATCCTTGTCTCACAGGATCAATATGTATTTTCTCCTCATACATCCAAACTGTTTCTTTTTTTTCTTGTGTTTTTTTTTAAAAGGAACCTGGTGAGAAAAGAAAATATTATTGATGTTTACCGTATGTGTGAAAAAAACATAGCAAAGTACAGCAAATGCTTTCCTGTCAAAATTGAAATTTCAAAATTGCTTCTGACCATGGGATAATACAAAGGGGTAGGTCCAAATTGCACCCACAGCACCCTCTGCTGATAATAACTGGTACCACGTCTGCTCTGATGATTTGGGGATTTTACTGTTATATAAGAAGGTACCACTATGTACTTTGGAAAAAGTAGAGAATAATCCAGTGGGTTCTATTTGGTAAAAGACTATTTCTGCAGGAATAAACTTAGGACAGAGTTCTTTCACATCACTCTCATTGTTAGCACAATCTACATTTATTTTATATTTGGTGGGGAAAATGCTTTAGATAAACCTTTACTCTAGTAACTCAGATGGCTAGGGACAAAGATGGAGGGTATGTGCAGTATTATGGATAATACTGGAGTAAAAAAAGCAGTCCACAGTAGGACAGTCCTACTCAAGGCAATCACACAAATTTACCATCCACAATAGAGATGCTTGAAAACCTGGCATCCCTGCCAGTACCTGGCATGGCCACAGAACTTTGTACTGGCGCATAACAAATGCACAGGGGTGCGAACGGATGAGCACTGGCAAACAAGTGAGGGCACGGATGTGCACTGGCAAACAGGTGCACGCCAAAACACACATACACACTGGCACGCATGCCCCAAGCTTAGTGTGGCACCAAGCAGCCTTTGTAAGGAAGCACGTCAGTATCTGCATTTTCTGTTGAACTTTGGCTCCTCCAGTTTGTTGTTCCTGTGATTTCTGTTAACTGACTTTGCTTGTCCTGAACCTGTCTCCTGCCTGCCTCCTGACCTGACCTCGGCTTGATTAACGGATCTTCTCTTCCTGCTTTTCCTGCTTTCCTGTGTATGACCCCAGCTGTCCACCTGACCACGTTTGTACTGAATCCCACCTGGCACCTGAACTTGGCTTCGAACTGACTTCTCTCCTGTCTTTGTGCAACAAAAGATCTGCTATGTCTCACAAGTGCTACCTGTCTGCAGACACCACTACAGTGTATTAGCTGTACTGAGTTCCTATGACAAGCATTCTAGTCAGAACTTCCCTACAAACATCATAGCAGGTGACCCGTGGTACTTTGAGCCTGACTCCTCCAGTTCCACCTCCATGGGAGTCTGGAACTTAGATGCAAAGGAAGCCCTCTCTCCATTGGCCTCCAGCACCAGGTAGGTGATACCTGGAGAGTTTGGGAATCTACATATGGGGCAGATAACAACTGACTCCCATGCCATGATTTTGTGTCACACAACATACTCAACAAAGGGGAGATAGAACTATCACTGTCACTTTTGCTGAACACCTTGATCCATTACAAGAAGTGGAAAGAAAAGAGAAGAGATCTACTGAAAGGATCAACAAGTAATAAAACTATTTACAGAGGGATTCACATAAATAGAAACTGCTGTATTAATATTAGTTCTGTATTATATATTTAATCTTTGTTTTTTTTCATAGTGCACTTATAAAATACGCTGACCAAAATGAAAATAATACAAGCATTATGCAATATTTCCATTGTTACTGCTGGTTCTGTTGTCCCAGTCACCGTGTGTGTCTGCAATTTTAAAAAGTTACTCAACTAATATAAAAAACCTTTAGTGGAAAAAATTATAATTTGAGGCTGTCAGAAGAGTTTAAATGGTTTGTTTAAAAGTGTTCTGGACTGTAGAAGAATAAGTGACTAGGACATGAAGTTAAAAGAAAACTGTAAGGTCGTGTGCGTACACACGATCGGTCCAACACGATGAGAATGGTCCGACGGACCGTTTTCATCGGGTCACCGTTGAAGTGGCCTAATGGTCTGATGTGCGTACACACCACCAGTTCAAAAACCGATCGTGTCAGAACGCGGTGACGTAAAACACAAGTTCAATGCTTCCAAGCATGCGTCAACTTAATTCTGAGCATGCGTGGGTTTTTGAACCGATGCTTTTGCGTACTAACCATCGGTTTGGACCGGTGGTCAGGCGTCCATCAGTCCGATTTTAAAGCAAGTTTTAAAACTTTGGTCCGAAGGACGACGGACCGATGGGCCGTACACACGGTCGGTTTGGACTGATGAAACTGGTCTTCAGTCCATTTTCATTGGTTTGGACCGATCGTGTGTACGCGGCCTAATGGTTTAATTCAGTTTTTTTCATTTGTATGTATATTTTGTATGTATATGTAAAGTGGGGCTGGAGTTACCCCAGTTACCTTATCACAAAAAAATAATTAAATTATATGAACAGACTTTATAATGAAAGACGATGGGGTTTTACTGGGTGACCAGATATCTCAGATTTGTTCTTAGAACGGTAACCAATTTCCATGCAAAGAATGCACTGATTTCTATGTCTTACAGTACAGGTATTACACATCAGACCCAGGGGCAGACTGACCATTGAGGAACTCGGGCACTGCCCGAGGGCCCCATGGCACTAGGGGGCCCCATCAGGGTTGCCAGGCTCATTAAAACCAGGTGCAGTATGTAAAAATCTGTGGTTTTTTTACATCTGTCCCTGATATGTCCAAAACCTACATGCTTTTGATGTGAAAATCCCGAGATTTTAGCAGCCCCGCCTCTGTACTGCCACCTGGTTTGGTGGCCATCTGTAAGCCCGGGGGCCCCATAATCTTCTATTGCCTGGGGGCCCAATGAGTTGTCAGTCCGCCCCTGATCAGACCATCTAAAATACAGCACTATATGCTTTAAGGGTACTTTCACACGGAGCGGTCCGTTTTTCGGTCCGCTCCGTGTGTGTCCGTCGGCTCAGCGGGGATCCCCGCTCAGCTATCGGCGGACAGGGCGGTCCCTGCACACTGTGCAGGGACCGCCCTGTCTCTCCTCCGCTCTCCCCTATGGGGAATCGGATGAATATGGACCGTGTGTCCGTATTCATCCGATCCGCCGGACGGACGGAAGAAAAATAGTGTTTTCTTCCATCCGAAAAACCGGATCCAGACGGACGCGGATCTTTGCGGACGTTAGCGGATGCATCATCCGCTAATGGACGCAATCCCATAGGGGCCCATTACAAGTCAGTTTACGGACTTGTAAAAACGGACGAACGGAGGCGGATGTCTGAAAGGGGCCTAAGTGTACCCGTGCCCAGACTATGGACATTAAAATAATAACAAATTCCTAATAAGCAGTAAACATGCTTTAAAACAAGCCAACCCTGACCTCTATAGCTAATTATAATATGAAGTTGTTCCCTCTCAAAGGCCCTCATGGATCACAACAAGGACTATAGTTTGATGTTTCAATCTGTTTATAACAGCTTACAGTATATACACCTGCTGGCTGTTTATATTAGTAAGATGGCAGCCTTCTGAGATTATGTTCTCATAAAAAAAACACAGTGCCCATGTTGTGAACTTTAAAAATCAGTTTTTCCACAATGCTTATAGATGCAAAAATTAATGAGCGCTGGTTTTAAAGTGCTTTTACTGCCTGTTCAGAATATGTAAATAATTCAGTGTGCACGATCTGGGCATAGGTTAACGTTAAAATTTCCACGCCTAGGTTAGATACTCTATAAGTACATTTGTAATGTAAACCTTATTAATTTTAGATAGTACAGTAATATTTAATAACCAAGGCCCCACGGTAAACTTTAGATTCTCTTATATTCCACATTTATGACATGTGGTCCATTTGAAAATGGTTTATGGAATAGTTATTTATGACCTCTATACAGATTGCTAACTACTGTTTAATGTATTTACAAGGAGCACACTGAGAAAAAAATCCAGTGATGTTATTTTTACTCTAGTATCTTTACTATTACAATCTTCCCGTACAACCATTGCTCCTTATTGCCTATCCTCCAATGGCAATCCTACAGGGAAAATGGCTGTTAGATACTTATGCTACAGTCAATATCTTAGGAACATGGGGGCAGATTCACAAAACAATTACGCCTGTCTAACTGGGGTTAGACAGGAGTAATTTCAAATTTCGCGCGGCGTATCACTAGTTTGAATCCTCAAACCATGATACGCCGGCTTCGGGCTTCGATCCGAGAGGCTTACGTCTTCGTAAGCCTTCGGATCTACGCTGCCATCTATTTGCGGCCGCTGGGAGGAGTTCGCGTCGTTTTGATGCGTCGGGATATGCAAATGTGTTTTTACGGGGATTCACGAACATACGAGCGGGCGTCGCAATCGTTTTCGTCTATTTTTTTATACGTAATGTTAGAGCAGCTTTTTGCTGCTCTAACTTTACGTAGCCCATGTTAAGTATGGCCGTCGTTCCCGCTTCGAATATATTTAAAAAAAATTTTTGTTTACGTAACTCGTCGGGACGTGGATCGCCCGTAAAGTACGCTACATAAACAACGAATGACGTCACAACGTGATTTCGCGCAATGCACGGCGGGAAATTTGCGAACGGAGCATGCGCAGATCGATCGCCGCGGGAACGCGCCTAATTTAAATGTTTTACGCCCCCTACTCGCGCAGATGGATTGCGACGGGAGAAATACACTACGCCGCCGTCGTTTACCGTAGAAAATCTACCTGAATTCCACGTAGAGCAAGGTAAAAAACGGCAGCGTAGTGTATTTCTGATACGCTCCGATAATCCATTTCTCTGTGAATCTGCCCCTAGGTATCTACATCTTTGTGTTGCTATAAAAATAAGATCAAGCTAAAACTGTGGACACAGACTCTACCATTTCAGCTTGTTTAGTCCAGGGAATACAATTATCTTTATGCTACAGCCTATGCAGTTCTGAGAAGCTACAACTCAGCTTAACTGTTCTCTCTAGCAATTGATGTGGCACAACCTTTCCATGGTATGTATATCTCAGTCTCACTGTAAGTCCATCCACAGTACTTTGTGAAAATACTGACATGAGACTAGCCTGGTGCCATGGCCAGTGAACAACTAGTCTTGCATGGTGTACAAGCTTTACTGTATAACAGCAAGCACATAAAGCCATGTATTTAAAAGGGGGTTAGTGTAACAAAGTGATAAGGACAGGAAGAGATTTTCTTCTTGAGTCAAAATATCATATGTGTAACCTTTAGGCCGCGTACACACGAGGGGATATGTCCGCTGAAAACGGTCCGATGGACCGTTTCAGCAGACATCTCCGCTCGTGTGTATGGGCTAGCGGACAGATTTCTCCACCCGACAGATTTCAAAGCATGCTTTGAAATCTATCCGGTGGGAATCTGTCCGCCCGACATGTCTGCTGGTTAGTACACTTACCAGCAGACATGTCGGCCCCCACCGCCGCCGCGCCGCTGCCGAATGGATTCGGCGCATGCGTGGAAGTGTTTTACTTCCTGGTGCGGTGACGTGGCGGTGACGCGGCGGCGTCAACGTCACCGCCGCGTCACCGCCACGTCACCGCGCCGTCCGGCGGCGGGGAATTTGATCCGATGGTGTGTACACGCCATCGGATCAAACTCCCGATCGGACATATCCGATGGAAATGGTCCGCGGACCGTTTTCATCGGATATATCCGATCGTGTGTATGGGGCCTCAGAGTCGGTTCACACTGGGGCGACACGACTTCCAGCACGACTTTCAGAAGCAACTTCAACACGACATGAGCATGAACCACAAGGCGATCTGGGGTGATTTACAACACGACTTGAAGTCCTTTTCAGGTCAGGAGACATTCCAGTGGCCAATAAACAACAATCTGCTCTGGGAGCGGGAGGGGGAGGGAGGGGTTTGCCTGATAAATGTATGTTATCTTCCTGGGAAGTCGCTTCAATTAAAACAGTGATCAGACTTGGAAGCGACTTCCATTGAAATCAATGGGTACAAATCGCCTAGAAGTCTGATTGAAATAGTACAGGAACCTCTTCTGAAGTCAGAGCGACATGAGTAGTGTGTATTAACACCGCTCCCATTCACTTACATTGCTTTTCTGGACAGCACGACTTGGGACGACTTGAGACGACTTCAAGTCGGATCCCAAGTCGCCCCAGTGTGAACCGACTCTTATAAATAATGGGCTGCTGTGTTTTAATGCAGTTTGCATATATAAGCCTCAAATTACTTCTGTCATAATAAACAATAAAAGTACCTGTGTGAGCAAGAGAGTAGTAATTAGTCACCACCTGATGATGCTAATCCATTTAACCTACCTGACATCTAGCTCAGTGCCTGAAATATTGTGTAGCTGTGCAATATTTTTCCTATCCGGGCCCGAAACCTGACCTGTCCACTACATGCAACCCTGCATTACCATCCTACCCTCTTGGTATCCGATATTTCTATGTAGTTGTTTGTTATATTATTTTCACTTGCATACGCAGCTCACTAGGTTGTATATACATTGTTGATGCTTATGTTTGATGTGACTTGTATCTGTGTGTTTTGTAGTTTGGTATTCCTTTACTAAGTTGCATATTGCAGGTCATACCACAATATGACACATTTTATCCTAGATGTTAGCTATGAACACTGGGGAGCAAGACCTACCTATAGAAGTGAGGGCTCTGGCCATGAGGTAAGATTAGTGAAGGTTCTTCCTAACGGAAGCATGTGAAAGTCACAGAGAACAGTTAATGTGAAGCCCTGATACCTCAGTACAAATGTTAGAATATACTGTATAGAGCATGTGCACTAATTCTAGCCTTTTAAAATAGGAGCTTTAATTAGGTCCTGTGTAGACAGATTTTCATCTTTATTAGGAGGTACCCATGACTGCTATCTCTGATTGAGTAAACTGAGAAAATTGAGTTTGTTCTCTACCCTGGCTGTGCTTTTATTTACATTGGATATATAAGTATTAAATACATTTACATAGTTACATAGTTAATCAGGGTGAAAAAAAGACACAAGTCTATCCAGTTCAACCAAAAAAAGAGAAATAAAAAAATAAAAATACAATCCCATATACACAATCCTATACCCACAGTTGATCCAGAAGAAGCCGAAAAACACCAGCAAAGCATGATCCAATTTGCTACAGCAGGGCAAAAATTTCTTCCTGATCCTCCGTGAGGCAATCGGATATTGCCTGGGTCAACGTTACTTATAAATGTTAGTTCCCAGTTATATTATGTACATTTAGGAAATTAGGGCAGGCCCCCTGAAACACTCTGAGCCAGCCCTGCTGGAATTACGAAATACGAACCAAATTTGAGTAGCGTTTCACAGCCCATAATGCATTGCTGGCTGATGATTGGCCAAGCATGCACTATGACCCGCATGCTTTGGCCAATCACAGAGCGTTATAATTGGCCAAAGCCAGGGTGGCTTTGGCCAATTATGGCTCAGGGGGTTTAGTACACGCCCCACACTATATAAGGCCGACTTCCAGGCGTGTGTGTGGCAGTGGTTAAGACAGAGAGAGAGAGTGTCATTACATTAACCACTTAACCCCCGGACCATATTGCTGCCCAATGACCAGAGCACTTTTTGTGATTGGGCACTGCGTCACTTTAACTGACAATTGCGCAGTCGTACGACGTGTCTCCCAAACAAAATTGGCATCCTTTTTTTCCCACAAATATAGCTTTCTTTTGGTGGTATTTGATCATCTCTGCGCTATAAACAAAAATAGAGCGACAATTTTGAAAAAAATTCAATATTTTTTACATTTTGCTATAATAAATATCCCCAAAAAATATATAAAAAAAACATTTTTTTTCCTCAGTTTAGGCCGATACGTATTCTTCTACATATTTTTCGTAAATAAAATCGCAATTAGCGTTTATTGATTGGTTTGCGCAAAAGTTATAGCGCTTACAAAATAGGGGGTAGTTTTATGGCATTTTTAATAATATTTTTTTTTTACTAGTAATGGCGGCTATCAGCGTTTTTTTCAGTACTGCGACATTATGGCAGACACTTTGGACACTTTTGACACATTTTTGGGACCATTGGCATTTTTATAGCGATCAGTGCTATAAAAATACATTGGATTACTATAAAAATGCCATTGGCAGTGAAGGGGTTAACACTAGGGGCCGGGGAAGGGGTTAAGTGTGTTCCTGGGTGTGTTCTAACTGTATGGGGGGGTGGCCTCACTAGGGGAAATCACTGATCTTCTGTTCATACATTGTATGAACAGAAGATCAGCGTTTCCCCCGCTGACAGGACCACGAGCTGTGTGTTTACACACATAGCTCCCAGTCCTCGCGCTGGGCACACGCACGGGACCGGGGGCGAGCGCGGACGCGCCCCCTATTGGCCGCAAAGTAGCCGACGTAGAGCTATGGGCTCTCGCCGAGGCGTGCCAACTTCCCGCAGTAATATGACGGCGGGGGGTCGGCAATCAGTTAAAGCCACAAGCAGTTTAAAATGACTTTCTCCTTATAGTAATGTCATTTTGTGCAGGGACAGTTTTGTGAAGGGACAGTTCTAAACACGTGCCACTTCACAGGCATACTATAGACCAGGGGTCTCCAAACATTCTAAACAAAGGGCCGGTTTATTGTCCTTCAGACTTATGGAGGGCCGGACATTGGCCAGTGGGGGTGGAAATTTTCCTGGCATCAGTGGGACTAAACATCTGGTATTAGGGGGAGGAATAGTGCCCCATTCTTGGTATCATAGGGAGGAATAATGCCCCATTAGTGGTGTCAGTTGGAGAAATGGTGCTCCACTGTCGGTTTCAGATGGCAGAATAGTGTCTCGTATCAGTGGGAGGGATAGTGCCCCAAGGGCCGGATAAAGGCAAGCAAAGGGCCGCATCCGGCCCTCGGGCCGCAGTTTGGAGACCACTGCTATAGACACTCAGCAGGTACGATATTTAAAGGAATTCTTAAAAAAAAATCACATTAAGCATTAATAAAATCACTGCTCCCGAAAAAACTGTTTTTAAAACTTTTTTTCCATTGATACATTACCTGGGGCAAGACCCGGGTACCCAACCCCGTTTTACGACAATAACTTGCATATTAGCCTTTAAAATTAGAACTTTTGATTTCGAACGGTCGAGTCCCATAGACTTCAATAGTGTTCTAAAGTTTGTGCGAACGTTCGGTCAGTTCGAAGGTTCTGGTGCAAACCGAACGGGGCGTGTTTGGCTTATGCCTACTCCTCACACACTCTCTGTGCGAGAAGTAGAGACAATCAACAAACATGTTGCTTTCGTTTAGATTTTGTGATGGCTGTGATTGGACACAGCCATCATATGGTACAAGGGCCAATCACACCAGCCCTGTACCAATTGGATATCCAAGGGACACAGCAATTACAAGATTGTGCTGTTGCGCTAAAAAGTGGGAGGACATACAACTCACAGAACAAAGCTTGTCCCGTCCAGCCGTATAAAATAATGGCAGGGAGGGAAGCAGGAAATTAGTCTACAGTGTAGTAGGGTGGCTTAGGAGCAGGGCATCTATTAATAAACTTGTGTGTAACCAGCCTGCCGGGTTTTCCCCAAAGGATCAGTACCACCAGTTTTAGCCAGCAACACTGATCCTTGTATTCTGCCGGCATGGATGGCTCCTCGTCAAACATAATACAATATCTCAGCGGGAGTGATTCCTCCAATCACATCAAACAAGTGGATGGGGGAATTGTTAATTTTTTTGTTCAACCCACTGGTTGAACACAATTTGTTTTATAATGTATATCTAAGTCTACTGTTTACAAGCAAAAAATGTACATTTACTAATTTATTGCAAAGCATTGTATCTGCAATTAGTAGGTCACGGGTACAATGCCAGGCTCTTCCTATTTTGTACTGAGGTGTGGACTTCAATTAGAGAGGAAGAGGAAGTGTCAATAAACTAAAAGGGTAGTGATGACCACGCCCGTGTTCCATTGAGAACTACAAGTAATGTCCAAACTGTGGAGTTAGCCTTTAAAAAACAAATCTTTGTAGTAGCTACAAATATGCATTTCCCATTCAGTAATAGAAATACAAAATATAAACAGACTTAGTTTCTGCTTAGAAACGGTTGGGATTTCCTGGGAAAAGACGTGTTTGTGAACTCAAATGACCGTCCTTCTTACCACAAGTAGACACGTGTAAATAAATCAACCCTATTATTTCATGTCCTCATTTGTTTCTTTATCTGAATGTCCCAAAGCTTGTTTATGCATTTTATTCAGTCCAATGTCAGATTGTTTATGTGGGCTGTATGTTAGCTCTAAAATCTGAAACGGAAAAGATCAAGGATTAGGAGTGTTGGGTCAAAAGCACTGTGCACATTTGCTGCATTGTTTAATATTACTAAGCTCAAGAATTAGATTTTTGTTGTGCCTTCCTATTTGTAGTATCTTGTAGAGTCTCCAAATTAAAGATGTTTAAAGCTGAACTCCAAGAAAATAGCTAAAACACAGTTAAAATACATACGCAGAAGCTGGATTTATCTGACAAAGAATTTTGTATTTATATTCAAGTTGTATGTCTTCTGCCCTATCTGGCAGGGCACAAGACATAATTTTTTCTCTGCTGCAGTTAAATTACACTTGAAGTGGATGTAAACCCAATTCATGAAGTTGGAGCTGGGTATACAGTATATAGCTGCAGTGCTTTATTATCTCTCTTCAAAGCCACGTGACACGTGAAAAAAACAGCCTGAAATTTGTGTCAGGGTGGGTCCTATAAATTGATTAGCAGACAGCTGGTCAATTCACTGCACAGCTCTGCAAGTCTCTGCCTACGTAGAGGGGGGGTGTGCCTTTCCTCCAATCAGCTGTCTCACAGTGTATGGCAAGACTCCCCTCCCAATGCTGGAACAGGAAGAGAAGATTCTAACAGGATGTGCACTTTCTGAACAGTATATAAAGCTGAAGACAGCAGATATACATGTAAAACGTATGTAGGGAGATTTGTTTCATCCCGATATATCATCTGAGGCTGTTCACTTCACTGGGTATATGTGAGGGTTTACATCCACTTTAAGGTAACCATACAGTGAGGGAAAATTGTATTTGATCCCCTGCTGATTTTGTATGTTAGATCCCCTATCAATTAGCAAGATTTCTGGCTCCCAGGTGTCTTCTATGAGCTGAGACTAGGTGCTCCTAATCTCAGCTTGTTACCTGTATAAAAGACAGCTGTCCACAGAAGTGTAGCACTACTCCCGAAGGAGCTTCTGGTTAGTTTTTGGGTTTGCACGTTACCTTTAAAGCTTCGTTGTCGGGGTGGGAAAGTCCATAAGAAATGCAATGTCCAGACAGATGTAAAATCTTCAACAGTCAGGCTTTATTTTTACTGCAGGGTAACTTGAAGTAGAGAAAGTAGAAGGGAGGAGAAGACCAGAGGAAAGTTCAGGCACACGGTACAGAATGTTTAAAATATTCAATCAGTCTCACCCGGATAGTTCCCTCTCACATGGCCTAGCAGCCGGGATGATGCACTAACTAATGTCCAGACGGTCTCTGCCACAGACCTTATGGAATGAACTTGGTCTCTGCCACAGACCTTTGAATGTATTTGGTCTCTGCCACAGACCTTTGAATGTATTTGGTCTCTGCCACAGACCTTTGAATGTATTTGGCTGCGTCCAGGAATCCTCTGCCACAGGATTTCAAAGTCCCGAACCTCCAGCCGTGCAGCAGGAGAGCCTGTACCGGCAGAATCCAGGGCAGGTCCTCCCCCGGTTTCCTTCATTAAAAAAGCTTCCTCCCTTGTGGACAGACAGCTTGGGATCCCTTTTAGGATTGCAGGTCCCAGCCAGCATAGCTGGGCCTACTAAACAGCGAAGCAACTTCGGGCCAACGTGGTCCCGAAGTTGGGCTCAAACACATGCACATCTCGTGCCAGGAGGGCCACGAGGTGAAGTACCCCAGAAAATGGCATCTGCCCCTTAAGTATCCTTCCCCAGCATGCACAGCAGGGTCACCACTCCCTCTGTACCGCTGCCGAGAAAGGACACCCAATAAACCATGGTACACCTGTGTTCCAACATAAGGCCAGGATGGCAACACCACCTACAGGCAACAAGGGAAACTACCAAGCAGTACCACAGCCAGAACAGAGGCAAATTTGTGTTAATCAACAGGTTTGGGCCCAATACTGGCCCAGACTTCCCCTAAATTTTAATAGCCCCCCTAGATTTGGGATGGGCGCTACAGAAGAAATCAATCAATCAGATTCTATTAAATCTCTCCACCATGGCCAAGACCAAAGAGCTGCCCAAAGATGTCAGGGACAATATTTTAGAGCTACAAGACCATTGCCATGCAGCTTGGTGAGGGTGACAACAGTTTGTATGATTATTCGCAAATGGAAGAAACACAGATTAACCGTCAATCTCATTCGGTCTAGGGCTCCATGCATCATCTCACCTCATGGAGTGTCAGTGATCATGAGAACGGTGAGGAATTAGCCCAGAACTACATGGGAGAATCTGGTCAATGATTTCAAGGCAGCTGGGACCATAGACACCAAGAAAACAATTGGTAATATACTACGCCGTGAAGGACTGAAATCCTTTAGTATCTGCAAGATCCCCTGCTCAAGAAAGCACATGTGCAGGCCCAGCTAAAGTTTGCTAATGAATATCTAAATGATTCAGAGAACTGGGTGAAAGTGTTGTGGTCAGATGAGACCAAAATCTTGCTCTTTGGCATCAACTCAACTCTTTGTGTTTGGAGGAGGAGGAATGCTGCCGATGACCTCAAGAACCCCATCCCCACCATAAAACATAAAACATGGAGGTGAAAGGCTATGTCTGGTGCAAACCCAACACATCACATCACCCAAAGAACATGTTTTCAGCAGTCAGGACTGGGAAACTGGTCAGAGTTGAGGAAAAGATGGATGGTGCTAAATACAGGGATATTCTTGCGCAAAACCTGTACCACTCTGCGTGATTTAATGCTAGGCATGATCCCAAACACACTGCTAAAGCAACACTTGAGTGGTTTAAGGGGAAACATGTGAATGTGTTGGAAAGGCCTTGTGAAAGCCCAGACCTCAATCCAATAGAAAATCTGTGGTCAGACTTAAAGATTGCTGTTCACAAGCACAAACCATCCAACTTGAAGGAGCTGGAGCAGTTTTGCAAGGAGGAATGGGCAAAAATCCCAGTGGTAAGATGTGGCAAGCTCATAGAGACTTATCCAAAGCGCCTTGGAGCTGTCATAGCCATAAAAGGTGGCTCTACAAAGTATTGACTTTAGGGGGGTGAATAGTTATGCACATTGACTTTTTCTGTTATTTTGTCCTAACTTATTTGCTTCACAATAAAACATCTTCAAAGTTGTGGGCATGTTTTTTTAAATTAAATTATGCAAATCCTTAAACAATCCATGTTAATTCCAGGTTGTGAGTCAACAAAACACGAAAAATGCCAAGTGTGTGACCCCCTGGGTGGGTTCACTACACACTTATCTATACAGAGAGGCAGCCGAGGACGGATTATGGTTTGTTCTTCCATATTGCTAGAAAAAAGTGCAAGCATCCAAACAGCATAAACAAAACAAAACATAAAATAAATCCTGGCCACTTGGGGCGTCTACCTTCACCACACAGGAACCTATCTATGGAGTCTGGCACAGCCTACTGCTGGGCAGACACTGCTGGTCATACAGCAGTAAAACAATAGTCTTTTTGATTTTTATCACACAGAAAAATCACCACCACCTCACCTCTTCAGAAGTCTTTCTCAGCTCACTGCTCTCCTTAACTCAAAAAGCCTCAGGATGCAGCAATCAGTAGTCATCCTCTGGATAAGGCCCCTTTCACATGAGCGGACCATTCGTCCGCTTATTACAAGTCCGTTTACAGACTTATAATGGGCCCCTATGGGATTGCGTCCGTTAGCGGATGATGTGTGTGCGGGGACCGCCCTGTCCGCTGACAGCTCAGCGGGACCCCCCGCTGAGCCGACGAACACACGCGGAGCGGACCGAAAAACGGACCGCTCCGTGTGAAAGAGGCCTAACTTATAGAGGCCTTAATTGCCTCTTACTGAACAGCTGAAGCTTTCCAACGCCCAAAACCTTTCTGGCTACCTCTGTAGCCGACACCTGATAGTAATTGGTGAATTGTCTAAACAAGACAGAAATGTATCTCCCGTCTGTGACAACACCCACAGATTTACCTGACTTCCTGTCACAATATATGTATACATACTGCTCCAAAAAATTAAAGGAACACTTTTGAATCAGAACTCCTTGTATATTTATCTGGTCAGTTAAGTAGCAGATGGGGGCAGGGGTGTATACAGAGGGGGTTGTTAATCGGTATCAGCTGCTTTGCTGTTAATTGAAATTAACAACAGGTGCACTAGATGGGCAACAAAGAGACAACCTCCAAAACAGGAATGGTTTTTCAGGTGGAGGTTTTTTCCCTACTCATCTTTTTTGACTGTTTTTCCCTAGTTTTGCATTTGGCTAGGGTCAGTGTCACTACTGGTAGCACGAGGCAATACTTGGACCGTATGAAGGTTTCACAGGCATTCCAACTCTTGCAGAATGGCACATCAATACGTGTCATTGCCAGAAGTTTTGCTGTGTCTCCCAGCACAGTCTCAAGAGCATGGAAGAGATTTCAGGAGACAAGCAGTTATTCTAGGAGAGCTGGACAGAGCCGTAAAGGTCCTTAACCCATCAGCAGGACCGGTATCTGCTCCTTTGTGCAAGGAGGAACAGGATTCGCACTGCCAGAGCCCTACAAAATGACCTCCAGCAGAACACTGGTATGATTGTCTCTGATCAAACAATCAGAAACAGACTTTATGGTGGTGGCCTGAGGTCCCGACGTCCTCTAGTGTGCTCTGTGCTCACTGCCGGACACTGTGGAGCTCGATTGGCATTTTCCATTGAACACAAGAATTGGCAGGTCTGCCACTGGTGCCCCATGCTTTTCACAGATGAGACCAGGTTCACCCTGAGCATATGTGACAGGCGTGAAAGGGTCTGGAGAAGCCACTTACCTGAGATCGAAGCCCCCGCAACGGCCCTCGTTCGCCTCCTCCCACGCCGCCATGATACCCAGAGTGACTTCCGGGTATCGCTGCTCTGGCGCTGTGACTTGCCTGAGCAGCGATGACGTCAATCCCGCACATGCACATGGGAGCGGCCACTAACGGCATAATGCCGTATTTTTTGCAAATATCTCCTAAACCTTTTAGGTTTGGGAGATATTTCTTGCACCTACAGGTAAGGCTTACCTGTAGGTTAAAGTGGTTGTAAAGGGTTTACAACCACTTTAAGGTAGCCCTCTAGTGCAAGAGGATGTGGACATATTTAGGGCGATTACATACTAAAAACAGCCCTGATCCAGCAAATCTGGAACAGCCTCTTCAGAAAAAGGAAGCCGTCAAACTGTCTCTCCAGGATCTCCATCTCTCTCAGGCCTGTAATCACTGAGAGAGATAGAGAGGACACCTCTTTCCAATATCAGCCAAACCCTGTATTGTCAGCATCTAGGCCAGATCCTCAGCAGACTTTCCCTTGACTGTCCTCACAGCTTTGGCAATAAGTCCCTAACTCTCCTTGAGCTGGGACCTTGATAAATCTCCTGCAGGCATCTGTTAGGTAGCCTAGGAGGGAAGACAGCCCCTCCAGGCTGGGTCTCTTTCCACTAGGACAAGGACTCCGTTGCTCCAGGCTCCAGACTATTTATGCACACCTCAGCACCCTGCTGGTCATCCTCTCTACCAGGGATTGGCTGAAACTGCATGACTATTCATCCCAGGGTCTTCCTCTCCCAACCCACTATAATCCAGAACTTACTGGAATGCAGGGGAAGTAGTGGAACCTGTAGACAGCAGAACCCAGAACAGCCATAAGTAATCAAATACTGCTCCACTGGCTACAGAGAAGCCAAAAATGTAATTTACTGAAACCTATTAGCAACCTAACTGGGAAAGTGCTACACATACCCTTTATTTAACTTTTGGCCAACCTAGTTGTGGCTTAACAGAGAAACCTCTGGTGCTCTGGAAGGCCAATCCCAGCCTGCATGTGTCAGAAAACATGAGGAATCTGCACAATATCAGGCATCAGCATATCTGTCTGCCGAAAAACTCATAGGCTCATAAGAAAAACAAAATGTTTTGAGAATTGTGAGAGGTTAAACCCTTTTCCCACCCGGCCACTGCATTTAAACTGCCGAGTGCACGCTTCCTCCTTCTGAATGGAGGTTGCTGAACGTCCCTCAGAAAGAGCGGGATCGCGAGGCTGCATGCCCGCGCTAATGCGTGATCCTGATGTGCCTATTTTTACACACTGTGACAGGAAGTCAGGTAAATCTGTGTGTGTTGTCCCAGACGGAAGATACTGTTCTGCCTTGTGTAGACAATACACCAATTACTATTGGGCGTCGGCTGTAGAAATGGCCAGAGAGGTTTGGGGAGTTAGAAGCCTTCAGCTGTTCAAAATGAAGCAATTAAAGCCCCTATAAATAAAGCCTAAGTATAACGACTGATTGCTGCATCCTGGGGGCTTTGTGAGTGAAGGAGCAGACACAAGCACTTCTGAAGAGGTGAGGTGCTGATGGATATTTCTGTGTGAGAAATATCAAAGAGACTTTTTTGTTGTTTTCTGCTGTAGGACCAGCAGTGTCTGCCCAGCAGTAGGCTGTGCCAGTAGGTTCCTGTGTTGGGAAGGTAGACGCCCCAAGTGGCAAGGGTTTATTTTATGTTTTGTTTTGTTTATGCTGTTTTGATGCTTGCACGTGTATCCCGCAAGATGAAAAAATAAACCATATCATTTGTTTTCAGTAATCCTCAAGTGCCTTTTTGTACAGTTCAGCGTGTAGTGAACCCTCACACATGGTGGAGAATGCGGGCAGTTAAAGTAAACCCAAAATGGAGGAGTTGCTGAAACAGCTGATTATAGCAAATGCAAATCTACAACAGGCTCACCAAGAGAGCCTTGAGGCTCACCAAAAGAGCATGGCAGCTCACCGAGAAAACATGGCAGCTCACCGAGAGAGCCTTGCAGCTCAACAGCAGGCTCACCAACAGAGAATGGCAGGTTGGGAAAGGTAACTATTTGAGAGAATAGAGGAAAAGGATAGCAAGCCCTCTCTGATTGAGAAACCAGAGGACTATAATGCTATGGAGGTTACCACGTCTGTTGTTGAGACGGAATCATCACCGGAGTGTAGTACTTCACCAGAGGAACAAGAAGTGAAGCCAGAGGAGTGTGCCCTGGCAGAGCCTGAAACTCCCAAAGTAAAGGAGCCGCTATTAGTAGTAGAAGAGTCTGTAGAGCCTGTGGAATCCAATGTTGTGAATGGCGTTCCAGAGGTCAAACCAGACGAGATCAAACCAGAAGAGAAAGACCCTCATGTACAAGAAGATGCTGAGGAGGTCCCGGCTGTCCCCGCAGTAGCAGCTCCTATGAAGCTGAATCAACGGTCTGACAGTTCTGCTAAATACAGTATAGAACCTTTAGCAAATACTTTGAAGAAACTTGATGATCAAGCTACCAAAGCTGTTACCTTGGAACTGGAACCCAACAAGTTTAAAGGCAAGATTTTGGATTGCTCCAGATCTTTTCGCAAAGCCAAATTGCTGCATTACCATATGAAGTATTTCCCTGGCGTTCTCAAGTCAGAGCAGGATCAGAGTCCTGTCACGAGGCATATGCAGACAAGAGGCTCTTTAGCTCACGAAAAGGCCAGTCAGCAAAGCTCAAAGAGAAGACGCACCACAAACAGTTCAAATTCCTACCGACCGTCCCTAAAAGGCAAGGAGAACTTAATCCAGAAGTCTCATCGCAAGCCAGACAAGCTGTCTGAAAGTGTTAAAGAAAAATTCAAAGATTTCTTGAGTCTGAAGTCAAAGAAAAAGAAGAAGAAAAAGAAAGCAAAGTCAGAGCTGTCTGGTAGTGAAGAGAACATAGAGGTTTCTAAGGAGCTCTCACCAAAAAAATTACAACCTTCAAATATCAACAGTGATTATAAGGCCCCGTGTTCCGGTAAAAGCAGCGATCATGGATGCTGTCCATATACAAGACTAAGTGATGAGGAGACGCTCAGCGATTCTTGCATGGAAAGCTTACTTTTGAGTGATGAGGAATACAACGAAGAGATCGTTGTCACGCATGCTCATGGTTTTCTAAATGTTGGCCGCAACAGGAGCAAGTACAGCTCTGCCAAGCAAAGACTTATGATGGACAATATGGATGAGAATGCTATGAATGCAAATATGGGCGAACTGTCAGATCTTTGCTCGGGAAAGTTTAAGGAATCACAATCCAACACCAGCCAGCCTGATGCAAATGACTCCAAGATAGGGGTTATGGATGAGTTACTGGGACTCTGCTCTGGAAAATTTGTCTGTCAATATGATGGTTCAAATCAAGAATCTTTTAGTTGTACAAAGGCTCATGCTGAAAATGAGAAAAGTGACCTAATGTCTGAAGCAGTTGCTCTCTGTTCCGGTTCTTTCACCAACAGAGAAAAGGAAGAAAATGAGGCCGGGCTTGAGGATTTCCATCTTCTACCATGTGATGATTCTGACAGCGAAGAGCTTGCAGAAGTTAAAAATGGTGCAGAAGATGAAGAGGAGGAAGTAAAAGTTGAAATGGCAGTAAAGGTAGAGCCGGTCCTGTCACTGCTGGATGTCCTGGAGGAGGATGACGCCCTGCAGGATGAGGCGTCTGCTGTGCTGGCGGGGAGCGATTCCGAAAATTGCTCCTACCCCCTGGGTTATGTGAAGAGACAAGCGCTGTACGCCTGCAGTACCTGCACCCTGGATAAAGAGGAGCCTGCTGGGATATGTCTGGCCTGTACATACAAGTGTCATGAAGGCCATGACCAGTTTGAGCTCTACACCAAGAGGAAATGTTGCTGCGATTGTGGAAATGCCAAATTTAAACAGTGGGAGTGCAAGTTATATCCGGATAAAGAGAAGAAAAACCTGGCTAATAATTACAAGGACAATTTCTTTGGCATCTACTGCACATGTAAGAGACGGTACCCCGATCCTGAGGATGAGACCCCAGATGAGATGGTGTGCCAGAGCTGTATGGATCACTGTTCATTTCTTTGGGACTACTCTGCCAAGTTAGGAGTTCCTGGTGTCACCAAGATTACCAAAGCAGAAACGGAACATGAAGATGTGAAAGTTGATGATTGTCCTACGGAAACAGCCTACACTCAGAATGGACTAACAATGAATAATGAAGAATGTGTGGAAGTTAATGACGATGAGGAGGAGGCAATTCTTAGAAAGCTAAATATGAAGGACTTTATGAAAATTAAGCTGAACTTTCTGGAAGTGATGTTGAAAGTGAAATCCCTGACCGCTTCAGGGCAAATGAAATGGCTGAAGTGCAGGAATTAGGGGTTTGCACATCTTCAGTTCTCAGTCAGTTGCTTGATGGAAATAAAGCTGAAAAACTTAATTCTGACACTGCACTAAATGATGTAGAAAAAGTGTGTCCAATATCCACTGAGCCTTGTGAATGTAGTAAGGCAGGTGATATTTATGACTTTCCCATAATTGATGATCAGCAGAGCAGGGTCATTGAGGAATCTGAATTGCAAGAAATATGCACCCAGACTGAAGCTATTTTTGCCTCTGTGAATTATTTGCATGTTGAAGAGCAGTGTGTTAATTTTTATGTTAATGAAATTGGATTTGAATATGTCACATCCTGTGAAACCCAGTCTTTATAAAGTGTTCTGTCAGAGCAAGAAACACAGGATAATACTTTGGACTTGACTACCGAGATTCCTCGGGAAGTAAAATCTATTTTTCAAAGTGTAGAATCTTTAATGACAGGTGAGCCCTCTGAACGTTGTGAAACCTCCATCACTGAAGTGGTCAGAGAGGCTAAATGTACTAATTTATTGGATGCTTTTTCCAAATGTCTTGAAAGGAATGAAGAATATGAGAATTTGTGTCCAATAGTCGATGGTTTCACAGAAACAAATACTAAAACATTTTTGGGAGACTATGAGGCAAAGATAGTTGAACAACTAGCCATAAACATAATTTCAAAAGTGATTGTATCTGCTAGACAAGAAATTTTGTCGAGTCTGAACTATCACAAAGTAAGAAACTTGGAAATGTAGAATTGACAAGTAATGATTTCCGTCTAGCGCACCAAAGGGAAGAAAAACCGCCTAGTACATCGGTTTATCAGAGGTCTTCTGCGTCAGACTTTATTCCAGTTCATAGAAGAACAGAGTGTCACCTTGCTTTGGAGGATTCCAGTCTTGGTGTGTTTGCATCTGAAGAAGGCATCCAAATGGATGATCCATTGCAGAGCACAGTGTTGTCAGCTCTTGGTATTAGTTGACTCGCTGAGTTCTTCAGGGATTGAGCTATCGAGGGAAACCTTTGTGTCCATTGAAAAACCAATTAAGGTTTTGCTTGGTTTACAACTGAAAATTAGTATATTACAGAGCAAGGAACACCCTCTTATGTACCTCAGCCAAAATTTGACGACCAATAGGATAATAAATAGGTGATTCCTGGCCCTTCAGGAATTTACTTTTGTCGTAACGCATCGCCCCAGTGTTAAAATGGGGAATGCAGATGGTTTGTCCCGAGTGCATGCGTGCCTAGCAACCTGTGTCCCAACCCTACGGTTGAAACAAGAGGGGGGGTATGTGACAGAAAGTCAGGTAAATCTGTGTGTGTTGTCCCAGATAGAAGATACTGTTCTGCCTTGTGTAGACAATACACCAATTACTATTGGGCGTCGGCTGTAGAAATGGCCAGAGAGGTTTGGGGAGTTAGAAGCCTTCATCTGTTCAAAATGAAGCAATTAAAGCCCCTATAAATAAAGCCTAAGTATAACGACTGATTGCTGCATCCTGGGGGCTTTGTGAGTGAAGGAGCAGACACAAGCACTTCTGAAGAGGTGAGGTGCTGATGGATATTTCTGTGTGGGAAATATCAAAGAGACTTTTTTGTTGTTTTCTGCTGTAGGACCAGCAGTGTCTGCCCAGCAGTAGGCTGTGCCAGACTCCATAGGTAGGTTCCTGTTTTGGGAAGGTAGACGCCCCAAGTGGCATTTGTTTTATGTTTTGTTTTGTTTATGCTGTTTTGATGCTTGCACGTGTATCACGCACAATGGAAAAATAAACCATATCATTTGTTTTCAGTAATCCTCAAGTGCCTTTTTGTACAGTTCAGCGTGTAGTGAACCCATCCAGGGGGTCACACACACCCGCTACCGAGTTAATCCCTCACAACACTGATCACCCAGATAGTGTCCCCAGTGTCCTACCACAGTGTCCTCAACACAATGAAAAATGCCTGTCATAAATCTGTCCCAGTAAAATTATGTGTCCCAGTAAACATCTGTCCCAGGGAACATCTGCACACATCTGTCCATGATCATCTGGCACATCTGTCCATGATCTGCCACATCTGTCTGTGATCATCTGCCACACCCACCTGTGATCATCTGGCGCACATCTGGCACACTTCTAGCTTGCATGTGGTGCACATCTGTCTGTAAACATCTGCCACATCTGTCCATGATCATCTGCCACATCTGTCCGTGATCATCTGCCACATCTGTCCATGATCATTTGCGCATATCTGGTGCACATCTGTCCGTGATCATCTGCCACACCTGTCCGGAATCACCTGCCACATCTGTCTGTGATCACCTGCCACATCTGTCCGTGATCATCTGCCACATCTGGCGCACATCTATCAGTCATCATCTACTACATCTGTCCGTGATCTGCCACATCTGTCCTTGATCATCTGTCACATCAGTCCCAGTGAACATCTGTCCCAGTAAATATCTGCCACATCTGGGGAACATCTGTGCACTGTTCGTGATCACTTGCCACATCTGTTCGTGATCATCTGCCGCATCTGGCGCACATCTGTCAGTGATCATCTGCCGCATCAGTGTGTGATTTGTGCACATCTGTTCGTGATCATCTGTCACATCTGTCTGTAATTATCTACCACATCAGTCCCAGTAAACATCCACACACTTCTGTCCGTGATCATCTGCCACATCCCAGTGATCACACAGTGATCAACCTCTGTCACACACCCGACACATCTGCTACATCTGTCCCATAATCACACAGTGATCAACATCTGTCACGCATCTGTCCCAGTGATCATCTGCGCACATCTCTCCACATGGCTAAAAAATTATTCAGTAGCGAGGAGGCTTTCCATATACTCCAGACAGGGCCGATCTGCCCTATAGGCTTACTATGCAAGCCCCTTAGGGCCACGCAAAGATGCGGATGGCCCCCCAAATTACTAATGGCCCTGTCTGGTGACAAAGTCATTTTCAGCCCCTCACCCCGCTTCTTAACTCGCTGGCTGCATGGGAGAATAGTAAGAAGTCAGCACCCCCTGCTTCTCACTTTGATGTAAGATGTAATTTCCGAGAGCAGAACACCCCCTCCCCCCTTTCCCAACTTTAATCTTTAATGTCACATGTCACTGTCGGCAGCCGATCCCCCCCCCCCCCCCAAAGTGACATGTCATTTTGCTTAGGGCCCCCGGGGAGTTCAGGAATGACTCCAGAGTATGTCGGACGAGAGTAGTGGAGAACTCTCTCCGTCAGACTCGGATAGCAAGTATGAACCAGTAGAAAGCAGTGGCTCTGAAATGGAAACTGAGGAGAATCCTAACAAAGAGGCTCAGGAGATTTGAGCAGGCATCCACCAGCAGTGCAATAAATCATGAGGCATCCAACAGCAGCGCAGCACTCCAAGATAATAGGCAGGCATCCACCAGCAGTTCTGCAAGTCCTTATATAGTGGCAAGCACAAACAGGGCAACATTCCCAGATGCTAGTAACAGGGCGTCCCATCCACAATGAGACAGGGCCCATACTAGCCTCCCAGATGTTCTATTGTATCCAACATGGCTGCCTGATACATTGGCAGAATCTGTAATTCCCCCTTTTACAGCGCAGCCAGGCCCTCAGATACAATCAGAAAATGTAACCCCAATTTCAGTGGTGGCTGGTGTTTTTTTGTGGGGGGCAAACAAATACTAGGCAGTGGCGGCACTTCACCCCCACCCCATCCGCTGTCTGCCGGTCAGTCTGGCACTTACCACATCTAGGCAGCAGCCCTGGTGTCCTCAAGCATGGTGGACCCTATCTAGGTGGCAGGTGGTGGGCTGCAGGCAGCGGCTCCAGTGTCCTCTCCTTCAGCACAGGGGTGGCCGCTGTGCAAGCTGCCGTGTGTCTCCTCCTCCTAGGCACTAGGCGTCCAAAAGTATCGCCTGACGTTTTGGCCAATTGAGCAACGAGTCTCACAACCTGCTTCCTGATTGGTGGGGAGGAGATTTAGTGTGAAAATTGCAAATATTAATTTGTTATCATCACACAACTGGGTGGGCGTGGGGCGCAGTACTCTGTGCCCCCCGAGCCCATCCTTTTTGAGTCCTACTAGAGCCTCTGGCTCTAATCACATAAGTAAAAAAAACATCCCCCCCATTGGAATCCATAGTCCGGTGCCCTGTATGTAGATCATACAGGGCACCGGTGCCCAATGTATTATTTAAATGTATTTTTCCTGGATGATCTGTTGAATTACATTGTGGATCAGTGTAATCTGTATGCCAGCCAACATATTGCCAGCAATCCCAATTCTTCCTATGCCTGCCCTTTTGTTTGGAAATCCCTCACCATGGAAGAATTAAAACATTTTCTTGGACAAACCCTCGACATGGGGCTGACCAAAAAAAAAAATTAACTCCATGCCTACTGGTCTACCCAACCTATCCATTATATGCCAGTCTCCTTTTATTTAATACCCATATTCCAAATTCGGCCCTTAATCAATTAATCAAGCAAATGTTTACCCCCAATTTAAATATTTACTACTCCACTTTATTTATTACTCCACTTTACTGAAAGACTTGGTGTTCTGTCCCTAGATATAGGTCCAGTTTGTGTGTTATCAGTTGACATTGCACCTTTTTCCTGTCTTGAAATTCATGTGTATTATATTGTGTGGTAACAGCACCATCTACTGACCAATTTATGTATTTCCTTCAGCCTATTTTTCTCTCTGTATTGTGGGAATCCCAGGGCATTGTGGGAACTTCTGGTTCTTTTTTTTAGTCTTTTTCCTGTTCAGCAAACAGTCACCATGTGTCTCAGGAGCCTAAACATTATGACTCAGTTCCTGACCATCATCTGCTCTTAGCCTGTTTTCAAGCATAGTCGGTAAGAATACTATTTTATGACATTTATCTTGGCTTATATGTGTTACTTGTTTTGCATAGCTAGTAACTATCATTGTATTACCATGTGCCGCATGTATAGCAGATAATTCTGTGTCTTAGGTCATGTACCATGGATCTTATGTTCTAAATGCTACTGTTTTAGTCTGTGGTTTCACCACTTTCCTGTCATTCTACTATCAATAAAAGAGGAATTTAAAGCAGTACAGTTTCTCTTCCTGAAGACAGAGTCGGTTTGAAGGACCTAGATCTAGGCTTTGACTCGCATCCGATGCAACAGAGCCTTGGCCTACTCTGGGACATAAAAGCTGATACTTTCACTTTCCAGGTTAACAGAGAAGAAAAACCCTTTACTCGCAGAGGAGTACTGTCAGCCATAAGCAGTTTATATGACCCACTAGGATTTGCAGCTCCTATACTCATCGAAGGTAAAACTATGTTAAGAGACTTCACCAGAGAAGGGTCGAACTGGGATACTCCTCTTCCCATGAAGGAAAGAACCACGTGGATGGCCTGGAAGAATTCCCTTACAGCCTTATCCAATCTTCACATAGCTCGTCCATATGTTTCTGTACCAACTACCAAGGTTGAGACTCAAAAACTTTGTGTCTTCTGCGATGCTTCAATTAAAGCAATTGCGGCTGTAGCTTACTTGAAGACAATAGATACCAGCGGACATTGCCATGTAGGATTCGTCATGAGTAAAGCGAAACTAATGCCACTCCAGGAACACACAATACCACGACTTGAACTATGTGCCGCTGTGTTAGCGGTGGAGTTGGTCGAACTCATCGCTGTAGAAATGGACCTAGAGATTAAAGACTCTGAGTTCTATACAGATAGTAAGATACTGATAGTACTCGGATATATCTGTAATGAAGCTAGACGTTTCTATGTCTACGTTAAAGCGGAGGTTTACCCTTAAATCTCTATATACTGTTATATCCAGCATACTGCTGACATCAACAGTATGCTGGATTTGCTGGATTTTTTTTTTTTTTTGGGCTGTACTTACATTTTTTTCTTGTTTTCACCCGACTTCCGGGTTCTCGATCCCCCCCGGGGAGTAGGCGTCGCATAAATGATTGACGTGCGGGTAAAGCGCGTCATCGCCTTCCGAAAATATCCGACGGGGACTCGGCACTTTACGGCGCCTACGCAGTCAGCTCTACACAGCAGGCGCAGGCGCCGTATAGCCCAGTAAAGAGCCGAGTCCCCGTCGGATATTTTCGGAAGGCAATGACACGCTTTACCCACACGTCAATCGTCTCCTGGGAGGATCATCACTCACTCCCAGGAGACATTGCGCAGAGCTCCCCGTCGAGGAAAAGGAGCGACACGCCCACTCCCCGCAAGGAAGAAGACCCGGGAGTCAGGCTGAAGACAGGTAAGTCTACACATTGGGAAAAAAATGACAACGCTACAAGCCTTTATTAAGGCTGCAGATAGGTTATCAAAAAAGTTTATTTTGAGGGTGAACCTCCGCTTTAACAGCATAGAAAGATACCTCTGTGAACGAGGATGCACTTGGACCTTCAACCCACCACACTCTTCACACATGGGAGGTGCTTGTGAGAGGATGATAGGCATCGCACGGAGAATCCTTGACTCAATCTTTTTACAAGAAGGATCTTCAAAGTTGACTCATGAAAGCCTGACTACCTTCATGGCAGAATTATCGGCTATCATAAATGCCAGACCGCTAACTCCGATTTCTAGCGATCCTGGTGACCCAACAGTTCGCCACGCTGCTTACACAAAAGACTGAACAAATTTGTGCTCCTCCCAGAGAATTTAATTCCAAAGATTTCAGGAATCGATGGAGACAAGTACAGAGTCTCTCAAACTCATTCTGGGATAAGTGGAAAAAACAATACATTCCCACTCTGCAACCAAGAAGTGGCAAACCAGCAAGCCTAACCTCCAGCCCGGCGATGTAGTCCTAATAAAAGACTGCCAGTCACGAAGAAACGAGTGGCCGTGACTAAGACATTCCCAAGTAAGGATGGAATTACACGCAAAGTAGAATTGAAAATACACAGACAGGGAGAAACCAAATTGTTCCTCAGACCAGTAGGAGATCTCGTTCTACTGTTTACACCCAACGAATACAATAGTGACTTCGGTTGATGTCGGGGAGTGTTCTGTCCCTAGATATAGGTCCAGTTGTTTGTGTGTTATCAGTTAACATTGCACCTTTTTTCCCTGTCTTGAAATTTATGTGTATTATATTGTGTGGTAACACCACCATCTACTGACCAATTTATGTATTTCCTTTAGCTTATTTTTCTCACTGTATTGTTGGAATCCCAGGGCATTGTGGGAACTTCCTGGTTCTTTTTGTTAGTCTTTTCCTGTTCAGCAAACAGTCACCATGTGTCTCAGGAGCCTAAACATTATCACTCGGTTTCTGACCATCATCTGCTATTAGCCTGTTTTCAAGCATAGTCGGTAAGAATACTATTTTATGACATTTATCTTGGCCTATATGTGTGAGGCCGTGTACACACGACCGAGGTTCTCGCTGGAAACCAGCGAGAACCTCGCTGGAAGCTGCATTCCAGCGAGGACCTCGGCCGTGTGTACACTCTCGGCGAGCTTCCCGTCGGGAAGCCCGTCGAGCAGAAATAGAGAGCACGCTCTCTATTTGCTCGACGGCCCGCCTGGAAGAATGGCTGGTTGCCATTCCCGACGGGCGGGTCGCCGATTTCGACGGCCGGCAGGGAACCTCGACGGGCGGAACGATGTGTTCTGCCCGTCGAGGTTCTCTGCCGTGTGTACACGGCCTTACTTGTTTTGCATAGCTAGTTACTATCATCGTATTACCATGTGCCGCATGTATAGCAGATAATTCTGTGTCTTATTCCATGTACCATGGATCTTATGTTCTAAATGCTACTGTTTTATTCTGTAGTTTCACCGCTTTCCTGTCATTCTACTATCAATAAAAGAGGAATTTAAAGCAGTACAGTTTCTCTTCCTGAAGACAGAATCGGTTTAGCTACATGTCAGGCCACGTACACACAATCAGACCGGTCCGATGAAACTGGTCTGCAGACCAGTTTCATCGGACCAGTTCGATGGTGTGTACGGCCTATCGGACCGTTGTCCGTCGGACCAAAGTTTTAAAACTTGCTTTAAAATCTGTCCGACGGACACTTGTCCGTCAGACAGATAAGATGGTTACTACGCGAAAGCATCGGACCAAAAACCCGGGCATGCTCAGAATCAAGTCAACGCATGCTTGGAATCATTTAACTTCTTTTTTTCAGCACGTCGTTGTGTTCTACGTCACCGTGTTCTGGTCTGATCAGATTTTTGGTCCGATGGTGTGTACACACATCAGACCATCAGACCACTTCAGCCTGGTCCGATGAAAACGGTCCGTCGGACTCAGATTACATACCGTGCTAACGTGTATGAGTACAGTATACTTGGCATCAACCAATACCTCCCCAGTAAATGGCCAAATATGGGGTAACATTACAAGGCATGCAACAGGGCCACGACCCTAAGCCTTATAGTGCTTCCTGCTGCCACCTGAACTGGCCATGCCTCTGCCTTCCATCTGAACTGGCCATGCCTCTGCCTGCCACCTGAACTGGCCATGCCTCTGCCTGCCACCTAAACTGCCTGCTTAGAGACCATGTTCGTGCCTACTGCCAGGACCAAAACTTTGGCATATCTCTGCCAGCTATCTGGACCAATGCTTTGCCTGGGCAGGGACAGTATTCCTGCCTTCTAAAATCACAGGTAATCCTCTTTTTTTAACCTTTGCTCAGCAAAATGTATTTTGGGGTGTAATTCTTTGTATGTACATGCTATGGCCCGGATTTACGTACCTGGGCACATCTTTATTCTGACGTATCGTATCTTGTTGCCACTGCAACATTGAGAGGCAAGCCTGGTATTCACAAAGAAAATACGCACAACGTTGCGGCGGTGTAGCGTATAGTTGTCGGCGTAAGCCGACGTATGTCAAATTAGGTGGAAGTGGGCGTGATTTATTATAATGAAGCGTGACCCCATGTAAATGAAGGGTGAACGAACAGCACATGCGCCATCCCGTGGACGCTTCCCAGTACGCATGTGCAGAATCATGTCGGGACAAATGCAAAAGATACATTGAATCACTGAACGTAACCTATGCACAGCCCTATTCACGTAGTACTATGTAAACGACGTACAATACGATGGCTGTTCCCTCGTCCATACCTTTGCATGACTTACCCCTGCTTTATGTGGGGTAAGTTTACGCCTTACGTACGACTTACGTAAACCACGTATATTAATGCACCGGGCGCAAGTACGTTCGTGAATCGGCGTATCTTACTAATTTGTATATTTAACATGGGTTCGCCGAATGCGTCCAGCGTAACTATGCGCCCACGATACGCCGGCGTAGGCAAGTTACGTCGGGCGGCTGAAGCCTTGTTTTACGACGTATCTAGCTTTGCAAATTGGCGTAACAATACGACGGCGCACATTTGTACTTGCCACGATGTATCTCTAGATACGCTGGCGTAAAACTTTCAAAATGTCAAATGACGGCGTGCGGGATACCCTATTGTTCTGACACAACATCGTGCACCCGTCGCGTCACTGAGAACACCGTGCGTGTGCCCAGTAACTGAGCGGGGACGTGGAGCTCTGTGTCTAAACACAGAGCTCCACGTCCCTGTCAGGGAGAGAGGAGACCGATCTGTGTCCCTTGTACATAGGGCACAATAGGTCACCTCCCCCAGTCACCCCCCTCCCCCTACAGTTAGAACACTGGCTAGGACATACATTTAACTTTCCTGCCCCCTAGTGGTTAACCCCTTCCCTGCCAGTTACATTTATACAGTAATCAATGCATATTTATAGCATTGTTCACTGTATAAATGTAAATGGTCCCAAAAATGTGTCAAAGTGTCTGATGTGTCTGCTATAATGTCCCAGTCCCGAAAAAAATCGCAGATCGCCGCCATTCCTAGTAAAAAAAAAATCATAATTATGTCCCCGATTTTGTAAGCAATATAACTTTTGCACAAACCAGTCACTATACGGTTATTGCAATTTTTTTTTTTTTACCAAAAATATGTAGAAGAATACGTATCGGCCTAAACTGAGATAAAAATTTTTTTTTTTTTTTTAAATGGGATATTTATTATAGCAAAAAGCAAAAAATATTGTGTATTTTTTCCAAATTGTCGCTCTTTTTTTGTTTATAGCACAAAAAATAAAAACCGCACGGGTGATCAAATACCACCAAAAGAAAGCTCTATTTGTTGGGAAAAAAAGGACGTCAATTTTGTTTGGGAGCCACATCGCGCGACCGCGCAATTGTCAGTTAAAGCGACGTAGTGCCGGGAGCTAAAATTTTGTCTGGGCAGGAAGGGGGTGTAGGTGCACAGTAGGCAAGTGGCTAAGAGTGTCATTCTTCTTATGTACATGCTATATGTTAGAAATATATAAAAAAATTACTTTTTAATTTTTTTTCCACATTTTCCAAAAACCTTTTTAAAAAAAATGATAGATCGTCAGTAAATGAAATGTGGAATTTATGCCTTTAGAATGCTTGACGGTGCTACTTGGATGTTGGGCCTCTGTATGTGGCCATGCTGTGGAAAAGTCTCACACATGTGGTATCACTGTACTTAGGAGGAGTAGTAGAATGTATTTTGGGGTATAATTTTTGCTATGTACATGCTATGTGTTAGAAATATCTTATAAATTTACAACTTTGTGTAAAAAAAGAAATAAAGCCCTTTACACACGGCCCAGAATCTCGTTATGAAAAAACATTGTTTTTCCAGACAAGATTCTTGGCAAGAATCTCTTGCCGGCCGAGTGTACAGACACTCCATTCAAAAGAACCGCCGTTCTTTTGAATGGCACAAACGTGGTGACATTATCGACTACGACGAGCATGCGCTTGTTACATTCGATGCCGTCGCCGCCATCTTGCATCACCCTACCTATGCCTTGTAAACTACTGCGCATGCGTCAAAGTCATTTCGAGCATGCACGGGTTTCCACAGCGACCAGGTAAGTATACAGACGCTTGGTTTTCTCGGCAGGAAAACACTGCCGAGAATCACGACGAGAAAATAGAGAGCAGGTTCTCTTATTTTCTCGTTGAGATTCTGGGCAGTTTTCTTGACGAGAAACCTCAAAGCCTTGTACACATGCTCAGTTTACTTGAAGAAAGCTCTGCCAGCAGTTTTCTTGCTGGTTCTTCTTAAAAAAATGTGCGTGTGTACGAGGCTTAAGTTTTCATTTTCCTGACAGACTCCATGGCAGCCTACGTGTGGGCTAATCCCGCCTCTCATACCTCATAGGACCCTACTTCCATAAAGCTTTGCTTCTAGCTATAGACTATGTTCCTTTTTTGTCCTCCTCCTAGGACCTAGGTAGTCTTACCTTTTATAAAAAAAGGATTCGGTCCATTCCTGGTGTTTTGCACATGAGGGAGAGTACGGTCCTGGAGTCCATCAAGTCCCAGCTATTAGCAGGGTGGACACGGGCAGTATAAATAAATGCTTTGAGGAGCATTCTAAGCCAGCCATTGGCAGACAAGCATTTTTTTGGCCAAACGTCCTGGCTATTAGCAGGAGGCCTCCCCCCTACGAACGATGCCCAGATTGTGCAGTTTGAGCATCCCAGTCCCAGGTTGGATCAGATGGATGCCTTGGTAATGTATTATCCTTTTCTTTATCCTTTTCCATATTGGCAGCTGTTTTTGTTTGTTTGCTTGTCCTGCGCCGTTTTTGCCCTAATCCTTCCGGGTTATGGCTGCTGGAACGCATCTTCGCGTTTCAGTCCTTTCTACCCTCAGGCCTCTGTGCACGTGCAAGCCTTTCCCCGGGGCGAGGCTTGGTTGCGCGCACGCAGTCGGGTCTGTTTACCGCGATTGCTCATTCGTGCGAGGTACTCACGGTCACGCCGGACACAGCGCAGGTGAGCGCCGTACGCGGCGGACGCAGTGACGTCCTCACAGGGCGGCAGACTCAAATAGCTGTCAGATGTAGCTATTTGGGGGATTTCTCCTGGTTTGTTTTCTGCTCCCCAGGCGCAGTACTTGTCTATCGAGGTGGGGTGCCTTGCTGCACTCAGTTACCATTATGCTGATTGTTTTTTTTCTATGCCTTGCCCTTAGTTGTTTTTGATGGATTACTTTCAGTGTGTATATCCCTGCTACTGTGGATGTGTCACCGCCCCCCCCCCCCCAGTGGCCAACCCTTACGCCGCAGGTAGGATGGAATTTTTCTTTCCTCTGCCTGTCTGTTTGGGTTTTATTATAGGTACATGTTTTTCATGTTTTCTTCACCATCAGGTCTGATCGCCAGCCCTCAGTTTATGAAGATATTGATGTTTCTAGATCGCAACATCGTCATTCCAGGTCAACCTCTAGACGTCCCAGAACATCCTCCAGTCATCATGGAGAAAAATCTAAGTCCAGGTCTGACCTTCATTCTCACTGCCATTCCAGTCATTCTGGGAGAAAAGTTTGCTGGGGATGCAGGGCTCAGGTCCCGGAAGACAAATCCCTCTGTGATCCATGTTACGCTCGAGCTGCAAGAGAAAGGGTGGATGGAGACCAACAAGTGGAGGCTCTGGTCAGAAAAGTGGTCCAGGAATCCCGGAACAAGTCTGATCCCAACTGTAATGTTGTCTCCCCAGTCGATCCAGCTCCAGTTCTTGTGCAGGATGACCCTGAGATGCCGGGTTCATCTCAGCGTAACCGCTCCCCAAGTTTGTCCTCCACTAGTGAAGTGGAAAGTATTGTCAATTCCACAGGATTTGATTTTTCCCTAGTCCCAAACTTGGTCAAAGCAGTCAAAGCCACTTTAAAATGGGAAGATCCGGTTGAGGCACCTTCCAAACAGAGGAAGTACTTCAAACACCTCAAAAAGGAGCGTCCCAATTTTCCCCTCTTGGGTGAACTTGATCACTGATGAATAGACAACCACAGAGAGGAAAAACTTGTTGCTCTCTAAAGTAGCAAAAATGTATCCATTGGTGAAATATTTAGCTCCTTCGGTTGACGCCACCTTAATGAGGCTAGTAAAACATGTCACTCTGCCTCTGGAAGATACCGTTTCCTTTATAGATGGTTTGGATAGGAAGATTGATACAGACTTCAAACGCATATATATTACAGCAGGTATCCTGGACAGATTAAGTGGATTCTACCTTGTCAAATATGTCTGAACATGTGGTCAGAGACTTACCAGTCCATGAACTAAGAATGTCGTCAGCCTTTCTAGATGAGGCTTCCCTTGATGTTATCCGCTTAGTGACACGGGTCATGCTCTCTTCTGTCACAGCTAAACGCGCCCTATGGCTTCGCCCTTGGGTAGCGTACCCAGCCTCTAAGCAGGCATGGTGCAGGATTCCCTTTCAGGGGTCTTCCCTGTTTGGGAATAAACTCAACAGCACCATCACCCATGCCACAGGGGGTAAGTCGGGGTTCCTTCCCCAGGATCGTCATCCCTTTGGTCAAAGAAGGTTTTTTCCCAGACAAAATCAGGATCATTCAAGAGAGGCTCGCCGGTACAAACCTGGTCGTGAAATTAGGCAGAACTGGAGGAGAAACCAGCTTTCTGGTCAGAAGTCCACAAAAGGGGCTGCTTCTGGTGGTCGCGAGGCCCCTAAATCTTTTTGATATAGGGTCGGCTCAGACGGAACAAGTTGGAGCTCAACTTCTTCAATTCCGGCACGTCTGGGCAGCCTCGATAAAAGATTTCTGGACCGTCAAAACAGTATCCTCAGGTCACTCTTGGACATTTGTCAACCCACCTATACTTCAGTTTGTACCCACAACTCTACCCTGCTCAGAAGAGAAAAAACAGGTTCTTCTAACATACACAAACACTCTCTTGTCCCAGGGCGCTGCCATACAGGTGCCAACAGTTGAAAGATTTCAACGGATGTACTCGCCCCTTTGATCATGGTTCTAAAAAAGACCGGCTCCTGGAGACCAGTGAAAGACCTGACACATCTTAATACCTTTATCAAAAGTAAAAGTTCAAAATGGAGTCTTTACACACAATGCGCCAGACGGTTCTACCGGGCGATTGGCTTGTGTCAATCGACCTGAAAGATGCCTACTTTCATGTTCCGATAGCGGTAGAGTTTCAAAAATACCTTCGGTTTGCACTAGGCAATATTCACCTCCAGTCTACCTGTCTCCCGTTCAGGCTTACATGATCGCCTCGGGTATTTTGGATGCTCTTACTGGCCCTCGTAGCCTTAATCAGAATGAAAGGTATTTGTCTACATCACTATCTGGACGATCTGCTAGTACTTTCACAAAGCAGGGAGCAACTGTTGGTACATCGGGCCCAGGTCATCCTCACTCTGACCGAGTTCGGCTGGCTTCTAAACAGAGAGAAGAGTCACCTAGAACCCGCACAGTCTCTAGTCTTCCTCGGTGCCCAGTTAAATACAGTTCAGAGCACCATCTCCTTGCCCTCGGAAAAAATTCCAGTAGTTCGGGACAGAGTTCGTCTGGCATTGGAGTCTCCTTTCCTAAAAGCTTCACTTTGTCTCAAGATAATAGGCACCATGGTGTTCCAGATTCCCATGGTGAGATGGGCACAGTGGAGGATGCGTCCCCTCCAGAAAGGGTTTCTCCAACAATGGGATCCGAGATCTCGGGATCATTTGATACGCATAACATCGTTTATGTGAGAAAGTCTTCTCTGGTGGCTACTGCGGAAGAACCTCCTCAACTGTTCCTCTATAGCCCCCGTCTCCTGGATCACGATTACATCCGATGCCAGAAACAGTGGCTGGGGTGCTCTTTGCCTGAAGAAAGTAGCTCAAGGGAAGTGGGACTTTCCGTCCCGGAAGGTAGTATCCAATGTCCTGGAACTCTGTGCAGCCTTCTGTGCCCTTCAAGCCTTTGTTCACCTAATAAAGGGGTCGCCAGTTCTTCTAAGAATGGGCAATAGGACAGCTGTGTCGTACATAAAGGGACAATAAGGCACTCGCAGTCTATCCCTACTGAGGGAGGTAGACCCGATCATGTCATGGGCACAGACACATTTGACAGACCTGTCAGCTGAATATTTCCCCGGAGCTCAGAATCAACAGGCAGATTTCCTCTCGAGAACGTCACTCGACAACAATGAGGGGTCTCTCCACAGCAAAGTTTTCAGTTGGATCCTGTCCCTGGGATTCGTACCGGAAGTGGATCTGTTTGCATCTCCGTGCAACTTCAAGCTTGAGAAGTTTTACACGATATGTCGCTGTCCCCAGGCTTTCGGGGGGATGCCCTAACAGATCAGTGGAGGTTCCACAGGGCCTATGCCTTTCCCCCAGTCCCGGTCATTCTCCAGTTCCTGTCGAGACTCAGGTGGCAGGAAGTCGAGATAGTGGCGATAATTCCTTACTGGTCGAACAGACCATGGTTTCGGTTGCTGTTCCAACTGAGTTTCCGGGATCCCGTTCTGCTGCCAACCAGACCAGACCTCCTGTTGCAAGGAGTGACCCCTCACCTGTGTCTGACCCATCTACTATCAAAGAATATGGTCAAAATTCTCAGACTACACCTCTTCCATGGACGGTTCTCCGAATGATCCCAGAATTCAAGATGTTTTAGGTTTTCTTCAGACAGGGCTTGATCTACCCTTATCAGTTAGCTCCTTGAGAGTTCAAGTTTCGGCTATCTCCTGGGCTAGACACACCCTCGTCAGGCAATTCTTTAAAGGAGCTATGAGGCTGAGACCTCAAAAGAAACCAAGGTTCTCCAAGTAGGATCCCCCCCTGGTATTGGACTTTTTCTCAGAAGGTCGACACTCGGTTCATCTATCTATAAAAGATCTCTCCCTCAAAGTTGTCTTTCTTGTTGCCATAACATCAGCTAATAGGGTTTCCAAGATTGGTTCTCTAGGTTCCAAAGAACCACTCCTTACCTTCTTCCCGGATCGTGTCGTATTGATTCCGATGCTAGGATCTAATCCAAAGGTAACATCAATTTTTCACGAGAACCAAGGAATTGTCCTCCCCACCTTTCGGTCCTCTGAGGACTCTAATATTCATCCTCTGGATGTTGGAGAAGTGTTAAAACAATATCTAGACGCTACAGCGTCCTTCCGTCAATCCGATCCTCTGTTTGTTTCCTTTCATGGGAAAAACAAAGGAATGCGTGCTTCCTTCAGAACCATTGCAGCGTGGATCATCCAAGCTATCCAAGGGACTTATAAGGCGAAAGGGTTGGCTCCTCCTGAAGCGGTAACCGCTCATTCTACTTCGAGCGTCTCCACATCATGGGCGGCTGCCCGACATGTTTCCCCTGAAGTAATCTGTAAAGCGGTGGTCGTCTTTGAACACATTTATGACACACTATTGCGTAGAACCGGCTTCTTTATCATCGGTTAATTTCTGTTTACATGTTTTATCTGTTGACAATGTCAATTAAATATTTTCTTTAACCAGCAATTGCCCACCCGGGTGTGTATGGCTAGTCATTTCCCACACGTAGGCTGCCATGGAGTCTGCCAGGAAAAGGGAAAATGTATATGAAATACTTAGCATAATTTACCTTTCCTGATGGACTATATGGCAGCAGGAGTTCGCTCCCTTTGCTGGAGTAGGCTATATTACGGAACACAGTCTATGGCTAGAAGCAAAGCTTTATGGGAGTAGGGTCCTATGAGGTATGAGAGGTGGGATTAACCCACACGTAGGCTGCCATGGAGTCCATCAGGAAAGGAAAATTACGGTAAGTATTTCATATACATTTTCCCTTTTCTTTCCACATCTTCCAAAAACTTGTGGAAAAAAATGGCATGTTTAAAAGACCCATTATGCCTCATATATATAGGTTGGGGTGTTTGTTTTCCAAAATGGGGTCGTTTTGTGGGAATTTCCATTGTCAGGAGGAGTAGCAGAATATAGCAGAATATATTTTGGGATGTAATTGCAAGTTTGTCCAAGCCAGGTGTGAAAAAAAAAAAAAACTTATTAATGTTACAATTTTTTGGGGAAAAAAAACGTAATTTTCCAAACTAGTTTGGGCTAAATAATTACTAAATACTTTGGACTGACATCTTTACAAAAAGGGGCCATTTGGGGGGTATTTGTACTGTCCTGACATTTTAGGGGCTCAAGAAATTAAATTTTCAATGATATGTAGCCTAGCTTGTAGACTTTATAACTTTCAAACAGACCTTTTATCATACAGTTATCGGGATTTTTTTTACCAAACACATATAGCAGAATATATTATTGGGTTAATTTATGACGGAATTTGATTTAGTTGGATTTCTTTGAAAAAAAAACGTAGAAAATATTGTTTTTTTCAAAATGTTTGCTTTTTTTTCATTGTGTCCATTGTGTTTTTGCTTTTTTTTATTGCGTCCAATGACAAAGCTCCTTTTGATAGTAAACGAAATCTAGTGTGAGGTTCAGAGAATATGTAAGCCCCGGGTCCTCAGTCTGGCCTTCGGCTAAAGAGCAGCTGAATGTGTAAATATTATTGACCATATTCTCATAGAATTGCGTATTTTCCGCGTAGCGTAGCGTATCCCATTTACGCTACGCCTGCGCAGTTTTTACGGGCAAGTGCTGTATTCTCAAAGCACTTGCTCCATAATTTGCATGGCTGTAGCATGAATGGGACGGCGTAAGGGCGCGTAATTAAAATAGGGAAGGAGGGGGCGTGCTGTATTTAAATTAAGCGTGCCTCTGCGCCGAACGAACTGCGCATGCACCAGCCTTAAACGTAGGCCACTGCGCATGCTCTATAGTAAGCCGCAAATGTGATTACGACGGCAACGTAATTAACGTACAGGCCTATTCACGACGAGTTACACAAATGACGTAAACAACGGAAAAACACAACGCTGTCCCAACGTCCATACTTAACATGGCTTACGCCGGACCTACGCAAGGTTACCCCTCATATAGCAGGGATAACCTTACGCGTACGCAAACTACGTAAATGTCGACGGTGCGCAAATTCGTTTGGGAATTGGCGTATCATGCTCATTTGCATATTCAACGCTGAAATCAACGGGAACGGCACCTAGCAGCCGGGGTATTATTGCATTTAAGATCCGACGGTGTAAGTGACTTATGCCAGTCGGATCTACGCCGTATCTATGCGTAACTGAATCTAGGAATCAGTCGCATAGATACCCGGGCTCAGAAACAGAGATACGATGATGTATCTGGAGATACACCGTCGTATCTCTTCTGAGAATCTGGCCCTATATGTTTAAGAATTATGTGAGGAACCGTGGCAGATGTTGATGTTGTTTTCAAATCACTGTAATTATCCAACAAGAAACATTGTGGTTACGTTGTATACAGCATTTATTCCAAATAGCATTATTTGGGGTTATTTGGCAAACACAGACCTGATACAGGATGGGGAAGACCTTGATTTTCTTTTTTTTTTTTACATTTTTATAATTTGAAGAATGGCTTAGGCTGCATTCACACCTGAGCATTTTGTCGCCTGAAGCATGAAGCTATAAAACGCCAGAGGGGAAAAAATACATTATTCTCTATGGAGATGGTTCACATCTCCACTCCAAAACGCCTGACGCCGAACGCCTGAAGCTCAAACAAGTTCCGGACCCTTTTTTGTCGCCCGCGAATTGGGCACATTTGGGCGTTTTAGAACGTTTGTATTCCCTTAGAGCAGGGGTGGCCAACCAGTGGCCCGGGGGCCACATGTGGCCCGCAGAGCCCTCTGATGTGGCCTACGACCTCCTGCTCTGGAATGGCAGGTTGGCAAGCCCAGAACACAGGTTACTGACCTGCCATACCGCAGCATCAGTGTTGTGAATGAAGCTGGAGGTAGAGGAAGAAAGCGGCTGCGGAGCAGAAACCCATAAGCCGATGCGTCCTCTACAGCGCCAGCTTTTGCCACAGGCAAAGTCTGGCAAAGTTCAGCTAACCCGCAGGATAGACACAGGTGCACTACTCTGCAGCCACGGTGTGGGTAAACCGCCCGCTTTGCTCATTGTGGCCCGCGACTGGTTACCAAGTTGCTTAATTGGCCCTCACTCTTCAAAAGGTTGGGCACCCCTGCCTTAGAGAGTAATGGAAGAGCTTGATTCAAGCGTCTAGCGTGACAATGAGCGTTTCTACGGTTTCTACGTTTTGCCGCTTTAGTCAATAGAAAATTTCACCCAGGCAGAAGATAAAAAAAAATCTACAACCATAGCAACAAGTGATGAAAGAGATGATAATTTTTCCTATTGGCTAAAATAAAAAACTTTGAAGTTCAAAAACGTCGGACAACGATGTATGCAAACGCGCAAATACACGAGAATACGCGCGACAAACGCCGGAAAAAACGCTAAAAAAAAGACCAAAAACGATACGCTCAGGTGTGAATGCAGCCTTAGGGCCCCTTCACACGTGCGGACGAACGGTCCGCTTTTTCTAAGTCCGTAAACGGACTTAGAATGGGGCCCTATGGGAGCGGATCCGTTAGCGGATGATGCATCTGCTAACGTCCGCCTAAGATCCGCGTCCGTCTGGATCCGTTTTGCGGACAGAAGAAAACCCTATTTTTCTTCCGTCCGGTGGATCGGATCGAATGCAAACGGACAGACGGTCCGTTTTCATCCGATTACCCATAGGGGATAGCGGAGGAGAGACAGGGCGGTCCCTGCACAGTGTGCGGGGACCGCCCTGTCCGCCGACAGCTGAGCGGGACCCCCCGCTGAGCCGACGGACACGCACGGTGCGGACCGAAAAACGGTCCGCACCGTGTGAAAGAGGCCTTAGAGTCGCTTATTTTTATTTTTTCCATAATGTTAATTTATAAAACTTTCAAGATGGGCTTAATTTCCATTTTTACTGAATTGTATTTTGCCAATTTTCTGGTCTTTTCTGTTTTAACACCTTTTCTCCTAGCATTGCAATTTCCCATGTCAAATTTTCATAAACTAGAGAAATACAAGACCTTTCCCACTGAAATTAAGGAAAACAGGCGAAAAAAAAGGGAACAAATACACTAATCTTGGTAAATAGTCTGGCATCCATTTCACTTAAGCAATATGCAATATTCAGTATTACAGGAGTGCCCTCTTGTGTCTGAAAGAGTAATTTACAGTATTGTAATATATACTATATTACCAAAAGTATTGGTACGCCTGTCTTTACACGCACATGAACTTTAACCAGTTAAAGACAAGTTTAACCAAGTACCAAAAGGATTTGCCCCCTTAATGACCAGGCCATTTTTTGTGATACAGCACTGTGTTGCTTTAACTGACAACTGTGCGGTCATGCGATGTTGTACCCAAACAAAATGTATGTATTTTTTTCCACAAATAAAGCTTTCTTTTGGTGGGATTTGATCACGTCTGCGGTTTTTATTTTTTGCACTATAAACAAAAAAAGAGCAGATTTTGAAAAAAATACGATATTTTTTACTTTTTGCTATAATAAATTAAAAATATATATATATATATATTTCTTCATCAGTATAGGTCAATATGTATTCTTCTATATATTTTTGGTGATTTTTTTTTTTTGCAATAAGTGTACAGTATATTGGTTTGGGCAAACGTTTTAGCGTCTACAAAATAGGGGATAGATTTATGGCATTTTTTATGATTTATTTATTTTTTACTAGTAATGGCATTGCTAGATCTGCGATTTTTCGTGGGACTGCAACATTGCAGCGGTCAGATCAGACACTTTTGACACTTTTTAGGCACCAGTGACATTTATACAGCGATCAGAGCTAAAAGTAGCTACTGATTACTGTATAAATGTCACTGGCAGGGAAGGGGTTAACACTAGAGGGCGATCAAGGGGTTAAGTGTTCCCTAGGGAGGTGTTTCTAACCGTGGGGGAAGTGTACTGAATGGAGGAGGAGAGAGATCACTGTTCCTGATCACTAGGAACAGCAGAAAGGAGATCTGTTTGTTTACATACACAGATCCCTGTTGTGCTTCTCTATGGAGCAATCGCGGGTGGCTCCGGCGTCACGCCCCTATCGCTCTTAATGCAGCCGATGTACACCTACGGCGATTTTCGCAGCCGTGCCAACCGGCTGCAGTGTAATGACGATGGCTGGTTGGCAAGCGGTTAATGGCATCCCAGTCTTAGTCTGTAGGGTTTAACCACTTAAGGACCCCCGCACGCACATATACGGCCACAGAATGGCACGTACAGGCACAAGGGCGTAAATTTACGTCCCCGCCTAAGTGCGGTTCGGGGGTCCCATCGGGACCCCCTCCGCGGCGTGCGGGGGTCCCCCTGGCTCCGGGAGCGATCCGGGACGAGCGGGCGGATGTCGGCGTTTACCCGCCCCCCCGCGATCGCTCCCAGCCAATGGGAGCGCTCCCCCTTCGTGTAACTTCCTCCTCCTGTGTTTACACAGGAAGGAGGAAATGATGTCACCTCTCATCGCAGCAGTGTTTCCCACCGCTGCTGATGAGAGAAGACATCACAAGTAAGTGTGCACCAACACAACACTGACACACACTCACATAGGCACATTAACCCCTTGTGATCGCCCCCCCCCCCACCCCCCTGTCACTGCATTTAGTGTCAGTGTGACAGGCAGTGTAAAATCAGTTAGTGTTAGGTTCAGGATAGCCCCCCCACCCCCCCTAATAAAGTTTTAACCCCCTTATCACCGCCCTAGTTAACCCTTTCACTCCCTATTGCCAGCGTCACTAAGCGATCATTTTTCTGATCGCTGTATTAGTGTCGCTGTTCCCGCTAGGTAGCTAATAAATTTTGGCCTAAATGTTTGACTAAAATTTAGTTTATTTGATTTTTTTTAACAAAAAGTAAAAAATTGTGTTTTAACAAAAATGACGCTCTATTTTTGTATATAGCGCAAAAAATAGAAAATCGCAGAGGTGATCAAATACCACCAAAAGAAAGCTCTATTTGTGGGAAGAAAAGGACGCAAATTTTGTTTGGGAGCCACGTCGCACGACCGCGCAATTGTCTGTTAAAGCGACGCAGTGCCGAATCGCAAAAACACCTTGGGTCATTTACCAGCGTATTGGTCCGGGTCTTAAGTGGTTAATATTGAGTTGGTCCACCTTTTGTAGCTTTAAACGAGGAAATAGAGAGCATGCTCTCTTTTTGGCTCGATGAGCTTCCCGACGGGATGCTCGGCGAAAAGTGTACACACGACCGGTTTTCTCGGCAGAATACGTCTCCCATCGAGGTTCTCGCTGGATTCTGCCGAGAAACTCGGTCGCGTGTACAGGGCCTAACAACTTCAACTCTTCTGGGAAGGCTGACCACAAGGTTTAAGAGTGTGTTTTGAAATTAATAACACTCCACGCTGGCACCATCAACTGTGAAAGGGAGCTCCACATCCTTATCGCTCTGACAGTAAACAATCCCTTACAAAGTTTAAAGTTAAACCGCATCCAACTTCATTGAGTGGCAACGTGTCCTCTTAACCACTTAAATACAGGGCGCTTATACACCTTCCTGCCCAGACCAATTTTCAGCTTTCAGCGCTGTTGCACTTTGAATGACAATTGCGCGGTCATGCAACACTGTACCCAAACTCAATTTTTATCATTTTGATCCCACAAATAGAGCTTTCATTTGGTGGTATTTGATCACCTGTGGGATTTGAATTTTCAGCTTAAAAAAAAAACGAAAATGTTGAAAAAAAAACATATTTTTTTTGTTTCAGTTACAAAACATTGTAAATAAGTAAGTTTTCTCCTTCACTGATGGGCACTGATGGGGCTCTACTGACAGGCACTGATAAGCCGCACCGAATGTTACAGATGAGGTGGCACTGATGAGGTGGCAATTATGGGCACTGATGATGGGCACTAATATGTGGCACTGATGGGCACTGATAGGTGGCACTTATGTGCAGCACTGATGGGCACTGATAGGCGGCATGGATGGGCACAGATAGATGGCATGGATAGGTACAGATAGGCAGCATGGATGGGCGCGTATAGGCGGCATGGATAGGTGGCATGGATGGGCACTGATAGGTGGCACGGATGGGCATGGATTGGCACTGATAGGTGGCACGGATGTACTGTAATGTGTTGTACTAATGGATGCCAATCAGTGCCAAACAATAATACCTGCCAATCAGTGATGCCCATTGTGGGCACTGATTGGCATCCATTGTGGGCACTGATTGGCATCCATTAGGGGCACTGATTGGCATCCCTGGTGGTCTAGGGTGGCATCCCTGGTGGTGGGCATCCCCGGTGGTCTGGTGGCATCCCTGGTGGTCCAGTGTGGGCATCCTCGGGGGGGGCTGCACTGATAATCGATCAGCACAAACCCCCCTGTCATATGAGCAGCCAATCAGCTCTCCTCTACTCGCGTCTGATAGACGCGAGTGAGGAAAAGCCGATCACGGCTCTTCTTGCTTACATCGTGATCAGCCGTGATTGGACACAGCTGATCACGTGATAAAGAATCTCCGTCAAAGACTCTTTACCTAGATCTGTGTTGCGGGGTGTCAGTCACCCCGCAACAACGATTGCCGCAATGCGCACCCCCGGGGGCGTGCAGCAGCTCAATATCCTGAAGACGTCAAATGACGTCCGGTCAGGATATTGAATATTGAAACCACTTTGCCGCCATCATTTTTCTATATGGCGGGCGGCAAAGTGGTTAAGCAACCCAAGACCAAATAGTTTTCATCTTATGCTAGAATCACCCTTGAGATATTTGTAACTAATAAAACAAAAAAATTCCTGCGCTCGCTCTCAAAAATAAAAATAAATTAGTGAAATGGTGCAGCTAAATCATTATAGTGTGTTTCACTTTAACTACTTATAGACCTTACATCACAGATATACTGTGGCAGGGTGGCTCTATTGTGTGAAACTACATACCTGTACCTAATTTTGTGAAATAGACAGGGGGGCACGTGCGTGCTGATTGGCCAGAAGTGGACGTGATGTCTGCCGGGACCAGACGATCATTCCCCAGAGAGGCAGAACGGCGATCTGCCTATGTAAACAAGGCAGATCGCCATTCTAACAGGAGAGAACACAGTGATCTTGTATTCCTGCTAAGCAGGAACATGGATCTCTGTGTTCACCCAGTCAGTCCAATCCCTCACACAGTTAAAAAGCACCTTCTAGGGACACACTTAAAAAGGGTTGTAAAGGTATTTTTTTTCCCTAAATAGCTTCCTTTACCTTAGTGCAGTCCTCTTTCACTTACCTCATCCTTCGATTTTGCGTGTGAGTGTCAGGACGCACATTAACACACAGCTCCTTTCTCTATCTGCAAAGTAGGAAAAAAAAATTACCTTTACAACCACTTTAACCCTTTGATCGCCCCTGGTGTCAACCCTTTCCCTTCCATTAGTATAGTAACAGTGCATATTTTTAGCACTGATCACTGTAATAATGTCACTGGCTCCCAAAAAATTGTCAGTTAGGTGTCTGATTTGTCCACCGCAATGTCGCAGTCCAGCTAAAAATCGTTGATTACCACCATTACTAGTAAAAAATTAAAATTAATGCCATATAGACACGATAACTTTTGCGCAAGCCAATTAATATTCGATATTGAGATTTTTTAAATAAAAATAAAAAAGTAGCAGAATACATATTGGCCTAAATTTATGAAGAAATTAGATTTTTTTTTTTTTTTTTTTTAATTTTTTATTTATCATCCTCAAAAAGGCCAGTCCTCACGGACCGCAAACATACAGTTAATAACAATAAAGACAGTAAATTTTGCAAACCGGTACAAATATACATGTGGATCCATAATCAAATACACATTATTGCAGAACAATGAAAAGTATAGCTGAGCTCCGGTAATGATATAATCCTCAGGATTAAGCGCAAACAGCTTGTACTCCGATGGCGGAGCCCGGTCAGACTAGCCTCCAGATCCATTTTCCGTTTCCAGTAAGTAAAAGAGAGTATTAGTGAGAGAGTAGAATAGAGGGGAGTGAAAAGGGGGACAGTGAAAGATGGGTAGGGGGAGGGGGGGGGGATAGGCTGCGCGAGCAGGTTCAGTGTAAAGCGCCCCTAGGGGCGTAGGGTGTGTCTAGTCCGTTCCCGGACACTCAGGTTGTCTAAAGAGCAGATGCTACACCTACGGTTGGTCCGATGTCGGTCAGTCGGTCTCTCTGAGAGTCTGACCTTCGTCTGAGTACTTGAAAAGGTTGTATAGCTGCCATGTCTCAGAGTATACCTCCTGGCGCTGTTGGCTAGAGAGGATTAAGTCTTCCATTCGACTGATCTCGTCTACTTTATTCAGCCAGAGGGCGATAGTTGGCGGGTGAGGGGACTTCCACCGGAGAGGCACGCAGGCTCTGGCTGCGTCCAAAAGATGGCGCACCACTGATTTCTTGTAGGCTCCTGGTGGAATGTTGGTTGCATGCAGGAGGAAGTAGGCCGGGTCATCCGGCACTGTGTGTCCTGTAAATTTTTGAGTAATCCGGCGTACCTCTCCCCAGAAGCCCCTGATCCGCGGGCAGGACCAAAATACATGTAATAGGGTGCCCTTATCCTGCTGGCATCTCCAGCAGATGTCGGGGGTGTTGGGAAATAGGCTATGTAGAAGGGCTGGGGTCCTGTACCAACGGGTCAGGATCTTGTAGTTCGTCTCCTGAGTTTTTGCACACAGAGATGATCTGTGAGCAAACCGAACTATGGTCTGTTTTTGAGTGGGCGAAAATCGCGTGTTCAGATCCCTTTCCCACTTCGTCAGGGCCGGGATCTGGTAGTCCCCAGGGGGAGCGATCAGCATGGCATATAGCCGGGAGAGAGCATGAGGGAGCACATCCGTCTCCTCGCACAGTTCCTCCAACTCTGTCATCGGTACCTGTCCAACCGGGGGGGCCGGGATGCTATTCAAAAAATGGCTCAGCTGGTTCGCTCTCAGGAAGTCAAGGCGATAGGCGCCGTCCGGATCTGTCAATTCCGCTGCGGTTTTCCACCTTCCCCCCGCGCTAAAGTGGGAGGCCTGGAGGAGACCAGCTCTCCCAAGGTCAAGAAACCTCCGGTCCTGTAGGCCGGGTCCGAAGAGCGGGTGTCCAATAATAGGTCTAAGGGGGGAGTCTCTGGAGATCAGGGAGAGCCGTGCAAAAAGATCTGCACATATCTTAATTGTGTTCCCCACAACTGGGTGGCGCATGGTCTCCGGCGGGAGCGAAGCCGAGCACCATGGAGCACGGTGTAAAGGGGTTCTGACCTGGCTCTGCTCAATTTGCGTCCATAATTTATTATGTCCGTGGCGGCACCAATCGATCAGCCTCACAAGGTGAGCTGAATGGTAGTAAGTCTTAATGTCCGGTAGGGCCAGTCCACCGTGTAGTTTAGGGAGGGAGAGGACTGTTCTGCGTAGTCTCGACCTTTTCCCTGCCCATAGGAAGTGGATGAACATGGAGTGTACCTGCTTAAAGTAATCCCCTGGGATACGGATCGGTAAGGCCTGAAGGAGGTACAAAAATTTTGGCAAGATCGTCATCTTTAAGATGTTGCACCTACCCACCCAGGAGTGCAGCCCCCCAGTCCACTGAGTCAGTAGTTTCCGAACCTCTGTCAGGAGGGGGGGGAAGTTCAGTTGATAGAGGTGTGAGAGCGAGGGGGGGATGTACGTCCCTAGATACTTTAGTGCCACTTCCGTCCACTTCAGGTTAAACCCAGACTTGAGTTGGGCAAGCTGTCTCTGTGGGATCCCTACGCCCATAGCCTCTGACTTCGCCAAATTGATTTTTAAATTGGAAAGCCTACCATATGTAGCAAATTCCTGGAAAAGGGCCGGGAGGGAGGTTTCGGGGTCAGTAAGGGTAAAAAGCAGATCATCTGCATATGCAGAGACTTTGTATTGCGCTTTTGCAGTAATTACGCCTTTGATGGCAGGGTTTAGGCGGATATGGCACAGGAAAGGCTCCAGTGACAGTGCGAATAGGAGAGGTGACAGGGGGCAACCCTGTCTCGTCCCGTTAGTTATTGGGAATGAATCTGATAGTACCCCATTGGCTTTCACCCGTGCCGTTGGTCCATTGTACACCGCTGCCACCCAGTTTTTCATTTTATCTCCCAAACCTATGTGTTCCAGGGTAGACCTCATAAACTGCCAGTCCACCCTGTCAAACGCCTTTTCGGCATCTGTCCCTACAAATAAACTGGGTGTTTTACTGGTTGAAACTATGTGCAGGAGGTTAAGTGTCTTGACAGTGTTGTCTCGGGCCTCCCTCATGGGGACGAAGCCTACCTGGTCTAAGTGTATCAGACTCGGGAGATGTTCCTGAAGTCTGGACGCCAGGATCTTGGTGAATAATTTCAGGTCCGTGTTGAGGAGGGATATGGGGCGATAACTCCCGCAGCTAGCCGGGTCCTTACCCTCTTTCAAAATTACTGATATTTGGGCTTGCAGCGTGGTAGCATGAAAGGATTCCCCCAAACCTATCTCGTTAAACAACCTCACCATGTGTTGACCCAGTAACGGTAGTAAAACCTTGTAATACCCTATGGTAAGGCCATCTGGGCCTGGGGCTTTCCCCGATTTGGCGCTCTTCAGTGCCAGTTGAATCTCTGGAAGTGTAATGGGGTCCTCTAAGCTGTCTCTGATCTCAGTGGGCAGTGATGGCATCTGGGATGTGGAGATATAGTCTTGTAATGATTCCTTTGGGTTAGGGGGTTTGGCTAGGTTGTAAAGGGAGCTATAGAACTGTCTGAATACACGGGAGATCTGCTGTGGAGTGGAGTGTTTCTGCCCTCCCGGGGATAGGACATGTGGGATATATGAGGCCAGTCGACGTGAGCGAAGTGTGTTAGCCAGCAACCTGCCGCATTTGTTGCCCGATTCGTAGGTGAAGCGACGGCAGGTCTGAAGCGCCGCTTTGGCCTTAAAATGGAGGAGGTCCGTGATCTTGGAGCGGAGTACATCCAGTTCCGCTCCAATCTGCCTGCTCGGAGTCATTTTATGTGTGGTCTCTAGTGCTTGCAGCCTAGTTAGGAGCAAGTCTAGTTGTGCCGAGCGTTCCTTCTTCAGCCTCGAGCCGTGTTTGATGAGTACCCCTCGAATCACCGCCTTATGGGCCTCCCACACCACGCCCACGTCACTGTCTGGGGAGCCATTAGTGGCAAAGTAATGTCCCAATTCTGTGGTGACGTCAGTCATAACCTCCTTATTTTGTAATAGGCCTTCATTAAGCCGCCACAGCGGTCTCTGACCCCCGTTTAGATCGGAGATGGAGTACTTCAGGGTGATTGGGGCGTGATCAGACCACGTAATTGAGCCAATGTCAATGTTCTGAATCGCATCTAACTGACCATGTGGTAAAAGGAAATAATCAATCCTTGAGTATGTTTGATGGGGCTTGGAGAAAAAGGTATAGTCCCTTTCTCCCGGGTGCGTAAGGCGCCAGGCGTCTATCAGTTGCAGTGATCGTAGGGCAGCGTCGATACGCCTCCGCATATCACGGGTCAGGGATGCCTTCCCAGTGGACGTGTCTTCTGTCGGGATTAGGGATACGTTCAGGTCACCCCCCAATATTAGGTGTCCTTCCGCAAACTGTTGGAGCTGTGTCAGGGTTTTCCGCAGGAAAACGTCCTGTTGAGCATTGGGGGCGTAGAGGTTGGCGAATGTCACCGTCTTATCGCCTATCCTGCCCTTCAGGAAGAGGAAGCGTCCCCCTTCATCTGTCTGGACCCCTAATGGTGTCCACGGCACCCTCGCAGAGATCAGGACAGAGACTCCCCTACTCTTAGCCTCTGTGTACTGAGAATGGTGTGTTATGGGGTAGAATCTATTTGTCAGGAGCGGTAAGGTTGATTTCTTAAAGTGCGTCTCCTGAAGGAGCACAACGTCCGCTCCCAGGCGCCGCATGTCTTGCGTCAGCATGCGCCTCTTTTCGGGAGTGTTCAGGCCCTTAACATTAAATGACGTCACCGTTATCACATCCATGCTCGCGCAGCGTGGGGGGGGGGGGGTAGGCGGGTATGTCCTCACGGAGGATACCGGGTCTACTCCCGTAGTACGGGGTGGTGGAATGGGGGAGGTATCGGGGGGGAAGAAGAGGTAGGAAGGCGAGGGAGAGGGAAAAAAAAAAAAGGAAAGGGGGGGGGGGAGAACAGACAAAGGTGAAAAGAGGAGAAAGGAGCTCAAAGGGCAGACCCCAGGTGGGGACTCCAAGGAGCTTCTACTAAAACAGCTGAAATCAGCTATAAGCACTCTCCGGGGTATCCCCAGGTATCGAGCGCAGTCCTAATTGGGGGAGATGTACTAGACAGGTTCAGGAAACAAGCTCCCGACCCTCTCCCCCGCCAACACCTGTATATAATGACAAAACACAACTTGAACCGACTTAAAACATTATAAACAACAACAACAGTAGAACTAGTAGTAAAAAAGTGCAATATAAATGGATACATCACAGTAAGGCATATTCAGTGCAGAGACAGCAATTTAGAGACCCGGGGGTGTGACCAGACTCTGGTTATGAGCAACATCCCCCTAAGTCTAAGGGCCTATCGATCGAGCATACCCAGTCCCCCACCCCCACTAAGGTGATTAATAACCAACCACTTAAATGACCCCAGGTGTACCCCATACAAGTGCAAGGCCGATCAGGGCCTCTTCGGTAGCTGACCCCCAGTCCCCCGTGCAGTAGCAGTAGCCACTGTGTCTGGGATGTATGCGCCCTGGGGGGGGCCCGCCCCCTGTACCCCCATCAAAACCTCCCCAGAAGCCGCCCGGGCCCCGCACCAACATCAAGTCCCGTGTCCCCCCTCGTAAGGGGCCCTGACAAACCTGAGGTCCATGTCCAATAGGTCCGTACGCCATATCAGGTCCTCCGCATGCAGGGAGGGGGAAGTAGCCGCAGGCTCAGCGTCTGCAGGTCCTGTAGAGTGTCCGGATGCATTCGCAAGGGGATACATCCCGCGAGTGGGGGGGGGGGCATGTCCAGCAGCGGGGGCTCTAACCCCGTTCGGGTGGAATCGCTCAGCCGTGCGTCCCCGGGGGAAGAGAGCAGCACCCTAGTGGATCCGGAGGGGGGGGCCCCAAAAGCGCTCCTCCAAAGGCAATGACCCGCAAGCGGGGCGGCCATAGACAGGATCAGTAAGGGGGAGGGGGGGGGGATCTCTCCGCCGGGACCCCACAGAGCAGACCACCACCACCGGTCATCCCAGGAAGGCAATCCACAGGGGGGGCCGCACACAAGACCGAGGGGGGGCTCACCTGTATCCGGGGTGATGGGTCAGCGGGGGTGGGTGTTCTGGGCATGCGGCCTACGGCTTACTCCTGTGCCGCTCCCATCCGTGCTGAGTTGCGGCGCCGTCTGCCTCTCTGCGGGCGCGGGATCCCGGGTCCTCTGTAGGCCGGTGCACCCGATCTTCCGGTCGGGCGGGGAAAAAATTGCAGCCAGTCCGGGACTGGGATGGGCTCCGTGTCCATAAAGCGGAAGAGGGCCGGGAGATCTGAGGTGCAGCGGAGGGTAAAGGCCTCCGCCTCCTTCCGGAAGGTAACCGCCAGTGGGTATCCCCAGCGGTACGTATGCCCCGTTTGCCTGGCGAGATCCAGGAGAGGGCGCAACAGCGCCCTACGCCGGAGGGTTGCCCTGGAAAGGTCGGGCATAATGCGAGCCTGCGCCCCGTCCACCTCAATATCTCCTAGGTCCCAGGCTCTGCGGAGGATATCTTCCTTCTGGCTGTAGCGGTGCAATCGGCAAACGATGTCGCGCGGCCTGTCCTGATCCGTCGGCCTAGGCCCGAGCGCCCTGTGCGCTCTATCCAGGATGATCAAGGCCTCCGGGTCACCCAACACCTCGCGGAAGATTCCGGTCACCCTTGCACTCACATCCTCCGCGTCTATGGATTCGGGCACCCCACGGACCCGCAAATTGTTGCGGCGGCTTCTGTCCTCGACGTCCTCCAGGTGGAGCTGCAGTGTGATAGCCGCCTCGCGGTGCTGGTCCCGGGACTGCTCCAGAGCTGCCACGCGGTCTGCCAGGGAGGACACTGACTCCTCTCCCGAAGCCACCCGGTCGGTAAGCGTGGAGACCTCTCCTCTCACCTCCTGAATATCCCTTCGGTGCGTCTCCTCCAGCTTTAGTATTAAGGTCTCTATATCCAGTCTAGTAGGCAAGGCCTGGAGTAGGGCCTTAATGTCTGGGTCTAGGCCGGCCGGCTCCGGAGCTTGTAGGGCCGCCATGTCCTCCCCGACTGGGTCTTCTGGGGGTCCCTGAGCACACCCGATGCCGTCCCTCGGTCCTCTGGGGTCCGATAGGGGTGAGTGCGGGTCCTCAGCTGCTTCCCGCGTGGGGCCTCGTGTCACCAGCGGTCCCAGGACCGGGGAGTCCTGTAAGGCCTTAAAGTATTTTTGGATTTCGCCTGAAACCTTCCCCGCCGGGGTTCCCTTGGATGCAGCTCTAGTCCCGTAGCGTTTGGTGGGGTTCATGCCGGTCTAAAGGTGTTTTTTGGCTCAAAATTGGGGGATCAGGCCGGGAGCTCAGATGTAAAGCAGCCTCACTCAGCCATGTCCAGGCCACGCCCCAGAAATTAGATTTTTTAATTTTTAATTTTAGCTCTATTTGTGGGGAAAAAAAGGACATTCATTTTACTTGGGTAAATCGCCGCATGACCGCGTAATTGTAAGTTAAAGTAACGCAGTGCTGTATCGCAAAAAATGGCCTGGTCATGAAGGGGGTAAAACTTTCCGGGTAGGCTGAAGTGGTTAAAGTGTAACTCCCCTTTTGTTGAGAAAAAAAACATTCCCCCCTCGGTACTATATGTACATTGCAGAGATTATAACAACCTTTGTTTATGTTCCTACCTCTTGTTATTCTGAAGAAATCCCTGTGTGTTCCTCTGTGTCTCTGTGAACAGTGGGTGTAATAGGAGTGGTTTCACAATTATCAATCAGCTGTGCAGCTGCAGAGCACTAATGAGGAAATTTCGGGCTGCATATCACAATGCCTCTGGTGTGAGCCCACAGGCGAGCAGGTGACATGGGATCCCCCAGGGTATGGAATTTAAGGGCCAGCCGGTATTCTGCCAGAGACACCCTCATGGGAGTTTGGACTTTACTGCGTGCTGACCCCAGGTCACGACCCCCAGGTTCACCCTGCTTGCGAGGAGTGTACCCGAGGACACAGTGCAGGCACAGATGGATGAAGCAAAAGGAGAGCAGGATAATGAGCCAAGGTCAGGGCGGGCAACATACAAAACGTAATCAGGGAACCCGCCGAGTCGGTAGACAAGAGATCAGTCCACGTGAAGTCAGGTTAGGAGAAATTGCACGGAAAAGGGCTCAGGAACAAGTCTTATTTAAGCAACCAGAAACTGGTCTGAGTGGAATTTAAATAGGGAGACACATGGGAGGCTGTACAGGAAGTAGCAGGAAGAAAGGTATATTAACCATCAGGTGAAGCCGGCGACACCCATAGCTTCAAGTCAGTGCAGCAAGAGCAGTGCACAAGCTTGTGGAACCACAGGTGCCAGCAGAACTACAGCAGCAAAAGGTAAAAAAATGTATGCAACCAGTAAGACACAGATCAGCTCCGCAGCTGATCTTTGACACTACATCCCTTTAGACGTCTTACTATTGGGAGTATCTCACCAAAAATGAAATTTTTGTTGCAGGGGATGCCTAGAATCTGACAGGAAATTATGTTTATAGGGCGAGTTCAGTACACATTCTGGGCCAGATTCTCAAAGTGTTACGGCGGCGTATCTCCAGATACGCCGCCGTAATTTCAAATCTGTGCCGGCGTATGTTTACGCCGATTCTCAAAGGCAGATATGTAAACAAAATAGGCTTCCTTTACCGACGTAACTTGCCTACGCCGGCGTATAATTGTGTGCAATTATACACTGGCCGCTAGGGGCGCTTCCATCAATTAGTCAAGTTAAATATGCAAATGAGCTAGATACGCCGATTGCCGAACGTAATTGCGTCCGGTCGTCGTATTTTACATCGTTTGCGTAAGCAAAAAGTTACCCCTGCTATTTGAGAATACGGCACTTGCGTCCAGAGTTGCGGCGGCGTAGCGTAAATAGGATACGCTACGCTCCGCTCGTACTTACGCTGCCGTACAAGAATCTAGCCCTCTGTGTACAGAACAACTCCAGGTAGCCATATTGCATTGCATTTTTAGAAAATTACAGAGCTGCAGATTTAAAAGAAAGACACCTCCCTCTATAATAATGGTTGAAATGTCATTAATAATTTGTCTAGAATCTTGAAAAAAAAGCTGGTGTTTTATTCACTAGAGGCTGTAGAAAAAAATCAATGAATTTACCTATGCGGAATGTCACTGAATCGATATCACTTACAATCGGTCTGCCTGGGAGTTTAAGGGGATCTTAGGCAAGTAATAGATGATAGGCATCCTTGGTGCCAAAGGAATAAGATATTTTTTTATATAGACTAGTGGGATCCTTTTTCAGAATGGTATATGTATTTTATCTGACAAAAGATTTTCCATCTCCTTCAAGAAGTCTTGTTTTTTTAATAGGACAGTACCCCCGCCCTTATCTACTGGACGTATAATTAAATCTTTCTTGTCACACAAGGTTTTTATACCTTCACCTATGTCTTTATTTTGTTGTTTTTTTTAAAGAGGCTTTTCATAAGTCTTGTAAAACCAATTCTTTAAATACACAAATGTTGGGGGATTTCTTACCAGGTGTAGGAAATTATGATGCATTTCTCAGACCTGTGCCCTTTAGTCTAAACATCTTTACCAATAGGATTCGATTTCCTAACATATTTCTGAACATCTATGAATGTTTGAAATGTATTCAATGATTTCTTTGGGGCAAATTTCGGCCCTTTTTATAAAGTGATTTTTTCAGAATTGGTAAACTCTATCCCACTAAAGTTTACAATGACTTTGCATTTTACCTCTTTCTCTTTTCGGGGAATGGCCCCACTTCCCTCCCCTGCATCCTCTCTTAAGCCGCGTACACACGATCAGTCCATCCGTTGAGAACAATCTGAAGGACCGTTGTCATTGGTTAACCGATGAAGCTGCATGATGGTCTGTCGCGCCCACACACCATCGGTTAAATAACCGATCGTGTCAGAACGCGGTGACGTAAAACACAACGAGGTGCTGAAAAATATGAAGTTCAATGCTTCCAAGCATGTGTCGACTTGATTCTGAGCATGCATGGATTTTTAACTGATGGTCGTGCCTACTAACGATCGGTTAAGAATCCATCGGTTAAATTTAAAGCAAGTTGGCCTTTTTTTTTAACCGATGATTAAATAACCTATGGGGCCCACACACGATCGGTTTTGACCGATGAAAAATGGTCCATCAGACCGTTGTCCTTTGTTTAACCTATCGTGTGTATGAGGCCTAAATCTTCCTTTTTTTGCTTGTCCTTTCCCTAAAAGATGTTTAGTTTTGGTTCTTTGCATTCGGTGGTCCTTTAGGACATTTAGAATTATCTTGAGAAGGTCTATAGTGCCAATTCCTATATCCTGATGCTTCCTCTAAATTGTCTGGATATGCCTGCAAAGGGCTAAATTGATTTTCCACTGGAAAATAAGCTTGTGGAGAATCCTGATAATCCTCATGGTAATCCCTTCTATTTGGTCTACCCTAAGGCCTCGTACACACGAGGGAATTTATCCGCTGAAAATGGTCCGACGGACCATTTCAGCCGAAAAATCCGGTCGTCTGTAAGGGCCAGCGGACAGATTTGGACGGATTTTTCCGGCAGAAAAGTTTCAAAGCATGCTTTGAAACTTTTCCGCCGGAGAGCTGCCCGTCGGATATGTCCGCTGGTTAGTACGCCTAAAAAGCGGACATATCTGTCCACACATGCGTCGGATGCTGTGAATGGATTCGACGCATGCGCGCGGAAGTGTTTCACTTCCTGGTGCGGTGACGTGGGGGCGTCAACGTCACCGCCGCATCACCGCGCTGTCCGCCGGCGGGGAATTTGATCCGATGGTGTGTACAGCCATCGGATCAAAACAGCCCGGCGGACAAATCCGATGGAAACGGTCCGTCGGACCGTTTCCATCGGATAAATCCTATCGTGTGTACAAGGCCTGAGTGTATTCCTCATACCTTCCAGTGTATCCCATATGGGGCTGTCTCACTTGTAAATGTGTGGGTATTGCTGGTCATGGTTTCCATATGAAGCATAAGGGGGTTTGGACAGTTTGTTGAGGTCTCCCTCTATTATTGGAATAATTCCTTGGTTGGGGAAATTGATATTGGTTCCTAGGGGAAATATAAGGTTTATTATATTGATAATACCTTTTCCCCTTTGGTGTTTGTCCTCCTCTGCCCCTGGGGGGTCCTAGATCCCTATTATTGGGAGGGGCCTGGATTCAGTCTGTTGTTATCATGTGTATGGTTAACACCTTCAATACTATCCATATTTCCACCTCCTACATCTTCCGTAGTAAGGGTGTTGGTATCTCTATATAACTTCTGCCATTTAAAGACGTTTTGTGACTTGTAATTCTCTACATCTCAGGTATTTATTGCGGTTTTTTTTACTCTTTGTTCCTCGTCTTCTTATATAGACTCTTACCAGAGAGCCTAGACTCTTTATTACCAAAGGGTCAAACAGACTTGATGTAATAATCTCTGCAGGGGCCATCAGCTGGAGATGTGTCCTCAGATCAAATTAAGAACTTTAATTGGATAATCAAACCAGGCTCCATTCACTCCCACAACCAGATTTAACCATGTAAAAGAAGGAGACACTAAATAGTGTTAAATTTCAAAGGACTTATTTAATAAAAAGTATTGCAGAGATGGAGAGAGTTTGGCTGTTCTTTGCTTCCCGGCCCATGTCCTACCCCTGCACTGATAAAGTGACCACAGAAGTAAGTATATTAAATGGTGAACACACATTCAATGTGCTAATGAGAAAGTCTATATGTAATGAGCACACACCCATTCTCCTGCTCTCCAGGATTGAGTCTGAAAGAGTGACTCCTCCCTAGGGCTTGAACTGACTCCAGCAGTAATCGGCGTGCGTCCTAAGAGTAGGACGTACGGCTCCTGGAGCCAGATAGGCAGGGTTTTCCTCCCCCAGCATCAGCCTCCACTGTCAGATCCGCTCTGACCTCGAGCCGCCCCTGGAGCCGCCCCTGGATCCCCTGGTTCTCTCTCCCTCTGGAGCCCCCACCTGCCAGAAACCAGACAGGCAGATGGTGACAGACACTGCAAGCTTGCACTATCCCTCCATCCTCCAGCAATCCACTGCTTGGCTTCCCCCTGCTTCACCTGACCCCCCTGGCTTCCCTCCGTTCACCCTTCTCCAGCAGGTAAGCCTTTCACTGAGGCTGCAGGCGGCCGTCCTTTTTAGGACAGCAGCTGCTGCCACTTAAAGCCCCTGCTATCCCCCTATCCACATCTCCCTTCCCATACCCCCACACTACCCATCCGCCACCTTCCCTGCAATCCTTGGCAATTTTCAGCCATTTCTGGCATTTCTGGCTTCCAGGCCGGCGTTTTTCGATACATCCGCGCCGGCCTGGAAGCAATCGCGGCAGCCGCAATTTAGGAAAGGCCGCGGCTTCACCCGCGGCCTAGTGGCGCGCCGCTTCTCACCCCCTCCAACCGCCAACAAAGTCCGAAAACGGACTTGAACCCCACCCCATACCCCCAGGAAAGTTACCTCACACCCTGGTCTATTAATCCTGGCCCCAAATAGTAGCACCGATCCACCCAATCTGGAAGCTTTACCAGTCTGGATCCTGCTACTCCGATCGGCAGGGCCATTTTACAAACTACAACCCAGCCCCAAATCTCAAACACACATTACAACTTGATCCAGGGTTCGCGACCGATCGCCTGTCAAGGGGTCAGGAAGGAATTTTTTTTCCCTGTCATTGCAGATTGGCGTAGCACGGTCAGGGTTTTTTTTGCCTTCCTCTGGACCAAGTCAGGATTAAGGATTCAATCAATCCTTGACAATCCCCCCCCTCCCCTCCCGGTGTTTGGCGACCATGGTCAATCTGCAATACACGGCAGAGGCCATGTGGGGTTTGAGGCGATTTGCCTCAATACTACCTGCCTGCACCAAAAAAGCCCTCCAAACTGAGAGCCTATTGAGGATCGATCGACGATCAATTATCAAAGGTCTCTGCCGCTTGCCCCAACCTAAGCACATATCATGTGCTTTGATCAACACCAGATCGGCTGTAAAACACAGAGTAGAAATCCATGATTTCATTCTACAGCACGATTTAGACTGCCTCTTTATCACAGAGAGCTGGCTTACAGCCGATTGTAACACCATTCCATGAGAATTGGTGCCAGAAAACTACCGTATTATAACGGAAAACAGAATAGGGCAAAGAGGAGGAGGATTGGCGGTGATCCATAAGACACGTCTTGCGATCACAAAACCAGTCCTTCAAAATCCTCTTCCATTCATGGAAACCCTTACTCTACAACTGCAAGCAAACTCCCAGGAGACAGTCCGGATTCTACTCTGCTATAGGCCACCCGGCCCAAAATCGCAGTTTCTCCCTTCATTGACGGACTTTATCTCCACTTATACCCTGAACAGCAAACACCTTTTGCTGCTCGGGGATTTCAACCTCTGGGCCAACTCCCCGCAAGACCCCGTTGCCGATGCCTGCATTGACCACCTGGAAGGATTAGGGCTTCAGCAATTAGTATGTGGGCCCACACATGCCTCAGGTCACACACTCGATCTTATTTTCAGACACCATCTGGAAATAAAAATCTTGGAAAATGAACCATGGACAGATCACCATGCAATTAAATTCATTATTCCTCAATTCCCCCCCTTAATAAAAACATCACATCCAGTGACAACACACTGGACCAGATGTCAGAAGAAGCTCCACTCGGAACTCTTCAAAGTCACATTAAAGGAAAAAATAAAATCAATTCAGCCGCATCAAAAGGCTGAGGAAACTCTGAAGGGCATAAACACAGCACTATTACAGTCAGCCGACTTAATAGCACCGAAACGCAAAACCCACATCCGGAAAAATAACGCAGGCTGGTTCAACAACCAGCTGGCGTTACGGAAGCAAGAGCGCAGGAGGGCAGAAGCCGCCTGGAAGAGAAGTTCATCAGATGAGAACCTCTCCATTTACAAGGAAATAACCAGAAAATACCACAAGGAAATCTTCGATGCCAAGAAAAATTATTTTTCTGAGGCCATCAACAATGCCCTTAACCGCCCCCGCGAGCTCTTTAAGCTGGTCACTCAGACCATGAATCCAGGATGTCTTGAAGCCCCCAATTCGGACTCACAAGAATTCTGCGATGAGTTATCGGATTACTTCATTAATAAAATTGAAGGAATCCGGCAAAGCATTGAGCAGAACAACTCCCCCGTAGCCCCCCCAGTAATTATTCACATAGCACCGGCAGTAACTCGCCACAACCAGGTAAGTTCACGCTGGAACCCGTCTCTACCCATGACATTAAAAATATCATTGGTACTCTGCGTAACAGCACTGCGCCTAATGATATCATTCCCACCAAACTGCTGAAGGAATGTGCCGACATCCTGGCACCTCCTATCACGCAGCTTATTAACCAATCCTTTAGGGAGGGCAAAGTGCCTGCCCAGTTGAAGGAAGGTATAATTCGACCTATCTTGAAGAAACCCACCCTGGACCCCAAGGATCCACTGCACCGCCGTCCCATAACAGGCCTAAACTCTCTTTCGAAGGTCATGGAGAAAGTAGTGGTACAACAGCTGCAACAGCATCTAGATACCCACAAGCTACTTGATCCATATCAATCGGGATTCCGACCCGGACACGGGACAGAAACCGCATTGATCAAGATATGGGACGACGCTCTTGAGGCCGCAGACGAAGGAGAATCTTGTCTTCTGGTTTTGCTGGACCTAAGCGCAGCCTTCGACACAGTAGACCATAAGCTTCTATTGACTCGGCTAGCTGAAGTAGCCAAAGTCGCAGAAGGCGATCTATCCTGGTTTTCCTCTTTCTTGGAAAACCGATCGCAAATAGTGAAGCTAGGACTTTTCACTTCGGAAAAAACGGAAAGTATCATGCGGAGTCCCTCAAGGATCCCCCCTGTCGCCGGTGTTATTCAACATCTATCTGCGTCCTCTTTTTGAAATCATCAGCAGTCAAAAACTGCTCTATCACTCATATGCAGACGACACGCAACTGTATTTCCGCATTTGCAATAAAAAGGATCACCACCTCAATCTACAGAATTGCCTCTCTTTGATAGATGACTGGATGACCAAGAGTTATCTTAAACTCAACGGCGCGAAAACAGAACTTCTCCTGTTTCACGCTAAGCGTAGGAACCAACCAGCAACAACTTGGACCCCCCCACCCATTCTGGGTAAATTCATCACCCCTAGCGCCAAAGTCAAAAGTCTTGGGGTCATCTTCGACTCCTACATGACAATGGACGCACAAATAGGGTCAGTAGTCAGCGGATCTCACCATCTGCTGCGCCTACTACGCAGACTTACTCCTTTCATTCCTTAAGAAGACGTAGCAGTCGTGGTAGGAACAATTGTTAACTCCAGACTGGACTATGCAAATCCCCTTTACCTTGGACTCCCGAAGTACCAAATCGCTCGTCTGCAAGTCGTGCAAAACACGGCTGCGAGACTTGTGACAGGGAAAAAACCCTGGGAATCCATCTCACCTTCGTTGAGATCCCTTCACTGGCTGCCAGTGAAAGACAGAATTGCTTTTAAAGCACTCTGTCTAACGCATAGATGTATCTATGGGAAAGCTCCCATATATCTGTGCGAAAAAATAAAAGTCCATAACCCCAATCGCATCTTGCGATCCACCAACCAAAATGTACTCCAGATACCGAAAGCCAATTACAAGTCCAAAGGAGATAGAAGATTCGCGGTCCAAGGTCCTAGACTATGGAACGCTTTACCAACCAATATTCGGTTGGAGGAGAATTACCTAGCATTCAGGAGAAAGGTCAAGACTCATCTCTTTTGATATCAAAGGAGACAGGAACAACAAGCGCCCAGAGGCGATTCAATTCGCATGTGCAGCGCTATATAAGTTTTCATTCATTCATTCATTCAGTGCAAAAGAGCTTCTTCCGAATATATACTGGATGTTGGATGACCAGTTTGGCTGAAGAGATCAAGGTTACTCCGTATAAATGAAAGATGAGGTACTCTTACCGTGTGAGGTGGACTCATCTGTTATATAACAGTGGGTCAGATGGGCTTATATTTGTGTATAGTGTTACCGGCGCAAAGAAATATTTGTGATTGTGTGATCTAATTGTTGTATCTGCTGCAGTTTTCGTACTCACCTACAGGAGGTGTGAAAATATTGATGATAAGTGTTTGTATATGATATTCATATACTATTGCGCTGATACAATGTAGATTTAAATATTAGAATTTTCACCCTTATGTGTATATGACACCAGTACTACACAAAGAATATATATGACAAATGTTAAATAATAATACAAATTATTCCATAACACCACCGTGCTCAAAAAATGTCCCTTATTTTTGCACTACCATGTGCCAAAATCATGCACAAAGAATTTTTTAATGCTCAAATATCCAAAAAAACTCAAAACATTCAAAAGTTCCAAACGAAAAGTTTTTTAAATATATATATATATATATATATATATATATATATATATATATATGTGTGTGCGGTGCCCCAAAAAGCGCATACGCATAAGAAGGAATTGCAGCTCCAGGAAGGATTACAAACATCATACAAACCAATATCCTAATGGAAAGGTTTGAGGATAAGGGATATGAAAAAACCAAACTGTAATGTACTAGGGACAAAGTCGGATTGATGAGCAGGGACAAGATTTTAGAAGTAAAAGAAAGGAAAGGAAACAGAAACCACGACCTGACCTTTGTAACGGGATTCAATACGGAGTATAAAAAGTTTGAAAGCATTGTAAACAAGTACTGGCCGATCATTTTGGAAGATCCACAATTGAGAGACATCATTTAATGCTCAAATATCCAAAAAAAACTCAAAACATTCAAAAGTTCCAAACGAAAAGTTTTTCAAATATATATATATATGTGTGTGTGTGTGTGCGGTGCCCCAAAAAGCGCATACGCATAAGAAGGAATTGCAGCTCCATGAAGGATTACATCATACAAACCAATATCCTAATTGAAAGGTTTGAGGATTTGAGGAAAACATTCAAAAGTTCAAAACTAAAAGTTTTTCAAACATATATATATAAATCCAAACTTCCTTAGGAAGTCACGAGGTGTGACGAGACGCGTAGGGATCCTAGGGAGCCACAGAGTCCACACGCCTGACGCAGTGTGTTCCTGACGTCTGTTTGTTTTGTGCCTTTTGGATCGTTTTAAATGTGAGTTTTATTTTTTTATTAAATGTGTTTTTTACCTTGCGGGATTGCGCTATGGTCTGTTTCTTTTATCATGTATGCCATCTGAGAGATCCCTTGTTGTGAGTGACCATCTGGCCAGCTTAGAAGAGGATATCTGCCATTAGAAGTACGAACTCGCTGTTCGTGGGAGATAGGCCCATCATCCATCACCCCGTGGTGAGTGGATGTACGAGTGACACTAGTTGCCTACTAGACGTCTTTTATTGTCACTCACTTGCTTTCTTCTTTTTTGCTTTACCTTTACCGCTGAGGAGTGCCTCTGCTGCTTGCCCTGCCGAGGGATCACTGTCCTCCACCGGGAGGTGCTGTTGCAGGCTATCCGAGCTATAGCCTTGAGGTGAGGAGCTGGGGACCACCTGAGGTGCTTTCTGCTGTCACCCTTTCCTGGCACCACCATTTCAATTTGGACTTATCTGGACTCTTGGGTTTTTTCACTAGAGACTTTATTTATTTCACATTTTTTCCATCCAGAGGCATTTCCTCATGGAATTTTCTCTGGTCTTATAGTTTGGATTTAGGATTGTTTTTCACTGGTTTCACATTACACTGGCTAGTGTGTTGGGTTTTTCCTTATTGTAATAATAATTTTTGTATTTATTGGTTATCACCCTTATGTGTATATTCATTCACATCATTGTTTCGATTATGTTGGTTATCATGTTGTCCTAAACCCACCTGCATCCACCCATCCAGCCACCCGTCCCATCCATTCACCCCTATCACCCACACCCCCCCTCCTCCCCCCCTGTTCACTTTCAGCGCAGACAACACCCCCTTCTTTTACATATACATTTTTCTCTCTGCCCAGGACAGAGTGTCAGGAGTCTGCTGCAGAATCCCCAGTCCACCTTCCAGCCCAATTCCACTCCCACCCATCCCCCTTGGTAGCGCAGGAGTCTTTCCATATATCTGTATCAAATGCTGCCGTTCCTCCTTTGCTAGACTCACATATAGTAAAAAGACCTCTGCCTCCACACCGGTCTTCAGTTCCTTTCCTTGCTCCAAAAGAAAAGACTCCACATGGTGTAGTATGCACAGGCTAAGCAGATTTATTTGCAAACTTTTTAAAAAGGTTAAAAAAATGCTCACTCACATTTTTCAGTGCCCTAACCGGCACTAGTCTGTTCAGCGTGTACTGCTATGGGCCTCCAGCGTGCACTCCGTGTCTCAGCTGTACACTATTCGATACGCTATTCGGTGCGCCGTCGAGGTGGAACGTGACATATTTCCGGTTCCAAGAAAAAATACCCATAAGCCTCTACGCATTTCGCATGTACGCATGCGTCATCAGGAAGCTATGGGTGTTCATATCCTGTTATTATTATTATTTGTAGTGGACTCCAGCCAATTACGTGTTACCATATGTTGGTGTATCGCCATTTTTGTTGTGGTATTGGATGTGCGCTAGCCACCATATTCCTTGTGGGTAGTTAGTATTAAGATGTGCGCTACACGCCATATATATTGTGGGCTGTTATTAGGGTACCAGAGCATTAACCCTGAACGGACTATCACAATCTTAATTATACATTAAAATACTTCAAAAAAATATATACTTCAAAAAATGTTTTCAAAATCCCTATCTTTACCTGTGGTTAGACATTTAAACGAGTTTTATCATTAAAATAAAAATGTTAAAACGTTAAAATATTCAAAACTATTTAGATATGTCAATGGACCTTTTCTTTATTCAAACTTTCACCTTTATTATAAAAAAAAAAAAAAAAATGAAAATAAAAATAAAAAGGAAAATAAAAAATAAATAAACTGAAAATAAAATAAAATAAATCCTTTGGTCCTTCAATAATTTTCCAAGAAACAATTTATGTCCAGCTCAATGTTCATACCTCTGGGTTTAAGGGTATCTAATTTAAAAATACAGTATGTCTCGTTTTTTTATATTTCCCTTGTCATATTACTATTTCTCCAATTTCTTTCTACTTTATCTATGGCGTATATTTTCAGTTTCGTTGGGTCCCGGTTATGTACTTTCCGAAAGTGCATTGAGACACTGTGGTATTTAAAACCTCTTTTTATATTTCCAATATGCTCCCCCACTCTTGTGGAGAGCTTTCTGGTGGTCCTACCCACATATTGTAGCCCACATTTACATTCTAGTACATAAGTTACATGGGTACTGCTACAGGTTATTTGTTTACTTATTTCAAATTCCTCTTTATTTGCATTAGATTGGAATTTTGTGATTTTTCTAGGACCTTTCACTGTATGGCAAGGTTTACACTTTCCACACCTATAGAACCCCTTTTGGTCTAGGAAAGACAATAATTTCTTAGGGGGTCTGGGACATTTTTTACAACAGTGTCCCGAATTCTTTTTGCCCTCCTATACAAGAACGTAGGTTTTCGTGGTACGATGTCTCTCAATTGTGGATCTTCCAAAATGATCGGCCAGTACTTGTTTACAATGCTTTCAAACTTTTTATACTCCGTATTGAATCCCGTTACAAAGGTCAGGTCGTTGTTTCTGTTTCCTTTCCTTTCTTTTACTTCTAAAATCTTGTCCCTGCTCATCAATCCGACTTTGTCCCTAGTACATTACAGTTTGGTTTTTTCATATCCCTTATCCTCAAACCTTTCCATTAGGATATTGGTTTGTATGATGTTTGTAATCCTTCCTGGAGCTGCAATTCCTTCTTATGCATATGCGCTTTTTGGGGCACCGCACACACATATATATATATATATATATATATATATTTAAAAAACTTTTCGTTTGGAACTTTTGAATGTTTTGAGTTTTTTTGGATATTTGAGCATTAAAAAATTCTTTGTGCATGATTTTGGCACTTGGTAGTGCAAAAATAAGGGACATTTTTTGAGCACGGTGGTGTTATGGAATAATTTGGATTATATTTCAGACAGGAGGCTCATATCTTGCATTAATCTTTCTTTATTAATGCCCATAGCAGAAACTTAAACAACTTTTATTTGAAAAGAATAAACATAAGAACATCTGTGTGGGACTACATTTCCCAGCAGCCCTCAGTGTAACGGCCCCTCCTCCCTACGGACCCTATAAGAGGGCTGAGTACTTCCTTGCACTTCCTCTTTCTTTCTGCTCATAGTCAGATAAGTAACTAATTTAAGTCTCGTTTTTGTACTAGAATTTTCACTGTTATTATTATTATTATTATATTATATTATAGTATATATATATATATATATAGTATTATATTTTTCATTCCCTAAACGTTTCTCCGGTGTGCGTCCCTGTTTGGTGCCACACCGCATGTTATCTCTTGTACTGCGCCGTCTTCTGTGAGCGTCATCTCCTCACAAGTTCAGCGCGCTGTTCATAGGAGGGGGCGCGCCTATGCATGGCGCGTCCCCGCCTTCGCTCTCCCCTCGCTCTCACTCTCACTCTTCCTCTCTACCATCGGATCGCCGTGACGTCACACGGCAGCGCCGCTTCTCCCTGCAAGCCCGCGCTGTGAATCATTCGGCGGCTGCAGCGGAGCGGAGCGGTAGGGCGGAACCTCACTTCAGGGTGCTGTACTGTCCCCTATCTACCCAGTTACAGTTACCCCAACATCTCGACCGTACTGGGCACCCCCTAACTATAATCTACAGAATTACATAGGGTTGACTAACAATCTATCTTGTCAGCATGTCACATAATAAGGTGCAGGATGACATGGAACCTGAAACCAATGTGGAAACCCCACAAATGCTCACCGCAGCACAAATTCAAGTGTTAATAACACAATCCATACAGGCTGCTTTAGCTCCTGCTACCCTCGAACCTATACCCAGCCCATGTTACCTGTAAAGGAAAAATCAGGCAAGGCCTCTTGTAAGCGCAAACATACTGCGACTTATATCGACTCCCCGGCAGGGGAAGTAGAATTGATGCGTGAGGCAGGACCTTCCTCGGCCTGCCGACCCAGCCATCCTACAGTTATGCGACCCTTGATAACCAAGGAGTACCCATCTAAGAAGCTAATGTCATCCCTCCGGGAAAAACCCGACTCATTTAATGAGGATTCGGATGACGACTCGGGCGAGTCACTAGATGCTTCAGCTAGAGATTCTGATTCAGACACAGAGGAGGCTGGGCAAATGGCTACTGACATGGAAGCCAATCCGGATGCCCCAACAGAGGCGATATTAGACTCTCTAGGAGAGCCCTTCTTTAATCCGGAGTTGATTATTCACCCCCGCTCTGGGGATTGGGCCCCTCTTCCCCAGGTATCCCAATACGTGGAGCACTGGGTAAGGCGGATTCTGGATAAATCCAATAGAAACAAATTGCGTGCAGAATGTCCCAGGCCGTCCATCCCCAACAAGGTGACGGCCACACCCGAGATCGATCCGGTCTTATTAAAGTACCTGACCAAGGCAGGAAAATTTTCAAAAAAGGGGATTGAACGTTCGTTCAAAACGATCCAGGACCACGTCTTAGACCTCTTAGGTCCATTAACAAAAATTCTCAACCTGTCTGAACAGGCAGCCACCTCAGAGGAACCAATTGACTTGGTCCAATTACGTGGCTGGGCACAACGGGCCATATGCTTGCTAGGATCAGCTAACACTACCTGCGCCATTGAACGGCGCAGGTCTATATTGATGAGGCTTGACCCCCAGTTATCGCACTTAGCGGAATCAGAACGGGTCCCTCAGCCGAGGGTCTGCTATTCGGAGACGATTTGGTCAAAAATATAAACCGGTTCGTTGGACTTTTCAACAGCCTAGACAAGGCTCAATTTTCCCTCAAAAAGTCAAATTCTGGGGCTAGAGTTTTTAACAGGGCTGGCAGAGGTAGAGGCCGATCTGCCGGCCGAGGAAATTATTACAGGGCCTCCCCCAGAGCACCAGCTCAATTTTACGCTCCCGCGCAGCAACTGTACTCCGCCTCTATGGTTCAACCAGCTCCATTCTTCCCTCCCAGAGGACGTCCATGGAGAGGACGCGGTGGCAGAGGATTCCCACGATCTCGTCCATCCGGTGAGTTTAATGAAAAAATGCCATTCTGTCATACCGGTGGGGGGCAGGTTGAGGCATTTTACCCATGCCTGGTCCATGATTACGGCAGACCCATGGGTTCTGGCCGTAGTCAACGGTTATTGCATAGAACTAACATCACAACCAAACAGGTTGGTGCCCCTAAATCCCATACATTTTTCAGAAGACAATGTGTATCTCATAGACAGAGAACTCCAGGACCTCATCGCAAAACATGCGGTGATAGAGGTGGACCCCTGGTCCCCCGGGTTCGTGAGCAATCTCTTTCTGGTACGAAAAAAGGATGGGGGATACAGACCTGTGATAAATCTCAGGGATTTGAACCAATTTGTGTCGTATCGTCACTTCAAAATGGAAGGGATTCACATGTTGAGGGACCTTCTAATTCAAGGGGACTGGCTAGTAAAAATAGACCTCAAAGACGCGTATCTGACGATACCTATGCACCGGTCATCTCAACAACTCCTGAGATTTCAATGGAAAGACCACATGTGGCAGTTTACTTGCCTGCCCTTCGGACTGTCTTCAGCCCCTTGGTGCTTCACCAAAGTGATGAAACCGGTGATAGCCACCCTCCGCCGCAGGGGCGTACGGCTTATCATCTATCTCGACGACATACTTATCATGGCTCGTTCAAAGACACAAGCCGAATTACACAAACACTGGACAGTGTCACTTTTGGAGAAATTGGGTTTCCTCATCAACCTCGACAAATCGGTTCTCCAACCGTCCCAGGTGGTGGAATTTTTAGGGTTCTCGGTGGACACCACACACGCAGTATTGCGTTTGCCCAGTGCCAAACTGGCCCTGATCCGGAAAGAAATCAATACGATTCTCCGGAAACGCCTCATTTCTCTGAGGACTCTTGCTCGCATGGTCGGCCTTTTGTCCGCTTCCATTCAAGCAATATTCCCGGCTCCTCTTCACTATCGGGCACTCCAACGGCTAAAAGCTCTTCACCTGAGACAAGGCCTCCGCTACTCGGACAAAATCTCCCTTTGTCCGGATTCGGAGGCGGAATTACGTTGGTGGCTCCGATACGCGGTAGAATGGAACGGCAAGGCTATTTTCACGCCCCGACCAGACATCATTCTGGAATCAGACGCGAGCCGTCTAGGCTGGGGAGCTCGCTGTGGCCCTGTCTCCACTGGAGGGACATGGTCAGCGGAGGAAGCTACCCTTCATATCAACGCGTTAGAACTCCTGGCGGCATTTTTCGCCGTCAAGAGTTTTCTGTCACAGAGATCCAGATGTTGCGTCCTTATACGCATGGACAATGTGGCGGCTGTCCAGTATGTCAATCGCCTGGGGGGATCGAGATCCAAAGTTCTGGCCAATTTGGCATCAGAATTATGGAATTTCTGCCTTTCACGCGACATCACCCCTCTAGCGGAATATATTCCGGGAACTTCCAACGACGTGGCAGACTGGAACTCCCGTTACCTGACCGATACGAGCGACTGGATGCTGGACAGATCGGTGTTTCTAGCAATCCACACCTTGTGGGGCCCCTTTCACACGGACCTGTTCGCATCGAGGCTCAATCGCCAACTGCCCCGCTTTTACAGCTGGAGGCCGGATCCAGAAGCGATTGCGGCGGACGCACTTCTTCAGACATGGCCCTCAGGGTTACACTATGCGTTCCCTCCTTTCACCATGATAACCAGAATGCTCCTTCATGTAGCCAATCAGGCGGCCACGGTAGCCCTTATCACTCCGTGGTGGCCAGCTCAACCATGGTTTCCCATGGTTCTGGGTATGTCGATCGATTATCCCAGACTCCTCCCTCACTCGATCCACCTGTTGACCAACCCTGTCGGGGAGGCTCACCCGCTAATTCTGGAGGGCAGATTGCCTCTGCTGGCATGGTTGGTCTCGGGACGTCAGACTCCAGTGATGGACTTTCATCTTCAGCTAGAGACCTTCTCGCCCTGGCCTGGGCCCCTGGGACTAGATCGGCATACCGATCTGCCTGGGGATTATGGGTTCGTTGGTGTGATCAACAACAAGTTGATCCCACTCGAGCTCCTGTGAACACGATTGTCAACTACCTGGCTGAAGCTTTTCACTCGGGAAAGGCATACAATTCACTTAATGTGTACAGGTCCGCTATTTCGGCATATCACCTTCCCGTAGAGTCCCTCCCTGTCGGGAGACACCCCTTGGTGTGTCGTCTCCTCCGCGGGGCTAGGCTTACCCGTCCTCCTAAACCTCGCTACCATTCCACTTGGGATGTGACCAAAGTACTCCAGCTACTTTCATCCTGGGAAGACAATCACCTGCTTTCCCTGCGAGATCTTTCCCTTAAGCTCACCATGTTGCTTTGCCTAGTATCTATAAAAAGAGTTTCGGACGTCAGAGCCCTAGACGTTTCGCGGCGTCAATTTTCGCCGCAAGGGGTTAGGTTCTCGGTAGTGCGTAGAACCAAGACTCAACTTCATTCGGTCTTTTACCCGTTCTTTCCTTCTCACCCGCAGCTTTGCGTTGTACGTTGCCTTCAAACCTACGAATCACGTACGGCGACTCTTCGCTCTCCTAACCTATCACAATTGTTGGTCTCTTATGTGCGACCTCACCTCCCGGTGACTTCAGCCACTCTGGCCAGGTGGGTTCGTCTAGTAATGGAATTAGCGGGCATAGATTTAGCCCTGTTTGGCGCTCACTCGACCAGAGGGGCGATGGCCACTAAGGTGGTTTCCACGGGGGGTTCCTTATCGGACCTCCTATTGGCGGCCGACTGGTCGTCGGAATCTACCTTTCGGGAATTTTACTTCAGACCTGAATCCCATGTATCCTTGTCAGTTCTTACGCCCTAGTGTGGGTATCTAGTTATCGTACAAGCTGTTGTAATTTATTTACAGTCGATATATGTATACATACTCTGATGTTTTGCCCTTGTGTATAGAATACGTATGCTTAGCTTTAAACATGCAAGATATGAGCCTCCTGTCTGAAATATAATTCGAGATTTTCCTAGCTTGTGACGGAAAATATTGGTTATATGAAGACAGGAGGCGAGTATCTTCCCACCCTACCCTCCCTGTTATGGTCGCCTTGCTCTCGTTTTAGGTTACTGAAACGATCCGAGGGTACACCATTCGGACTTCCCAGATTCGTGTTGACTCCCCGTTGGGATGCTGTTTTTGGTTGGAGCCTAGTTGAAGTTTCCCCTACAAGAGATGGCGACCCGTACCTACGGATCCACTGAGGGAACTCATCGACCTACTGCGGGGATACCGACTTCTGATGTTGGACTGTTGTCTGGTTTTGTTCACACTGGCATCGCAGTCAGAAAGAGGAAGTGCAAGGAAGTACTCAGCCCTCTTATAGGGTCCGTAGGGAGGAGGGGCCGTTACACTGAGGGCTGCTGGGAAATGTAGTCCCACACAGATGTTCTTATGTTTATTCTTTTCAAATAAAAGTTGTTTAAGTTTCTGCTATGGGCATTAATAAAGAAAGATTAATGCAAGATACTCGCCTCCTGTCTTCATATAACCAATATTTTCCGTCACAAGCTAGGAAAATCTCGAATTATTATTTAACATTTGTCATATATATTCTTTGTGTATTACTGGTGTCATATAGACATAAGGGTGAAAATTCTAATATTTAAATCTACATTGTATCAGCGCAGATGGGCTTATAGTCTCAGTGACCTGAATCAATGCGGCAAGGTCTCACGAGTTGGTAAAGATGACTTCTATGAGGTAGATCCCGGAGGCTGGGGTGAAGAGCCAGTGGCCATTCTGCTGCAGAGTAGATATGGGCCAAGTTTGTGTGGGCTCCAAAGATGAAAAAAGCAAACAAAGAATGCTCCAAATGGTGCAGGTCATAAAAAAAAAACTGAAGGTTTGTTAAATTAAAATGGTCATACAAAAATGACACAAAATTCACATATCATGTGAAATGTGACCAGTCCTGTACCCATGGAAATATGTCACTGTGACAGTTTATTGTGTTTGTTTATAGCTGTTTTTTTATTCCCGTTTTGTAGATTTTTTTTTTTATGTTCCCTGAACATACAAAAACCTTTGAAGAAGCGGTATATGTGTGAAACGCAAAAAAGAGAGGGGTGTTCCGGCGCTCATAATGACTGGAAGCCTGGGAAGCGACAGGGATACTGGTAACTAGAACTGTACCTATGAAAAGGGTCTCACGAATGGATATATTATGGGGAGGCAGCCTTCCTATAGAGGGCGTCCATGACCTCTGTAAACATTTAGAAGAAGAAAGAGGGGGTGGAGGCGCCAACTCAAAAAATAAAAATAACCTTAAAAACAGCAGTCTACTAAAATGTGAGTATAGGTGTGTACTCACAGGTTCGCTGGGAGTAGTAGTCCATTGGGGTGTTTTTTCTACTTGGTGTGTGCCTTTCCACCATGCGGACATCACTAGAGCCGGTGGAAAGGCACACACCAAGTAGAAAAAACAGACTGCTGTTTTAAAGGTTATTTTTATTTTTTGAGTTGGCGCCTCCACCCCCTCTTTCTTCTTCTATATGTGTGAAAAGCATAGACCTCATTGGAAGGACACAGATTGCTTGCCTTTGTGATGAATCTAATGTTTATATGACTTTAAACTATATTTAATAACATTTTATTTTTAATTAACTTATGTTCTGTTGAATATAGGGGTATATTTAAAGTACCAAAGCTAGCTCACTCCACTAGTGTATGTGTAAAATGTTGTCAGGGCTGGGCTCAGCCCTTCCTTCTCTGTGCTGGCAGCTCAGCTCATTCCCAGCTCTCATATCTCCACAGTGATCCACCTGTTCATGATCCTGCTCGTCAGCTCTGCCTACTTAAAGCCTTCCAGTTCATTTGCTCTTTGCCTTCGCCTGTGTTAACATTACAAGAGACTTTCTCCTGTGTTCCTGTTGAATACATGCTTGACCTACGTTCCCTCTGGCTACAGATCCTGCTTGCTGTATGTCTACTTTTATCACTGGCACTTGGACATTGGCTTGGCCGACTACCCTATCTGGTTACTGAACTCGGGCTATGTTTTGACTAGGCTTACTCTGTTTACCTTTTTATTTTTATTATTAAACAAGTGTGATTTAACTGTACTTCTGTCTCGGTCTGGTTCATGGTTTCTGACAAATGTATACTCCATTCCACACTTACTTTTCTGCTTAAATTCTTTCTTTAACTTTGTCATTAGTACCAATATGTACCTTGCCAGCTGGGTCCTTCCCAGCCTCACCCAACAATCTGCATGTTTTATGTATCAATTTATTGAGATCTACTTGGGAAATTATAATGTTTCGGATCAGTTTTTATTATTTTATATGAAAAATACAGACTGTGCCTGGCTGTAACACTGTTTGTTTTCAGAACGGAAAAAAGTATTTTCATTTGTATAGCAGACAAGCCATCCCCTAAATCATTTAGCTTGGTTTGTAATTTGCACTCCAGTGAGTCAACTGACAAATTGAAAAACAAATAGACCAATCGAAAGTCCCACGCTCGCCCCCGAAATCCTCCTCACCGCTGAGCCTAGCCGTTAATTGGCTACAGTTGGTGGATTGAAAGCAACGCAGCCATTGGCCAGTCGGCGCTGTATCACGAGAGTGCGCCCGCAATAACTTAACACCATGCTCGCTCGCTTGCATGAAGGTGTTGAGTCCTTGCAGGGGAGAGCCGAGACAGCCGCGAGGGACCCTAGAAGACCAGGTTCGGTGCCACTCTGTGCAAAAAGAGCTGCACATGTTTGTATTTTTTATCTTTAGTGATCCTTTAAGCCACATACTACTGTACTTTATGTGTTCATATGACTGATGGTGCTTTTGCACCCTCTAGTGGCAAAACACAATGCAGCATATGAATCCAGTGAAGGAAAAACTTTAATGACGCATACACACAATTGGAATTTACGACAAGAAAATTTCAATGTGAGGGTTTGGTCGGAAATTCCGACCGCGCATAGGCCCCATTTGAGAGCTGCTTCTCAAATTTTTTGACGGGAAAAGTTCTTGTCGGAAATTCCGATCGTCTGTATGCAATTTCGACACACAAAAATCCTACGCATGCTCAGAATCATTGAACTTTATTTAGCGGCTCGTCGTAGTGTTGTACGTCACTACGTTCTTGACGTTCGGAATTTCTGACAATATTTGTGTGACCCTGTGTATGCAACACAAGTTTGAACCAACATTCCGTTGGAAAAAAATCGACTGGGGCGGGGGTCAATAGCGGTAAATCACTGATAGCTTTAGCAGCGCTATTCTAATTTAGCTTTTAACCTGAAGAAGAAACGGGCAGGGGTGGTTTAGGAGTGCTGTATACAGGGCTCCCGAACTGCCCCAAAGATGCTGCTTGCAGGACTTTTTTTCCCGGCAAGCGCAGCGCCAGGTGTGAAAGCACTCAGGCTCTCACACTGGGGAGGCATGACAGGCAGTTTTCAGGCCCTTTACAAGTGCTATTTTTAGAGCTAAAACACCTGAAAAGTGTTTCAGTGTAAAAGGGGTCTAAGGGCTAGTTTACACCACAATCAGACAGCATAGGCATGCGCACAGGGTGTGCCAGGTGTGCCCAGGCACACCCTAATCACCCTGTGCAGCATAGATTCCCCCTACTGCCCTAGCTCCCACTGCACCGCTGCTGGCTCCCTCCTCTCCTCCTCCTGATGCTGCAGGGATGTTTTAGGATGAATGGGGGAAGGGGCCAGTAAATATGTAATTTACTGACCCCTTCCTTTTCTGAATGAAAACAGTGAGCGATCGGTAGTGTGTGTTTGAGCTTTGGGGTGCACACCTTAATGCAATTGGCTGCGCACACCTATGCCAGGCAGTCATTTTGTTTCCACTGGCACAATTACACATTTTTAATGCTTTGTAATGTGTTCCAGCACATTTTTTCCTTTTTATTTTAAAGAAGCATGCTAGAGATTTCTTGGGGATTTCTTGGAGGTCAGCCTAGTCCCCTGTCTTTCTGCTACTCTATTCCTCTGTTATCAGCATAACTTCTGACAAGTTCTCTGTTAACTGTGATAAAACCAGCCTGAAATTTGTGTCAGGTTGGGTGCTATAAATAGATTAGCAGAGAGCTGGTCAATTTACAGCACAGTTCTCTCTGCAAGTCTGCCTATGTGGAGGGGGGTGTGTATGCTAAGAATCCCCACCCACGGGTAAGTCAGGAAGAGAACATTTTAACAGAACGTGCACTTTCTAAACAGTATATAAAGCTGAAGACAGCAGATATACATGTAAAACTTATGTAAGAGGCTGAGGCTGTTCACTTAACTGGGTATATGCGAGGGTTTACATCCACTTTAACCACTTCATGCCGGGCCTATAGCCAGGGCTGTCTTTACCATATGGCAAACAGGGGCAGCTGCCCAGGGCCCTGTCACTGTTGGGGGCCCAAAGCAACCCCCTTTGAAAAAAAAATTTTTTTTTAGTTATTTTTTTTTAGGGGTCCGGAGGCCCCCAGGGCCCCAGGTGGCAACCCCCCTTTTTTTTAAATAAAAAAATATATATTTTTTTAATATATATGTATTTTTGTATATATATTTTTTTTTATTAAAAGGCCAATTTTTTTTAAGGGTCCCCAGGGGCCCGGAGGCCCCCAGATGACAACCCCCCGTTTTAATTTATTTTTAAATAAAAAAAATATATTTATTTTATATATTTTTATTTTATTTTTTATTAAAGGGCCAATTTTTTTTAGAGGTCTGGAGGTCCCCAGGGGCCCATAGTTCCCCAGGGCCCCGGATGACAACCCCCCTTTTTTTATAAAAAAAAACTTGTTTTATAAAAAAAAATGTTTAATAAAAAAATAACTTTTTTTATATATTTCTTTTAATATACAGGGAGTGCAGAATTATTAGGCAAATTAGTATTTTGACCACATCATCCTCTTTATGCATGTTGTCTTACTCCAAGCTGTATAGGCTCGAAAGCCTACTACCAATTAAGCATATTAGGTGATGTGCATCTCTGTAATGAGAAGGGGTGTGGTCTAATGACATCAACACCCTATATCAGGTGTGCATAATTATTAGGCAACTTCCTTTCCTTTGGCAAAATGGGTCAAAAGAAGGACTTGACAGGCTCAGAAAAGTCAAAAATAGTGAGATATCTTGCAGAGGGATGCAGCACTCTTAAAATTGTAAAGCTTCTGAAGCGTGATCATCGAACAATCAAGCGTTTCATTCAAAATAGTCAACAGGGTCGCAAGAAGCGTGTGGAAAAACCAAGGCGCAAAATAACTGCCCATGAACTGAGAAAAGTCAAGCGTGCAGCTGCCAAGATGCCACTTGCCACCAGTTTGGCCATATTTCAGAGCTGCAACATCACTGGAGTGCCCAAAAGCACAAGGTGTGCAATACTCAGAGACATGGCCAAGGTAAGAAAGGCTGAAAGACGACCACCACTGAACAAGACACCAGTGTTGTTCATCTTCCTTTAAAAAAGTAACTAGTTACAATTACAAGTTACTTGCCCGAAAAAGTAAGTGAGTTAGTGACTCAGTTACTTTATTGGCAAAGTAACTAGTTACTCAGAAAAGTAACTGAGATTTTTTTTTTAATATTCTACAATGCAATTACGTTCTATAACATCTTTAGTATCAAAGATGTTATATTTAACTGATTGAAGAATAAAAACACTATATACAGTATTTTAGAACATTTCGTACTGTGTACAATTATTAATATCATCATCATCACACTTCACCTGCCCATGCAGCAATACTGTACAATATAGATTCAGTGTGCAGTGTGAGTGACACTGCTGCAGTGCACACTGAATCTATATTGTACAGTATTGATGCCTGGGCAAGTGGAGTATGATGATGATATTAATAATTGTACACAGTATTGCATTTGCTGGGCCTGCCATATACTGTACTGTACTATACTGTATAACTGCACTACAAAATTCCTTTACAAACATGTTATTACTAATAACATTTTAAAATATGCATTATTTGTAAAGGAATTTTGTAGTGCAGTTATACAGTATAGTGTACAGTACAGTATATGGCAGGCCCAGCAAATGCAATACTGTGTACAATTAATATCATCATCAAACTTCACCTGCCCAGGCAGCAATACTGTACAATATAGATTCAGTGTGCACTGCAGAAGTGTCTCTCACACTGAATCTATATTGTACAGTATTGCTGCCTGAGCAGGTGAAGTGTGATGATGCTGGGCCTGCCTGGGCATGTGGAGCGGTCCGGTGGAGTGTCCCGTCACCTGTGTTCCCCCCCTGGCCCCCCCACTCCCAATTCGATGCTGCTCCTCACCTGCACAGGGCCACGGCCCATGGTCGGTCGGTGCACTGCTGGCGCGGTGAGTGTCCCCGTAGTCCGGACCGTTGGTGGTGGAGTGGAGCCTCCGCGGCGGCCGGGGGAGATGTCGGCGGCTGAGGTGACGGTGAGGAGGGGAGCCAGACTCACTCCCTCCCGACCCGTCATACTACACTGCTGCGGGCGGGAGACTTCAAGCCGTGCATGCGCCAGCGTCACGACGTCGACGACACGTCGACACATGACCCGGAGCTGGCCTGTGACCCAATCACAGGCCAGCTCCATCCCGTCCTGACAGAGAGTCTGCCCGGACTGCCCCCCCCCGCGCGCTTAATGTAACTCGGTAACGCCACCAATGTAATGGCAACGGCGTTGCCGATGGGGTAATAGTAATCAGGTAGATTACTAGTTACCCCTTGGAGGGCAATCGTTACGTAACTGCGTTTATTTAAACGCCGTTACTTACAACACTGCAAGACACACAAGCTGAAACGTCAAGACTGGGCCAAGAAATATCTCAAGAATGATTTTTCTAAGGTTTTATGGACTGATGAAATGAGAGTGAGTCTTGATGGGCCAGATGGATGGGCCCGTGGCTGGATTGGTAAAGGGCAGAGAGCTCCAGTCCGACTCAGACGCCAGCAAGGTGGAGGTGGAGTACTGGTTTGGGCTGGTATCATCAAAGATGAGCTTGTGGGGCATTTTCGGGTTAAGGATGGAATCAAGCTCAACTCCCAGTCCTACTGCCAGTTTCTGGAAGACACCTACTTTAAGCAGTGGTACAGGAAGAAGTCTGCATCCTTCAAGAAAACCATGATTTTCATGCAGGACAATGCTCCATCACACGCGTCCAAGTACTCCAAGGCGTGGCTGGCAAGAAAGGGTATAAAAGAAGAAAAACTAATGACATGGCCTCCTTGTTCACCTGATCTGAACCCCATTGAGAACCTGTGGTCCATCATCAAATGTGAGATTTACAAGGAGGGAAAACAGTACACCTCTCTGAACAGTGTCTGGGAGGCTGTGGTTGCTGCTGCACGCAATGTTGATGGTGAACAGATCAAAACACTGACAGAATCCATGGATGGCAGGCTGCATGAGTGTCCTTGCAAAGACAGGTGGCTATATTGGTCACTGATTTGTTTTTGTTTTGTTTTTGAATGTCAGAAATGTATATTTGTTAATGTTGAGATGTTATCTTGGTTTCACTGGTAAAAATAAATAATTGAAATGGGTATATATTTGTTTTTTGTTAGGTTGCCTAATAATTATGCACAGTAATAGTCACCTGCACACACAGATATCCCCCTAAAATAGCTAAAACTAAAAACAAACTAAAAACTACTTCCAAAAATATTCAGCTTTGATATTAATGAGTTTTTTGGGTTCATTGAGAACATGGTTGTTGTTCAATAATAAAATTAATCCTCAAAAATACAACTTGCCTAATAATTCTGCACTCCCTGTATATATATATATATATATATAAAAAATATAATATAAATGTTATTATTATTAAAGGACCCAGAGGTCCCCAGGGCCCCGGATGGCAATCCCCCTTTTTGTTATAAAAAAATAAATAATTATATTTTATTTTATTTTTATTTCTTTTTTTTATTTTGATATATTTATACATATATTTTTTTTATTAAAGGGCTCAGAGGTCCCCAGGGCCCCATGTGGCAAACACCCCTTTTTTTTATAAATGTATATTAAAGGGCCCAGTGGTCCCGCATGGCAACCCCCCATTTTCTGTCATTTATTTTTATTTAAAAAAAATATTAAAGGTCCCAGAGGTCCCCAGATGGCAACCCCCTTTTAAAAAAAAAAAAAATAATATATTTTTTATATATATTTTTTATTTCTTTTTTTCTTTTTATTAAAGGGCCCAGAGGTCCGCAGGGCCCCGGATGGCTACACCCCTTTTTTTTATATATCTTTTTCTTTATTTCTTCTTTTTTTGTAAAGGGCCCCCCGCTTCTAAATTCGCGGCAGCCCCCCCCCCCCGCTTCTTAATTTCAGGCTGCAGCACCCCCCCCCCCCCCCTGGTTCTCTGCTCCAGGGGGCCCATGCCTGAAGCTGTGTAAGGGGCCCCATAATTCCTGATGGCGGCCCTGCCGCCTGTTAAGCCCCTGTGCTGCCCACAAATCAGGCTGAAAATCATCAGCGGCACGCAGCCAGTGACAGTACTGCTTCCCTTCCCAGTGTTTTAAAATGTACAGCACCCCTGGCTTCCCTTTAGACATGCACTTCTCCCGTCCTGCCACTGGGTGCTGCTTGTATATAAAAGTGAATTAGAATGTGATTTTATAACATCCCCAGTTTGCTCTTCCCGAGGCTGACTTCTTCATGTCCTGCTCCTCAAGGTATGTCACTGTTTGCTAATCTATATTGTAAATATAAGTTTTCTGTAGAGTGTGCCCAAAGTCATTACAATATTTGATGATTCACTGCAGGTCTGGTCAGTGTTTTAAAAAGTTCCTGTATTTTACACATGGCATGGCATGGGTTCACAGCCCCGTCTGTCCATTCTGCTTTAGCACCATGGGTCCCCATGCCATGCCATGTATAAAATACAGAAACCCTTTAAATCACAGACCAGACTTTCAGTCCAGGCTGAGTAAGGCCTCAGAGCACATGGCATTACTGTCTGTATTTAACTGCTTGATGGGCTTATTTTGGGCCTGGCTGGTTCACATGTATGTGTTTTGGCATCCCACATTTGCGCAGGCACAACAGCCCATTCATTTGAATGGGCCGCTATGCTTGCGTTTCCTGCAAATAAAAGCGCATGCCTCATGTAATAGGCTGCACACACGGCACACCTATGCCCATCAAGCACTGAAATACAGCACTGTCTGTCCTTTCTGCTGTGACTTATCTGCAGTTTCCGCACTGTCAAACTTGCTGCATTTTTAGACGTTTAGGTCACGCTTTTAAAAACACAGTGCATTTGTGTGTGCAAGAACTGCAGGTAAGTAGCATGGTGCAAAAGCAGAATGGATTTCAAGGCAACTGTATTTTTAAAATGCTGAATACACCTTTTTTCTGCAGGAAACAAAGGCATGGCAGCCCATTCAAATCAATGCTGTGCCTGCACAAATGAGGGCCACCAAAACACATACATGAGAACCAGCCAGGCCCAAAATAATCTGGAGGGGGGCCCAAAAAAAATGTTTGCCCAGGGCCCAAACCATATTAAAGATGGCCCTGCCTATAGCAAAACGACGGCCAGGCAGTGGTTCAGTTATTCTGACTGGATGTCATATGATGTTCAGCAGGATAACAGCCGTCACGCGCCCGTGGGTACGTGCAACCTGGCGATCGGTGGTGCGGTGTGTCAGTCTGACACACCACTACACCAATCTCGGTAAAGAGCCGCGATAAAGGATGTAAACAGGAAAAGCCGTTGATCGACTTTACCTCACTCACGTCTGACAGACGCGAGTAGAAGAGAGCCGGTCGGCGGCTCTCCTGACAGGGGGGTCTGCGCTGATTGAAGCCGCCAGAACCACCAGGGAAGCCACCAAACATGTGGATGGCCAGGTACATAGCCAATGACCGTCCACATATGCAAAAATATGCCCAATAGGTACAATCAGTGCCACCTATCAGTGCCACCCATAAGTACCCATCAGTGCCACCCAAAAGTACCCATAAGTGCCACCATAAGTATCCATCAGTGCCACCAATGTGTGCCCATCAGTGCCGCATACCAGTGCCTATGATCAGGGCCCATCACTGCCACCTCATCAGTGCCACCTCATTGGTGCCAATCGGTGCCGCCTTATCAGTGCAGACATCAGTGTCCATCATTGAAGAAGAAAATGTACTTATTTACAAAAAAATTAACAGAAACAAAAGAAAAAAAATCAAAATTTTTCTTATTTTATTTGTTGCGCAAAGAATAAAAATCGCAGTGGTGATCAAATACCACCAAAAAAAATCTCCATTTGTGGGATAAAATGATAAAAAATGTGTTTGGGTACGGTGTAGCATGACCGCGCAATTGTCATTCAAATTGCAACAGTGCTAAAAGCTGAAAATTGGCTTGGGCAGGAAGTGTCTGGTATTGAAGTAGTTATGGTTTGAACATGCACTACAAACACAGATTTAGCTGTTGCGATATATATAATCTTTATAAATAAAACCAAGTTTCACGAACAAAAAAAAATATTGCTTTTTGACAAGCAGGAGTACAACTTGAAAATATAAAAAACATAAACTGTAAACACTATTGACTGCAATGCCATTGCACATATTACCTGAAAATATTACCAACATTAATTTAACATTAACATTAACATTTATCATTAATATCAAGAAAAAATAAGAAAAGCCTTTTTTTTTTTTTTTTTTTCTCTTTTAGCAGCTTAGCAGATGCCCCCTACCTATCATATGTGGTAGTGCAGTGGTATATTTCATTTTAGCCACAGTCTTTGGACTAAAATGCCATTTTACTTTTAGTCATAATTTAGTCTTTTGACTTAAATGCCGTTTTAGATTTAGTCATATTTTAGTCATCTCAATTGTTTTAGTTTTGGTCGTATTTTAATAGACTAAAATAGTATTCATTTAGTAGACGAAAATATTTTAGTCCACAAAATTAACATTGATCAGCACACCAGCGGGTCAGGACAAGGGGTGAGCAGGAGGGACAGCTGCCCTGGGCACTGTGGTATCATGTGAAATCGGGGGGGGGGTGGGGGAATGGGGGTATTTGGGTTGGGAGGGGGAATTTGGGGGGCAGTAGAGTGTAAGAAATGTTCGAGGAGGGGTCATTTGGGGGATGTGCTCGCAGTGATGTTTTAGGGGGATTTGTGTTGGTAGGGGGGATTTGGGAAGTTTGTGCTAGAAGAGGTGATATAGTGGAGGGAGGAAAATTATGCTAGGAGGGGAAACTTGTGAACTTGTAGGGGGGGATTTATGCTAGGAGGGGGATAGAGGGATATGTGTTAGGAGTGGGAATTTGGAGTGGGAGGGGGAGAGGTTGTGTACTCAAAGAAGAAATTTGAGGGAAAAGTAGGGGATGTGTGCTAGGAGGGGTGATGTATTTGGTAAGGGACCATTTATGCTGGGGGCAGGGCCGTCTTTAAGGCAGGGCAAAGGGGGAAGCTGCCCTGGGCCCTGTCAATGTTGTGGAGCCCAAAGCAGCTGGCTCATACTTGCCAACTATCCAAGTTTAAATTCCCTTGTCCCTTGAAGTTTTAGTTATTGTTGTGTACAGATGACTCACCTGCAGACTGTGGCCCAGATTCACAGAGTGATTACGCCTGCGCAACAGGAGATGCGCGGCGTAAGTCGAAATGTGCGCGTGCGTTTCGATGCACGGCATCCCCAGAACGAGATACGCAAAAAATCTACTTTTTTTTGTCCCGCGTAATTTCGTTAGACTGGCGCATCCGTCCGCGCAAAAGTGCGCTAGACAGACCATTGATTTGCTAGTCAAATATGCTAATGAGGGACTTACGGGGATCCACAAAAGAAAGTTGGGGCAGCGCAGGCGACGCAGTGTGCGCAACAGCAAAATGTCCTGTCTAAAATTAGAGCATATAAAAGCTGGTCTAAAAAGAGAAAAAAAAAGTCTACTTGTTAGATAAAGCAACACTGTTAGTGAGGAGCTCAGCAGTCACACGTGTTGCACAACAATCTGTATGCCAACATGCCAGGGCCATCGTCGCACATAGCTATACTACTGACTTTAGATGAACAAAGAAGGATGAGGGCACGGAGGATGGCACGGAGGATGGCACGGGAGAGGATATACCGCACCCGCATAGACCTGTTTGGCATGAGTGATTCTGAGGTGTTTCGCATCTTCAGATTCACCCCTCATGTCATCCTGGAATTAACCACAACCCTGCAGGAGGACAGGCCCAACACACCGCTCACATGCAGTGCAGCCACTGGTCAAGGTCATGGCAACACTCCATTTCCTTGCCAGTGGCTCTTTTCAGCGTACAAGTGGAGTGGTGCCTGGGAATCCTCCATGAGCAGATGTGTGCACCAGGTTGTCCCTGCAATCCTCAGACGCATGGCCAACCAAATCATCAAACCCACCACTGAGGACCTGCGGCTGAAGGCAATGACAGATTTCTACAGAATTGCCAGATTCCCACGCACTGTGGGGGCCATTGATTGCACACACGTGGCACTCCAGCCCCCCCATGAGACAGAGCACATGTACCGCAATCGGAAGCATTGGCATTCCATCAACGTACAGGTGATAGTTGATGCCCAAGGCCTCATATGGCACGTCCGTGCCAAACACCCAGGGTCCAGCCATGACAGCTACATATACAATCAAAGCCACATCCGAATGGAATTCGATCAGAACCTGTATGGGGACACCTGGCTGGTTGGTGAGTGACATGGGTGGCAGGCATGACTATCCCCTCCCATGATGCACACATCACAAGGGGCACATGCATGACTAACATCCTCCTGTCTTTTCCCTTACAGGTGACTCTGCATATCCACTGGGACCCCATCTCATGACTCCTATCCGGAACCCCCAAACCCCAGGAGAGGAAAGATACAATCAAGCACATGCCCAAACACGAGCAGTGGTGGAGCGCATCTTTGGCCTCCTAAAGTCACGTTTCCGATGCCTGGATAAGTTTGGGGGTACCCTCTTGTATTCCCCAAACTTTGTGTGCCAGATCATCGGTGCATGTTGCATGCTGCACAACTTCGCAGAAAGAAAGGGCCTGCAGATTGACCTACGTGATGACCTGACCCCTGAACCAGACAATCCCCCCCTAACCGAGGGTCCCCCGTCTTCTGAGGGAAGAGCAGCACGTTAAACACACACATTAATCATGGCACAATGAGAATGCATGCATGCACACCACTGTGGTCCCTAGCACAGACACCCGACATCCACATCAAATTGGATTGGCACCAGTCCACCATGCTGGACTTGTGAGCAGCAACGCCACGCCAAGGCTCCAATTATGTCACTGTACATTCATACACCATTCACACGGACCTGGGGATCACTTCTCCCTGGTCCTGGGGAACCCATCTCCACCAAAATTGAGGGTGACACCCCTTTTCCGGCAGGAATGTCACCCCCACATTCAAACAGCATTCTCAACCCAAAAAAAAAAAATACCCAGCAAAATCAAAACATTTCCAGCAAAAAAAAAAAAAAAAAAAAAAAGGGGAAAAAAAATGATTGCCCTTTACGTGAGCCACGCCTGGGGCGCCCCCGGCCACGGCCCCCGGCTCCTCAGGGGAGACTCATGGGGAGGGGGAAAACCGGGGAAGGAGGAGCAGCCCCTCCAAGGCCACGGCTATTCTGTCCAGGGCAGCACCAAGTGTTGCCGTGTTGGCCTGGATAGCCTGGGTAAGGGCCCTCACATCCTGCCCAACGCCTGCTGATGTCGTCTGCAGTTCGTTTAGGCAGGTTGTGAAAGCCCGGGAGTGGGAGTCCAGGTTCCCCAGCGTATCCTTGATGGAGGACAGGCTCTCCTCCATCCGCACCAATGTCTGGCTGACCTGTCCCAGATGGCGGGTCTGGAGGAACTGGTCCCTTCTCAGAGTGGCGGGCAGGAGATCGGCCAACCCCCTGGTGTTCTGGGATGAAATCCTGCCTCCAGCTGATGCTTGTGGCCGGGGAGAAGGGGAGGCCCTTGGGAGGGGAGCCATGTTGGGGGAGGAGGGGGGGGCTCCCCCTTAGGGAGGGCTGCCTGCTGCCAGCCAGAGGGGAAGAGTCCTCAAAAACCAAACGTCCAGTGCCTGACATGGACTCCTCCTCCTCATGATTCTCCTCCTCCTCTTGAACCTCCTCCTCCTCTTGAACCTCCTCCGCGGACTCCGGCCTTGTTGGGGGGGCCTCATTAGGCTGCTGTCCTGGGGATGGTGCGGTCAGGCCAGATGGCCCTGCACCCTCCTGCACATCTGTGGATGACACAAAACATTCACAGGTTGGAGGATCCACACACTTGCCACATATTCCCTTTCACCCCCTCCCCCACACGTGCTACACACCTGATATTAAAAAAAAAAAAAAAACTTACCTGGCACCACGGGCTCCGGACTTGAGTCAAAGCCGGGCAGGCCCTCAACTTCATGCCGATGAAAGGTCAGGGCCACCGCACGCTCCTCCGCTGTCAGCCTAATAGGGCATGGTGGGCCCCCTCCTGTGCCCCTGGCATGGGCATGCATTCTGGCCAGCTTCTGTTTGACCAGACGCCGGAGGTCATTAATTTTTTTGTCAATCCCAGACCGGGTCCGTGTCTCCCCCTGCCCCGCTGAATTGACCTGCTCAGTGATGAGGTCCAAAATCTCCCTCCTCCTGGCCGGGGTGGTGTTGGCACTGTCTGGGCCGTGGAGGAAACGCCCATAATCGCTAATGGCCCGGGCAAGAATTCTTTTTTCCCCCACAGTAAAATTGAGCTTTCTCTTTCTCTCTGTCATACTTCCCAAAAAACTCACTCCCAGTCGGCAAAAATCACTCACAAAAACAAGCACAACCAATCAAGCAAGAACACACACACAAATCTAACACCCAAAAAATCACACAAGCACTCAGCAAGAAACAGTCACAAAAACAAACAGCAAAAAAACAGCAAGAAAACAAACGAACAGAAATATATCAAACAAACAGTCACTCAAACACTTATCAAAAAACACTTTCAAAGATCTACTAACAAACACTTGATCACACAGAACACTAATCTGACAACTACAAAACACAACGCAACCAACAACAGGACAGAAGCACTTGGTTAAATGGGAAGGGACAAAGGGATGTACTTTTGCAATGCAAGTGCGTTTGTCTCTGTCTATTTATGCTGTTTGCGTAGTTCACAACGTTGCCCTAGTCCATTTCCAATTTCACTGATTGCGCCGCTCCCGAGTTGTGAGCATGCGCACAGCGGAGCTGACCATGGTCTCCTTCAAGCGCGCATGCGCGAGCCGGCCGGCCCTTCATTTGCATGGGGTCACGGCTCATTTCAATGTAACACGCCCACGTCCTTCCCAATTTGTATTACTCCGCCTTACGCCTATGAAAAAACGTTACGTATAGATAAACAACTTAATTTGGCCTATATTTCGTTGATACCGAAACCCGATAAAGATCATAGCCTAGTAGAGAACTATAGACCGATATCCCTCATTAATAACGACCTAAAAATACTTACTAAAATAATAGCTAATAGGATGTCTGCCTTCTTAGGTCAATACATATCCAAAGATCAAGTAGGTTTTATCACAGGGAGACAAGGCCCGGACCAGATCAGGAGAGCTATTGATCTTATCTCTTTAATGTACTCGGGGTGGTCTGGAAGCACTAGACAAAGAGGTATGCTTCTCTCACTTGATCTCCAGAAAGCCTTTGATTCAGTATCTTGGCCATTTTTGTTTTCTGTTTTGAATCGTTGGGGGTTTGGTTCTAAATTTTTTAGGGCTGTTACTGATCAAAATTTGTGTGTTCGATTAATCGGTTTTTATTTTAATCGATTAATCGACTAATTTCGATTAATTATAACACACATACAGATCCAACTACTTAGCTAATCTCCTTGCAGGCCGATCCCCAGTGCAGCTCCCAACCACTGGAAAAATGGATAGCAGGATACAAAAAACACACAAAGGCAGCGCTCCATGGGAATTGCATTAAAACTTTTATAATATTCAAGTAGGTAACAAAATAAATATTGCACTGGAGATAAAATCGATGTAGCTACATAAACTGTCACAAATGGTGCGAGTAATACCAAACGGGACCAAAAGCAGTCATAAAAACATGTAGCCAAGTATGATACTGGTATAAAAATGTGTACAACGATACCACTGCTGAATCCAGATGAGGAGGGGTTAACATCAGTCCGTTGGCATGTAGATGTCACATGAAGGGAACTATGACAACTCCCAGTGGATGGCTGTAGAATCCCAGGTTGATAGAAGGAAGTGAGAGGGAAGTGTAACAGCCCTTGTGTGTGGCAGATAGTACGGTCCCGCCGGCATGCAGATATGAAGGCACAGCAAAGGAGCCCTTCAGGTGGACACGGCAAGCCCCGCCGGGGTCCGTGATGTTACCGGATATCCCACGGAACTCCCTGAAGGCCCAGAAGCCGGCGGAGAGGCGAGTACCAATCAAAAGAATTTTAATCGATCAAAAATATTTTGATCAATCAAAAAAATTAACTTTTAATTAATCGATTAATCTTTAATTTGCACAGCCCTAAAACTTTTAGGAATCATCTCCGCTCTCTATTCCTCCCCTGAAGCTAAAATCCGGTTACAAGGCATATTCTCGGAATCTATAAATATCCAAAGAGGCACAAGACAGGGCTGCCCTCTATCTCCTCTGATATTCGCTATTGTTATTGAATCTCTGGCCATAGCCATCCGAGATAACGCGAATATCAGGGGAGTTCATTGTAATAAAAAAGAACACAAATGCGCATTATTCGCAGATGATTTGCTACTCTTCGTGACCTCTCCCATCTCCTCCCTTCCGGAAATTTTCTCCCTGCTAGACGAGTTCTCTAAAGTCTCGGGTCTCACGGTAAACATGCCTAAATCTAGGGCCCTTAATATTTCTCTTTCAGAACCCACAGTGTCCCTCTTGAGAAACAAATATATTTTCAAATGGGACTTTACGTCTACTAACTATTTAGGTATCAACCCAAATTTCCAGAATTTATACTTAGCCAATTACCCTCCTATGTATAGGAAACTCGAGAAGGACCTTACCGAATGGGGAGCGCAGAAAATAGGCTGGATCTGCAGAATTAATTCTACCAAGATGACTCTCCTCCCGAAACTTCTATATCTTTTTCGATCCCTTCCGATCCCGATAATAAAAAGCCATCTAAAATCCTTTCAAGGTAAAATCACCAAGTTTATCTGGAACAAAAAGGGACCCCGTCTTCCCTCTCGTAGTCTGTTCAACTTACCTGAACAGGGAGGTCTAGGAGTGCCAAACTTGTTATGGTATTATCAATCCGCGAGGTTAGCGCAATTATCGGAGGTTTACCTTGGAAATGATCGCCCAGATTGGATAGAAATAGAAGAACAGGCTTCCCCATTATCCACAATCAAAGAACTCATGTGGCGCGCTCCTAAAAGTAGACCCCCTATACTATCCCCCAACCTATCACAAGCATTGGTATTATGGGATTCACTTAAAAGCAATCCACTCTTAATTTCTAGAGGCAAACCTTTGTCAAGTATCTTTTTCGACCCATCTTTCTGCCCCAAAACGGAAGTGGACTCCTTCAAATGGTGGCTTGATAAGGGGGTGTACCGCATTGGTCGTTTCTTTCAACACACAGGTCCTCTTCCTGAGCAATTCCTTTTAGACAACCTTTGCCCCCCTCTGAAAGATCCAGATTACACCAAATACATACCTTTGCTCAGAAACTTTGGAACGATAAAACAATTTCTGGCCTTTTGACCCCATATGAACACAAATGCGAACAAGCTCAGAATAGGAAAGGTATTATCTCTATCATCTACAAATCGCTTGCATCAAATAACATAAAATTACCTCATATGCTAGCTTGGGAAAGAGAGCTTCAAGGAGGACTGGGACTTGGTGGACTGGCAAAAAAACTACTCTAGATCTCTTAAGGGTTTTAAGAGTCCATCCCTCATTGAAGCTAATATAAAAATTTTCACTAGATGGTACTTGGTCCCATTTAAATTGGCCACCATGTATCCGTCATCCTCACCACTATGCTTTAGAGGTTGTCAAGGAATAGGCACCATGATCCATACTTGGTGGGAGTGCCCTAGGATATGGGGATTCTGGAACAGGATATTCCAGATTATCAGGAGAGTTACCGGTTGTAACCTCCATCAATCTCCTGCAATAGCCTTATTGAATGGTCTAATACCACAGAGTTCCAAGGCCATTAGACAGCTGATTCTATTTATACTGACTGGCGCCAGAATCACTTTAGCGGCTGCATGGAAGAAACCGTCTGTTTCCATTTTACACATGAAGAGAAAGGTTACATGGATTATGGAACAGGAAAAAAGAATTAACTCTATGTTAGATACCTCTACCCAGTTCACAGAAATTTGGGAACCTTGGTTGATTTACATGGGAATCTCCCACAACATGTAAGTTTAGTTTTGGCTCTGGACTCAGACTGATGTAATCCTATGGCAGGTAGGCCCACCCTCCCTTTCCCTTTCCTCTCCTTCCTCTTTCCTCCTTCTCCCCCTCTCTTTTCTTTATTCTTATTTTTTCTCTTGAACAGGAGATATTCATTACATATCATATTCTCCACTGGTCTCAGGTAGTGCTGATTTAGTTTAACTGGATGTATGTATTAAATTCCTTGTCTCCTTTTAGGTTTATAAGTTAAGAGTTGATTGAGAGATGTTTCTCTGGACAACATTTGGATCCAATTTTTTTGTCATCAAGGGGGGGCTTGGTGGGTGGGGCTGCCCCCCCCTCCTCGACACAGATTGCTCCCGGTGGGGGTGTCGGGGGGAGGGGATGTCCCCGGAAACCTATCCTCTCCACGGTTCGGTATGATTTATTCCTTACATATATTTTAGTTTTATGATCTCAGCTTATAATAAAAGTTTTATAGATTGCTTAGTAAACAGGGAATTTTAGCCCTAAAATGTTGTCGCTACCTCTACTGATTCCCATCCCTCCTGATTATACACGTTTACACTCCCATGTTAAACTTACCAGGTATATAGTTGGGACATTGGGGGGGGGAGGGAGGAGAGGGGGAAATCTAGTTAAGAAATGTAATCTATTGTTTACTACTATAATTGTCAACACAATGTTTCCTGATGCATTTATTGTATTACGTTTATTACTCTGTATGCTCTTTATTTTATTATAATAAACTTAAATGAAAAAAAAGAAAAAACGTTACGCATGCGCAATTTTCTGCGCAAAAGCTACGAGAATAGGGTGATTACGTGGCAAAATTGCGCAAGTCTAACGTAATGGTGGTGGGCTACGCCGGTCCAATAATGCGCAGATGTACGTGAATCTGGGCCTGTGTGTTTACATGTAAGTAACCATCATTCATATTTAAATAGCTGAGGCCGGCGGCATTCATATGTATATCATGCCCCTCTGCAGTGAAGAGATGATGTGCTGTAACCTCTAGCAACTAATCAGTGAGCCGTAGTGTGTGCTGTAACCTCTAGCAACCAGTCAGTAAGTAGTAATGATATGCTGTAACCTCTGGCAACCAATCACAATCACTGCCTGATCTGATACAATAAACAGATTTTAAGTCTAGCTGATACTTATTGTATGTCTCGGAGCAGGTGGAGAGCAAAATTGCATGGGGGGGCCCCAAGAAAAAATGTTCGCTACAGTCTCTAGATGACCTTAATGAAAAAGAGAAATCGCCGCTCTAGGATACTAATCAGAAAGTCTCCTCACCTGATCCAAAGCCACGGGTGCTGGCAATGCATGGAATGATGCAAAATAAAGGAAAACATTTCTGGACAGCCGCACTCCAAAAATAAATTGCTTTTATTGTAAAATCAAAAAACACACAAAAAGCAAGCCACAGCAGACGGGGTAAAAAGCTGACGCATTTCACACCAAACTTTAGTGCTTATTCATAGCTTAGATGACCTTGTCTTGGCACTGAGTAGCATTCTTCCCACTGATCACCAATATAACAGGACAATCTTTCAATGAACTGGAAGTGTAAGGGGGCCATAAGCCCACCAACTAGCAATGTAAGGGTACCCTTTTTCAACTGGAAGGATGCCCTTCTCTCACTGACCACCATTGTAGAGGGGCACTTCACCACCAGTCTAGAGAGGTGCCTTTCCCACTAACCATCTATGTATGTGGGCACTATACTGATCACTAATATCTTGATATCATACCTGTGTGTATGAACAGATTTCCAGCAGTATTTAGCCCCAGTTCACACTATAAACCACATGTGAATCACCCAGGAACCGCATTCACATGCACTTTTATTGGATGAATAGCTATGGGAATTTTTGTAAATCAACCCTTTAGTTTACTTTGTGCACTGGTGTGCAGTGATGTTGGAATAGGAAGGAACCATCCCCTAATTGCTCCTACAAAGCTGGGAGCATGAAATTGTCCACAATGTCTTGGTATGCTGATGCCCTAAGAGTTCCCTTTACTGGAACTAAGGGGTCAAGCCAAACCCCTGACACAAATGATGAACCTTGACCGACGCATTTCGTCCTCATCAGATGCCCCTGTAGATGTCCCTGAGGATGAAATGCATTGGTAAGGTTCATCATTTGTTTCTTAAGGACCGCCTCCTGCACATATATGTCGGCAGAATGGCACGGCTGGGCACATCCACGTATATTTACGTCGGTTCCAGTACCCAGCCCACGGCGCGCTCCCGTGACCCGGTCCAAAGCTCTGTGACCGGGACTGCGGGACTTGTGAACCCGATCGCCGCTGGAGTGTGGCAATCGGTCCCCGGAGCTGAAGAACGGGGAGAGCTGTGTGTAAACACGGCTTCCCCATGCTTCACTGTGGCCGCAGCATCGATCGCGTCATCCCTGTTATAGGGGGACGCGATCGATGACGTCACACCTACAGCCACACCCCCCTACAGTTGCAAACACACACAGGGAACACATAACCCCTACAGCGCCCCCTTGTGGTTAACTCCCAAACTGCAACTGTCATTTTCACAGTAAACAATGCAATTTAAATGCATTTTTTGCTGTGAAAATGACAATTGTCCCAAAAATGTGTCAAAATTGTCCGAAGTGTCCGCCATAATGTCGCAGTCACGAAAAAAATTGCTGATTGCGGTCATTAGTAGTAAAAAAAAAAAATTAATAAAAATGCAATAAAACTATCCCTTATTTTGTAAACGCTATAAATTTTGCGAAAACCAACCGATAAACACTTATTGCGATTTTTTTACCAAAAATAGGTAGAGGAATACGTATCGGCCTAAACTGAGGAAAAAAATAAATTTCATATATATTTTGGGGGGATATTTATTATTTATTTATAGCGCAAAAAATAAAAACCGCAGAGGTGATCAAATACCACCAAAAGAAAGCTCTATTTGTGGGGGAAAAAGGACGCCAATTTTGTTTGGGAGCCACGTCGCACGACCGCGCAATTGTCAGTTAAAAGGACGCAGTGCCGAATCGCAAAAAGGGGCAAGGTCCTTTACCTGCATTTTGGTCCGGGTCTTAAGTGGTTAAATAAACCCATTTGTTTTTGACCTACACCATTGGAGCCCCCTTCTTCTTTTTTTCCATGCACCATGCTGGGGTCACAGCCAGTGGGGTTGATTCCATCCAGCCACCCTACCCTTCCAGTCCCGTCGGGGTGCCAAGGGGAAGTTTCCATTGGAGATTCTAGGTCTCTTCCATCATCGGGGCTGCAGTTCGGTTGGAGTGCCACAAGGTCCATTTGGAGTTCCCCACAGGAGATTCCGGGTCTTCCTCACTGTCTGGGCTACACACCGTTCCAGTCATCCATGCTCATACAATCCGCTGTCGGGACGCTGACATACGGATCCATCAATTGCGGTAAGGGTATTGACTCCTATTATTTTAGAGCAGACCCTCTCTCAGCTTTGGACGTTTTGTACACCGGCCCTGCTATATGTATTGGTTTGAGGAAGCACTACTTCATTGTCGTGGACTCACCTTTTCCTTTGTCCAAGATTCTGTTTTTGCATTAGATTTGTTTCTGACCCTTACACTTTGCCAGACTATCATGTTCATTTTTTCATTGAATGATTATGGACTTTTCATTTTGGTGTCTATTCAAATGATTATTTGAATGTTCCCTCTTTTTTTGTGTGCACTTTTATTTCACATAAAGCTTAGCGCTACATTATATCCACCATTCCATTAGAATATTTGCCACATTCGTATGTAGCAGCTTCACCACCATTTTTTTTAATACATTTTTTTCATTTTTGGCTCACTATTTTTCTGTTTTTGCGCAATATTTTCCTACTTTCTCATAACTACATATGCAACTATCAAAAACAAGGTAACAGTTCCAAGTTTGTGCACAAGAGGGCAATATATGACAACATGCACTCCAGCATCTGAGGCCTATGATTACAGAGATTCTCTGAGCAGTAAATCAATGTTATATTGTTTTATCATTATAGGGCCTGGTTGTTAATAGGTAAAGCAGAGCCTTCAAAACACAGTTTAAATATATCCACTGGCATTGGTAACTTAACAATACATTTGTTTACCTTTTTTACCTTGTCTTTATTTTTATGGAGCACTTACCCCTCAGGACTCAGGAGCCGCTGACATTTGAGTCCTCTGACTCCAGATGTTAACGACCTTCTTGGCAATCCACACCCTCTAAAACACAGAGGCCGAAGTGTGAATATTTATAGCAACACACAATAAATCAACAGCCAAAATATAGAAAAGCAATAATAGACACTTTAACAAGTATACGGAAAATAATGTGTTCCTCAATAAATAGCAAGCAGACTAATGACTTTACCTTTAACCTCTATACTATACCTCCCAACATTTTAAGATGGGAATGAACAAACATAGGGCATGCCCCCTGCCACACCCCCTTAAAGGAGAATTAACCAAAAAAAGGTAAATAAATCCACAAGGACTTTTTTATATTGGCCTTTAAAGAATACAAATGCAGCAATTAAGAAAAATGATAAAAGGTTTAGCACTGGGAAACACTTTTTGAAAAATAAAAAGTGCATTTTATATACAACTATATGGATCAGACCAAAATGAGGGACAAATGAGGGGGACAGAGTGACATTGCTCCAAATCAGGGACAGTCCCTCGAAATCAGGGACAGTTGGGAGCTATGTCTATTCTAATAGGAATCCTGACTATTGGACAATGCAAGAGTAGAGGTCCCACAGTCTCTAGCAAACCCTGACTTCATTTTCCAATGCATTGGGAGCCAAATCCAAGATTGGAGTGCTGAAATGTATGCTTAACCATACCCGGGGATAAATGCCTAAGCAGTGTCTCAAGTGAGCAATACTGTTCCTTTATATTGGGTACAGTAAGGTATGGGCAGCGGCCTCTCACTGACACAACGGATGGCAACTTGTCTCCTCCTGTTCTCCACCCAGGGCTCAGCGAAACTAGCTGCAGTGACATATTCCCCATGACTAGGTGGCAACAAGGGCAGACTGACCATTCGGGCACTAGGGCACTGCCCGAGGGCCCCGTGCCGCTAGGGGGCCCCATCAGGGTTGCTAGCCTCAGTAAAACCAGGGACAGTATGTAAAAATCGGTGTTTCTTTTTTTTTTTAATCCCAAGATTATAGCTGCCCCCCCTCTCCAGTACCTTTTCAGTGTGTGTATGTGTATTCTGTGTGTCTATACTGTGTATGTTTACTGTATGTGTATGTGCATGTGTACTGTGTGGCCCCATAACCCCCTATTGCCCGGGGGGCCCATAATCTCCTATTGCCCGGGGGCCCCATGAGTTCTCAGTCCGCCAATGGGTGGCAACACCAGGTTTGACAGTGGTTGTCCCACAGATCAGAAGATATCAATAACTCTGCCTTTTTGCATTCCTGACACTGCAGAAAATCATCCCATCAGCAACTTTCTGATGTGTGTGCTCAAATCCTGGGATCTGTAGGACAAGAACAAACCTGCAGCACAATCGCAATCTCTCTAGGGCAGGGATCTCCAAACTATGGCCCTCCAGCTGCTGTGGAACTACACTTCCCATGAGGCATTGTAAAACTCTGACATTCGTAGACATGACTAGGCATGATGGGAATTGTAGTTCCTGAACACCTGCAGGGCTGTAGTTTGGAGACTCCTGCTCTAGGGGGTTACATCTCCCACAAGTCCTTGCTCCTCTTAGCAGGCTTTCTCCTTCCCCAGGGTGCAAAGTATTACATTACAGCTTCCTGTGCTCTCCCTGGTGGTGGGCAGAGCATTTCTCTTGCTCTTTCTGTGGCTGCACACAGCCCTGGAAATGTTCAGTGCTTAGTCTCTCTCTCTCTCCCACTTCTCTCCTCACTAGCAGGCAAGGAGAGGGAGAACATCTGCAGCATGTGTGATACTATCAATGATAGCCTAGTCTGTGCAGCTGTAGCCCAGAGTGGGCCTCGGACCAGGGCTACATTTATGATAGTGGCCCATGATTTTTTTTAATAGTGACCCATTTATAATAGTGGCCCATAATAATAATTGCCCAGAGTGTGCCTCGGACCAGGGCTACATTTATAATAGTGGCCCATCATAATTTATAATAGTGACCCATTTATAATAGTGGCCCATAATAATAATAGCCCAGAGTGTGCCTCGGACCAGGGCTACATTTATAATAGTGGACAACTACAGTGACAATTAAAGCGATTGTTTACCCCAGAAAAAAATCGCTTACTAGCTCATTATGAAATACTTACCCTAGAACGAAGCTCCCGTACCGCCTCCCGGTCACCACTGAGGGAGCTGACATGTTCCCTCAGCATTTCTTCTGGGTTCGCGGCTTCAGCGCTGTGAGTGGCTAGAGTCGTGATGACATCCCTCCCGGGCAGTGCGTAAGAGTCCTCTTTCCAGAAAGAAGCTCTGATTTTCTGACAGCATCTGCCGGACCTTCAGAGTGCATGCACCGCTAACGTCAGAGGCTGCATGCAAGGTGAATATCTCCTAAACTGTAAGGGCGGGATCCACAAAGGCTTTACGCCGGCATATCTCCAGATACGCCGCCGTAATTTCAAACTCGTGCCGTTGTATCTTTACGCCGATTCTCAAAGCCAGATACGCTGAAAAAATAGGCTTCCTCCGCCGACTTAACTTGCCTACGCCGGCGTATAATTGTGTGCAATTTTATGCTGGCCGCAAGGGGCGCTTCCATTAATTTACGCGTTGAATATGCAAATTACCTAGATATGCCGATTCACGATCGTAGTTGCGCCCGGCGTATCTATATATACGCTGTTTACGTAAGGCGTATGACCGGCGTAACTTTACCCCTCATAAAGCAGGGGTAAGTCCTGTTAAGGTATGGAGGTCGGTACAGCGTCAAATTTTACATCGTTTGCGTAAGTCGTACACGAATAGGGCTGTGCGTAAGTTACGTTCACGTCGTAGGCAGTGTTCGAGGTATCTTAAGGAATTCTATCTGACGCATGCTCACTGGGATACGTCCACGGACGGCGCATGCGCCGTTCGTTCGGCCATGCATCTATATGGGGTCACGCTTAATTTAATTACAACACGCCCCCTACCTGCCTACTTTGAAATACGCTGGCTTACGCTAGCCCATTTACGCTACGCCGCCATAACTTAGGACACAAGTGCTTTGTGAATACAGCACTTGCCTCTCTAAGTTGCGGCGGCATAGCGTAAAGAAGATACGCTACGCCCGCACAAAGTTACGCCGGTCTTTGTGAATCCCGGCCTAAAGGTTTAGGAGATATTAATTTTACCTACAGCTAATTCTTATTATAGACTTACCTGTAGGTAAAAATCACCTACATGGGTATACAACCACTTTAAAACTGATCGTACTGTAGATGCCACTTCAGCCACAAGCTTTCAGTGTTCATCTATATATCGGTTAGCTGAAGCCTTCTATTTTTAATCAAAGCCTCCAGACTGCATGTGGTCACTATGTCCAAAACAAAGTTTTGCCTTTAGTTATATTTCAATACTGTTTTAATGTATTCAAGCAGCATATAATATAAAGCATATTTTTGGAATACGTTTTTTTTTCCAGAAATACATCATATATGGTTTTATTTATACACAATGGGGTAATAGATAAACGAATAGTACAATACAATATTGTCTTTATTTTTGCTATGTGTGTGGTGTTAAATCACCATGGCTCATTTTCGGGAATATCAAAGATTTACTTACAATCACTGCAGTTTAATAATTGGTTTACTGTAGCAAGCAAATTTACAGTAAATAACACATTCCTGTGTTTTGTAAATAGAACCCATTTTTTTGGAAACTCAAAACAACCAGAAGGTTAATGCCAACCTCATTTGTGAAAAGCGTTCGGCATAATGTTTGGTTCTAAAATATTAAGGAAACTGAAATTTGTAGAGCTATTTTATTGATATTCAATAAATATTGGCTTCCCTGACCAACAGCTACACTGCGAATGCCCAAAGTACTTCTTAAATTGCAATAAGATTCCAGCTTAGTCAATGTTAGGCATTGTTCTTTTTAGTATGAGCTCCAGCCATTTTTTGTTAGCAAACTGGAACTGGAAGAAATGGGGAAAAAAAAAAATCGCAAAAAGTCCTCTGGTCTTTGGCCAGCCAAATAGTCTGGAGCTTAAAGGATCACTAAAGGAAAAAAATGTTTTCGCTAAATAGCTTCTTTTACCTTACTGCAGTACTGGTTTCATGTCCTTATTGTTCGTTTTTGCTTTGAAGTTGCTGTAATCCTGCTCTGTTCTCCACACTTCCTGTTTGTCTGTTTCCTTATAACCACAGTGCTGGGAGCTTTCTCACGGTGGTCTGAGCTGTCATTACTGTGTGTCTAAAACTTCCCAGAACCAATCAGATTCATTTTAAAAACAAAACACTGCCCTGGATTTGTTTGTTTTTGTTCTGTGTGTCTATTTCTACTTTGCAGAAACATGAAGCCAGTTCAAAAGTGAAACTAACCTGCAGGCACATTATATGATTGATTTTTATCTTTTTTTAATCATTTTGAAAAGGAATCACTTAACTTTTATGTCTCTATACCCTGTATACAGTCATTTCAGCAAAAAAAATGTTTTCCTTTAATGACCCTTTAAAGCGGAGGTTCACTCTCAATAGAAACTGCATCTTATTAAGACCGGCATATTAAGTAAATGTAAAGTCTGCTATCGTAATTTTTTTAAATGATTAAAATACCTTCATTCAGAAGACAATACAGGCACTTCCGGGCATCCCTCCCGTGGGAGTGGGCATGTCATTTAATTTCCAAGCACCCCAGTGTCTCCTGGGAGCACAGCGTCACGCTTCCTAAGAGACAAGTCATAAGGCAGATTCACGAAATATCGTGGATTTTACTCATCACGTGACCCATGAAGCAGGTCACGTGATGATGGCGGTTGGAATTCCCGGAAGCATTTGCTTGTGGGCTTCACGCAGCCCACAAGCAAAATGGTAACGGCAAGAAGAACTTTTTTATAAAGACAGTTTTTATGCCAAGGGTGAATGCGGGGCAGTAGAAACATGAAAAATGTGAAAAAAACGTCCGGACCGCGGAACCCCCGCTTTAAGTGGTTAAAGCGGAGTTTCACCCTAAATATAAGTCCTTCCCATGTGATCCAGCATACTGGCATCAGCGCCAGTATGCTGTTTTTTTTTTTTAAATCCATGTACTTACTGTCTTATTCAGAATTTTATTTTTTTTACCCCGCGGTGGACGGCGCCAGTATAGCGCGTCACATCTTACGAAAGTACCCGAAAAGGACTCGGGTAATCGCGGTGAAAATGCGGCGCCTGCGCACAGACCTAGGAGCTGACTGCGCAGGCGCCGTATTTCTCCGAGTCCTATTTCGGTGTTTTTCGGAGGGCGTGACGCGCCATAGCCGTAGGACTCGGAGAAATACGGCGCCTGCGCAGTCAGCTCCTAGGTCTGTGCGCAGGCGCCGCATTTTCGCCGAGATTACCCGAGTCCTTTTCGGGTACTTTCGTAAGATGTGACGCGCTATACTGGCGCCGTCCACCGCGGGGTAAAAAAAATAAAATTCTGAATAAGACAGTAAGTACATGGATTTAAAAAAAAAAAACAGCATACTGGCGCTGACGCCAGTATGCTGGATCACATGGGAGGGCTTATATTTAGGGTGAAATTCCGCTTTAAAGAAGAATTCCAGGCATGATATATTTGTAGACAGTTACATTGGTCCAACTTGTCCCAATGTAACTATGTATATAGCATACCTGGCCAATGCCCAGGAAAGCTGGAAATCACTAAAGTAGACACCATTACTTCAGTGATCTTCACTTGCTTTCAGGTCCTGTGCTGAGCCATCAGACTGATGCATTGTGAATAAAGGCAGTTGACTGAGTGTGGAGTATGTAATAGCTTGGTAACTTTCTGTCTCTGTCAAGGTCAGGCACGTAGCTGTGCCCAAAGATCTGCATGTGTGCATATCTGCATGTGTGCATTTTTCAGCCTGGGCAGCAATGCTTTTGGGAAATAGCTGCATGCATACCTGGGAGAGTATCATTTCTAGCACTGACTTGCCCTATTTAAAGCTTAGGACATCATAGAACAGTTGCTGCATGGTTGTCAGCTCCCTTGATCCATGACCTGACCTGTGTTTCTGCTGATCTGTATTTGACCCACCTTGCCTCCCGACATACTTTTACCCATATCTCACCCTGCTGACCCTGACTTATGTCCTGACTTTGCCTTCTGCCTGCTGTATTGGTACCTCTTGCTGCCCTTTTGACCCTGACCTTGGTCAAGACTCTGACTTCAATCTTAATTACCGAGCTGGAATCTCTACTGCCCAGTTGTTGCTGACTGCTGCTCATCCTGACTACAATTTCCCTTCCTACTGCAGTGTGTTTCAGTGCCCAATCTGTGAACTTGCACTCTACACTGGTCCGAACCTCACTAGCAGCTCAGACATATCCAGACAGTCTGCATATCTTATGCTGTGTCCAGGCCCACTCATTATCTCAGGGTCTATCATGTACATACCAGTCCCTATGTAAAATTAAGGCTTGTTTTTATTCACTGTCATGTTTCAGAACATGTGTAAAGCCCTGTACCCACGATCAGATATCTGATGGAATCTAATCTGATGGGGTTTTTTTCGTCGGATATCCGATGAGGCTGACTTTCATGCCCTGTACACACGGCCGAGAACCTCGACGGGCGGAACACATCGTTCTCGGCCGGCCGTCAGATTCGGCGACCAGCCCGTCGGGAAAGTCGACCAGCCATTCATCCCGACGGGCCGTCGAGCAAATAGAGAACCTGCTCTCTATTTGCTCGACGGGTTTCCCGACGGGCTGGGCTCGGCGAATCCGTACACACGGCCGAGATTTTCGGCAGAATGAGGATCCCAGCGAGGTTCTCGCTGGTTTCTGCCGAGAACCTCGGCCGTGTGTACGGGGCTTCAGTCTTGCCTACACACCATCGGTCAAAATTCCAACGCGGTGACTTAAAACACTACGATGTGCTGAGAAAAATTAAGTTTAATGCTTCCGAGCATGCGTCAACTTGATTCAAAGCATGTGTGGATTTTTTGACCGATGGACTTACACACAGACGATCATTTTTTTTCTATCGTTTTTTTATCCATAGGAAATTTTTACAACATGTTATATTTTTTTCACCGATAGAAAACAAACCGATGGGGCTCACACATGATAGGTTTGTCCAATGAAAACGGTCCATCGGTCTGTTTTCATCAGACAAACCGATCGTGTGTATAGGGCTTTAGTGTACATAAGCCAGAAAACTGTTCTTTAGTTGGCCTAATTAAGGACAGTCACATATCTGTTGCTCTAAAAACAAGGAGCCAGATGCGACAATTATATTTTGTATGACCTGTCATCTGTAATAGCACACCAGACAGCTAACCAAACAGGAAGTAGTTCTTAACAGCCCAGAAAGTAAATTAAATTGCACTGGAAATGTCCCTGCTGAATCAATATAGAAGTGACAGTCATTCAACTTTATAGTGTTTACTCTTACAGGAGAGGCCTTTTCAGCTCTTCTTTTACTATAGTGTTGGGACTCATTTAAATAAATGTTCAAATACTGTGTTTTGTACATTTTAAATAGGGAGCCATAATGTACTCATATCTGCATTTGTTTTTAAAGGTTTTCATACTGCTAAATGTATTTTTTTTTTTGGGACCAACAAAGAAACAATGTTGCTGTTCTGACTATATGCTTGTTCCTGATTGTGACTCAGCAAGCATTGCAGCCAAAGCTGATGACAAGCTTGCTCAAAAGTTACATAGTAGTTACATAGTAGGCGAAGTAGAAAAAAGACACAGTCCATCAAGTCCAACCTATGTGTGTGATTTTATGTCAGTATTACAATGTATATGCCTGTATATTGTGGTAGTTTAGGTGCTTATCTAATACAGTAATACTTCAGATTGCGAGTAACGTGGTTAACGAATGTTTCGCAATATGAGCTATAATTAAAAAAAAAATCCTGACTCGGTTTGCGAGCGTTGTCTCGCAAAATGAGCAGGATTCAAACCTCTGCAGTGTGCAGTACTGTATTTGGCCAGAGGTGCAGCTCTGATCGATTTCCGAGTGTTTCAGAGTGTCTCCAGCGCCCCCCTACCTCTGGCCACATGCGGTACTGCACATAATAGAAGTCACTGTGGAACAAATTATCTGAGCCTCGAATTTTCCGACGTTCACGTCGTTTGCGCAACCCGTTCGCGAATAGGGAATTGCGTAAGTTACGTACACGTAGTTTTCATTGACTATTTGCGACGTGATTTCACGCATGTGCACTGGGATACGTCCACGGCCGGCGCATGCGCAGTTCAAAAAAAACTTTGTTTGCGTAGGGTCATTGATAATTTTAATAATACACGCCAACCTATTCCCTGATTTGAATTACACCCGCGAACGTCGGCCCATTTACGCCACGCCACCGTAAGTTACAGCGGAATTTCTTTGAGGATAAGGATTTCGCCGCTGTAACTTACAGCGGCGTAGAATAAATGGGACACGCCGCGCTGGCGGGGGGGGGGGGGGGGTATGTGGATCTGGCCCATAGTGTATATTAGGAAGCATGAGGACTTGTATCATACATTGAAAACATGGATAGGCGTTGACGTGCATTTTTATGTGCCTCTGTTGATTTCCATAGAAAGTTTATCAAAGATCAAGTTTATAGGCAAAAAATAAAAATTCTGATGATTCATGGACAACAAATTGGAAGCTTTGACTTGGGCATAGAAACATAGAAATATGAAGGCAGAAAAAGACAGAGTAGTCCATCGAGTCTGCCCATTTTTTTGTTTTTTGTTTAACCACTTAAAGACCCCCGCACGCACATATACGGCCACAACATGGCTCGTACAGGCACAAGGGCGTAAATTTACGTCCCCGCCTGAGTGCGGTTCGGGGGTCCCATCGGGACCCCCTCCGCGGCGTGCGGGGGTCTCCCTACCTCTGGGAGCGATCCGGGATCTGCGGGCGGATGTCCGTGTTTTCCGCCCCCCCCGCGATCGCTCCCAGCCAATGGGAGCGCGCTCCCAGCCTGTCACTTCCTCCTCCTGTGTTTACACAGGAAGGAGGAAATGATGTATTCTCTCATCGCAGCGCTGTTTCCCAGCGCTGCTGATGAGAGAAGACATGCCAAGTAAGTGTGCACCAACACAACACTGACACACACTCACATAGGCATATTAACCCCTTGTGATCGCCCCCCCCCCCCCCCACCCCCCTGTCACAGTGTTACTGAATGCAGTGATTTAATCACTGCATTTAGTGTCAGTGTGACAGGCACTGTAAAAAACAGTTAGTGTTAGGTTCAGGATAGCCCCCCCACCCCCCCTAATAAAGTTTTAACCCCCTGATCACCGCCCTAGTTAACCCTTTCACTCCCTATTGCCAGCGTCACTAAGCGATCATTTTTCTGATCGCTGTATTAGTGTCGCTGTTCCCGCTAGGTAGCTATTTTTTTTTATTGCGATTTTTTTTTTTTACTAAAGACATGTGGCTAAATAAATTTTGGCCTAAATGTTTGACTAAAATTTAGTTTATTTGATTTTTTTTTAACAAAAAGTAAAAAATAGTGGTTTTTTTTTCAAAAATGTCGCTCTATTTTTGTATATAGCGCAAAAAATAAAAATCGCAGAGGTGATCAAATACCACCAAAAGAAAGCTCTATTTGTGGGAAGAAAAGGACGCAAATTTTGTTTGGGAGCCACGTCGCACGACCGCGCAATTGTCTGTTAAAGCGACGCAGTGCCGAATCGCAAAAACACCTTGGGTCATTTACCAGCGTATTGGTCCGGGTCTTAAGTGGTTAAAGCCATTTACTGTTGACTGTCTCTCTACCTCTGCGGGTAGTTTAAGGGTCACTAAAGGAAAAACATTTTTTTGCTGAAATGACTGTTTACAGGGTATAGAGACATAAAAGTTAACTGATTCCTTTTAAAAAAATATTAAAAATATATAGAAATCAATCATATAATGTGCCTCTAGTTTCACTTTCGTTTTTAAACTGGTTTCATGTTTCTGTAAAATAGAGAGAGACACAGAACAAAAACAAACAAATCCAGGGCAGTGTTTTGTTTTTAAAATGAATCAGATTGGTTCTGAGGAGTTTTAGACACACATCTTGGACCACAGTGAAAAGCTGCCATGAGATTTTTCATAAGGAGCCAGACCAGCAGGAAGTGTGGAGATCAGAGCAGAATTACAGCAACTTCAAAGCAAAAACGAACAATGAGGATATGAAACCAGGACTGCAGTAAGGTAAAGGAAGCTATTTAGCTAAAAAAAAAAAATCCTTTAGTGATCCTTTAATTCCAAGAATCAACTATCCTTTCAGTAAAATAATACTTTCTACGATTAATGAGAAAAAGTGATAAGTAGAGGTGAAATATACATATAGATAAAATAATAGCCAAAGTATACTGGTGCGTGACAGAACTGGCTGACAAAATGAAATACAGTGGAGAATTTCCCCACAATGCTGAGAGTCTATTGATGGAATGATAAGATGAATCAGAAGTGACATATGTATCTTCTACACATGATGCGTAAATCCGATAATCGGTCTCATAATGCCCTTACCTTCATAACGTGGTAAAAGTGCATGTAGGGCAAAATGGTTCCTTCTCCTGCTGTATCAGCGCCGCTCCTCAGTGATGTGTCCTTCAATGGTCATCCGAGATGGAAGGTAATCCTGGGGTCTAGTAGCTCATAAATATGAGCCAGAGCGTGGGGCAGAAGAAATAATGGCACAAATAGTGAAGCCCGTATAGAAGGGGGGAAGGTGGTGATTTTAATATACTTATACCACGTTATGAAGGTAAGGGCATTATGAGACCGATTATCGGATTTACGCATCATGTGTAGAAGATACATCACTTCTGATTCATCTTATCATCAATAGACTCTCAACATTGTCCAGTGTTACACACTTCAACAAGTTGCATTGTGAGGAAATTCTCCACTTCATTTCATTTTGTCAGCCAGTTCTGTCACGCACCAGTACTATACTTTGGCTATTATTTTATTTATATGTATATTTCACCTTTACTTTAGCGCTTATCACTTTTTCTCATTATTTACTTGTTTAGCGGTTGTGTTACCCTTTTAGATATAACGGCTTTAGTTCACATTCATTTATATTTGATATTTGTCACATTTCGGTACTCGCAGTAGCGCAATAGACCCATACCACTGACTTTCTACGATTAGTTTTGAATTTTCCTCCTGTTAGTTAAAGGTCATGTCCCCACGATCTTGATTTTGGTTTTCTATTTAAAAAACTGCCCTCCTGGACCTTATTCACCCCCTCGATGTATTTAAAGTTTTCATTCATATCTCCCCTTTCCCTTCTTTCCTCCAGACTGTACATATTAAGTTTCTAAAGTTGCTCTTGATGGGCCAGATTCAGTAAGAAGTTACACGGCGTATCTCGAGATACGCCACGTAGTAACTTCTTATATGCGTATCTTTTTTCTGTATTCAGAAAACAAGATACTCTGGGATTGAGCTAAGATACGAGCGGTGTAAGTCTCTTACGCCATCGTATCTTAGGCCTCGTACACACGATCAAATCTGTCCGCTGGACCGTTTCAGCAGACAGATTCGATCGTGTGTACGGCCGAGCCGACGGATTTGGCCACCCGACAGATTTCAAAGCATGCTTTGAAATCTATCGGGTGGGAATCCGTCCGCCCGACATGTCTGCTGGTTAGTACACTTACCAGCAGACATGTCGTCCCACACCGCCGCCGCACCGCCGCTGAATGGATTCGGCGCATGCGCGGAAGTGTTTTACTTCCTGGTGCGGTGACGTGGCGGCGTCAACGTCACCGCCACGTCACCGACACGTCAGCGCGCTCTCTGCTGGCGGGGATTTTGGTTTGCTCGTGTGTACACGCGAGCAAACCAAAATCCCAGCAGACAGATTTGTTCAAATCTGTCGGACGGACAGATTTGAACAAATCTGTCTGCTCGTGTGTATGGGGCCTCAGTTGCAGATTTACGCTGGCCGCTAGGTGGTGCTTCCGTCGACTTACGCGTCGAATATTTAAATTAGCTAGATACGCCGATTCACAAACGTACGCCCGGCCATCACAGTACTGATTCGCCGTTTACGTAAGGTGATTTCAGGCGTAAAGATATTCCAACAAAAAGATGGCAAACAACATGGACCTAACCCTGGACAGGCATCGGGGGAATGGAGGGGCTGGAACGAGCCCTACAAAATTCCCACCAATGCCCCACAACCCCAGCAAGAACATTTAGGCCCAGAGGTAAAAGAGGGGGAACCAGAAAGAAAAAGACCCAGGGACCATTAGGAGAGGGCATTTTTAACCTGGCAGGTGTTGACTTATCTCGGGCGGAGTTAACAGTACTGTCACATGGATTAAAATTTGCTCCAAACAAAAATCTAAACAAATTTGAGACCTTCATTGATGTGGAAAAATTTGTGAGGAAACTCAATATCAAAAAACATTTTTCCCAGCAACCCACATACGAACCCCAAACCAACACCACTGTGTTCAAACACAGTGGGTTAAAGAATAGTTCAGTTTTCAATCCAAAAAAGGGGACCCACCACCATGTGGAGGTTTTCAAACATATGGTACAAGGAAAAATCCAAGATTTAGATATTAAAGCTTTTGACACAAAACATACCAGCAACCACAACCTGGTGTCGGATGGAATTAAAGCCTTAGAACAAAATAAAAATATAGTAGTCCGCCCTGCCGACAAAGGCGGTGGAGTGGTAATACTCAAGAAATCAGACTATTATGGAGAAATACAACGTTTGCTGAGTGCCACAGACACTTATTCTCTTCTTCCTGGGGATCCTTTGGGTAGACTCAAAATTGAGCTTACCCTCTGGGTCAAAGATGGCCTAACCCAATCTATTCTTACAGATAAAGAGGCTCAATATTTGGTCCCAAAAGTACCTCGTACACCTGTACTGTACACGATTCCAAAAATCCACAAAAACAATACTCACCCACCTGGTAGACCTATTGTTAGCGGAATAGGTTCTCTCTATTCCAGAGTGGGTGAGTATTTGGATATTTATCTCCAACCCTTGGTCATTCAAGGCAAATCCTATTTGAAGGATAGTAGAGAACTTATCAAGTCTTTAGCAACATTTACAGTTTCTGAAAATGTATGGTTGGTTACTGTAGATGTCGAATCTCTTTATACCAACATTCGCCAACCTGATGCCAGCTGTCCAACAAGCATTAGAACTCCAATCTGCAATACCCTTGGCTCAGATTAATTTTTTGGTTAAGGGACTCCTATTGGCCATGGGAAATAATTATTTCTGGGCCCAAGGAAATTTTTATAAACAAATCAGAGGAGTCGCTATGGGGGCTCGTTATGCACCCAGTGTGGCAAACCTGGTACTTAACAGATGGGAGGAAGAAACCATCTATAAAGACAAAGTCATCCCTCTGGTTTATTACCGGAGGTATATAGATGATATTGTACTTCTATGGGAGGGCTCCCAACTCTCCTTAGAACAATTTTTAGTCCAAATGAACAACAATAATTATGGTCTCAGCTTCACCGCCGAATTTAATAAGACCTCAATTCACTATTTGGACCTCATCTTAACCAAACAAGGTAACCAGATCCACACTATGACTTACTTTAAGCCAACTGACCGTAATGGGTATGTACCAACCTCCAGTTGCCATCATCCCAAATGGTTGGGTGCCATACCAAAGGGCCAATTTATGCGAATTCGGAGAAATTGTAATGATATAGTGGATTATGTTCATCAGTCAGAGGTACTTACCAATAAATTCATAGAAAAGGGTTATTGCCCAAACCAATTACGGAAGGCCCAAAAAGAAGTTTTGGATATGGACAGACAAGCCTTATTAGTAAGTAAGGTTAAACCTCCAAGAAAAGAAGACGTGCCTTTTTTGTCTGGATATCATAGGCAACATAGGAATATAGAAAAAATTATTAAAGAGTATTGGCCAATCCTACTCAAGGATACTGATTTGGCCAAGATTCTACCCGCATGTCCTACCTTTATATACCGGCGAGCACCAGGGCTGCGAAATATGGTGGCAGCTAATGTCCCAGATCCTCCGGCAAAACCCCTTACCTTTCTTGATGGGTCTAGTTTCCATTATTGTACCCGATGCAGATCATGCAAAAAAACAAAAAGGCAAGGAAAAAAGGTTAACAAATTCAAATCTAGTGTAACCAACCGCGAATACACCATCAAACCACTGATCACGTGTCATTCGAAGTTTGTTACCTATGTACTGGTATGTCCCTGTAACCTCCAATATGTTGGCCGCACTACCCGAGAACTCAAAATTAGAATCAATGAACATGTGGCCAACATTATAAAAGGATATTCTGATCATAGTGTGTCCAAACATTTTGACCTTTACCATAACAGGGATCCTAGCCTACTTACTTTCTATGGGATAGATAGAATTACTAATCATTGGCGTGGAACCGACATGACTAAGGCGGTATCCCAGAATGAAACCCAGTGGATCAATCGCCTTAGGACGATGAGGCCCCTGGGCCTCAATATTGAGCTGGATCTCAATTGTTTTTTGACCGATGAATAATGGAAGTTTTTTAATTTTAATTTTATTTTAATATAAATGATTAGTTTTTTAAAATTTCATTTATATATATTTTTTATTTTAATTTAATATGTATTTTTTCTGTCCATAAAAATATATATTTTAATATAATTTTAATATAATTTTAAATAATATATCTTATATTTAGTTGGTTTTAAATAATATAATAATTGATATGCCAATGATATATTATTGGCATACATGTAATGGTTTTGTCTCTATCTTGATTGAGGATGGCATCACCCAGTTAATATTTATGCATTTTTTATTTACATGTATATGCATATTTGTTTTATTGCAACTGAGGTTTGGAGATTGACATTACTCATTTGTATCTGCGGATTGTTATATTTTTTATCTGTAGATATGTTTGCCACTTGAGTATGGTTTTTTCATCTCGAATCTGTAGTTACGTTTGTAAACTGCAAATGGTTGCGAACGCACTGATTACTTTTTGTGTTACGATTGTATTGAATGGCTGCCATAACCGGAACAGAGGCTGTTGCAGTATCGCATTGCCCCCCCCCTCCCCATCCGGTGATTGACAGGCCTATAATACCAGCCCTTAGCGTGCGCCAGGTACGCTTCCTGATGACGATCATATCGAAACATATGTCGAGGCGGTACCTGGGCACGCATTGATTACCTACTTCCGGTTATCTGGTTTCCTCGCGCACAGCAGTGGAACGCACGCCGGTCTTCGTTTCTCTCTCCATACATACAAGCCTACAGCCTCAGTGCCGGGATACGGGCACCCATTCAAGTAAGGGGCCACTTGGCACTGTGTATTTGTTTTTATATTGCATTAAACAGTTTTACACTATGGGAGCTGTTCTTCCTTTTTTCTTATGACATCTGCATTATCCGTTCAACTTCATTGGAATCCCCCATGCGCAAGGTGGTGTTACCCAGGCTCTATTGACCTTAGTTTAGGTCAACTTCATCTGGTAAGGAGCCATCCATCCCCACTTGAGGTGTCCCATTGGTGAAGGTGGAACCTACCACAAGGACTTTTTTGAGCACGGAGCACTTTTATATTATTCATGGTCACTATATATTTCACCGTGTATTGTATATTGTCTAATCCTATTCACTCATATAATTGCACACCTGTTTCATTGCAGGTGTTGTCATTATCATTGAATTTATATGCACCTTGCACAATTTATGTTATTATTTGCAATTAAGGATCTATGCTCTATTGGGATAGGTTGTATTTATTCACCTATTTATTTCATTTAATTTTTGTAGCGCCCCTATTCCACGCACACAATTATTATATTTCAATCCATTTGATTTATTCAGGGAGCAGCTTTTCTAATATATATATTTTTTTCACCCCTCCCCCACATTGGCGCGAGATTTTCCACCCAAATACCTTTAAAAAGATGGCACAGCCAATGTTAAGTATGGACGTCAGGACTGTGTCGAAATGTATAAATTGTATGTTGTTTGCGTAAGCCGATTCAGAATGGGGCTGGGCGTAAGTTACGTTCACGTCATATTCATTGACTATTTGCAACGTGATTTGGAGCATGCGCACTGGGATACGTCCACAGCTGGTGAATGCGCAGTTCGTTCGGCGCGCCATTTACGTGAGGTCACCGTTAATTTCAATACAACACGCCCCTTACCTGCCTAATTTGAATTACGCCCACTTACGCCGGCACATTTACGCTACGCCGCCGCAACTTACGGAGCAAGTGCTTTGTGAATGCAGCACTTGCCTGTAAAAGTTGCGGAGGCGTAGCGTAAATAGGATACGATACGCCCGCACAAAGATACGCGCTCCTACATGAATCTGGCCAGATATGTTTTATCCCCCAAACCTTTCAGCATTCTTGTTACCCGTCTCTGGACTCGTTCTATCGTATCAATATCTTTGTGTAATTGAGGTCTCTAGAACTGGACACAGTATTCTAATTGAGGTCTCACTAAAGATCTATACAGTATAGGAGAATCAGAACCTCCTTCCTCCTGCTGGTGATCCCTCTAGTGATGCATCCTAGAATTGTATTCACTTTTCCCACTGCCTTTGTCATGCTATTTGCTCAATTTCAAATCATCTGAAATAAGTACCCCCATGTTTTTTTCTTCTATAGTTATGGCTAACACTGTATCCCCAATGTTGTACTCTCTCAGGGGATTTTTTTTCCCTAGGTGCATTGTTTTACATCTAGAAACATTGAACTGCAGTCTCCACTGCTTTGACCAATCTTCTTCTAGCAATGCCAAATCATGTTCCATGTTACAGACACCCCCAGGGATATCAACCCTATTACACACCTTGGCATACCTTGGCATAACTTGCCTAACAAACCTTTAGTTATAAAATGGCATGTAGGCAGATGTTAGACTACAGTATATCCACTGACCTGAAGATGGCACTGTGCCATTTTTTCAGGCACGGGGGTGACCATTGAGAACTTATTTGTTCTCTATTATGGTCCCAGGCAGCAATCTTGGGGTGGCTTGCATCTCCTATCGGATGACAAAATCATATAGGCCCCATAAGATTTGGATGGTTATCTTTGTACAGAAGGGCTTACAAATCTGATTCTGTTGCACCTGCAGTATGGCAGCAAGTCAGGGACAGACTCTTGCTGGTTAATGAGTGGTACCCAGGCCCGGACTGGCCAACCGGGATACCGGGAAAAATCCCGGTGGGCCGGCTGCCTGGCTGCTCCTGGAGGCCGCTGTGAGGGCAGCGGCGCCAGAAAGAAATATGGCTGCGGCCGGGCCGACCGACATGCAACTGCGCGTGCGCCCGCGGCTCAGAGGCATAGCAGTGACAGCACACGCAAGACCCGAAGCTAGCCGAGTGCTCGAGACAGCTCGTACAGGCTCGGCAAGCTTCGGAAATGCGGGCGCATGCGCAGTGACACAACGGCGCCGGGCGGGCACCATTTTCAAAATGCGCGCCGCTGACTAAGGTGAGGTCTTCCTACATCCCCTCCCTGCCGGCAGCGTCTGAACTCCTCCCCCCCCCTCCGACCTCCTGACCGCCCATGCATCCTCTGTCCTCCTGCCCCCCCCTCTGCAGCACCTGACCTCCTGCCCCCGCCCTGTTCCCCACTCCACAGCACCTGACCTCCTGCCCCCCCTGCAGCCTCTGACCTCCTGCCCTCCCCCTCTGCAGCCTATGACATGTCCCCTCTCCACAGCCTCTGACGTCCTGCCCCCCCTCTTCTGCAGCCTATGACCTCCTGTCCCCCCCTCTGCAGCCTATGACCTCCTGTCCCCCCCTCTGCAGCCTATGACCTCCTGTCCCCCCCTCTGCAGCCTCTGACCTCCTGCCCCCCCTGCAGCCTCTGACCTCCTGCCCACCCTCTGCAGCCTATGACATGTCCCCTCTCCACAGCCTCTGACCTCCTGTCCCCTCCCCACAGCATATGACCTCCTATCCCCCCCTCTGCAGCCTATGACCTGTCCCCTCCCCACAGCCTCTGACCTCCTGTTCCCCCTCTGCAGCCTCTGACCTCCTGTTCCCCCTCTGCAGCCTCTGACCTTATGTTCCCCCCTCCACAGCATCTGACCTCCTGCCCCCCCTGCAGCCTCTGACCTCCTGTCCCCCCCTCTGCAGCCTTTGACCTGTCCCCTCCCCACAGCCTCTGACCTCCTGTCCCCCCTCTGCAGCCTCTGACCTCCTGTTTTCCCCCCTCCACAGCATCTGACCTCCTGCCCCCCCTCTGCAGCACCTGACCTCCTGCCCCGCCCTGTTCCCCACTCCACAGCACCTGACCTCCTGCCCCCCCTGCAGCCTCTGACCTCCTGCCCCCCCTCTGCAGCCTATGACATGTCCCCTCTCCACAGCCTCTGACCTCCTGTCCCCTCCCCACAGCATATGACCTCCTATCCCCCCCTCTGCAGCCTATGACCTGTCCCCTCCCCACAGCCTCTGACCTCCTGTCCCCCCTCTGCAGCCTCTGACCTCCTGTTTTCCCCCCTCCACAGCATCTGACCTCCTGCCCCCCCTCTGCAGCATCTGACCTCCTGCCCCCGCCCTGTTCCCCACTCCACAGCACCTGACCTCCTGCCCCCCCTGCAGCCTCTGACCTCCTGCCCCCCCTCTGCAGCCTATGACATGTCCCCTCTCCACAGCCTCTGACCTCCTGTCCCCTCCCCACAGCATATGACCTCCTATCCCCCCCTCTGCAGCCTATGACCTGTCCCCTCCCCACAGCCTCTGACCTCCTGTTCCCCCTCTGCAGCCTCTGACCTCATGTTCCCCCCTCCACAGCATCTGACCTCCTGCCCCCCCTGCAGCCTCTGACCTCCTGTCCCCCCCTCTGCAGCCTTTGACCTGTCCCCTCCCCACAGACTCTGACCTCCTGTCCCCCCTCTGCAGCCTCTGACCTCCTGTTTTCCCCCCTCCACAGCACCTGACCTCCTGCCCCCGCCCTGTTCCCCACTCCACAGCACCTGACCTTCTGCCCCCCTGCAGCCTCTGACCTCCTGCCCCCCCTCTGCAGCCTATGACATGTCCCCTCCACACAGCCTCTGACCACCTGCTCCCCCTCTGCAGCCTCTGACCTCCTGTCCCCTCCTCTGCAGCTTTTGATTTCCCCTGTACTATCCGCAGCCTCTGACCATCTCTTGTCTTATATCAGATCTGAAGCAGAGTCGAGAGTGGGAGTGCTGCCAGGATGCGGGTTCATGGGAAAAGTCAGACATGTATTGACTGGAGAGGAAACTATGGGACCAAGCTGGAGCCGAGTGACTGAGCCACGCATGGTGCACCCGAAAGGAGGTCAGTGACAGCACCGCCAGGCCAGTCTGAGGGGGGGGGGGGTGTCAATACAATATTGTAAGGGGGCACTGATCTAAAGGTTCCCCCCTTATATCAGTAAACCCCCTTACCTTAGTGTTCCCTTTCTGCGTTAGGTGGTCTCTGGTCACTCTGATGTAAAGGGGAATGCAGTGGACTCTGATATAAGTGTGGTCTCTGGTCACACGTGCCCACCTTTATATCAGAGTTCGACCCCTTTCACACTGAGACGCTTTGCAGGTGCTATAACACTAAAGATAGCGCCTGCAAAGTGCCCTGAAAGAGCCGCTCCTGCCCATTGAAATAAATAGGCACCGCAGCTATACTGCCGGCAAAGCGCATGATGTTGGGCTGGTATAATGCTATGGGGCTGGTAGGAAATAATTTCCAGGGCTGGTTTTTATTCCCAGTCCGGCCCTGGTGGTACCTAACAAGGAGGGAAGTAGCAGGTTTCCCCCTACAGGGTGTCACTTTTGCCAGTTCCCTAAACTGTCTCCCACTGGCAGTCAAAATAACACTTGATTCCTTGCAGTGCAATGATGTCTAAGAATTTTTAATAAAATAGAGATGTATAAGAGAATTTATAGTAGTTGTGATTTCTTGTAATATAATTTTGGAATCAAGTGTTTTTTTTTTTATTTATATATATATATATATATATATATATATATATATATATATATATATATATATATATATATATATATATATATATATATATATATATTGTGGGAGAATTAGCTCGTGGGGATCACTTTTCTGAAACACAGTCTGTAAACAGGCACTTTCTTTTTAAGTCTGGCAGCTGCCAGGTTTATTTTACAAAAGGTTTGCAGGTTAAAACAAACAAAACAGTAAACTTAAATCCTTGCCGTCCGGCGCTAAACTAAACATCAGGGTCTCCTATCTATACAGTGTGGGGCTGGTCCCCACCACCCACAAAATAAACAACAACGCAAACCTTTTTCTTGCAATGTCTTTAGAGAGCTCCTCACACTCAGGTTCCCTCCACAGTGTCCCAAAACCAGAGAGCTCCCTTCTGATCTCTTCCTGGTTGTTTTTAAGGTCCACCTGACATTGAACTCCAGTGGACCCAAATATCCGGACCGGAACACTAGAGGCCGTAAAACCCGGCCCGGATTCCGGTTCAGCTTCTCAAAATAGAACGTATGCGCGGTGAAATATATCTATGGTCAAGTATCTCACCTCGCATACCGTCACAATATATATATATATATATATATATATATATATATATATATATATATATATATATATATTTTAGAGGAAGAACAGGTAGATTACCTTGTTATTGTTATAAAGTTGTGAAAGGTAAAAGTTAAATTTTAAGGATCTCAATAGGGTCATTAGTGAGTTTATTTATAGAATTAAGAAGAGAAATAGAGTGAGAGTTCTTTTGTAAACAACAAAGACATTTTGCAATTATAGTGGTGGGCATATTACTCTGGGCATAAAAATGTTGGTTAGTCCATCTAAGTTGTTTTTCAGCCTCATCGCTTCAGCAAAGGTAATTCAGTTTTAATTTTATCAAGGTGGATGTGGTTTTGTTTTGAGGAACTAGATTTCTGTAAGTTACGTGTTCTAGTTGTTGTTCTAAGTAAATTTTGCGTTGTTGTCTCAATTTTTTCCTGGTAGAAGAAATTTGTATAATATGTCTGTCAGGTCACCTGTGGCCAGGTGACAAGTGCACCCCGTTAGGGTCAGGGATGCACCACAGGGTAGTGAACCCTATCGCCATCTGCTGCGAACGGAGAGGAAGTGTGAACCCAAGATTCCCCAGGGCGCGGAGTCTAAGACCCAGCTTGAATGTGAATTAATATAAATGTATTAATTTTAAATTTGTAACATTAAATGTTTAGATTAATCAGAGAGCCTCCCCTTACATCAGGCTTCCCAGAGAGACTTCTCCTACATTAGGATCCCCAGAGAGCCTCCCCTGACGTCAGGGTCCCCAGAGAGCCTCCCCTTACATTAGGGTCCCCAGAGAGCCTCCCAACTTACATCAGGGTCCCCAGAGAGCCCCCCTGACATCAGGGTCCCCAGAGAGCCTCCCTCTTACATGGGTACCTCAGCTGGCAGGAGATGCTCCACGGGTCTAAGAGAGGGGAGCTCAGGCTAAGGACCAAGGAATGCTGGCGTCGCTTTTCTAGGGTCCTTTCCTGAAAGCAAATATCGATCTGGTTACACAAGGAGATCACTCTGTCCAGATCAGTGGGGATGGTTCTTCCTGCTAATTCATCCTTCACTCTATCAGAAAGGCCATGCAAAAAGGTTGCGACTAAGGCCTCATTGTTCCAGCTCAATTCAGCTGAGAGGATACGGAACTGAAGAGCATATTGTCCCACTGAACGGGATTCGTGGCGGAGACGTAAAAGGGCGCTGGCCGCTGAAGAGACACAAGCCGGTTCTTCAAAGATATTTTGAAAATGTTTCAAGAAAACAGATAGGCTAGAAACCACTGGATCATTCGATTCCCACAGAGGGGCTGCCCAGGCTAAAGCTTCACTGGAAAGGAGGGAAATGATATAGGCTATCTTAGCCCAATCAGAAAGAAAGTGTTGGGGCAGGAGCTCAAAATGAATAGTGCATTGGCTAAGGAATCCCCTGCAGGACTTAAGAGTCCCCAGAGAAATGGGAGAGAGGTGGCAGTTGTAGTGAATGCGACTCTGCGACTGGTGCGATAGGCGCAGCCACTGGTTGTACTTGGGGTTGCTGATCCGGGGTTTCCAAAGAGGTCTGAAGCTGATCAAAGCAGAAAGCCAGATCCTGTAGGAAACGCATCACCTGAGTCTGATTAGCTTCATGCGTCTCGAGTCTGTGAACAATGCCCTGTAATGGATCGTCTGCACGCAGTGGTGTTTTACGTCACCGCGTTGGACACGATTTTTTAACCGATGGTGTGTAGGCAAGACTGATGAAAGTCAGCTTCATCGGATATCTGATGAAAAAATCCATCAGTTAGTTTTCATCAGACGAACCGATCGTGTGTACAGGGCATGAGAAATCCAAATATGATTGATGCATGTATAAAGGTTATGAGAGCTAGGAAAATAGAGGGGGTTTAAATGAACGGCAAGCATCAACATAGCGAGCATTGGAGAAGAGTTCTATAGGCTTGGGGATGTAAACAGATGATCATGCAATTACATCCATGTTTGTTCAGGTAAATGTTTTTAAATTAAACAATGCTGCGTCTTTTTCCATTTAGACAAATCTGAACGGATGTAAATGGATTCTGTTTACGTTCATTCTGTTTATGTCCGTTTGTAGTCAAGAAACATTTTTTGTTCCTACTTTTGTCACCTCTGATTGTTTTTTGTGACAACTAAAAAACGGATGTAAACTAAACTGAAGTTAACTAAACCAAACTGAATTGAACAGCGCTGAAATGAAGTGTAAATGATGTAAACTGAACTGAAGCGCGTTTAATAAACAAATAAAGTTGCACTTACAATTAAGTTGATAAAATGGCGCGGTGGATGTAAGTATAGAGGGAATGCGGCGTCTCCTCTGATCCTCTCCTGTCAGCTAAGCTCTGTGGCTGCGTAACTCCGTATTCAGAGTGTGATGACGTTCCACTCAGCAGGCCACACCTACACGTTTCATCATCAAAGGACATCGTCGGGGATAGGCTGTGTTGATGGGGTAATCATGCACATTTCTTTCCTGAAGACCATGATTGCAAGAAAGAAATTTAAACTGTCTATGGCCTGCCTTATATAGCCAAGAAAACTAGGAGGCAGGCCAGGAAGTGATGGAAGGTAAGGAAATAAAAGCTGACAGAATAGCAGGCAACGCCCAAAGGTGGGCACAGTCAAAGGAATCAGGGTAGGAAAAGCACTGCAGCAAGCAGGTAAGAATACACAGGCAGGAAACTGCAGGCTAACTTTTGACACAAAAGAAATGAAGCATGGTTCTCTCTTCCTCCTGGCACCTCCAACGTAATGGCGAACTCTGTGAAAACAGCTTGTGGAGCGCAGGGGCAGACTGACAACTCATGGGGCCCCCGGGCAATAGAAGATTATAGGGGCCCTGGGCTAACTGATGGCCACCACACCAGGAGGCAGTGCAGAGGAGGGGCAGCTAAAATCTCAGGATTTTGACATCAAAAGCATGTCAGTTATGGACATATCAGGGACAGATGTAAAAAAAACACAGATTTTTACATACTGTCCCTGGTTTTACTGAGCCTGGCAACCCTGATGGGGCCCCCTAGTGGCATGGGGCCCTCGGGCAGTGCCCAAGTGACTCAATGGTCAGTTCGCCCCTGGTGGAGAGTCTTAGGGACTCTATACCATTCCTGAACACTGCATGAGACACCTTGTGAGTAGGGATGAGCTCCGCGTTCGATTTGAACGTATGTTCGACTCGAACATTGTCTGTTCGTACGTTCCACGAATTTCAAACAAAACGGGTCGTTCGCGCCAAATTCGAGTGACGCGCAACGGCCCATAATTCACTGTGGCATTGCGCGCTGATGATTGGCCAAACATGCACTATGACCCTGCATGCTTGGCCAATCACAGCGCGCAAAAAACGGAGAGCCATAATTGGCCAAAGCCAGGGTGGCTTTGGCCAATTATGGCTCAGGGCTTTTTCACACGTCCCACACTATATAAGGCCACCTGCTGGGCGGCCTCGTGTAGTGTGTTCCAGCGCTGAACTGAGATCAGTCAGAGAGACAGAGAGATAGTCTTTTTATAAAGCTAGATAGAGCAGGCAGGCTAGTCAGTTTAGCTTAATTTACAGTATGTAGAGGATATATATACATCCCTAGGAGTTGTACATATATTTATATTTACACTGTATAGGTTAGCTAGATCAGCTATTCCTAATTTACTGGCAGGCAGGTGATCGTGCTACAGGCATAACCCACTTTTAAGTACACAATGGGGTTTATTTACTAAAGCTATAAAGCGCAAAATCAGGCTCACTTTTGCACAGAAACCAATGAGCTTCCAGGTTTTATTACCAGGCGTAATTGAACAAGCTGTGGTTAGAAACTCATTGGTTTTTATGCAGAAGTTAGCCTGATTTGGCGCTTTCCAGCTTTAGTAAATAAACCCCATTGTGTACGTAAAAGTGGGGTATGCCTGTATTTAAAGACGGTATCACAGGTATAGACACCCAGTAGGTACAATATTTAATTTAAAGGAATTTTTTTATTTTATTTATTTAAGCATCATTAAAATCACTGCTCCAGGAGCAGTGATTTTAATAATGTTTAAATAAAAATGAAAAATTCCTTTAAATATTGTACCTGCTGGGTGTCTATAGTTTCCATTGATGTTCCGTCGGGCAAGACCCGGGTTCTCAAAGACGTTTTCCAACAATAACTTGAATATTGGGCTTTAAAATTAGCACTTTTGAATTCGAACCTTATGCCGCGTACACACGATCATTTTTTGTGATGAAAAAAAACGACGTTTTCTGTGAAGTAAAAAACGACGTTTTTGAAACGTCACTTTTCAAAGATGATTTTGCATACACATCATCGTTTTTTCACAAAAAGCGAGGTTACGTTCACCACTCTTTTCCATTGAAGCTCGCTTCATAACTAGCTTCTGGGAATGCGCGGGTTGAAAAACGTCGTTTTAAACGACGTTTTTGCTACACACGGTGACTTTTTGTGAAACAAAAAACGACGTTTTGAAAAACGACACAAAAAATTCAAGCATGTTGGAATTTTTTTTTGGTCGTTTTTTTTAAGACAAAAAACGACGTTTTGCCCACACACGATCAATTTAAATGACGTTTTAAAAAACAACGTTTTTTTTTCATCGCAAAAAACGACCATGTGTACGCGGCATTAGAGTCCCATAGACTTCAATGGGGTTCTAAATGTTCGATCGAACGGGCGGTCTGGCAGGCAGCATTGGGTGCTGAACTCTTTTTTTGCCGTCGGCGGCTGGCGTTCATCATGATTGATGTTAGATCTACACCAGATGACATTTTTTATTTTTTTTCTAATAAAGGACTTTTTTTGTTGAATAAGTAGGGTACTATTTGCCCATTTTAATTACTCATTTGCATGGGCTAGGGGGCAGGATATGGGGGCCCGTTTGTAAACGGGGCTTTCATATTTTGATAAGTCACTCCCCGCACCCCTACAACCACAGGGTCAGGATTGTGGGGAAGAGGCCATTGTCCTCATTAACATGGGGACAAGGTGCATTGGGAGGGAGCACCCTACCCCAAAGCACCCCCCCCCCATGTTTAGGGCATGTGGCCTGGTATGGTTCTGGAGTGAGCGACTCCCTTTCCTGGCCTGACAGGCTGCATGCTTAGATAAGGGTCTGGCATGTATTTGGGGTGGCACCCCATGCTGTTTTTTTAATTATTATTTTGGTGTAGGTTTTCCCTTAAAATCCATACCAACCCCGAAAAACCTGTTATAGATTGAGGGGGACCCCGTCCTGTTTTTATTCTTAAATTTTATTTGCCAGCAATCAGTTTGTTTACAGTAAGCTGTCAGCAGAGGATTATAGGCTTCATCCGACCCAAGACACTTTGAAGCCTTTAAACTCCAGACCCCGATCCAGGATTATAAAACTCAGAGAACACTGACAAGTCAGTCTCCTCCACTCCTTTGCACTCTGTATTGGTGCAATCCTGTGTGTCTTTTTCCTATACTTACATCATGGCACAGCCTAGCACTGTTACTTTTTATATAAACAAAAACAAAAAAATATATATATATATATATATATATATACGGTATATACTGTATACTACTATATATACTATAGTATATATACTATATACACACTGTATATATGGTATATTATATTGCCTAATATCCTGGTTGACAGATACTGAGTCAGCCAAGGTATCAGTGGGTGGCAGATATCTTAATTTGAGCCCCCACCATGGTGCTGTGAATCCACCATAGCAACCATACAGCTAATAATAGACAATCCATATCAGCTGTAACTCTAGAACACAAATAAAGTTGGACTCTGTTCCAAGTCTGTAAATAAAGGAATATGGGAAACACATGCAGTATATATTTGTATATAACAGAGGGTGCAGAGTGGAGAGAGTTACTTAATACACAATAAAATATAAAAAATAGGCAGAAATATATATTTTACCATGCAAAGGAGTTTGGTTAGTTGGTTCACAACAGCCAAATACATTAGTAAAACCCTCATAACACAGTATACACAGTATAAGGTTTTAGGGTGAACTGCACCAACAGGTAAATATAGTATCATATGCACATAACAGATGTGTCCCCAAAATACACAAAACACAAGGGGATTACAGTTTAATAATTTGCTCCCATTAAGGAATAATCCAGAAACTTCAAGCCCTGTCCCTCAAATCATTAACTGGCATTGTGCAATAGAAATGGAGATAACGGTAACTCTGTCCTAAAGATCCTAAATAGCTTCCAAACATACAACACATGGGATACCAAAGAGTCGTAAACCACTTAGGACCTGAGGTCAGTAATTAAAAGCTCAGCCAAATCTAGCCTGTCTAATCTGGCGGGCAATAATAAAAGCCTGGGGCATCCTGTCATCTCCCCTTCATTTTATCTGTGGGGTAGTATACCCTTTAGAAATGTTGGTTTCTATCCTTTTCATATTTTTGCGCAAATACATAATGTACATTCTGTAAATAGAGTAATAATAAACTTAAAGTGCTTGAACAAAACACAACTGACATAAACATTATTCACTATTACAAATTGGTTTTATCATATTTGATTTTATTTTATCCCCTTTTCCCTCAATAAACTCATCGCCATTTCCCATTCAGATTTATTACTACAACTGAACAAAAGTCTTCTGCTTTTTGGGCAAAAACTCTGACAAACTCATTCATTTTCCAGATGATTGGCTATTGCCTTTGTGTGAGCCAAAGTCACCACATTCTATTTCCTGTCACTCATCATTGTGTGTCAGAATGGTGTTAGGACTTTTGGACAGTGTGGAGAATGAACTCACACATGACCAATTGGGATACCCCAATCACTGAAGTAGTTACATACAGTCCATGCACCCCCAGGAAACCCTCCCTTGTAGTTTCCACCATTTGTGCAGACAGGTCCACCCATGTAGAGAATTTCTTGATCAACATGAGATTTACATAAACAAATTAATCTCTTAGTTTTTAAGCAGCTGATGAGCACAAGGAAAAGCATTACAGTACCTTGAAAAAGTATTCGTAGCCCTTGAAATTTTCCAAATTTTGTAATGTTACAACCAAAAACGTAAACATATTTTAGTGGGATTTTATGTGATAGATAGACCAACACAAAGTGGTACATAATGGTGAAGTGAAAGGAAAATTATAAATGGTTTTTCACAATCTTTTACAAATAAATATCTGAAAAGTGTGGCATGTATTTGTATGAAGCCCTCCTGAGTCAATACTTTGTAGAACCCCCTTTTGTAAGTCTTTTTGGGGATGTCTCTACCAGCTTTGCACATCTAGAGAGTGACATTTTTGCCCATTCTTCTTTGCAAAATAGCTCAAGCTCTGTCAGATTGGATGGAGTGCATCTGCGAACATTTTCAAGTTTTGACACAGATTCTCAATTGGATTTAGGTCTAGAATTTGATTGGGTCATTCTAACACATGAATATGTTGTGATCTAAAGTAAACCATTGCATTTTTCTGCTGGAAGGTGAATCAACGCCCCAGTTTCAAGTCTTTTGCAGACTCTCATGCCCCGTACAGACACTCTGAAATTTCTAGTGGGAAAAAGTCAGTGGGGAATCCCAACGGGAAAAAAGAGAGCTGTTTTTTTTGCCGGCGGGTTTGGCAGTTTTCCTCTTGGAAAAACTGCGAGGGGAGCATACACATGGCCGGGATTCCCGGCCAAAAGCTCTCCTCGCAGTTTTCCCGTCAGAAAACCTGGTCATGTGTATGGGGCAAAACAGGTGTCCTTCTAAGATTGCCCTGTATATGGCTCTATCCATCTTCCCATCAACTCTGACCAGCTTCCATGTCCCTGCTGAAGAAAAGCTTCCCCACAACATGATGCTGCCTCTGCCATGTTTCCCAGTGGGAATGGTGTGTTCAGGGTGATGTGCAGTGTTAGTTTTTCGCCACACATAGGGCCGGATTCAGAAAGCTTTACGCCGGCGTATCTCGAGATACGCCAACGTAAGTACAAATGTGCGCCGTTGCATCTTTGTGCCGATTCACAAAGCAAGACACACCGAAAAACATGGCTATAGTCGTCCGACGTAACTTGCCTACGTATCGTGGACGCATAGTTACGCTGGACACATTCGACGTTCCCATAAAAAATATGCAAATGAGCAAGATACACCAATTCACAAACGTACGTACTGTGACGCAGTAATCTACGCCGTTTACGTAAGGCTTTTTTCCGGCGCAAAGATAAAGCAGCAAAAAGATGGCGCAGCCCATGTTAAGGTATAGACGTCGGAAGAGCCGTCCTTTTTACGTCGTTTACGTAAGTCGTACGTGAATGGGGCTGTGCGTAAGTTACGTTCAAGTCATAGGCATTTACGCCGACGTCTATTAGGGAGTATATGCGACGTGATTCTGAGCATGCGCGCGCATGCCCAGTTCGACCGGCCATTCATTAGCATGGGGTCATGCTTAATTTATATAGATGCCGCCCACCTCCTTCCTACTTTGAATTAGGCGGGCTTATGCTGGCCCATTTACGCTACTCCGCCGTAACTTAGGACGCAAGTGCTTTGTGAATACTGCACTTGCCTCTCTAAGTTACGTTGGCGTAGCGTATATGAGATGCGCTACGCCGCTCTAAAGATACGCCGCCCTACGTGAATCCGGGCCTATGTGTTTTTGCTTTAAAATTATTCTTTTTAAAATTGAATGTTAAAGGGTCACTAAAGGAAAAAAAATGTTTTGCTGAAATGACTGTTTACAGGGTATAGAGACATAGGGCCAGATTCAGCAAGACTTGCGCTGGAGTATATCGATATGCGCCGCGTAACTGTAAAGATGCGCCGTTGTATCTATGTGGCCGTACCCACCAACCTAGATGCGCCAGAAAACGGGCCTTTTCTGATTGGCTTAACTTTCCATCGCCAGAGTATCGTTAGCGCATATTTTCGCTTGTCGCATCCGTCGCGCCTATTGATTTGCCATGCAAATATGCAAATGAGGGAGATTTCCCGATTCGCAAACGGATTAGCACCATACGCTGGCTACATGCGCCGCGTGTATGTGGAACGGCTAGCGCAAAGTTATTTCTACAAATAGCTGCTTTATCTTTACTCCAGGCGGCCACAGGTCAGCAGGAGAGCAGCTACAGCAGCAGCGTTACCGACGAAAATAGCAAGCTGAACAACCACACGTGCAAGGACAACACCTCTGTGTGCCAACATGCCAGGGGCAGTCGCGGTCCTAGCACTAGTACTGGGTCCCCTGGTACGGAGGAGGCGGGCACGTGAGAGGATATACCGCACGCGCATGAGCCTCTTTGGCATGGGGGATGAGGAGGTGTATCGCCTCTTCAGATTCAGCCCTGATGCAATACTTGAACTAACCACAACCCTGCAGGGTGACATCACCAGCAAGACACACCGCTCACAAGCAGTGCAGCCACTGGTGAAGGTACTGGCAACACTTAATTTCCTTGCCAGTGGATCATTCCAGCGTACAAGTGGAGTGGTGGCTGGGATGTCACAGTCCTCCATGAGCAAATGTGTGCACCAGGTTGTCTCTGCAATCCTCAGACGCATGTCCAACCAGTTCATCAGACCCACCACTGAGGAGCTGCGGCTGAAGGCAATGACAGATTTCTACAGCATTGCCAGATTCCCACGCACTGTGGGGGCCATTGATTGCACACATGTGGCCCTACAGCCCCCCAGTGCCACAGAGCACATATACCGCAATCGGAAGCATTGGCATTCCATCAACGTACAGGTGATAGCTGATGCCCAACGCCTCATATGGCACGTCCGTGCCAAACACCCCGGATCCAGCCATGACAGCTTCATATACAATCAGAGTCCCATCCCAATGGAATTCGAACAGAACATGTATGGGGACAGCTGGCTGGTTGGTGAGTGACATGGGTGGCAGGCATGACTGTCCCCCCCCATGATGCACACATCACAAGGGCCACATGCATGACTAACACCCTGCTGTCTTTTCCCTTACAGGTGACTCTGCATATGCACTGGGACCCCATCTCATGAATCCTTTCCGGAACCCCCAAACCAGAGGATAGAGAAAATACAATGAAGCACACATCAAAACCCGTGCAGTGGTGGAGCAAACATTTGGGCTCTTGAAGTCCCGTTTCCGCTGCCTGGATAAGTCTGGGGGGGCCTTATTGTATTCCCCTAAATTTGTGTGTCAGATCATCGGTGCATGTCGCATTCTGCACAACTTTGCCATGAGAAAAGGCCTGCAGATTGACATACGTGATGACCTGACCCCCCAACCAGACAGCCCCCCCCTGCCAGAGGAGACCCATTCAGCTGATGGAAGAGCAGTCAGGAGGGTCCTCGCCGTAGGCATCTTTGGACAATAAACAAAAACATTGATCACACGGACAATGCACGCATGCACACCACTGATGTCCCTAGATCACACACACCACATCCACATCGCATTGGATTAGCCCAAGTCCAACATGTAGGACTTGGGAGCAGCAACGCCAGCGTCAAGGCCTCAATGATGTCGCTGTCCATTCATACACCTTTCACACGTCATTCACACAGCCGTGGGGATAACTTCTCCACCACGGCCGAAGGTGACACCCCTTACTGGCAGGAGTGCCACCCCCTCACATTCACACACCATTCACACTGCAAGGTGTGCAGTATCAATAAAATAAAAATCTCATGTCCTGAGCATTAAGAACAAATAAAATAATCTCATGTCCTGAGCATTAAGAACAAATAAAATAAAAATCTCATGTCCTGAGCATTAAGAACAAAAAAAAAATCATCTGGGATGCCGGGGGCTCCTTCTGGTGGCCCCTCTCTGGCTCCTCAGCTGCCTGGATGGAGTGGGTGGGGGTGGGGGGGCATCTGGAGGTGGCTGATCCCCGGGTGGGCCACTCCTGGCAGGTGTGGCCTGCATGCCCTCCAAGGCCATGGCTATCCGGCCGAGGTAACAGTTTGTCTGGGCCTGCATCCTGAGCTGCTGGGGCTGCATCCTGAGCTGCCGGGTGACCTGGTATTGTTGGGCCCGCCGACTCTGCCTCCCCTGGTCCCGGATGGCAGCAGTGTTTGCCTGGACGGCTGCAGTGAGGTGCCTTATATCACCCTGCACCTCCCCCAGACTGGTCACCACTGCAGCGCAGTTGCAGCTGACATCCTGCACTGCATTGGATATCTGGGCCACGGAGCACAGGTTGTCAGCCACTCTGTCCAGATGCCCAACTATGTCCCCCATTTGCTGGGTCTGCCTGGCGTGATCCCTCGCCACCTGGTCCTGGACCAGATCAGACACCCCCCTGGTCTTACGGGTGGCCTTCCTGGGGCCAGGAGATGGTTGTCCCCGGGGGGATGGAGTCGCCCTTGAGGGGCTTCCTAGGATGGGGGAGGGTATTACAGAGGGCCCTGCAGAAGAGGAGGACTCCTCCAAAAATAAAATAATGTCCTGCTCTGCCACAACAGGCTGCTCCTCAACCATCTCTGCAGGTGAGGTGTGGGCACTCTCCTCCTCCACCTCGGTCTCTTCACCACCCAGGGGCTCGGGCACAGGATGCCATTGGGGGGATGGGGTGGACTGGCCGCCAACAGATGATGGCCCAGCTCCGTCATCTGTGGATGACACAAAGCAGACACATGTTGGGTGGTCCCACACACTTGGCACATGTACCCTCCCCCCCCACATGCAACACACCAAAAAGGGGGTAAAAATCACTTACCTGTCCTGGAGCCTTCCTCCATGGAGTCATATCCAGGGACCCCCTCCAACTGCTCCCTGTCCAGGCAGCGGGCGACCACCTCCTCCTCCGCGGTCAGGCTGACCGCACATGGGGGTCCACCACCCGTGCCCCTCTCATGCCTCCTGATGGTGGCCACCTTGCCACGGACCTTGCGCCGCAGGTCATTTTTTTTTTTTTGTATATCGCCAGCAGTCCGGATGGAGTACCCCAAAACATTCACCCTGCCAGCAATGGTCTCCAGGATGGCTTGCTTCCTATCCCAGCTGGTCTTCCGACTTTTTTTGCCATGGAGGAAGTCATTAAAAGTCTCCATAGCGGAGATTTAAACAGAGACCTCCTGTGAATTGAAATTAAGGTTTCTCCTCTCTTTGGGGGGAGCAGGAGCAGCCATCTCTTTGCAAAAGTAACTTCCCTGGGGTGGGGGGAAACGGAAATACTTTTGCTCCGGAATGGCGCTTCCGCTAGCGCTTTTAAACGCACAACGGAACACATTGCGCTGACGTTTACCGTGAAGTGGTGCCGACGGAAGTTGTGAGCATGCGCACAGGGGGCCGAGTAAAGCCTCACTCACTGCGCATGCTCCGTGGATGATGTGCTGAACGTAAGCCTCTGCGCTGGGCTCCGCCCATCATTTACATATGATCACACCCACTTCCACTTGCGTTGGGTTACGCCAGCGCATTTCCGTTACTCCGGCGCAAAGTAAGGGACAGGCGCTTGGTGAATACTGTACTTCACTCGCTAGTTTGCGTCAGCGCAGCGTATATGCGATGCGATACGCTGGCGAAAATATGCGCGCATCTACCTGAATCTGGCCCATAAAAGTTAACTGATTCCTTTTAAAAATGATTAAAAATAGATAAAAATCAATCACATAATGTGCCTACAGTTTCAGTTTCATTTTGAAACTGGTTTCATGTTTCTGTGAAGTAAAGAGACACACAGAACAAAAACAAACAAATACAGGGCAATGTTTGTTTTTAAAATGAATCTGATTGGTTCTGAGGATTTTTTAACACATAGTAATCACACCTCTTTGATCATGGACCACAGTAAAAAGCTAGCATGAGTTTTTTTCATAAGGAGCCAGACAAGCAGGAAGTGTGGAGAGTAGAGAAGTATTACAGCTACTTCAAAGCAAAAACGAACAACGAGGACATGAAACCAGTACTGCAGTAAGGTAAAGTAAGCTATTTAGCTAAAAAAAATAATTCCTTTAGTGATCCTTTAAAACCAAGTGAAATTTTCAAACAGCATTCGTCCATTCATCAAATCTAAATCTGCAAAGTTATTCTTTTCACCAACCTATCCTGTCTACCTCAAGTTGACTGTTGGTCGTGTTGGACCAAAAATAAAGCACTTATAAAATGTTGATCATTTGCTTGGAAATTCCGTTACTGCTCTCACAGTTGCTACCATAAATTTCCCTAGACACATCAAAGGTAAATTGACTTACGCTGATCCCACATCTAACCAGCGTCTCCTGAATGGGGTAGCGCTACATGTGATTTGGAGATTTATATACCTCTGAATCTCCGAATAACATACATTTCTTCAGAATTATCAGTTATCAAGCTTTCTTTAAGAAATTACCACTGACCATACCTCTTTGTGATGGTAGCCACAAGTGAAGCTGACAACTCACTCTGTTGCTGACTATTCAAGATGGCTGCTGACTGTTTTCATAGATAATGGTGGCTGGAGGTGAAACTGACAGTTTCTGTGAGATTGCAGACTGTTAGGCCTCGTACACACGAGGGGATATGTCCGCTAAAAATGGTCCGATGGACCGTTTCAGCAGACATCTCCGATCGTGTGTATGGGCTAGCGGACAGATTTGTCCACCCGACAGATTTCAAAGCATGCTTTGAAATCTATCCGGTGGGAATCTGTCCGCCCGACATGTCTGCTGGTTAGTACACTTACCAGCAGACATGTCGTCCCGCACCGCCACCGCGCCGCTGCCGAATGGATTCGGCGCATGCGCGGAAGTGTTTTACTTCCTGGTGCGGTGACGTGGCGGTGACGTGGCGGCGTCAACATCACCGCCGCGTCACCGACCCGTCACCGCGCCGTCCGCCGGCGGGGAATTTGATCCGATGGTGTGTACACGCCATCGGATCAAACTCCAGATCGGACATATCCGATGGAAATGGTCCGCGGACCGTTTTCATCGGATATGTCCGATCGTGTGTACGAGGCCTTAAAGATGGCTTCCTTCCTCTCTCTGATGTAATGATGATTGCAGGTAAAAGCTGACAGTTTCTCTGAAATACCGCTGACTGTTAAAGATGGCTGCCTTCCTCTCCATGAGGTAATAGTGACTGTGGGTGAAAGTTGACAGTTTCTCTGAGATGCTGTTGACTGTAATAGATTGCTGCCGTCCTCTCCCTGAGGTAATGGTTGCCACAGGTGAGAATGACAGTTTTTCTAAGATATTGCTGACTTCCTTTCCATGAGGTAATGGTGGGCGTTGGTAAGACTGACCGCTTCTTCACTCAGATCCTGAAGGTTGCCTGAGGCCTCCAACACTCCTACATTAATGAGTATCAGATTGCTGGTCACATCTACTCCTCGAATTCCCCAGTTTTTGATCATTGTTAGACATGTAGAAAGGGCTAAAAGAGACCTGAAATTTGCAGAGTTTGATAGGTGGCACTGCCTGTCAAACTCTCCCCTTAAGGTCAATTGATCTCTTGGCTTACAGTTGCTACGTAGTATGTCAGTACGTATTCCCCTTGAAGTTTAAAGAAAAACACGCATTCAGGAGGCGGGACTCCTGAATGCTTAGCAGTTGCCACCATTGGGAAACACTGGGAAAAATGACTAAGAATCCTAAATTTTACAGTTGTTAGTGTGTGCTAGAAGTAAAAGTTCTTGTATGGCTCAGAGCTAAGTCTGAGCCATAGAATCTGGGTCAGGGTTCAGTAAAGTTCAGGGCTGGATGACTCATCCTGGCAGTCCTCTGGTGCCTCCCCCTGGTCTAGAAGGTTGGGGAATCTTCTAGAATTAGTGGGTAGAGGTTAATAGGAGCTGCTATGCATAGTTATGAGACCTAAGTCAATACCCAGTGGTGTGTTTGCAGGGGCCTGAGACCACCTCATAAATAGTCATGGACCATGGGAGATACAGTGTTAAGGAGACTGTCGTGGCCCTCGGGGGTGCCCCCTAGTCTGGGGGGTGTCCTGCCTTGGGCTGGGGCTCGGATGAGGGAAGGATCCTTCTAAAACACACGGGAGGAGGCTTTCCTGGAGGCACAGGAGCAAGAGAGGACAGTGTGAGCAGCAACACTATGGGGGCTAACAAAGGGGGGTGTCACGTACCTGGGTGAAGTCTGAAATGACGAGGTTAGCCTCTCTTGAATCTCCGGCCCTGGTCCCGCTGAGAGTGGAGACAGGGGAAACCAAGGGCCAGGGGAGACACGAGTGCCTGTAGATGTGACTTGGGAAGCCCGCAACCGGTGATGCAAGTCCAGCAAGGCAGGAAGTCGCAGCAGGTTGCAGGGACGAAGTCGCAGCAGGTTGCAGGGACGAAGTCGCAGCAGATTGCAGCAGCGAAGTCGCAGCAGGTTGCAGCAGCAAAGTCGCAGCAGGTTGCAGGGACAAAGTCGCAGCAGGTTGCAGCAGCGAAGTCGCAGCAGGTTTCAGCAGCGAAGTCGCAGGTACCCGGGAGGTAGAGCGGAGCCAAACAGGGAGCAGGATCGTGGTCACATGGGAAGCCGGGTTCAGCAACGAGCGGGCAGCGAGGTACCAAGTCATCAGGCAGGAAACAGGGTCACGTGGAAAGCCGAGATCAGGAACCGAGAGTCAGGGGTGAAGCGAGTCCAAAACAAGGTCAAGGAAGCCAAGGATCAGTAACCGGGATCAAAAGCACGGGAACAGGCACAGGACACAGGAACCGGAACCGCTGAGATCCGTCAGCACTCGGCTAGGGTCAGAGCATCCTTTAAATAGGCTGTTTGGCGCCAACGGACGCGGGCGCGCGCTCCCGTGCACGTGCGAATTCGTGGGGACAGCTCTAGCAGCTCTCTTACATTGCCCCCTCCCTATGGGCAGCCTCCGGATGCCCCTCAGGGGTTTCTTTTCCGGATGGCGCTGGAAAAAGGCACGAATCTTTTGTGGGGCATGCACATTGGACGCTGGTTCCAAAGAGTTCTCTTCCGGACCATAACCCTTCCATTTAATCAAGAATTGCGTTTGACCCCTTTTGGTCTTGCAATCCAGAACAGCTTCGACTTCATACTCCTCGTTGCCTTCGACGAGAAGTGGAGGAGGGTTTTCTGGATCCCGATTGGAAAATGGGTTAGGCACCGTTGGTTTTAGTAGGGAGATGTGGAATACCGAATGAATTTTCAGGCTCTTAGGTAGACAGGGTTAATCTTCCTTTTATACGGAAAAGGCCCCAGAAACTTTGGGCCAAGTTTCCTGGAGGGACAACTCAGCTTTAGATTTGCAGTAGACAACCAGACCTTGTCTCCTGGTTCCAGATTTAGGTTACCCCTCTTCTTTTTGTCAAAGAACTTCTTGTTGCTCGCTTGGGCTTTAGAGATGGTATCCTGGAGTAATTTGTTGTTGGAGTTAAAAAAGTCTAGTCTGTCTTGTACAGCAGGTACGGAGGACTCAACAGGCAGTTCAGGTAAAAATGAGGGGTGATAGCCATAATTGGCGAAAAAGGGTGATTGCTTGGTTGCAGAGTGAATAGTGTTGTTGTAAGCAAACTCCGCCAGTGGGAGAAGGGAAGACCAGTCATCCTGAGAGAATGAGGAAAAGCACCGCAGGTACTGCTCCAAGGTTTGATTAGTTATTTCCGTCTGTCCATTAGTCTGGGGGTGGTAAGCAGTGGACAGACGGAGTTCGATGTTTAATGCTTCATATAGGGACCTCCCGAATCTTGAGGTGAAATGCACACCGCAGTCAGAGACAATGTTATCAGGGATCCCATGCAATTTCACGATTTCTCTGATAAATGTGGAAGCCGTCTCGGCGGCAGAAGGGGTGCCTTGTAAAGGAACAAAGTGTGCCATCTTGGTCAGACGGTCCACTACCACAAATATAGAAGTGAAGTTCTCAGAAGGAGGAAGTTCCACAATGAAATCCATAGAAATCATGCTCCAAGGCTTCTTGGGCACCGGAAGGCTTTCAAGTAGGCCCCAAGTCTTGGCTCGGCTGGTTTTGCAGCGTAGACATGTCGCACAGGATCTTACATATTTGTTACAGTCCTGTATCAGGTCGAGCCACCAAAAAGAACGGGAAATTAAGTCTATAGTCTTGTGGATACCGAAATGGCCTGCCAGGGGGTGATCATGACACCGTTTGAGAACAGAGACTCTGAACTGTTCCGGGACATAGATCTGTTCCTTGTGATAGTAGAGCCCATCCTTAAACTGGAGAGGTAAATCTGGGGATGGGGGATGCTCTGTCACATCTGTCTTAATTTGGAACATTAGGTCTGACTGGAGAAGAAGAAAGTTCTTGGCTGGCAAAATGGTAGTTGGCTCTGGACGTTGCACTGAATCATTGAACATGCACGAAAGCGCGTCTGGTTTGCCATTTTTAGAACCAGGACGGAAGGTAATATGGAATATGAAACGGGAGAAGAATAATGCCCATCTTGCTTGCCGGGGTCTTAGTCTCTTGGCTGTCCTCAAATACTCCAAGTTCTTATGGTCAGTGAAGATGAGAATAGGGTGGGCGGCTCCTTCCAACAAATAACGCCATTCCTCAAGTGCAGCTTTAATGGCTAACAATTCCCGGTCTCCAACATCGTAGTTCCTTTCAGAAGGATTCAATTTTTTAGAGAAAAAGGCTACGGGATGCAATAAAGATTTGGGACCTTGTCGCTGTGACAGAATAGCCCCAACGGCACTTTCGGAGGCGTCCACCTCCAAAACATAGGCCAGGGACGGATCGGGATGTTTCAGGATGGGAGCTGAAGTGAACAGAGTCTTTAATTGTTCAAATGCTACTTGTGCTTCAGGAGTCCATCGGAAAGGAACATGCTGTTTCGTTAGTTGAGTAATAGGCGAGATAATACCAGAATTTTTTTTAATACATTTTCTATAAAAATTTGCAAAACCCACGAACCTCTGTACTGCTTTCCTGTCCGTAGGGGCCGGCCATTCCAGAACTGCAGCAACCTTCTGAGGATCCATGGAAATGCCATCAGCAGAGATGACGAGTCCAAGAAACTGTACGGTGTGCTTTTCAAAGTCGCACTTCTCAGCCTTGGCATAGAGGTGATGTTCACGGAGTCTACTCAAGACCTTCTTCACATGGGTGCGGTGTAGTTTAATCGTTTCGGAGAATATGAGGATGTCATCGAGGTAGACTATGATGAACAGATCAAGAAAGTCTCGAAATACGTAATTTACCAAATGTTGGAAGGTGGCTGGGGCATTGCAGAGGCCGAAGGGCATAACTAAATACTCAAAATGCCCGAAGCGTGTTCTGAAAGCTGTTTTCCATTCATCTCCTTCTTTGTGCCGGACTAAATTGTAAGCACCCCTAAGATCAAGTTTGGAAAATATCTGTGCTCCGCGCAACCTCTGGAACAATTCAGGAATTAGCGGAAGTGGGTACCGGTTCTTGACAGTGATCTTATTAAGGTCCCGATAGTCAATACAGGGTCTTAGAGAGTGGTCTTTTTTTTCTACAAAGAAAATACCAGCTCCTGCAGGTGAGGAGGAATGCCGAATAAACCCTTTTTCCAGACTTTTGTCTATATATTTGCGCAGGGCTTCTAGTTCAGGTTCAGAAAGCGAAAGGAATCTCGGATCCGGGTAAAAGTTCAATAGGACAGTCATAAGTCCTGTGTGGGGGGAAGGTATCTGCACTTTTCTTATTGAACACATCCAAGAATTCATGATAGGCAACGGGCACCAGTTTTACAGTTTCAGGATCCGGACAAATACTAAGAAGCAGGGGCGCTGATAGAAATCATGGGGCCCCGTACAGCCCCCTTCAGCTCCACCCCTAGTCCCTCCTTTAGCCCCACTCTGGCTTCACCCCTGGCCCCTCCCCAGATGCCATATTGTGCTGCAGACAGTGCCACCCATTCCATGCCTCCTGCCAATGCCATATTGTGCTGCAGACACTGACACCCATACCGCCAATGGCATAATTCTACTGGCAGCATGGGTGGCACTGTCTCTGCAGGCAGCACATGCGTTATGACATTAGCGGCATGGGTGGCACTGTCTGCAGCACATTACGGCATTAGCGGCATAGGTGTCACTGTCTCCCATGCCGCAATGTGCTGCAGACAGTGCCACCCATGCTGCCAATGCCATATTGTGTGGCATGGTTGGCACTGTCTCTGCAGGCAGCACATGCATTATGGCATTAGCGTCATGGGTGGCACTGTCTGCAGCACATTACGGCATAGGCGCTTTGGCGGCATGGGTGGGCGGCACTGTCTCTGCAGGCAGTACGTGCAAAGCCACCTATGCCACAATGTATAGGTGCCATTACCAGAAACAATGCAAATAGAGTAACGCACTGTTACTAGAGGTGCCATGCTACAAATAAAACAGTGGTTGTAGATCTTTAAGTACCCCCCCAAGCAAGCACACACCTGACCTGTGTAGTTGTTGGCTGGGCTGAGTCACGTATTCCTGGTGATCCTGCTGCTGCCTGGACTTGAGGTCTCCCACAAACTTTTCCAGTCAGATGATCATCATGGGATGCCTCTGCTCTGCCGATGCCGACATCCTTTGCCGCCACTGCTCCTCTTGAGTAGCCTAAATGCTATTTCTTCAGGTGGAGCGAGAGGAATCAGAATCACTCTGCCGCACCAGGAGCCAGGAGGTGACGGCTACAGAGGACGCGCTGGCCGGAACTTGAGACAGCATCAGCATGTCATGAGGAGCGGGCACGGATGAGGTTTTCTTCCGCGCCCGAAATATGAGAAATAGTCCCTCCCCTGCCGCTATATAAGAATGAACATAGGAAATAAAAAAATAAAAAAACGTAAAATGTACGGGGGGGATTAAATGGCTGTTTGGTGCTGGACGATGTTAGGGGACCCTGATCGGTAATTTATTTTACCAGTTGTACTGGCCTATCAGCGGCCCTGCTAAGAAGGGGAGTAGGGTGGCAGATCCTTTCTGGAAAACATTGTACCTGACAATAGTCGGATGAGAAGGAAACTTTTCCAGTGGCCCAATCTATTTGGGGGTTATGGGCTTTTAGCCAGGGTAGCCCCAGAATTATAGGGAACATGGGAGAAGCAATCACATCCAAACAAAGGAGTTCCAGATGTCCTGAGGCAGTACGGCAAGGAATAGGTATAGTCTCTTGGGTTACTGGTCCAGACTTGAGACCAGACCCATCTGCTAAGTGAACGATAAGCCCCTGTCTCTTAGAGCATAGAGGTAATTGGTGAAGGGTCACAAATGCAGCATCCACAAAGCAACTGCAAGCCCCTGAGTCGGGTATACACATGTATACAATATACGTTTGTGTGTATATGTATATATTGTCACATAACTGAGTGCAGATCCTCCTTGCATCAGGGTCACCAGAGAGACAATTCCTTACATAAGGGTGCCAAAAGAGCCTTCCCCACTAGAGAGCCCCCCTTACATCAGGGTCCCCAGAGAGTCTCCCCTATACATCAGGGTCCCCAGAGAGTCTCCCCTATACATCAGGGTCCCCAGAGAGCACCCCCATACATCAGATATCACAGAGAGCCCAGCCCCCATACAGAGTCCCAAGAGAGCCCCCTATACTTCATGGTTCACAGAGAGCACCCCCATACATCAGAGTACCCAGAGAGCTGTCACCTGTTAGTCAGTGTCCACTTGGGAGGGGAGAATGGCTTGGTGAGAGAGAGAGAGAGAGAGAGAGAGAGAGAGAGAGAGAGAAAGAGAAAGAAAGAGAGAGAAGGAGAGAGAAAGAGGGAGAGAGAGAGAAAGAGAGAGAAAGAGGGAGAGAAAGAGAAAGAAAGAGAGAGAGAGAGAAAAACAAGAGAAAGAAAGAAAGAAAGAAAGAGAGAGAGAGAGAGCGAGAGAAAGAGAGAGAGCGAGAGAAAGAAAGAGAGAGCGAGAGAGAAAGAGAGCGAGAGAGCAAGAGAGAGAGAGAGCGAGAGAAAGAGAGAGAGAGAGCGAGAGAAAGAGAGAGAGAGAGCGAGAGAGAGCGAGAGCAAGAGAGAGAGAAAGAGAGCGAGAGAGAGAGAAAGAGAGCGAGAGCGAGTGAGCGAAAGAGAGAGAGAGAGAGAGAGAGAGAAAGAGAAAGAGAAAGAGATGGATGAAAGAGGGGGATGGGGGGGAAAGAAAGAAAGAAAGAAAGAAAGAGTGAGAGAAAGAGAGAAAGAAAGAAAGAGAGAAAGAAAGAAAGAAAGGGGGGATGGGGGGAGAGAGAGAAAGAGAGAAAGAAGGAAAGAAAGAGAGAAAGAAAGAAAGAAAGAAAGAAAGAGAGGAAAAAGGAAAGGAAAGAAAGATGAGGGGGGATGGGGGGAAGAGAGAAAGAGAGAAAGAAAGAAAGAGAGGAGAAGGAAAGAAAGAAAGAAAGAAAGAAGAGAAAGAAAGAAAGAAAGAAAGAAAGAAAGAAATGGATGAAAGGGGGGGATGGGGGGAGAGAGAGGAAAGGAGGAAAGAGAGAAAGAAAAGAGAGAGAAAAAGGAAAGAAAAGAGAGAGAAAAGAAGGAAAGAAAAGAGAAAGAAAGAAAGAAAGAAAGAAAGAAAGAAAGAAAGAAAAAGAAATAGATGAAAGAAAGGGGGGATGGGGGGAGAGAGAGAAAGAAAGAGAGAAAGAAAGAGAGAAAGAAAGAGAGAGAGAAAGAAGGAAAGAAAGAGAGAGAGAAAGAAGGAAAGAAAGAGAGAAAGAAAGAAAGAAAGAAAGAAAGAAAGAAAGAAAGAAAGAAAGAAAGAGAGAGAAAGAGAAAGAAAGAAAGAGAAGAAAGAAAGAAAGAAAGAGAGAAGAAAGAAAGGAGCAAGAAAGAAAGAAAGAAAGAAAGAAAGAAAGAAAGAAAGAAAAGAGAAAGAAAGAAAGAAAGAAAGAGCAAAGAAAGAAAGAAAAGAGAAAGAAAGAAAGAAAGAAAGAAAAGAGAAAGAAAGAAAGAAAAGAGAAAGAAAGAAAGAAAAGAGAAAGAAAGAAAGAAAAGAGAAAGAAAGAAAGAAAGCAAGAAGAGAAAGAAAGAAGAGAGAAAGAAAGAAAGAAGCAAGAAAGAAAGAAAAGAGAAAGAAAGAGAAAGAAAGAAAGAAAGAAGAGAGAAAGAAAGAAAGAAAGAAAGAAAGAAATGAGATGAAAGAAAGAGAAAGAAAGAAAGAAAGAGAAAGAAAGAGAGAGATGAAAGAAAGAAAGAAAGAGAGAAAGAGAGAGAAAGAGAGAAAGAAAGAGAGAAAGAAAGAGAAAGAAAGAAAGAAAGAAAGAAAGAAAGAAAGAGAGAAAAGAGAAAGAAAGAAAGAAAGAAAAGAAAGAAATGGAGAAAAGGGGGGATGGGGGAAAGAGAAGAAAAGAAAGAAAGAAAGAGAGAGAAAGAAAGAAGAGAAAGAAATGGATGAAAGGATGGGGGGAGAGAGAAAGAAAGAGAGAAAGAGAGAAGAAAGAGAGAAAGAGAGAAAAGAGAGAAGAAAGAAAGAGAGGAAAAAGAAAAAGAGAAAGAGAAAGAAAGAAAGAAAGAAAAAGAAAGAAAGAGAAAGAAAGAAAGAAATGGATGAATGGGGGGAAAGAGAAAGAAGAAGAAAAAGAAAGAGAGAGAAAGAGAGAAAGAGAGAGAAAGAAAGAAGAAAGAAAGAGAAAAAGAGAAAGAAAGATAAAGAAAGAATGAAAGGGGGGATGGGGGGAGAGAGAGAAAAAGAAAAGAAGAGAGAAAGAAAGAAAGAAAGAAGAAGAAGAGAAAGAAGAGAGAAGAAGAAAGAGAGAAAAAAGAAAGAAAGAAAGAAAGAAAAAAAGAAAGAAAAAAAGAAAGAAAGAAAGAGAAGAAAGAAAGAAGAAGAAAGAAAGAAAAAGAAAGAAGGAAAGAAGAAAGAAAGAATGGAGAAAAAGAAAGAAAGGAAAAAAAGAAAGAAGATGAAAGAAAAGAAAGAAAAGAAGAAAGAAAAAGAGAGAATGAGAAAGATTCAAGGATGGATGAAAAGATGAAAGTGGGGGATGGGGGGAGAGGAGGAGAGAGAGGGTGAGATGAAATTGACACCCTAAGCTGGCCTCCATCCTTCCCCCCTGTACCCCCTGTCCCAGCCCCTGTCTGTAGGTGTGTGTGTTGCACCTACCTCCCCCACCATCCTTGTTGTCCTCTGTCAGCCTATGTTTCTTCTTGTTCTTGATGACAGGCACAGCTGGAGCAGACGTTGGGGGAAGGTGTGCAGGCTCTGTGACTGGGAGGATGTCACTGCTGGTCAGGTCTTCTCTCTCACTCCCTCTCACGCTGTTCCTTCCAGTCAGCCTCCTGCTGCTCACGGGGCCCCCACTCTCTGTTGTTTTCAGATGCTGCTGATGCTGCTGCTGCTGCTGCTCTCCCCCTCAGATGCTGTGAACCTGTCTGTGCCTCTCTGGTATGTCAAGGGGCAGCCTTGGAGCTAAGCTGTGTTGGACCCCTGGAGACAGAGGCAGAGCAGTAGCGCGGAGGTCGGAGGAGGAAGTGAAATCCTCCCGCGCTTTCAGCTTTGAACACGGAGGGGGGGGGCACTGCAGCCGTGATGTCACTGGTTGCTACACGCCAAGCGGCTCTAGCAACCAGTGGACAGAAGGTGGAGGTGGTTCTGCGTGCAGGAGCCAGCGCTACCGCGGCTTAGACTCCTCCACTGAATTACATGACTGTATTGTGCAATGAAGGCACCCAGGAACTAGGGCCCCCCCACAGCGGCAGAACGGCAGGGCCCAGTCGCAACTGCGACTGCAGCGACACTGAAAGTTCCGCCACTGGTTCAGGAGGTGTGGCGGCCACACAGAGCAGACTAAAGTCTGTTTGAATTGAAGAGTTCACCACAGGAGGAGAGGAAACAGGCTGATCCCGGAGCTGACCCTCCATCCGATTCAGATCTGTCTGAAGATTCTGTACTGTGTGGGCAAGTGCAGAGAGGGAATGGCAAATGTCTTTGAAAGAAGAGGCCTCCCTTTCAGACTCCATTGCTGGCTGACGGATACTGTCACGTACCTGGGTGAAGTCTGAAATGACGAGGTTAGCCTCTCTTGAATCTCCAGCCCTGGTCCCGCTGAGAGTGGAGACAGGGGAAACCAAGGGCCAGGGGAGACACGAGTGCCTGTAGATGTGACTTTGGAAGCCCGCAACCGGTGATGCAAGTCCAGCAAGGCAGGAAGTCGCAGCAGTTCGCAGGGACAAAGTCGCAGCAGGTTGCAGGGACGAAAGGAAGTCGCAGCAGATTGCAAGCAGCGAAAGTACGCAGCAGGGGGTGGCCAGGGCACACGATTTTAGGAAGTAGCAGCAAGCAGGTTGCAGCAAGAGCGAAAAAGTCGCAGCAGGTTGCAGGGACGAAGTCGCAGCAGGTTGCAGCAGCGCGAAGTCGCAGCAGGTTTCAGCAGCGAAAGTCGCAGGTACCCGGGGAGGTAGTAGCAGAGCCAAACAGGGAGCAGGATCGCAGCGTTGCAGGTTCAGCAACGAGGCGGGGGCAGCACAACAGGTGCACAGAGCCCGCGGCAGGCGCAGGTGGGAGGGTACCAAGTCATCATATCAGGCAGGAAAACAGGGTCACGTGGGAAAGCCGAGATCAGGAACCGAGAGTCAGGGGGGTGAAGCGAGTCCAAAACAAGGTCAAGGAAGCCAAGGATCAGTAACCGGGATCAAGAGCACGGGAACAGGCACAGGACACAGGAACCGGAACCGCTGAGATCCATCAGCACTCGGCTAAGGTCAGAGCATCCTTTAAATAGGCTGTTTGTAGCCAGTCTCCCTTGAAGACAGTGGTGTGCTTAAGTCTTCAGTAAGGATGAGCCGAACACCCCCCCCCCCCCAGTTCAGTTCACAACCAGAACTTGCGAACAGACAAATAATTTGTTCAAACAATCAAACACCATTAAAGTTTATGGGACACAAACATGAAAAATCAAGTGCTCATTTTAAAAGCTTATATGCATGGTATTGTCATAAAAAGTGTTTGAGGACCTGGGTCCTACGCCAGCGGACATGTATCTCCTGAGATCGCCTGAGAGTCAGCTGTTGGACTGGTGTGGAGAGTTAGCGTGGAGGGCTAGTGAAAAGAGCAGCTATAGCCAGATGGGTGGGCAGTGCCTGAAGAGGTAGTACTGGGATCGGTGGCCACAGAGGAGAAGTTAAAAACTGTTTCACTACATTTTTGCTACACAAAAAGGGTCTGTGAGTCCCTGCCTGTAAAGAGCTATTGCTCAAATCTGTCTGGAAGCCTGTCAGATCGTCTACAGTAATTTAGCTGGAGCAGGCAAGTGGGTGCAGAAGAAAAGTAAAGGAGAATGTATCTAGCTGAATAATGGAAGAATGTCTGTAAAAGAAACCAGGGTAACAAGCGCACGTGCATGCATTGGCGCCATTCGGCCTATTTAAAACTGCCAGTGACATGCACATTTTGCTGAGTGGTCTTTCAGCTTGTGCCTGTTTACCTGATCTGTACCAGTTTCCTGTATCCTGACCCAGCTTGCCTGAACCTTCCCTTTGACCTCCGCTTGCCTACTTGTGACCCTGGATTGTGCTTGACTCCACTTCTGTCTGATGTTTCTGTGCCTCATTGCCCGACTGTGTACCAAACCTGGCCTTTGTCCCATCTTTGCCTCTGCACCAGGTCTCGGTACCTGCTCTGTCCGGCTGTTGATGACCCCCTGGCTCACGTCCTGGCTCCTGGCTACGCTTCCAGCTGCTGATTCAGCGACACAAAGCTCTTGTTCTCATTTCCGACCCAGCGCTCTCCAGCAACCTGGTTCCTGCCAAGACCCAGCCAGAGCCATCTGCTACATGCCCCCCCCCCCCCCCTGTACCACTCTGTGTCCTCCACCCCGTCATCACTACCAGGGGTCTTGGACACGAGGTGCAAGAGAAGCCCCCTCTACAGCTCGATCTCCACCAGGTACGTGACAATGTCCCTGAAGTTGTTAAAGTTTTGCTGCAGTTAAGTGGGCATCCCATAACCTCCCATCCCTAGCCAAGCTAATAACCCCCACTAAATAACAAAGCCATGGACTGTTCTCTGACACTGGGTGCTGGTTATAATTCATTGTGCCTGGCTGTACAGAAGTGGGGGATCCAAGTTCACCTGCAGTCCCTATGGAGGTGTGCTACATAGAGGGTAAGGGGAAATCTTGCATTTGGGACCTCTGTTTTAGCGATATCTGTTTAACTGCTTGCCGACCAGCCACCGCAGTTATACGGTGGCAGGTCGGCTCTGCTGGGTGAGATCACGTAGCTATACGTCATCTCGGCGAGCAGCCAATAGGGGCGCACGCGCCCCCCCCCCCCCCTCGCTCCTGAAGCTAATGCGCGTGCCCGGCAGAGATCACCCACGTTCACTCAAGAGCGAGAACCCGGGAGCTGTGTGCAGGGCCGATCCTACACGGGGTGCAGTGGGTGCCCTGCACCCAGCGCTGGCATCGGCGAGCCGCCGAGCGAGCTGCCAAGACTTTTTTTTTTATCCGAGCCGCCAAAGCAATCTGCGAGCCGAGCAGGATGTGACGACGTGACGTCACACGGCCGCCCCAGCATCCACAGCGCGCCGCCTCTGCGGCTGGAGATTTAGCTCCACTCGGCTCCACCCACCGTGACCTCTTGCCATCTTCAGACAGCGTGGCTAAGAGGGAGAGGAGCGAGCGCCGAGCAGAGCATATTACATACTGATACAGCTGCCGCCTGATTCAGCTGATTGAGCCTCTGCCTCAGCCTGCCTTCTGCCTGGTCTGACTGAGTGCCATCTGCCTGCTGCAGTGCCTTGCTGAGTGCTGACTGCACTCTCCCTGTCTGTGTAAGTAATACTGTCTGTGTGACATTAAATGCAACCACTGTGCCCGTCCAAACACAGCCACTGTGCCCGTCCAAACGCAGCCACTGTGCCGGGTCCAAACGCAGCCACTGTGCCCATCAAACTGCAGACACTGTGCCCATCAAAATGCAGCTACTGTGCCCAGAAAACACAGCCAGCCACTGTGCCCGTCAAACGCAGCCACTGTGCCCATCCAAACACAGCCACTGTGCCCATCCAAACGCAGCCACTGTGCCCGTCCAAACACAGCCACTGTGCCCGTCCAAACACAGCCACTGTGCCTGTCCAAACACAGCCACTGTGCCCGTCAAAATGCAGCTACTGTGCCCATAAAAACGCAGCCACTGTGCCCTTCCAACGCAGCCACTGTGCCCATTAAATGCAGCCACTGTGCCCATCAAACGCAGCCACTGTACCCATCAAAATGCAGCCACTGTGCCCGTCAAAACACAGCCACTGTGCCCATCAAACTGCAGCCACTGTGCCCATCAAAATGCAGCTACTGTGCCCATAAAAACACAGCCAACCACTGTGCCCATCAAACGCAGCCACTGTGCCCGTCAAACGTAGCCACTATGCCCATCAAAACGCAGCCACTGTGCCCGTCAAACACAGCCACTGTGCCCGTCCAAACGCAGCCACTGTGCCCAAACTGCAGCCACTGTGCCCATCAAAATGCAGCTACTGTGCCCATCAAAATGCAGCTACTGTGCCCATAAAAACACAGCCACTGTCCCCGTCAAACACAGCCACTGTGCCTGTCCAAACGCAGCCACTGTGACCATCCAAATGCAGCCACTGTGCCCGGATGCACCCAGGCGCCTGTGACCCTAGGATCGGCCCTGGCTGTGTGTGTAAACACACAGCTCCCGATCCTGTCAGGGAGAGAAATCCCTTCCCTTTCAGTGGCATTTTTATAGTAATTAATGCATTTTTATAGCACTGATCGCTATAAAAATGCCAATGGTCCCAAAAATGTGTCAAAAGTGTCTGCCAGAATGTCGCAGTACCGATAAAAATCGCTGATCGCCGCCATTACTAGTAAAAAAAATATATTAATAAAAATGCTATAAAACTATGCCCTATTTTGTAAATGCTATAACTTTTGCGCAAACCAACCAATAAACGTTTATTGCGATTTTCTTTTACGACAAATATGTAGAAGAATACTATCGGCCTAAACTGAGAAAAAAGATTGTTTTTTTTATATATTTTTTGGGGGATATTTAATATACCAAAATTAAAAAATATTATTTTTTTTCAAAATTGTCGCTTTATTTTTGTTTATAGCGCAAAAAATAAAAACCGCAGAGGTGATCAAATACCACCAAAAGAAAGCTCATTTTATGGGAAAAAAGGACGCCAATTTTGCTTGGGAGCCACGACCGTGCAATTTACAGTTAAAGTGACGCAGTGCCGAATCGCAAAAAGTGGCCTTGTCTTTGACCAGCAATATGGTCCTGGGCTGAAGTGGTTAAGATACTGCTTTTGATAATAGCAACCAACTGACAGAGGTTTATAATTCCTTCTTCTAAACTGCAAAAAGAAAAAAAAAACATTTTTTAACCACTTAAGACCCGGACCAAAATGCAGGTAAAGGACCTTGCCCCTTTTTGCGATTCGGCACTGCGTTGTTTTAACTGACAATTGCGCGGTCGTGCGACGTGGCTCCCAAACAAAATTGGCGTCCTTTTTTCCCCACAAATAGAGCTTTCTTTTGGTGGTATTTGATCACCTCTGCGGTTTTTATTTTTTGCGCTATAAACAAAAATAGAGCGACAATTTAAAAAAAAATGCAATATTTTTTACTTTTTGCTATAATAAATATCCCCCAAAAATATATAAAAAAACATTTTTTTTCCTCAGTTTAGGCCGATACGTACAGTATTCTTCTACCTATTTTTGGTAAAAAAAATCGCAATAAGCGTTTATCGGTTGGTTTTCGCAAAATTTATAGCGTTTACAAAATAAGGGATAGTTTTATTGCATTTTTATAAAAAAAAATTTTCACTACTAATAGCGGCGATCAGCGATTTTTTTCGTAAATGCTACATTATGGCGGACACTTCGGACAATTTTGACACATTTTTGGGACAATTGTCATTTTCACAGCAAAAAATGCATTTAAATTGCATTGTTTACTGTGGAAATGACAGTTGCAGTTTGGGAGTTAACCACAGGTGGCGCTGTAGGGGATGTGTGACCTATGTGTTGTGTTTACAACTGTAGGGGGGTGTGGCTGTAGGTGTGACGTCATCGATCGCGTCCCCCTATTACAGGGATGACGCGATCGATGCTACGGCCACAGAGAAACACGGGGAAGCCGTGTTTACACACACGGCTCTCCCCGTTCTTCCGCTCCAGGGACGGATCGCCGCACTGCAGCGGCGATCGGGTCCGCGAATCCCGCGGTCCCGGTCCTGGAGCTTCGGACCGGGTCACGGGCGCGCGCCCACGACCCACGGCTGGGTACTAAAATCAACGTATATATACGTTGATGTGCCCAGCCGTGCCATTCTGCCGATGTAAATGTGCAGTAGGCGGTCCTTAAGTGGTTAATACAGCTTACCTGTAAAATCCTTTTCTTGGAAATATACATCACGTGACACAGAGCCTTAATTATGAGCTTTCCTGATGACGCAATAACTGTGAAATGCGTAGAAGCTGTGAGGATACACACGGAGTGGAAGTGCGTCATGCATTAAGATTGGCTGTCAAAAAGCAGGGCAATAGAAGCGTGGAACGCAAGCCGCTCGAGGAGCAAAAAACGAACGCTGGTGAGCAGCTATAACGATCGACACTGCCAAGGGAACTCAGTGCCGGTCAAAGGCACTTTTCTTGTAAGTGTACCACTGTTTTTATTATTTTTATTAAAAATCCTTTTGACATATTACACCATGATGAGCTCCTTGTTTTTGAGACATTAAGGAATCCGTTGTGAGAGGGAGAAGGAGAAAAAATCCAGTGGCTATCAAAAAAGCAATAATTTAGGGCCTTTTATTGTGCAGGGTCTGGTGAGTGTTCAATCCAGCAGTTGGTGATGGTGGAACGTGTTTATCAGGTGAAAGAAACAGTTGCACCTTTAATAATCTATTTTTAAATATCGAGTGTAAGGAGCACTACCAGCAGTGAACATTTTTTCATATTGAAATGCATTGCAAATTAAAAAAATTCTTTGCTGTTCCATATTGATAATTGTTTTCTGTTTCATATTATTTTTTTCCTGCACATTGCACATCCTGACTTTTCACTATTGGAACACTTTGTGAATTGATTTTTTCTTTGCTGTTTCATATTGATAACTGCTTGCTGTTTCATACTGAAATTCCTAGTATTTTGCTTATTGCACATCTAAGGTGTTTTGATAGCATTTATATTCTAATGGTCTTTTGTATTTACACATAGGTTTTACACATATATATTTTTTCTTGATTGTTTATCCATTTAGCATATTTATTAGCAATGTTGCACTTAATCTAGCACCTTATTTGCAGCATTTGCACATAGCATAGCAGGGCTGAAGCGACATCAAAGCATCACTTCCTCCCATGCGTTTTAAAGGCACATGTTTTTGTTGTCATTTTTTCAAATGACAATTTTTTTTGCATTTTAGTCTAAATATGAGATCTGAGGTCTTTTTGACCCCAGATCTCATATTTAGAAAAGGGGGGGGGGGGTTCAGGACTTTGAATGAGATGTGTTTTAAGCAATAAGTAGGTATAAATAAAGTTGTTTACATAATAACCAGGCTCAAACTTACCACCCAAACAGCAAACCAAATTGCATTAAAAACAGAGGATTGGTTGCACGCATTTGCAAATACATGGTTAACCACTTAAAGAGGAGTTCCACCCTAAATTTTTACTTTTTTTAAATCCCCTCCCCTCCCCCTTACATGCCACATTTGCCATGTAATTTTTTTGGGGGGGGGGGGGAGTGGGGGCTTCAGTAGGAGTGGGACTTCCTGTCCCACTTCCTGCTTCCGCCGAGGGGCTGGTTAGGCAATTAAGCCTTAATCGCCTACACCAGCCCCTCCCTGTAGGCGATCACATGGGACACTGACAGGTCCCATGCGATCGCCTCTCCAATCAGCGGTGAGCCGTGCCACGCGCGCATTCGCAGTGCGGCTCGTGCATGCGCAGTGGGTGCCCGGCCGTGAAGCCGAAGGCTGTCACGGCTGGGTGCCCACAGTCGAGATGGAGACGCCGGCTGGGGAGGGGGGGAGAGGAGCGGAGCGCCGGTCGGCGCGTTGCTGGAACGCAGGAGCAGGTAAGTGAGTGTTTATTAAAAGCCAGCAGCTACACTTTTTGTAGCTGCTGACTTTTAATAAACACAATTTTGGGCTGGAACACCCCTTTAACGACCGCCCACTGTATATATATACGTCCTGTTTTTAAAGATGGATATCTCGGTAACGGCAGCAGCTGCGCACGCCGAGGGAGGGACGGAGATGTGCCGCGAACCGACCTAGGCACCTGGGAGAGAGGACGCCGCAGGACCCATAGATCGGTGGAGCCAACACGGGCGCGAAACAGCAGCGCTGCGGGCTCTCTCAGCGGTGCCTCTATCATCCTACACACCCCATGGTTCCGCTCAGGGGATTGTGTGAGCGGACGGTTCGGTAGGGAATTGCTGAGCTCCCAGGGGTGGATTTGATTCCAGCATTCCCCCCCCCCCCAGCGTGGACCCGCTTGTGTCTCTCAACCGTTGTACCATAGGATGCAGGTAATACCCACTCTTCCCACCTCTCTCCATCGCAATCCGGAATGTATGGTAAGCGACTCTCAGCTGCATTTCCATAAATCGCATTTGCATTAAGAGCACTGGTGACTGATTCTGAAGGCGGATGTGCTAGATATTGAGAAGATAGGAATATATGTACCTATATCTGTATCTGTATATCCCTGTATAATCGTATATGGCTATGTCTTCTGATGTAGAGTTCCCCTAGTATGAAGATGTTTTTCCTACTAAAATGATTCAATGTTTCTGAATTCTTTTGGTGTTACAACTTGTTGTTGAAGCCTTGTGTTTCCCTATTTTCACATGAAATGTACAGCCAATATTTTTATAAGAATTCTCGGAAAAGATTGTTTGTTGGAAAGCCCCTTCCCTTATAATTATCAATTAATTAGTCCCAGCATGTAATTTATCTTTTTCTCTTGTCTCTGGTTGTCAAAACAACCTTTCACTTAACGCCCTAGTTAGGTCACGATGACCAGATGACCAGATGTTAAGTTATCAAAATAATAAATAATGACATGTATATGTGTATTGTGCAAGATTGTGTAATCTGAAATTTGGGCTTGTGCCCTCCATAGACTTCCATGTTAGCCTTTTCTATAAAAGCCTGTAACACTTTGTAATCATTATCACTATCCTTATAAAAGGAGTGATCCTCTGTACTACAGTGTATTCTGAAGTAAAAATACATCTAAGACGAATGCAACTTGTCTGTCGTGTCGTTGATGTCTTACGAGAAAAGACTAACTTATCAATATTAACCCAAAAACTCTATGCTGCTGTAAGATTTGGGAATGCTGTAAGATTTGGGAACTTTGTAAAATCAAATCCTCCTGTCTATGATACCTAATAGGGCCTTTTTATGTCATGTAAGTGTCTCAAAATACCAGCTCGCTATAATATTGTATAGGAGACTACTTTACTGTGAAGGGGCATTGAGCCACTAGAGTGAATTATTGTCCCAAACAATTAATAGGACGGGTTGGACTGGGCTGTGTGATTCACCGCCATAAAAATACAAGGCGGCTCATAGCAGCGGTACTCTGAATACAGTGCAGTTACACACACTAGCACAGGGGATTCGATTGCACTGCGACCCAATTGCAGTAGCATTTACCCGGTTATAGGGAGTAGTGGGCCGGGGGGGATCTGGTTATAAAAACATCTCTCCTCCTTGGTGGAGTTTGAAAATTACCTGTGTAATTCCCCCACTGGACGCTCGATCACCCTAGCAATAAGATCACCCACTGCAAAAAAAAAACTGGGGAAACGAATCCGGGCGAGGCGTAAATACAATATGAGTAAGGTGACAAGGGGCTCCGCCCCGAAAACCCCCAAGGATAACCCCCCAACCAGCACGATAAGACAATATATGACTCAGAAGGGGAGCACCAAAAGCCCAAGCAACGCCAAAAAAACGGACCAAACGGGGACTGGGAAAAAAGGAGCTAGGGGTACCAATCTTTAAAACCCAGACATATCAACTGATGGGGAGCAAGATCTGAACCAAAACACGGAGATCAGCTCAGATATACACACTTCCTCTAAGAGGGAACTGGAAGCAATGCTGAGGAGTGTAGAACTATAAAAATCCATAAAGGATGAGATCAGTTCTCTGAGAATGGATCTGGGCCACTTGTTAACTCGGGTCGAAGAAACTGAGACACGGCTGGAAAAACAGGAATTAGAATTAAGCCATTTAAAAGATCAATACGCCATCATCCAACAGAACCAAAGGATGTTCAAATACAGCTTAGAGGACCAAGAAAATCGGAATAGAAGACAAAACTTAAGGATCAGATCCATCAAAGAAGAAAAAGGAGAAGATCTGAAAAAAATCTTAAATAGTCTGTTTGCCCCCCTCCTAGACCAGGACATTGAAGGACCCCTCAAAATAGAGCAGGTACACAGAATAGGAAGAACCAATAATGGAGAGGGGACAAGGCCAAGAGACATTATTGTTAGATTTAGACATTACAAGGTCAAAGCGGAAATCTGGTCCCGGCTTAGGAAAAAGCCCCTCCTGTGTTATGGGGGGTCGAGATTCAGATCTTTCCCGATCTGGCCTGGGAAACTCTAGCTAGAAGGAGATATTTGAAGCCTCTTTTGGAACAGGTGCGGTTACAAAACATCAAGTATCAGTGGGGGTTCCCGGCGTGCCTCATTGGCCATAAGGACGGAAGGTCAGCTAGATTAACCTTTCCTGAAGAATTACCCAGGTTTTGCTCTAAATTTCATATCCCGGCCCTGGATTTACCAGGATGGGTAGACTAGGTACATTAATCTCCAGAAATCAAAAACCATAATTAAAAATGTATAGATGGGGGGAGTGGGGGACGGGTCCCCGGGGGGGGAGGGGAGGGGGGGCCTGTGACGGATTCTGCCGCCTGTTCGTAGATACGGCCGTAGACAGACAATCATAGGCCAGAGGTCGGGGGCGGGTGCAGAGAAGTCCCACCTCATGCAAGAGAGCCGGTGGATAGGAGGAGGGAGGTTCTCCACGGTTTCGAGGCCTCAATGGGCCAATGGGGGCGGATGGGGGGAGGGTTGCCGGCAGAAGATTAGGGAAAGGCGGAGGTCTTTTTTGGTTCAGACAGGTGATTAGGATAGGGTTAGCGGCTCTTGGAGCCTCTACAAGAACCTTAAAGAGGAGTTCCACCCAAAAAAAAAAGTTTGGTTTAATCCCCTCCCCCTTACATGCCACATTTGGCATGTAATTTTTTTGGGGGGGAGTGGGGGCTTCAGTAGGAGTGGGACTTCCTGTGAAGCCGAAGGCTGTCACGGCTGGGTGCCCACAGTCGGGATGGAGACGCCGGCTGGGGAGGGGGGGAGAGGAGCGGAGCCCCCGTCGGCGCGTCGCTGGAACGCAGGAGCAGGTAAGTGAGTGTTTATTAAAAGCCAGCAGCTACACTTTTTGTAGCTGCTGACTTTTAATAAACAGAATTTTGGGCTGGAACACCCCTTTAAGATCAAACGGATAGGAAGGCAGTAATGGTAGATGTAAAGTTTTTATCATATAATATCAAGGGCCTAAATTCTGCGGGAAAGAGATTCAAAGTCTAAGGCCGCGTACACACGATCAAATCTGTCTGCTGGAAACGGTCTGCTAGACCGTCCCAGCAGACAGATTCGATCGTGTGTACGGGCGAGCCGACGGATTTAGCCACCCGACAGATTTTAAAGCATGCTTTGAAATCTATCGGGTGGGAACCCGTCCGCCCGACATGTCTGCTGGTTAGTACACTTACCAGCAGACATGTCGTCTCGCACCGGCGCCGAATGGATTCGGCGCATGCGCGGAAGTGTTTTACTTCCTGGTGCGGTGACGTGGCGGCGTCAACGTCACCGCCATGTCACCGACACGTCAGCGCGCCGTCTGCTGGCGGGGATTTTGGTTTGCTCGTGTGTACACGCGAGCAAACCAAAATCCAAACAGACAGATTTGTTCAAATCGGTTGGACCGACCGTTTTGAACAAATCTATTGCCTCGTGTGTACGAGGCCTTAGAAGAGATTAAACACTATAACGCGGACGTAGTCTTCTTACAGGAGACCCATCTCTCCCTTGACTCAAATGTCAAACTGTTCTCATCCACGTTCCCTACGTGGTATTATGGGGACTCCATTTCTAAACGCGCACGCGGTGTGGCAATTGGTATTGTAGATGGGATAAGGTTTGACTTGGAGACAAGGCTGACAGACCCAAAGGGTAGATTTCTATTTCTAAAAGGAAAACTAGGGAACATGGCCTGTACCCTTGCTAATATCTATGCCCCCAATATTCATCCAATCAAATATATGGAGAGAATTCTTGGAAGGCTGAATTTTTATTCTGAAGGCTATACTATCTTAATTGGAGACCTTAATCTATGTATGAACCCGAGACTTGATAGCACATCCAGGGTGAGGGAGACAATGAATACCCAGCTACAGAAACTAAAAAGAAGGATGCAGGATTGTCAGTTTGTAGATGCCTGGAGAGCTCTCCACCCCCATACGCGGGATTATACATTCTTCTCACCCCCACACGGAACGTATTTAAGGTTAAGTTACATTCTTGTGGATCACAAGATGTTGGATATGATAACGGAAACGGTTATTAGGGCGGTGACCATATCTGATCATGCACCAATAACTATGAAAATTCAGATTTCCACACAACAGAAGCAACACCCGACGTGGCATCTAAACGAATGCCTGATACGGGAAGTAGGAGGGGTGGAAAGGGTGGAAGAGGAACTCAAACAATTTTTCCTAATAAATGATACAGGGGATATATCTAATGCCACCCTCTGGGAGACACATAAAGCATACATCAGGGGAAAAGAGGAACATAAGTTGTCTGCCTTTGCGGATGATATTATGTTCTACCTTTCAAAACCAAGTAGTACGATCCCTAGGCTAATGATGATATTACAAAAATATGGGGACATATCAAATTTCAAGATCAATATAGCTAAATCAGAAATATTGAATATAAATCTCAACAAAACTGAGATAAGACAGGTGAAGGGGATTTGTACCTTTCCCTGGAGCAAAGAACTAAAATATTTAGGTATTAAACTGGCCCATTCGCTCAGTCAGATATATAGAATAAACTATATCCCCCTTCTGAATGAGGTAAAAAGCGAGGTAAAAAAAACAATAAATAAACCCATCTCGTGGATAGGCCACATAAATATGCTGAAAATGACAATAATTCCAAGAATATTATATAAATTTCAGTTTATCCCAATTGCTCTCCCCCTCAACTGATCCGAACACTCAATTCAATTCTCATGAACTACGTGTGGAAGAACAAAAAACACTGCATTTCCCTATCAATTTTAAAACAAGATAAACAACATGGGGGCCTAGCAGTACCCGATATTAGAAAATACCATCAAGCAGCTGTCCTGTCATGGGTGGTGGAATGGGCTAGGAATAGATCATGGAAAAGATGCAAATAGAGACGACACAAGCCAATGTAACTTTAGGAAATATTATTTGGAATCCCACACAATTTAGAGCACTTGATAGACACACCCTCGAACGGACACGAGACACTTTGAGGTTATGGGATAGGACACAATCAGGCAAGAATTATAATTCTCCACTTCAATAGCTGGGTAAAAAATGAATAAAACCTGAATATGTCAGAATTATATCACAATCAACCAGGCAGCGCTGGACATATGCAACATTTAAACTTTAAACAAATAAATATACAAATATTGAATATTGTCCTTGGAATAGAAAAGTTCTTAAATGAAGAATGGCAGTCTTTAATGCAAATATTGGACTGAACAATCCTTATTCAGACAAAGTCCACTATAGCCCAAGATGATAGGTTTGGAAAGACACCGCTTCACGTCTGTGCTCATAGAAGAAAGAGGGGGGTGTGTGAGAAAAGAGAACCCCCTCTTGAGTAGCCTCTTACCGCAAAGAAAATTTATATCAGCGTGTCACAGGTGCAATCTCAGCCTCAATCACTGCTCAGCGTCTCTGAATGGCTCAGGGTTCATACATGAAAAAGATGGTAGGAAACAGACACATAGCGTGATCCTGCTTAAAAATCTTTAAAAATCGCCCAATAAAAACGTCATCCAATACACTCACATGTATAAAACTTTAAAATGGCATATCTCACTGATTTACCCAAATCGGGTCAGGTTAACCACATCACCAAACGCTCATTGCTGGTCAAGCTGCGAGGAGGGGAGTGATCTCTAATGCCGACTGACAATCAGACTGCTTCACTTGGTTCAGCCCTGACTAGTTTCATCCCAAGGGATATCATCATCTCAGATGATATCCCTTGGGATGAAACTAGTCAGGGCTGAACCAAGTGAAGCAGTCTGATTGTCAGTCGGCATTAGAGATCACTCCCCTCCTCGCAGCTTGACCAGCAATGAGCGTTTGGTGATGTGGTTAACCTGACCCGATTTGGGTAAATCAGTGAGATATGCCATTTTAAAGTTTTATACATGTGAGTGTATTGGATGACGTTTTTATTGGGCGATTAAAGATTTTTAAGCAGGATCACGCTATGTGTCTGTTTCCTACCATCTTTTTCATGTATGAACCCTGAGCCATTCAGAGACGCTGAGCAGTGATTGAGGCTGAGATTGCACCTGTGACACGCTGATATAAATTTTCTTTGCGGTAAGAGGCTACTCAAGAGGGGGTTCTCTTTTCTCACACACCCCCCTCTTTCTTCTATGAGCACAGACGTGAAGCGGTGTCTTTCCAAACCTATCATCTTGGGCTATAGTGGACTTTGTCTGAATAAGGATTGTTCAGTCCAATATTTGCATTAAAGACTGCCATTCTTCATTTAAGAACTTTTCTATTCCAAGGACAATATTCAATATTTGTATATTTATTTGTTTAAAGTTTAAATGTTGCATATGTCCAGCGCTGCCTGGTTGATTGTGATATAATTCTGACATATTCAGGTTTTATTCATTTTTTACCCAGCTATTGATGTGTTAAACTGGTCCGTGAACCAAGTTATAATGGTAGCAGCTGCAGTCATTTAGAGTGGCTAGTTTGGATTTTTGGCTCATTGAATCACCTATTAGTTTTTTTCTTCCAAAAGCGCTTGTAGTGTGTTTTTGCATGGGGGGTTTGCTTTAATACAACGGTTTGATTATATTATAATTCTCCACTAATTAATCTAAAAGATAACCCTTATTTTGCACCGGGGGAAAAAAAAAATGGGGGGAACTGGATCAGAAAAGGAAAAGTTCACTTGGGTGATATAATAAAGGACAGGGAAATTAGGACATATGACGAGTTGAAATCCAGAACAGACTTATGGGACTTAAACAAATGGCGATACACCCAACTACATCACTTTGTTCAGCACCTGCCCAGACCACTACGGTCGGAGGAGGAGCTGACCCCACTGGAGAAATTATGTCATCAAAAGAATTCAAAGGGCACGGTCTCAAAAATATATAAGATATTAATAAAGCTAGATACACTGGGGGAACCCCCCTTCGTACAGAAATGGGAAAGGGAACTAGGAACTAGTGTTGCTCAAGAATATTCGCATTGCGAATATTCGTTACGAATAACACGTTTTCAAGACTAATGAAATGGACCCATTCGTCTTCCATTGATATGCGAACGGCTGAGACTAACTATAAATGTATTTCGGGCTGGTACATCACTCCTGATAAAACCTGCCATTATAAAGCTGGCCAGCCCGCGGAGTGCTGCCGAGGGTGCACGGACAGAGGTACAATGGCACATCTGTGGTGGACCTGCCCGAAAATTCTGAAATTTTGGGAGGCGGTCCTGATCCACATCAAAGAGATCACAGGCAAGGAGCTAAAGAAGGATCCCTGGACCGTACTTTTTCATGGTAGCTGTGCGGAAATAAAAAGATACAAGCAGTCACTTAGCTTTAGTTTTCAAGCGCCCAGAGGCGATTCAGTTCGCATGTGTCGCGCTATACAAGTTTTTTTTCATTCATTCATTCAGTCTCATTTCCTGCATCTCCTGTGTTCTTTTGGAAAATTAAATAATAATATATAAAAAATAAAAAATAAAAGAGGCAGAGGAATAAACAACACTAGCACAATACCACAGATGATGCAAAACAGTTTAATGGAGACAGACAAGTATCGATCCATTAACTGGTCTCCGGGGTCTGGTATCAGCTGATGTGGAAAAAAAAAATATAAAATGACGCCATGCCACGAGCGGGCGCAATTTTTAAGCGTGACATGTTGGGTATCATTATACTCGGCGTAACATTATCTTTCGTAATATGTAAAAAAATTGGGCCAAATTTATTGTTGTCTTATTTTTTAATTAAAAAAAGTGAATTTTTTTCAAAAAAAGTACGCTTGTAAGACCGCTACGCAAATACGGTGTGACAAAAGTATTGCAATGACTGCCATTTTATTCTCTAGGGTGTTAGAAAAAAATATATATAATGTTTGGGGGGTTTTAAGTAATTTTATAGCAAAAAAAAATGTTTTAGTCTCGTAAACACCGAATCTGCAAAACAGGCTCGGGGCTTAAGTGGTTAAGCTGCAGGCCTCGCCAAGGCTCTCTGTGTACTGCAGTCCTAACTAAACTTTTAAAGTCTCCTCAATAGAGGCACATAAATGCTGATGAGTAGATAGAGGGCAGGTGACTGGGGGTGTGTCACTGCCCCTACCTATGATTGGTATAGCAGTAAAGAGCACTGGGAAAAAAATGCATAAATGTATGAGGGTATTACAAACACATCTCCATGCCTGTATCTTATAAAGAGAATAAGTTTGGGACTTTGAATGAGGCATTTAAAAAACATACGCCTCCATCCCTGTTGGGTAGAAGAAGGGGGGGTTTTTGGACTTTGAATGAGATCTCATATTTAAGAGGACCTGTTATGCTTTTTTTTTATTACAAGGGATGTTTACATTCCTTGTAATAGAAATAAAAGTGACCCATTTCCCCAAAAAACGGTGTAAAAATAAACATAATCAAGTAAAATGAATAAGAAAACAAAAAAAAAAGCAGAGTTAGATTCTTACCGGTAACTCTGTTTCCATAGACAGGTGATCCACCTAGTCTACATTATTTACAATTATTAGCGCCCTCCATTTTCCTTTCACACCATCCATTGCAGTACCCCACTGCACCACCGAGGAGCAGCTTAACTTCACTTTCTTTTTTAGAATCTTGTATTTCAAGCTCTAGGTAGCTTCAACAAATACACTTGTTGGCGCGGAATTCACTCTAATAGCACATGAAGTACACTATATTGCACTTTATTCTAATTTCCACCATAGACAGGTGATCCACCTAGTCTACATTATTTCCAATTATTAGCGCCCTCCATTTTCCTTTAACTCTGTTTCCAGTAGTCTTCCAAGGCAGCCCTTGAGCGATGGAGCTCCTCCTCGCAATCAGGAAACACATTGCCACAAATTTTTCCACCCTTTAAGAAGCGGTCCCTCAGGTCCCTGGTCAGTCATCCCCGAGAACCGAAGGTCGGAATCTGAAACGATATAGAATACACAACACAACCCCACAAGGTTAGACATTTCAGGGTGGGATTGTGCTGCCTTGGAAGACTGCTGGAAACAGAGTTACCGGTAAGAATCTAACTCTTCTTTTTCCCCCAGTCGTCTTCCAAGTCAGCCCTTGAGAGGATAATCAAGAACTCACCAGATCTAGGGTGGGACAACAGCTTGGAGGACTTTCCTACCAAAAGCCTGGTCCTGGCTGGAAATCAGATCCAGTCTGTAACGCTGAACAAAGGTCGAGAATCTTGACCAGGTTGCAGCTTTGCATATTTGTTCTGGAGTGGCTCCTGCCTTTTCTGCCCACGAGGCTGCTGAAGCCCTTGTTAGAATGAGCTTTAAGTTCTTTAGGTGGTGTTTTTTCCATAACACTGTAACACTCCAGAATAGCTGCCTTTATCCATCTGGCAATAGTATTTTTGGACGCCTGTTTGCCTATTTGTCGGCCGGCATACAAAATAAAAAATCTGACAATCTGAATTCATTGGTCACTTCTAAGTATTGAAGTAGACACCTCCTGACATCCAGAAAACTTAAAGTGGAGTTCCACCCATTTTTTTATGTTTGTCTGTGCTGCATGCCCTAATCTCAAAGTGTTCAAAATGGACAATTTTTATTTATTTTGTTGCTTGTAAATAACTTTATTTTGTAGTCCTTCATTTCTTCCTCCTCCTTATTAGCCTAGGCTATTAAGTCACAAGGCTATTTGCAAGGGTTTCTGGGATAGGCATCATGTTTCCCAGTAGTCCTTGCAAACCTGACTGAAACCTATTACATCGCTTGTGCAGCACTGAGCATGTGCGAGATATGCAAAGCTGAAATCCAGGAAGTCATACAGTCTGGCTTCATGATGCCCACACTTAAGATGGCCACGGTCTATTTCTAGATTTTAAACTATAAATCTAAATGCTGTAACAACCTAACAAAACGGACCTTAGTTTACAGAATAACTTTACTAGAATACATTAAGCTTGTGTATTACAGGGGTATCTATATTTAAAAAAAAAATTGTGGGTGGAACTCCCCTTTAATTCTTGTTCTTTGTCGTTTCTTGGTGAACTACAAAATGAAGGTAAAACTATATCCTGGGATTTATAAAAAGTTGACATCCCTTTTGGAGTAAATCCCGGATCTGTTTGAAGAACAATTCGATCATCATAGATCTTCAAAAAAGGTTATTTAACCGATAAAGCTTGAATTCCTCCTATTCTCTGTGGCGTTGTGATGGCTACGAGAAAAACAGTCTTTAAAGTCAATAATCTTAACCCCTTCCTTACCGGGCCATAGGGGATTGATGTCAGTAGCAACCCCTCGCCGATGAGAGTGGACGTCACACAACATTCTTTGTTCTCGGCGTTCTAGGGCGTTCTAGGGCACGCGCATCGGTCTCCTCCCCCTGTGAGTTCCCCTCCCCCTACAGTTAGAACATACTTTAGGGAACATTTTAACCCCTTCAGCGCCCCCTAGTGTTAACCCCTTCCCTGCCAGTCACATTTAGGCCGCGTACACACGATCGAATTTGTCTGCTCAGACCAGTTCAACGGACAAATCCGATCGTGTGTACGGGCAAGTGGACATGTCTGACCCGCGGACAAATTTTAAAACATGCTTTAAAATTTGTCCGCCGGCGACCTGTTCGTCGGATATGTCCGCTGGTCAGTACACTCACCAGCGGAAATATCTGCCCGCACAAGCGTCGTATGGATGCGACGCATGCATGGAAGTTGTTTACTTCCTGGTGCGGTGACGTGGCGGCGTCAACGTCACTGCCACGTCACTGCGCTGTCTGCCGGCAGGGATTTTGATCTGATGGTGTGTAGACGCCATCGGACCAAAATAGCCCGGCGGACATATCCGATAAAAACGGTCCGAGGACCGTTTCCATCGGATATGTCCCTCCGTGTGTACGCGGCCTTACACAGTAATCAGTGCAGTTTTATAGCACTAATCGCTGTGTAAATGTGAATGGTCCCAAAAACGTGTCAAAAGTGTCCGATATGTCCGCCGCAATGTCACGGTCACAAAAAAAAACGCAGATCGCCACCATTACTAGTAAAAAAAAAAAAAAAAATGCCATAAATCTATCACCTATTTTGTAGACGCTATAATTTTTGCGCAAACCAATCAATATACGATTATTGCATTTTTTTACCAAAAATACGTAGAAGAATACGTATCGGTCTAAACTGAGGAAAAAAAAAAAAAATGTGATATGTATTAAACAAAAAAGTAGCGTCAGCGCCAGTATGCTGTTTTTTTTTTTTTTTTTAATCTCTGTACTTACTGTTTAATTGTTCATTTTATTTTGTCCTGGTGCTGGTATGGAGCGTCACGGCTTCCGAAAATAGCCGACTAGCACTCGGGTCTTTCCGGCGCTATACGGCGCCTGCGCACAGACCTAGGAGCTGACTGCGCAGGCGCCGTATATATCCGAGTCCTATTTCGGCTTTTTTCGGAGGGCGTGAACGCCATAGCCATTGGACTCGGATATATACGGCGCCTGTGCAGTCAACTCCTAGGTCTGTGCGCAGGCGCCGTATAGCTCTGGAAGGACCCGAGTGCTAGTCGGCTATTTTCGGAAGCCGTGACGCTCCATAGCCGCGCCATTCCCCGCGGTAGGGACAAAATAAAATTAACAATTAAACAGTAAGTCCAGAGATTTAAAAAAAAAAAAACAGCATACTGGTACTGATGCCAGTATGGTGGATGGGATGACACAGATTTCTTTTAAGGGTGAACCCCCTCTTTAAGTGGTTAACTCCGAAAAGTGGTGGAAGCTGTGCAGAACACAAGCATATATCTTTAAAGTCATCTTCTCTTTACCCCTCTTTTCCTCCCAGTGTTTGGACTACTTCCCTGCATAGTCTAAGGATTTTTCTAAAGGGGAACTAACACCTCATTACAACTTCCCTTACTATTCTTATAGAAGAAAAGCTACCTGCATCTGCCAACAGACCAGTGGGCGTTTGGGGAGGGGAGACAATTGTACAAGGTAACCATACCTGTTGTGAGTACACCCTTATGCCCCATACACACGATCGGAATTTCTAATGGAAAAAGTCAGATGGACTTTTTCCATCTGATTTTCCGATCGTGTGTAGCCCCATCAGAGTTTTTTTATCAGAAATTCCAATGAATTCCATTGGACTTTAGATATAGAACATGTTCTATATATTGCCGATGGAATTCCGTCGTAATTCCGATGTGATTTGGCTTGATCGCGTGTACGCGGCATTAGTCTTATTTAACAGAGCTGGCATTTTATCCTATGTGAGAAATATCTTTCAAACAAATCTGAAAAAAATTATCTAACGAATTCTATGCCGTAACCAGTGACTGGGACCTTAAAATGCAGAGCACCCAGCAAACTTCTCTTTTTTACACCTCTGAACATAAATGATCCAGATTTATTGTCAAATGACACGACCTTGAATGTGAGAGATGACATTTCTATGGCATGTTATGAAATATGGTACTATTTATACTGTAGATATATAAGCAGCCACAAATACCTGACTCCTGTTCATTTCATTAAAATGTTGATATCATTAAGCCCATTTGGCCCATTGTACATTTCTTACATATGCAAAGTGGAGACAGAGTGATATCCTAAACTGGAGGTTCTTACAACCAATAACCAGTAACATGTTAAACTAGTAAAAACATAAGACTTCAGAACAAGTTTCTTATGCAAATGATGCTTCAGGTCAAGTTTAAGTTAGTCAATTACTAACTTCACAGTTTTGCTGGACATTTTTTTTTCTTCCTTACCCTGCAAGATATTGTCATATTGTGCTAGTATGCATTGCATATACGCTCAGGGGACAAACCCCCCCCCCCTCTTTGCATAATGACACAGGGTGGGGTAAACATTATTCAGTCACAGGAGACACACAGACAGCTTTAGGAAGGGCTGCAGGAGAAATGTTGCCCTCCCCTTCAGCAGCTAATCCACATACACATATACATCCCATAATATGTTGCTCTTAACGCAGACAGAACCAATAGAACAATGGGATACATTCACTTAAAAATAAAAACTTAACAAACCCCCACCTCAAATGAGCTGGTAAAAAGTTATTTATCTTCATATATTTCTTGAGGGATATTGTTTATAAATATTAATGTCCCAAGTGAAAGAACGGCCTCATTCTTTCAACATAAACCACACATATAGAACCCTGGATAACATGGGTAACACTAAATGCTGAGTCCAGTGTGGTTGTACTGGAAGTCTGGTTAGAGCAGACCCGACAGGGGTTCTCGGTCACCCTGTGCCCCTAATAGACACAGGGTAACTTGCACATAAGAGCACCCCGGGGGAGCTGTAAAATTTCCAGAGCTCTCTAACCACTTAAGACCTGGACCTTTAGGCAGCTAAAGGACCCGGACAGTTTTTGCGATTCAGCACTACATCGTTTTAACTGACAATTGCGCAGTCGTGCGACGTTTCTCCCAAACAAAATTGACATCCTTTTTTTCCCACAAATAGAGCTTTCTTTTGGTGGTATTTGATCACATCTGCGGTTTTTATTTTTTGCGCTATAAACAAAAATAGAGCGACAATTTTGAAAAAATTGCAATGATTTTTACTTTTTGCTATACTAAATATCCCCCAAAACTATATTAAAAAAAAAACTTTTTTTCCTCAGTTTAGGCCAATACGTATTTTTCTACCTATTTTTGGAAAAAAATATTGCAATAAGCGTTTATCTGTTAGTTTGCGCAAAATTTATAGTGTTTACAAAATAGGGGATAGTTTTATTGCATTTTTATAAAAAAAAAACATTTTTTACTACTAATGTCGGCGATCAGCGATTTTATGGCACATTTTGACACATTTTTGGGACCATTGTCATTTTCAAAGCGAAAAAATCCATTTAAAATGCATTGTTTACTGTGAAAATGTCAATTGCAGTTTGGGAGTTAACCACAATGGAGCACTGAAGGGGTTATGTATGACCTCATCTGTGTTTCTAACTGCAGGGGGTGTGGCTGTAGGTGTAACGTCATCGATTGTGTATCCCTATAAAAGGGATGACACGATCGATTACGACGCCACAGTGAAGAACGGGGAAGCTGTGTTTACACACAGCTCTCCTCGTTCTTCAGCTCCGGGGACCGATCGCGGGACTCCAGCGGCGAACGTGTCCGCGAGTCCCGCGGTCACGGTCACGGAGGATGTACCTGTAAGTGCTTGTGCCCAGCCGTGCCATTCTGCCGACGTAAATGTTCAGGAGGTGGGCCTACTCCCGTCACAATAGTTAAGCCTTATTGTTGGCTTACCTATAGGTAAAAGTTGTGATGGAAGTTTTACGTCTACTTTAGGCAATTGGACTGCTTAAATCTATTCTGTAGGGAAAGTGTCATACTAAGGGCTGATTGAGTGGCACCAATAATCCCCCCCCCCACACACACACACACACACCCTTCATTGTTGTTCAGTAGCAGTAACAATATACCTTACTTCATTGGTGTTCAGTGACAGTAATTATAAACCTGTCACGAAAGACGTTCTAGCAGTTTGGCCATCAATGGCAACCACAAGAGAACTCAGCTCCGGCGCGTGCGCGTGTGTCTGTCTGCAACTTGCCCCGGACCCCTGGCTACGTTTGACCACCGCTCCTGCCCGATCCCTGGCTCTGATCTCTGCCTGTTAGTGTACCGACCCGGCCTGGTCTTTGACCTCCCTTTGGGACTTACTCTGGCCCCTGATCCGCAAGCCTGTGCTCAACCCGGTCCGTGCCACCTGCTTGATCCCTGCTCCGCAAGTGCCACCCATCCGTTCCGGCTTGCTGTTGGAATCCTGCCAGGACCACTACACACCTTCCTGCTGCTACTTCTGGTCCGCTACCCAAACAACCATCAGGCACGTGTGCCCCTCTGAACTCTTGACCCTCTGTCTACTCTATCAGGGGCTCCTGAGCCAGAGGCTTACGAGAGGCCACTCCCTGCAAGTTGGGCTCCACTACCAGGTACGTGACAAAACCCCATTTTCTGGTGTTGGTGCCAACAATAATAACTCCACCCCCCCCCCCAGTCCTCCTTAGTTGTTGTTCAATAACAATAACCCTAACTTTATTGGAGTTTCCCGCTGATTGAACAAAACTTTCATATTTTAATATTTTTCCTGAGTAACCCTAAGTAAATTAGAACAATCTACTACTTTTAATTTAATAACCAAATCCAAGTTTGGAATCATTTGTAAAAATTGCTCAATACCTAAATTATTTCCTGCAACCAAATCTGTAGGATTTTTGTTAAACACTAAATACCATGTTGTTTTCCATTATCTGAATTTTAAAAAGTTCTTTACACAATCTTAATCAATTGTTTTTTCTTAAAACTTTGTTCTGCCCCATGTTTGTGCTTTGAATGACCACATGTAATAACACATTTTCTGTTGTTTTGGGCTAAAATATTCATTAACATTTTTACAGAAAGGTGTTTTTATTCACAAAACAGCATTACAAGATATGCATTAGTCAACAATAAGGTTTGCAGAGAACTGGTAACAGTCAGAAACAAGCAATATCAGCGTTGCAGATACTAAAACAAAGGAAAATCAAAAAAGGGGAAATAATAAAAAATAAAATAAACAGAGTCCCCGTAGTGCACTAGGGTAAATGACCATCGCCCCTGCGCCTAATCCTCACAAATCCAACCAGAACCTGTGAGTAACCCAGCAGTTGATCGAATCAGGTGGTGCCCCGGGAGAGAGGGGAGCGGCAACGGCCCCCATGCCAGGCGGGAGGGGGTCCTTCTCTAGTCCCACACCCCCCCCCGGCCCCCCACCCCCGAGCATCCACCCAGGCCGACCAGACTTTATCGTACTTAGCAGGGCACCGCCTACTCTCATACGTGAGTTTGTAAAGGGGCAAAGCCGAGTTCACCGCCTTCCTCCAGGAACCAAGGGTGGGAGGTCCCACCGACTTCTACCCTAGCAGTATCTCCCTCCTAGCATAAAAGAGTGAGAATGTAATACATAGCTTAGTATATCTGTCTCCCTCGACCTCACCCAAATAACTCAGAAGGAGCACCATGGGGTCCAACGGCACCCTGGTCCCTCCTATGTCGCTAAGCCTCTCTGCTACCCCCACCCAGTACGGCCGAAGCTTCGGGCAGTCCCAAACCATGTGCCAGAAGGTCCCCACCTCGACCCCACATCTGGGACAGTTCGGATCCAGATGTGGGTATATGCTGGCCAGTCTATGAGGGGTGAAGTAGGCCCTATGTAGGAACTTGAGCTGGATGAATCTGTCTTTAGCTGCTTTCATAGACGGTATATAGGAGGAGACACATTCCTCCCATTCCTCCTCCCCCAAAGCTGGAATGTCCCCCCTCCATCTATCCATTACGTTAACATTTATTAACATTCATTAACATTTACATGCAGCATTAAACTTGGTTTCCTTATCAAATAACTTCTTTACACTCTGGCATTAATTAATTAATTACCCTATGGAATATATCACAGTGATTATGGGAATCAGGGACTCAAAACCTGCAGCTACTTGGTCTCTTGCTTTAAACTCATCCGGTACCCCCCTTGGGACCCCTATGGCATCTACAGTATATATACATGGGGGTCAAAACTACCAGCTGGGGCACTTCTACGCTTCCTGCTGGATTCAGATGCTAAGTAATGACTCTTAATATCTATCTTTCTTGTTCAGGGCACTCTGTGGCCTATATCCCCAGTCATCATCTGTATTCCAGCCCACAGATTCCCAGTGGTCACATTTGTCGCCTATGTCACATATATATATTGTTCCTGAACATGTTACCCTGTCAGTCTAATGGAGGGAAAGATATTATAAATAAATATATTGCGCTAAACTATAAGCATTTAAATAGAAAAATGTGCAATAACATAAAATATAGGCAGCCAACACAACAATGGATAATTGTGAAAGAAATTAAGAAAAAAAGTGCAGCGCCAGAAAATGGGTCCACCTGGATGGTGTAGTGCAATCGTTGTGATCATAAAGTGGACATAGTTACAATATCTAATCCACAATGTGTAAACGTGAAACACAAAACATAAAAGGACATATAGTACTTGTGAAGTAAATATATGAATCAATCAGTGAACAAATGTTCAAACATAGTATGGTGAAGTGTATAGTCCCATATGCACGTAGGAGTAATCCTTATATTCTCATGGGTATATAGGAATACACTATCTCCTCTGTCAGGTAACAACACATCTTCCAACAAACAATCCTTGGAATAAAGGTAAGATGGATACGCTTACCAGCTGGAGTAGACCCGCAGCTCACCGTACGGTGGGGGGTCCTAACGGCTTGTGTGGGCCGAATGCCCTCCCTGGTCAGCGCCTCAGATATATAACCTTATACAGGTGTCCCAAGCGAAATCCAAACAGGATCTTGAAGGGTGGCCAGAAGAGATCTCCAATGATGTTGTGTTGTGGTGAGTGATACTCACAAAAGGATCCGATCAGAGGGAAACAAAAAGGGAAAGAATGGGGAAGCGACTCCTCTTAGTGTAAAAACGTTTTATTTAAAAATCCAAAAAATTACACTGTAGGAAAATGTTAAAACAGGAAATCCAAACAAACACACATAAAAAAAATGAGTAAAAAGATTCCACAAAATCACAGCAAAAAATCCACATAGAAGAATAACAGGTCCAATGCGTAATGGAAATGGATAGGGTCCAGTCACCCGACCGGTTTCGTCTTATCAGACTTCAACAGGGGTTATAGGAGGGAAGGAGACTATAGTACAGTAATCAAATATAAAGGTAGCTACATGTGTGTCTGATGAATTATACCAGAACTGTGTTACACCATTTACTTGTTTGATAGCCACCTCCTGTGTGTGTACAGTTGCTATTAGGCTGCATTCACACCTAGGCGTAGGCGGTATGCGGCGTATTGCGGCGTCATGAAATAGGCGTTTTGTCCCCGCGATTTGCGGCGACAAGACGCGCCTTGTTTTTTGCTGGAGGGGTGATTTTTACATTGTCGGCTATGCCCGAACGGCGAAGACGCCTGAAAAAAAGGGTCTGGGACTTGTTTTAAAGGGGTAATTCCCCCAAAAACCTTTTTTTAACATTGATTGAGGCTCGTTATGTCAAGGGGAATCGGGTGTTTTTTTATTAGAAACGAAGCAATACTTACCGTTTTACAGATGCATCGTCTCCGTCGCTTCCGGGTATGATCGTCTGGTCTGGGCGTGCCTATTTGATTGACAGGCTTCCGACGGTCGCATATATCGCGTCACGAGTAGCCGAAAGAAGCCGAGCGACGGTGCGGCTCTATACTGCGCCTGCGCACCGTCGTTCGGCTACTTTCGGAAAATCGTGACGCGATGTATGCGACCTCGGAAGCCTGTCAATCAAATAGGCACGCCTATAGTCGGAGCCCATACCCGGAAGCGTCGGAGACGATGCATCTCTAAAACGGTAAGTACTGCTTCATTTCTAAAAAAAAAAACCTGATTCCCCTTGACATAACGAGCCTGAATAAATGTTAAAAAAAAAGGTTTTTGGGGGAACTACCCCTTTAAGCTTCAGGCGTACGGCGTTTCAGCGTTCGGCGTAGAGATGTGAACCATCTCCATAGCCAACAATGTAAATTTGCCCCTCCAGCGTATTTCAGGCTGCTACAGCGTCGGGCGTAGGGCGACAAAAACGCCTAGGTGTGAATGCAGCCTAAGAAAAAAGATATATAGAAAAAAAAAAAGAAAAAAGATATATAGTTTCATTCTGATGCGGGTGGTGCACGGTCCTCAGGAACTGGAGCCTGGACCATTATATCTTGTCTCCAGAGAGTATTTTCGAGGGAACTTCTTAACCAGTATGCAGTGAATACCTGTATGTAAATCAGGATCTGGAATGGAAGAAAATACTCGTACATGCATATTAGTTAATTATTTCGCAACAGCGGTCACATAATTTCTCAAAGTATCAGATTGTAATTGCAACTGTTGTGGGTAATAACAACCTAATCTAGGGGCTGTTTCAAACAAGATTTCAAAAGGGGGTAAAGAATGCTTCCCCCTTGGGGAATACTGTACACCTCGGCCAAGGTTTAAAATGCTGTGTGCATGCTGAGCAACACCACTGTTATTGCAGAGGCATGGGCTCTGCCCGAATGCTGTTTTATGTTGGAAGTCCCTCCCCTTGCAAACAGGCCTTACTCCAGCCTGACCCGTCCCACCCCAACCCCATGTGCCCAATATTGAACACAGGTGGCATCCTATACTGCCCACCGGCTGTTGCCCATACCAGATTCTGTGTTCTGTAACCCAACCAGCCCTGCTACTCTCCTTCCTTTTGTCCAAGTGGGTATCATGACATGTCTCTGGACAAAACAGGAAGAAGAGAATGGCGCAGACCTACCTACTCCTACCTTAGATTAACATGATTGTTTTGAACTTATGAAGGTGAAAACCACTCATCTACCCTCTGTCCTGGATACCCCGATCCCAATGCCTCAACTCACCTTGTATGTTGATGGCTCCAGATTCATATATGGGGGACCTGAGGTGATAGAGAGTGATCAAGGCCCTAGGTACCACATTAGCGTTTCACACACCTTACCACCCTCAGAGTAGTGGGAAAGTGGAGAGAATGAACCACACACTTAAAACCCGAATTCGGAAAATGGCCAAGGACAGAGGTATGTCCTGGCTCTCTGTACAGACTGCGCTGTGATTGGCCAAGCATGCGGGTCATAGTGCATGCCTGGCCAATTATTAGCCAGCAATGCACTGCGATGCCGCAGTGAGTTATGGGTCGTTACACACCACTCAAATTTGGCGCAAAAGGCCCATAGCGCTCGCAATTCGGCGAACATACGATGTTCGACTCAAACACGAAGCTCATGCCTAAATAAAACTAAACTCACTAATTGCTTAGGTTCTAGGTAGGAGTTTGATTTTATGCGAAAATCAACATTTAGACATAATTCCAGATTTAGAAGCGAGAAAGCCTGCACTGGCATCCACCGGCGTCTTTTAATATCTGTCACCTCACTCCCAGTGACATGTCCACCGTTAGTAGTAGATACAGGAAATAAACCTCACTCTGTACCTATGTGCTCGCTATCTCTTTTGGGCCCTTCTACATTTCTCCCGTGACTCCCAGGCTAGGCCCACTGGCACTCTGTGCGCATTTCTAGTGAAAGGGATGAGCACAACACCCCTTCACTACCAGAGTACCTGTCACCCTATGCCAGTGGCAGCCAAGGAATTAAGGGCGCCGCCCCCCATCCCTCACTGCCGGCCCCTATTCATGCACCTGGACCCTTTCAGGATGCACCACAGGTCGAGCAGTGGAGTGCTCGGCTGGATTCATACACAATACAGAAGTGTGTGCAGTGCGGTGTGTAGTAGAGGCAGATCTCTGTGTACTCCTCTCTGTAATTATAGGGTCACCTCTGCACTCCGCCGTCCTCTATTGTCTTCTGTCACTTGTTAGTGTTTCTATGTGATCTCCTCCCTGGGAGGTTGCTGACATTGGAGCCCGATACAAACTTCCTGGCCGAAAAACAACACTCCGAGCCCCGTAATCGGAGCCCAAGAGCCAGAGAAGTGTCAGAGAACTACTGTGACCTACAGTAGGAAGTGCCCGAGTCCTGTGTGTGCGCCAGTCCAGGCTCCTAGGTGGATCCCAAAAATCGGGTCGCAATCTTTCCCCAACCTGGACTGGCTCTGTTATGTCAGCTGACAGCTGGCTTTAGCCCACTGTTGGCTGAAAAGGGGTCACAGGAGTGCAGAATGAACTGCACTCCTGTGATCCACAGGAGACGTACAGCCAAATCAGCTTTGGCTGTACTTCTCCTTTAAGAGAGATATTTCAGACTAGACATGAAACATTTAAAAAATAACTTTACTGAAGAAAGACAACATACAGAAACAGTTCTTATCAGGCAGTTTCTTACATGAATTCATGTACAAGGTGCTTTCGCTCCCATTTTAGTGTCCATTAGAGCAGAGTCCATGATTGACAAACAATCCATCCAAGGTAGCACATAGTCTATATAGTCCATGTTTGATAAAAAATCCTTAAAGGCAGTAAGTCCAAGATTGGTAGTAAAGAGTCTTCAGGCTTCCAGTCCCTCAGGGAGCCCTGAGTGGCCCTCCCTAGATGCGGGCACTGTGCAGCAGCATAACGGCCTACATCTTGTCAGTATTTCCAGCAGCTCTCTCTTGGGGCACTGAAGGGCCCCTTTTCAAGTGGATCTGTAGAAAATCTGCAGGAAAACTAGCCAATCAATTCCTCAGATCCACCACACATCTACATTGTAACAGTTTCACAGGAAAGACAGCAGACTTGACCCAGATAACTGCAGAACACCAGTTAGCACAGAAAAAAACATTAACCCTTCTGTCTACAGTACACAGGGATCTCTAGCTCTACTGCTGTGATACTAGTGGTCCAGTGCACCAGTAGCGCTCAAGGCTGAAAAGTTAGAGGCAGCATGAGAATAACCACATAATGCAGGCACCTGCTCTATAGGGATGAATGATCTCAGCTAGTCCTGAGAAGTTATGGCACACCAGTTCAACAACCTCAAAGCCACTCATAGTGCAGACAGCTATTGCCACAAGGTTTTAGTTGGATCCCATTTGCCAATAAAACACAGAAAATCAGCTAAGAGCCACTGGCCCACCTTATGTTTGCTCAGAGGCGGCTCTCTAATCAGGCAAATTAGGCGGTCGTCTAAGGCCTCGCACTCATAAGGGCCTCGCAGCTGTCTTATTTGCCTCCGAGGCTGAACCACAGAGCGCCCATGGATTAGACAAAGCTGCACCTGTCGCTCTCTAGCTCCTGTCACGTTTGTAAAGACACAACAGGATTATCCTCCCCCTCGCTCTCTCAGCTCTTTCTGGTGCTAATTTCATGAGGTTCCTAGCCTGATCTATCCATCCATCCGCTCCCTCCCTCCCTTCTCTCTCCTGCCTCACAGTGAGTACTCTGATGTAAGGGGCACCTTTCTTTCTTTCTTTAAGGGTCACTAAAGGAAACATTTTTTTAGCTAAATAGCTTCCTTTACCCTAATGCAGTCCTGGTTTCATGTCCTCATTGTTCGTTTTTTCTGTAATCCTTCTCTGTTCTGCACACTTCCTGGTTGTCTGTTTCCTTATGAAAAAAGTACTGGGAGCTTCTCTTTGTGGTCTCTAATCAAGAAGGTGTGATTACTGTGTGTCTAAAACCCCTCAGAACCAATCAGTTTCATTTTAAAAACAAACACTGCCCTGTATTGGCTCTGTGTCTCTGTCCTTTACAGAAGCATGAAACTAGATGAAAAACTAAACTGAAACTACAGGCATATTATATGATTGATTTTTATCTATTTTTAATAATTTTTAAAAGGAATCAGTTAACGAAGATGGGACGCCCGCTCGGCGTATCCCATTTACACTACGCCGCTGTAAGCCACAGCGGCGTATCCTTATCCACAAAGAAATAGCGCTGTAACTTACGGTGGCGTAGCGTAAATGGGCCGCCGTACGCGGGTGTAATTCAAATTAACTAGTGGGGGGCGTGGTTTAGTATAATTATGAATGACCCGACGCAAAGGATGCTTTTTTTACACTGCACATGCGCCGGCCGTGGACGTACCCTAGTGCGCATGCGTGAAATCACGTTGAAAATAGTCAATGAAAACGATGTGTACGTAATATACGCAATTCCCTATTCGCGAATGAGTTACGCAAACGACGTAAACGACGTCCAATACGGCGTGGTCCCGACGTCCATACTTAACATTGGCTGTGCCTCACTATAGCAGCTTTATCTTTACGCCGTACAGACGCTTACGCAAACGACGTAAGCACACTGCGCCGGGCGTACGTACGTTCGTGGATCGCCGTATCTACATTACGCCCCGGCATAATTCCTTTGTGGATCTGGCCCTATGTCTCTATACCCTGTGAGTGGGACCTCATGTCTAAATATTGCCTAAGGCCTTACAAAATCTAGAGCTGCCTCTGTGTTTGCTGATTGGATTCTGCTAATCGCACAGAACCAGAAATCTGTTAAAGCAGGGCTTTTTTTCTGGGGGAACTTGGGGGAACTCAGTTCCACCACCTTTGGCTCAGACCCTTTGGTGCCCGCTCACCACAATCACTTGTGAACACAGAATTCTTGTTTCTGTGTTTACAAGTGACTGCTTTGTAACCCCCTGAACTCTGCACACTGTATGTAATGCAATTCTGGTATTTAATGCCCCTTTAAGACCCTTCTAATGTTTGTGAAATCTGAACTGGTCGTGGTTGAGTTCCTGCACCTATTTTCTGAGAAAAAAAGCTCTGTGTTAAAGCAATAGTAAACCACAGTGGATGAAACAAATAAATCCCCTGCAAGGCAATGTAATAATGTGGGAGTATGCATGGCATATGATACTAGCACATTATGCAAGATATACTTTAGAACAAAGCCCTCCAGCATCGCACTGTCACAGCTGAGGATGCTGACATCTTCCCTCGGTCTTCCTTCCAGGCTCGCATACTACACAACTGACCAAGGGCTCTATGACGTCACTCGCGTGCATGCGCGCGGTATTCGCTGTTTACGACACAGGCTCTGAAGGTCCAGCGCTGTATGTTGGAACTCCAGAGCTCACGCGTCAAAAAGTTTAGGAGATATTCATTCACAGTACCTACAGGTAAACATTACTACAGGCATGCCTGTAGGTACAAGTGGTAGAATAGGGTTTACTACCACTTTGAGTACTTTTATTCTTAAAGGGGTTGTAAAGTCAGAAGGTTTTTTTTATCTTAATGCATTCTATGCATTAAGATAAAAAGCTTTCTGTGTGCAGCAGCTCCCCTCGGCCCCCCTAATACTTACCAGACCCCATCTCTGTCCAGCGATATCCACGAGTGTCTTGGCTGTCCGTGACTCTCCTTTCTGATTGGCTGAGATACAGCAGCTGCGCCATTGTCTAATCGGTTAGCCAATCAGCAAAGAAGGGGTGGGGCCGAGCCGTAAGTCTGTGTCTGAATGGACACACAGAGCTGCAGCATGGCTTGGGTGCCCCCATAACAAGCTGCTTGCTGTGGGGGCACTCAACAGGAGGGAGGGGCCAAGAGCACCCGCTCTAAAGTTCTGTGCTGCAGCTCCCCCCTAGACCCCCCCTTTTTATTCTTACCTGATCTTGATCAGTTTCAGCGATGTGCATATGTGCAGCAGTTCCAGCAACTGTCTCTCTCCACATTGAACATATTGATAGCAGCAGGACAGTTTGTAAAAATCTGATTTTTTTATACTTACCAGGAAATATCAGGGGCTGATAATTTCATGCTGTGTTGACTTTTTAAAGTGGAGTTCCACCCTAAAGTGGAACTTCCGCTCATCTGATTCCTTCTCCTTTCCGGTGCCGCAATTGGCACCTTTCGGGGGGGGGGACAGGATATCCTTTCCCACTTCCAGGAGTCCGGGCCATGGATCGTGACGCCGTTGTGAGGCTCCCTCCTCTTCTCCTGGCCGCCGGGCCAATAGGAGAGAGGAGCGGGGCCTCGTGCGTGCGCAGTAGGGTTCCCAGCGTGAAGCCGAAAGGCTACACTGCAGGGTTCCCTTACCCGCAATGACAGCGGCAGCAACAAACAGCTGATGGAAACATCAGCTGCGATGCTGACATCGAGGTAATCCAGGACAAGTAAGTGTCCATGTATTCAAAGCCAGCAGCTGCAGTATGTGTAGCTGCTGGCTTTTAATATATTTAATTTTTTTTGCCAAAACACCGCTTTAAGTGTAAATCAAGAAAATTACTTTGTTATGTGTATTGTCAGTGTTTCCATATAATGTTTATACTGTTCAAATATTCACTGAGTTCGTTTTCAATAGGAGTTCTGTCATTTCTCAGGTTGGCAGTAAAAAATGTGCTCCGCCAGTAAATTTTCCATGTTTTATCAGTAAAAAATTCTGTGGGAGGTTGGCAACCCTGGCTGTGACACAGGAGAGGAAACGGCTTTCCGTGGGGCACCTGATCAAGAGAAAGGCCTGGAGTTCCGGCAGGGGACACCAGAAGAGGATTAGGGCTGGATTGAGGCTACTCTGTGCAAAACCATTGCACTTAGCAGGTAAAAATTCGACCGTTTACAACCACACCCTTTTGTTTTGCAGTTGCATTATTACCTTTTTTCCTCTTTGTAATACTCTTTTTATGCATAAATTTTGTTTACACCATTTTACCTTTTCTATTATTAAACAATAGCCTGAAAAGTGTTATGCCCCGTACACACGATCGTTTTTTGGCACGAAAAAAAACGTTTTTTAAAAGGTCATTTAAAATTATTTTTAACGTTGTTTTTAAAAAATAATCGCGTGTGGGCTAAAACGACGTTAAAAATGACGTTTTAAACCTGCGCATTCTCAGAAGCAAGTTATGAGATGGGAGTTTGAATGGAACCTTAGAGTGCCATCGTACGTGTTGTACGTCACCGCGCTTTGCTCATCATTTTTTTAAAAACGATGGTGTGTGGGCAACATCGTTTTTAATTATGACGTTTTGAAAAACTTCATTTTTTTCTAAATGTTGAAAACAACGTTTTTTTCATGCCAAAAAGTGATCGTGTGTACGCGTCATTATTGTTGTTTCTAATGCACTAATGCAGAACTTAAAGGATCCCCATCTTTCTGAAGAATGCTAATATAGTGTACATTTCTGTCTGCGATGTTATCGTTACTGTTGTGTATAGTTGATAGGCCAAACCCTATCTGGTGGCAGTATGATAAATCTAAGCCCACTGGCACTTAGATTGTGGCCCTGCAAGCTGGAAAATCGTTGTGCAGTTTGAGGATGCTGCAACTTGCTCAGTAAAGTTACATTAACTGTTCCAAGCCTGGTTAGAAGTTATTCAGAGGGGTGCCTGTTGGCTCTGGTGTATCTAAAGAACCTGGGTCTGTAAACCAACAACCAAAAATGTTCTTACAAGCTATCAGCATGATCATTGAGGAGGAAAATAATAGTCACTCAGCGAGCATAACAGTAGTCACTCAGCATCAGCATAGGCAGTCTTGAAGGGATCTGACATCTCAAAAAAATTTGCATCAGGTGCTTGGTAGCTGGTTGTAATCCAAGCCTGATTCATTTTTATGATGGTCAGTCGTTTGACCGAGTCGGTGGAGAGGCGCACCCTGTGATCGGTTACAAAGCCTCCAGCAGCACTGAATGTGCGTTCTGAAAGAACGCTGGATACAGGACAAGCTTGTAGCTCAATTGCGTATTGTGCAAGCTCTGGCCAGTGATCCATCCTTAAGACCCAGTAAGCCAGAGGATTTTCGTCCAAGTCTGATCTTGCCCCTAGGTCAGTGATGGCGGACCTTGGCACCCCAGATGTTTTGGAACTACATTTCCCATGATGCTCATGCACTCTGCAGTGTAGTGAAGCATCATGGGAAATGTTGTTCCAAAACATCTGGGGTGCCAAGGTTCGCCATCACTGCCCTAGGTATTCCCGCACCATGTAAAACAGACACTGGCGATGGTTGCTGGAACCGGTCATACCTTGGGCCTGCGGACTTAAAAATTGTCTGAACGCATCGGTCAGATGACCACCTTCTCCACCGCTCCTTCTGTGACTGACCGAAGCCTCAGCAACACATTGTCCAGTACCTGGATTTTGTAACACCCCCAGGTTCTGGGAACGCATTGCACTGACCTTTCTACAAGGCCTCCCGAAGATGTTTCATCTTCTGCTTCCTCTGCGCCGGCAAGATAAGGTCCGCAACCTTATTGTTGTAACGTGGATCAAGGAGAGTTGCCAGCCAGTAATGATCCCTCTCCTTGATAGCACAAATACGAGGATCCTTCCGCAGGCTTTGCAGGATCAGGGAGGCCATACAACGTAGGTTTGCTGAGGCATTAAGTGCGGAGTCCTCTGAGTCACTGAGGGCGACAAGATTCGCAGCCACCTCATCCCAGCCACGTACAAGTCCATGGGTTCCTTGGGACTGTAATTAATCCCTTGAAGACTGCTGCTGATGCTGAGTGCTAGGCTCCACCTCCATGCTGACACAATCCTCCTCCTCTTCCTGTGTGATAGGCAGGCAAGCAGGAACACAGGTCCGTGCTGATGAGGAGGCACTGTGTCCTCTAGACGCAGAGCATGCTTGCCCTCGTGACTCTCTGCCTCTCCTTGTTGTCCTTCCAGACATACTAATGGCCTGCAGATGACAAAGGCAGTATACACCAAGTAGCTTTAGGTGCAAACTGCAGAGGAAAAAGGCAGTACACACTACGTAGCTTTAGGTGCAATCTGCAGAGAACACATGCAGTACACACCAAGTAGCTTTAGGTGCAAACTACAGAGGACACGGGCAGTACACACCAAGTAGCTTTAGGTGAAAACTGCAGAGGACACAGGCAGTACACACCACGTAACTGTAGGTGGAAACTGCAGAGGTCAAAGGCAGTAAACACACTACGTGGCTTTAGGTGCAAACTGCAGAGGACACGGGCAATACACACACCAAGTAGCTTTGGGTGCTAACTGCAGAGGACACGGGCAGTACACACCAAGTAGCTTTAGGGGCAAACTACAGAGGACACAGGCAGTACACACCACGTAGCTTTAGGTGCAATCTGCAGAGGACACGGGCAGTACACACACTACTTGGCTTTAGATGCACACTGCAGAGGACAAAGGCAGTACACACCAAGTAGCTTTAGTGCAAACTGCAGAGGACACAGGCAGTACACAACAAATAGCTTTAGGAGCAAACTACAGAGGACACATGCAGTACACACCAAGTAGCTTTAGGTGCAAACTACAGAGGACACGGGCAGTACACACCACGTAGCTTTAGGTGCAAACTACAGAGAACACGGGCAGCTACGTAGTGTGTGTACTGCCTTTGTCCTCTGCAGTTTGCACCTAAAGCTACGTAGTGTGTGTACTGCCTTTGTCCTCTGCAGTTTGCATCTAAAGCTACGTAGTGTGTGTACTGCCTTTGTCCTTTGCAGTTTGCACCAAAGCTACGTAGTGTGTGTACTGCCTTTGTCCTCTGCAGTTTGCACCTAAAGCTACTTGGTGTGTACTGCCCGTGTCCTCTGTAGTTTGTACCTAAAGCTACTTGGTGTGTACTGCCCGTGTCTTCTGCAGATTGCACCTAAAGCTACGTAGTGTTTACTGCCTTTTTCCTCTGCAGTTTGCACCTAAAGCTACTTGGTGTGTACTGCCCATGTCCTCCTGTTCACCATGCTTGTCCTAGGGGTCCTTCTTGAAGAGTTACAAATGTCCACACCAACACTTGGTTTCTTTTTCTTCAAGGGTTTTATTAAACAAGGACTGGATTCAGCGACCACCGGATAGGCCTCTCTCACTGACCTAGCAGCCAGTGCGAAGCTCGTTCAAAAGTCTCTGCCACAGACTTGATGAATACCATCGAGTCGTTACACGGTCCTCTGCCATGGCACCATGCAACCACACATGCACTTTGCAAAGTTCCAAAGAAATTACACAGCTCACAGTGCCAGGATGTTTCAGCTAAACCGGCCGCACTGTGAGGTAGTTTAGCCAGGATGCGTCCTCTAATTGAATCCTCAATTGTTCGGCTTCTTCCTGCAGAGTAGACAGCATAGGACCATCCCTGGACCAGTAAGCCCCAGAAACGACTGGGCCTACTCTGAGTAACAGAGCCTCGGTCCAGCAGGCCCTGAGACCAAAAGCTGCTAATAAATCCCTGAGGCCAGGAGGGCCATTAGGTCAGGATCGGAAGACCCGGCCAGAACGGTGTCTGTCCCTTAAGTACCCCTTCCCGGAATGCACAGCGGCGGGGATGCCACTGAGCTGTTTCTGGGCAAGAGGCACCCAATACACCCAGCCCATTGCATTTCAAACCTTGACCCTTGGTGACAGCGACACCCACAGTCAGGTGGAAGATGCGTAACGCAGCCGAGCTGAAACAGAGACCCATAATTTTGCACAAAATAATGAGCTAAACTACAGCTCAGATAACTAATTTTACAAATAGCGCCTACTTAACAGGAGCAGGGCGCTACATGGATAAATGGGAGTGTGACCTAAACTAAAATCTGGAACTAGACGATTGGCATAAATTAGCATGCCTCTGGATCACTCATAAAAACCTCAATCATAGAAGCAAACTACAGGGTGTTGTTAAGGTGGTACACAGTGACAACCAGGGTGGGTGGCATTGTATGTTCGGGGATCCTCTCCACTTTGTTTTTAAGGTTGACGGCAGGAGGGAACAGTTTTTCATATTTGGTGGAAGTGTCCGAAAGTAAGACGCTTCAGGACACACCATTTTCATTTTATTGACACTTTCACCCACATAAACCTCAGAAAATCCCCCCAGCAAGCATTACTGTGTTACCCAGTGGAGGAGGCCCAGAGAGGGAGCCTTTATATTCATAGCAGCAAAAATCTCTATGGCCAGATCTTGGAAGACACCCACAATTCCATTTGAGTTGGTTAAGTCTAAATTGTTGAGGATTATGGTAAATAAACATCTCTCGGGGATCTTCAAGGACAAGATTAAACTATATGAGAAATGGAATCCCTGGATCAATTATATAATGGTTGATGCTTGAAATGATGAAACTAGGTACTTCTGGATTGGAAGAGTCACACTATTTTCCTTTCTTGATCTTTGGATACTTTTGTTCTAGAAGGGAATAATGTCTACTTAAAGGCTCAGACAGGCTAGCCTAGGACTCAAAAACACACATATTATCCTAGGTGGGTTCCATAGGCCCCACCACACTTAGCTAATACTAAAGCTGATAATATGATATGATACAGTAATTTACAGTCCTGGTGGTGCCAATACCTTCTTGTTATATATTGGGAACATAGGAAATGTACTTTTTTTCACCAAAAATCCCTCCACACCCCCTCCTTTTTTACATACAGTACAGTGCGGAAAATAAGAATATTTGAACACCCTGCTATTTTGCAAGTTCTCCCACTTGGAAATCATGGAGGGGTCTGAAATTGTCATCGTATGTGCATGTCCACTGTGAGAGACATAATCAAAAAAAAAAATTCCAGAAATCACAATTTATGATTTTTTAACTATTTATTTGTATGATACAGCTGCAAAGAAGTATTTGAACACCTGTCTATCAGCTAGAATTCTGACCCTCAAAGACCTGTTAGTCTGCCTTTAAAATGTCCACCTCCACTCCATTTATTATCCTAAATTAGATGCACCTGTTTGAGGTCATTAGCTGCATAAAGACACCTGTCCACCCCATACAATCAGTAAGAATCCAACTACTAACATGGCCAAGACCAAAGAGCTGTCCAAAGACACTAGAGACAAAATTGTACACCTCCACAAGGCTGGAAAGGGCTACGGGGAAATTGCCAAGCAGCTTGGTGAAAAAATGTCCACTGTTGGAGCAATCATTAGAAAATGGAAGAAGCTAAACATGACTGTCAATTTCCCTCGGACTGGGGCTCCATGCAAAATCTCACCTCGTGGGGTCTCAATGATCCTAAGAAAGGTGAAAAATCAGCCCAGGACTACACGGGAGGAGCTGGTCAATGACCTGAAAAGAGCTGGGACCACCGTTTCCAAGGTTACTGTTGGTAATACACTAAGACGTCATGGTTTGAAATCATGCATGGCACGGAAGGTTCCCCTGCTTAAACCAGCACATGTCAAAGCCCGTCTTAAGTTTGCCAATGACCATTTGGATGATCCAGAGGAGACATGGGAGAAAGTCATGTGGTCAGATGAGACCAAAATAGAACTTTTTGGTCATAATTCCACTAACCGTGTTTGGAGGAAGAAGAATAATGAGTACCATCCCAAGAACACCATCCCTACTGTGAAGCATGGGGGTGGTAGCATCATGCTTTGGGGGTGTTTTTCTGCACATGGGACAGGGCGACTGCACTGTATTAAGGAGAGGATGACCGGGGCCAAGTATTGCGAGATTTTGGGCAACAACCTCCTTCCCTCAGTTAGAGCTTTGAAGATGGGTCGAGGCTGGGTCTTCCAACATGACAATGACCCGAAGCACACAGCCAGGATAACCAAGGAGTGGCTCTGTAAGAAGCATATCAAGGTTCTGGCGTGGCCTAGCCAGTCTCCAGACCTAAACCCAATAGAGAATCTTTGGAGGGAGCTCAAACTCTGTGTTTCTCAGCGACAGCCCAGAAACCTGACTGATCTAGAGAAGATCTGTGTGGAGAAGTGGGCCAAAATCCCTCCTCCAGTGTGTGCAAGCCTGGTGAAAAACTACAAGAAACGTTTGACCTCTGTAATTGCAAACAAAGGCTACTGTACCAAATATTAACATTGATTTTCTCAGGTGTTCAAATACTTATTTGCAGCTGTATCATACAAATAAATAGTTAAAAAAATCATACATTGTGATTTCTGGAATTTTTTTTTTTGATTATGTCTCTCACATTGGACATGCACCTACGATAACAATTTCAGACCCCTCCATGATTTCCAAGTGGGAGAATATGCACAATAGCAGGGTGTTCAACAGTGTTGTAAGTAACGGAGTTACAATAAACGCAGTTACCTAACGCAGCCCCTTTTGAGGGTAATGAGTAATCTACCTGTTACTCTTCCCCTCAGGGTAACGCAGTTCCCATTACTTGGGCGGCATTACCACAATTACATCTACCGCCACTAGATGGCAGCAGAGTAATTGCTTCTGCCGGCGCTGTGAACATAAATATGGGTGGAACTCCGCTTTAGAATCATGTGACCGCTGTGATGGCCTGTCACAGCGGTCTGAAAACTCCCAATCGCAAGGAGCCCTGGATACAATGAGCCTCACCCGCCTCACACTGACCTATCACTGGGGAACAACTCACATCGATCACACACACTGTGTGTGCAACCTGATCAATGATCCGGGGAACACATGGCCGGAACAAATTGTTCCACAGAACAAACGTTCCCTATACAACACAGTGTACACAGCGACATCTAGTGGTCAACATGGTAAGTGCAGGACACCTATACAGACCAATGATCAGCAGGTTATTTTTGGTCAGTGATTTCATCTCTTCATCAGACAACAAAGAAAAATCTGACATCCCCATCCCTATTAGCTGCACATACATGGTGGGACGGATGCACCCAGGCTGGGATATACACGAGATCACCATTTGTTTCCGTTTTTCTTCTCTCAAGGATCTGGCATTCTTTTGTCTTGGAGTATTAACTCACTGCTCCCTGGCAAGTGCCCGTCACCTGCATTCTAAAAAGGAAATCATCTCAACAAAGCATTGTAGGATATTAAAAAAAAAGTCAGTTACATTGCTGAGTAACTAATTACTTTTTCAATGTAGTAACTGAGTCACTAACGCAATTACTTTTTCGGAGAAGTAATTTGTAACTGTAACTAATTACTTTTTTAAAGTAAGATGAGCAACACTGGTGTTCAAATACTTATTTTCCGCACTGTATATGTTCTTACGTGTCCTGATTATGCTATGTACTACGCAACCTAGCATATTATGTGATTTTTTGTACCATGCTTTATTCTGTATTTTGAAAGCTAACTAATAAAAACAAAACTATTGGAATGAAAAATTTTCCCTCTGTTACTTTTCTGGGGAAAAATTTGGGATTATCTTTTACTTTCGCTTTCAATGATAATGGTAAACAGGACGTCAAATTGTTTCCGAGCATGCATAGGAATTTTGCGCGTTGGGATTTGTACACACAATCGGAAATTCCGATCAGTTTTTTTTCCTGACGGGAAAGAGATCCTGCTCTCTATCTTTTTCCAGCAGTTTGTCTGTTGGAAAAAGTCTAATGGAGCATACACACGGTCGAGATTCCCCGACCAAATGCTCTCATCAGACTTTTTCCAACAGGAAAACTGATCGTGTGTACGGGGCATAAGGCTTCATGTACACTGGCAGCACCTGTCCGCGGCTGTGGGAAAATGCAAAACGCAGCAAAAACACAGTTTGCGTATTTGGCATGGTTTGTGTTTTCCCATGGCCCGCGGTAAAAACGATCCTATCCTGATCGTGACCCTCCCACTTTCAGGAGAGTGAGGGTTAACCTCCCTTAAACACAGCAGCTCCTAAACTTTGCTAAAAGCCAATGTGTACATGGACACAATGGAGTTGAGTTTAGGAGCTTTGGCAAAAAAAACACCAAAAGCTCCTAAACCCAAGTTTAGGAGCTGACAGTGTAAATGAAGCCTAATGCTGGCCATACACTCCACGAAAAATCGTCCAAACGAACTTTCGAAAAATGGGGTGAAGGGAGCGGTGTGCTCATCTCTCACAAGGAGTACATCATTTTGTCCCGAGTAAACTCAGCTAGAGGCAAATTGATTAAAAAGAAAAAAGAAATAAAAAGAAAACAAAAACTTCCACTAGCCACCGATCTCAGCCAGTGGAGGTGAAAAGCAGAGCCACCGGGTCGTGAACCACCAGTGCTTCAGGGACTTGGAGCCAGTGTCTGCTGAGGATCATGGGGTCACCACGGCTGGGAGACGGTCTTTAAGTTTGTCTGAAGTGGAGTAATGCCTCCAAACACTCCAGGTAAAGGAAAATTTAGCATATCTATCAAGGGATTTGGCTTGCAGTTCTTCTATGAGCATATTGCCATTCATTTAATTTATCCATTCAACATAAGTTGGGGGAGCAGTCGACTTCCAGTGCCTAGAGATCAACTGCCGCCCTGCACTTAAGCAAAACTTTAGAAGGGAGTTTTTCTGAAATTTGGTGGCGCCAGGGAGAATGGAGAGGAGGGCTATAAGTGGAGAGGGGGTGAGTGGTTCACTGTAGAGTTCAGAGTAAATGGAGAAAATTTGGTACCAGAATGGGCTAATTTTGTCGCAGTCCCACCAAATGTAAGTATACGTACCCGTGGCCGAGGCACATCTCCAGCAGGAGTCCGAGGCAGAGGGAAACATGATCCTGAGGGTGGTCGGCACACGGTATCAACGCGAAAGTACTTTATAATTTTTCTCCTGAGCATAGCTCGATATGGAGAATTTGTGAGTGTAGAAGAGGGCCTTACGCCACTCCGCCTGATTGATGTCTCTCCCTAGCTCTTCTGACCAAGCTGAAGTAAATTTGGGAAGGGCGTTGTGTGTATAACCGAGTACCAACTTATAGATCAAAGAGAGAGTGTGCCGTTGAAATGAAGAAAAGGAACAAAGTTGTTCAAACCCCGTCAATGGTCTATGAACCCGTCGAGAGTCGTGGAGTGTCCTACAGTAAGCCGTCAGATGTATGTGCGTAAGCCACGTCACTCTTGGGGAAGCCGGTGACGGGCCCAGCACGAGGGATCCTGAGGTGGCATGAACAAAACTTTGTGCAGTGGGCCAATTCTCGCGTTGATAGCCCGCTAAGGAGTGAAGTCCCCTACCCTTTGGGAGGTCCGGGTTATCGAAAAGGGGGGTCAGTGGACTCGGGTCAGTAGAGAGGGCGTATGACTCCCTCTTACGGTACCATATTGCCAGGGCACCTTTGGTGAGGGGAGATATCCCCGAAAGGGCACGATGAGATGTAGCGTGACCCCAGAGCAGGGCCCGAAGGTCCACCGAGGACAGATCTTGTTCGACGCATATGGCCACCTAACCCAAGGGGTGGGGAAACCACTCCAGTATCCGGGATAGCACAGCTGATACGTGGTAAAGTTCAGAGTATGCATAGCGCATAGTGCGGAGGGGGCATAGTACGGTGGCGGAGGGGGCATAGTACAGAGGCATAAATACTGTACGAGCGAGCATCTTCGGGCCTAAGCCTAATTGGGCAAGGGTAGAGTGCAGGAATGACCAGCTGACCCTATCAAATGCCTTCTCCGCGTCACAGGAGAGAAGGCAAGCAGGGATTCGGTGGCGTTAACAATAGGCTAGGAGATGTATAGTCTTGGTGGTATTGTCTTGGAGGGAGTGTGTCTGCGGGCCGGAACCTGAAAAAGGAGAAACCAGTGATACCAAATGGGCAGAGTCACATCAGCCAGCAGATGACTTGGAGGCCTCCGGCTTGGAGCGTCTAGGTTTCTTGGTCTGTCTCTTCCAACCAGAGGAGATTTGGAATCCCGGGGTGGCAGAATGCAGTGGTCAGTCTGGGATAGGTATCAGTGGAAGCTCGAAAGTCCCAAAAATTTAGGGAGGTCACCCAGCGTGCGGAACACCGCCGATTTACCTTCGTGAGAAGCCGACAGCTGAAACGGGAAGCCCCAGTGATATTTAATCTGTTTGGCCTGGAGAGCCCCCGTGAGAGGTTTTAGGGCCCGGCGTAGATCCAGGGTAAGCTTGGAGACGTCAGGTAGCAAATGTATGTGAGTCTCTTCAAAGAGGATGGCTTCTTGAGCACGAGTGGCTTGCATGATGGCGTCTTTGACGGCATAGAAGTGGATCCTGCATATCACATCTCTGGGGTAATTCAGGTTGGGATTTTTGGGTCCCAAGGCTCTGTGGACCCGATCCAGTTCTATAGCTGATTCTTTGTCCTTCAGGAGCAGCTTGTTAAATATGGCGGTGACCACGGGGACCGGGTCTTTATGTTCCACCGATTCAGGGAGGCCACGGAAATGAATGTTGTTGCGTCTGGCCCTGTTCTCTTGGTCATCCTGGGACAGCATAAGCTGCTGGATCTGGATAGTGTGGTCATTTAATATAGCATCATGGGCCTGTAGAGTAGTGCCAGTCTCTTCCACACTGCGTTCCACCTCCTCCAGTCTGTCTGTGACATCTCTGCGTAGCTCTGAGATCTCCTGTTTATAGGAGCGCTCCATTCTCTGCACACAGGCCTCAAAATCATGCCTGTGAGAACGGCAGCCGGATTGCACCGAGCCTGCATCCGATACCGGGGGAGAGACGGCTCTCTTTCTGGTTTTAATTGCAGAGGAGGAACGTTGAGATGAGGCTCCCAGCGAGGCCGCGTGTGTCCCAGAGGAACTGGACGCCGCCATCTTGGACGAGGGGGTGTCGCGCTGCTCCGGGTGGATTTTGGGGAAAAATCTATCGATTTAGTCGTCCCGGGTCCAAGTGATAGTGAGTGTCTCCCCCTCCCTTGTCCTCACATTTATATACTGTTTAGAAAGTTGAGATCGTGTTAGGAGATTTTCTCTTCCTGTTTAACACAGAGTGTGATGTCTGGACATACAGCCAAGATAGCTAACATTGCTGATTGGAGGAAAGACACACACCCCCTCTCCTCGTAGGCATAGACTCTCAGAGGTAGTTTTTAATAGGAGCTGCTCTTTGCTACTCTATTTTAGCAACCTCCTTTGACAAAAGGTTCAGGCTGCTTTTGTCTAAAAAGTCAAAAAATATGTCTGATAACAGAATAATTGGTCTAGAGAAAGTTATGGGACTTGGCTCATTGAAAAGAGATAACAAAATACTGCAGATATATGCCCAGCTCAAATTTCATGAATCGGGTTATCATCCACTTTAAAGCGGATGTCCCCTGAAAAAAAAAATATTAAAAGCCAGCAGCTACAGGACGAGCAGAGCGATCACCATCCTCGGTGAGGGAACCAGGAAGTGAAGCGCTCTGGCTTCACTACCCGGTTCCCTATGAGTTCCGATGAGCGGGAGTGGAGGTGGAGGGTGGAGCTCCGCTTTAAGGGTGGCCTTAAACACTACTACCATCTGATTAATGATTGAGGGGGGGGGGGACCTATACAATCCAATAAATATTACATAGTTGTTGGTAGATCTAGAGGAGATTGTGCAATCAGATTGTATAGTGTATGGCAGGGGTGCTCAACCTGTTACCCACAGAACACATGTGGCCCTCGCAGCTTTCTGATGTGGCCCTTGACCTCAAATCAGGGAAGTGCATGCCTGGGGTCGGCAACCCGTTGATCACGATCTGGGCTTGCCAACCCACCATCCCAGAGCATCAGAGTACATCAAACCAGCTCTGGCAGTGGAGTAAGCAGGAGCTGCATAAGCGGATGCTTCCTCCCTAGCACCAGCTCCTGTCCAAAGCGGAGTGATACTGAGTACACTGCGCCTGGAAACTTTGTAGCAGCCTGGAGACAGAGAACGATGCCAGAAGAAGCTGGAAGAGGAAAAACAATGGGCCCTATGTAGGAATTAATAATAAATTATAGCATCCTACCCAAATAATAGAAGGACTATCTCGGTACTGATGAAACACAATAAACATTGTTATATTAAAAGCTTTATTTACAAATAAACTAGTTTTGCGAGATTGTACCGCTTCTTCAGGAGAGCCAATCTATAAAATTAATAATATAATGAAATATATATAATATAATTCAGCAATAAAATGTATGATGCCTAAGGAAAGTGGTAGCTTACCCGAGTAATTGGTCAGGCGTGCAGCCAGGCAGCCCAAATGGTTCCCCCAGCGGCCGACATGGGGGATTGTGCGCGGATATCTGGGTATGAGGCGTATAATTAATTAAAGGACCCAATAGAGACCCATTGTAGGGCAGGGTCAGGGGGGGGGAGTGGGAGGGAAAGAAAGAGAGAAAAGGGGGAGGATATTGGGGGGAGGAGGGGGGAAGGGGATGGGAGAGAGGGAGAGGGGGAAGGGGGAGGGAAAGGAGAGGGAAGGAATGGGGGTAAGGAAGAAGGGGGGAAGGGAAGGGAAAGGGAGGAAAAGAGGGAGGGGGAGGGAGTAAGGAAAGGAAAAGGAAGAAAGGAGAGGAGAAACCCAACTCTAGTGGATGTCAAATGGGGATAAAGACTTACCACGGCAGTTACATCCGTGGATATTAAAAGCCAGGCCATATAAGGGGGGATTCCCTCTGGTGTGCAGGCAGATTGACAGGTTGGGAACGAGCATGTCGGCTGGTGTAGATACATAAGGGATCATGAAAGGTGCAGGAAAATTGAATTAAAGTCCGGTAATGCTGGTCTCAAACCAGTGTGCTGTCATCAAATGGAGGTATCCATATCCATGACAAGGATGCAGGGTAATGCATTGACTGGGACTGAAATAAAACCGCACACATGGAGATCCCCGATGCACTGCCGATCGCGTCCTTGCTGTCGCTGCCTCACTCCGGGAACCACTGATGGCGAAATCCGCGCTGCTCATCCAAGGGTCCGTAGTCCATTAAATGAGCTTCCCAACCTGGAGACGCCCCGAAGATCATTGATTAAAGTTTTGAACCCATTTTGGAGATCTGGAGATCTCTGACTATTCACATTTCCAGTACCCACTTACAGATACAGCCATCTCTACAGGAAGGTGTGCGTTGGGAACAATGCCTTGGAATTTTCTGAAAGTGCACCACACCCACAATATATAATGGAAGTCTATGGAAAACCAGCAGAAAAGCCACAGGTGCACTGTGGTGCAAGTAAACTGCAGTGCATCAGTGTGAAAGCAGCCTTTAGGACAATAAGGGCTTGTTTATATTTACAGTTTACACCTACAGTTTATACCTATTTTTATCACATCCACCAAACCATTGGTGTAGTGTCAGGGGCTGCCCTGCCCCTTGCTTCAGTGTTTTACACCCACTTAGAAACATCAGCTGCGGTGTCAACATTAAGGGACTGCAGGGCCGGTAAGTGTCCATTCATTAAAAGCCAACAGCTGCAGTATGTGTAACTGCTGGCTTTTATTTTTCCTGGAACTCTGCTTTAAGTAAGGAAATCAGGAAGTCAAGCCCTACGGCTTCACAGACTGTTTTACTACTGAGCATGCGTGAGTCATGCTACACGTTCTGACCTGTGTGTCTCCCAGAAGACAACAGGGGGGACAGTGGAGCGTGGTGTAGATCTTTCACAGGAAGTGGGAGCAAATACAAGTATAACGGAGGGGGGGGGGGGGAATCAGATAAGCTGAAGTCCCATTTTTGGGTGGAACTCCGCTTTAGGCACAAGATGTATGTGTGAGATACATCTACGTGACTACTTTCTGATGTCCTTAGTATCATCACTGTGATTTCAATAAAGGAATTCTGAAAAAGAGAGTAGTACTAGTAGTCAAAGAACCTCCTCAAAAACCAAACCACGGGTGCCGGCAATGCAATAGCAATGCAAAAATACGAAAGAAGCTTGGACAGCCGCACTCCAAAAATGTTCCTTTAATTAAAAAAGATCACTAGACTTTATATTTATTTCTAATACCCTTGCCCCAAGATTACTGGGAGCTGAATTTGCCCCCAGATTACTCTCGGACCATAGCCCATATTGGATTAGCCTCTGCGTCCCATTAGACAGACCGCCCCGTATGTGGCGCCTGAATCCGTTCTGGCTCACCCTGCTGTCGGACGATGACGAACCTGATAATAGTTGGAGAACCTATTTTTCAGAGAATGACGGGTCTGCACCCCCAGATATAGTATGGGAAGCCTTTAAATTACACGCACGCATGACTTTGACCTCCTGTATTAACAGGCTGAAGGCCAATTCCTCGGCTGCACTGGACGGGGCAATGCGGGATCTGTCCTCCTCTGAACAGGGGTATATGGCGAGCCCCTCTCCTGCTGGGGCTGCCCAACTTAGGTTACAAACCAGGGTGGTCAATCAGCTACAGCACGAGACAGCCAGGAAAAAACTTTTTTTTGCCAGACAAAAACTGTATGAACATGGGGAGAGAGCGGGAAAACTGTTGGCTTATCTAGCACATAGTGAGGATAGACCCCCTACGGTCATCTCCCTCAAGGGTTCTAACGGGGAAAAGATTATGGAACCCCAGGCTGTCACTTCCAAATTTAGGGACTTCTTTTCTCAACTTTATACTTCCCAGTATTTCACCACTGAGGCTCAACTGGAGGATCTGCTGGCGGGAATCACCTTTCCACAGCTAGATGACACTCAAATGGCTATGCTAGATGCACCTCTTACACTTGATGAAATAACCGCAGCGATTGCGAGCTTCGCCAGTTCCAAGGCCCCGGGTTTAGATGGGTTACCCATTGAATTTTATGCCCAGTACTGCGAGATACTTGCCCCTAAGTTATTAACCCTCTTCAATCATTTATTCAACAACTTCACCCTACCCCCATCGATGGGTGAGGCGGTCATTATCCTTATACCTAAACCGGGCAACGACCCAGGCCACCCGGAATCTTATAGGCCCATATCACTCCTTCAGGTAGACATAAAGATCCTGGCTAAAGTACTTGCTCTCCGCCTTAACCAAGTGATTCTAAGCCTGATCCACACTGACCAAGCTGGATTCATGCCGGGGCGCAACACCTCCTTCAACCTCAGGAAATTGTTTATTAACTTGCAGGCGACACATACTAACGTTGGGTCCCGGGTGGTGGTGGCCTTGGACACCGCCAAGGCCTTTGACTCAGTGGAGTGGCGGTACCTTTGGGGATGCCTCCGTAGCTTTGGCTTTGGACCCAACTTTATCAAGTGGGTTCAATTATTATATCTGGCACCCAGGGGTAGGGTGGTGGCCAACGGGAGGGCCTCCCAGACGTTTAACTTTTCCAGGGGCACTAGGCAGGGTTGTCCACTCTCTCCACTCCTCTATGCCCTGGTGGCAGAGCCCCTTGCAATCTCCATTAGAGAGCAGTGTTAAGCGGAATACGCCATATTCGATTTTGCGATATTTCACAAATATATAGAAGAATATTCGCGAAATATTCGTTAATATCGAATATTCGTGATATTTTATCAAAAAAAAAATTTTGCAAAATTTTGCTTATGCGAATGCGAAATTTCGCTAATGCGAATGCGAAATTTCGCTAATGCGAATACGAAATTTCGCTAATGCGAATGCGAAATTGATTGCGAAATTCTCGTCTGCGCCTGCGCATGCGCGCGATCAACACGCAAAACGGAGATCATTTCCTATAGGAAGCACAATGCTAAGCTCTAAGATCACAATACGCAGGTCTGATGCAAAAGAAGTGGACGTAACGACGTACGAGGGGGGAGTTACATGCGTGATGTCACCCGCGACTGCACACAGCACACCGTGTGTCCCAACAATCTGGTTGATGGATTCCCGGCTGTATGGCTATTTACCTAGCACTCAGGAACGAGTGCTTTTTATGTGAGTGTGTTTATTTCATATGCAATAAATTTTAAAGTACGCTTCAGAGAGCACTAGATCTTCTTTATTCTTTTTGCATAAACCATTACTGGCGTTTGAATTTACTGAGGCCGCATGAGTGATCCGCTGTTGAACTGATTGGACCATTCGGGAGATCCTTGATATTATATGCTGTCTGACCTTTTTGGTCTAGGCCAAGGATCTCCAAACTACGGCCCTCCAGCTGTTTCAGAACTACATTTCCCATGAGGCATTGTAAAATTGTGACATTCACAGACATGACTAAGCATGATGGGAATTGTAGTTCCTGAACAACTGGAGGGCCATAGTTTGGAGATCCCTGGTCTAGGCAATAAGGTGAGAGGCCATTCTTACCTTTCTTGGTGGAGGTTTTTTCTTCTGATTTCACCATTCACGCTTTGGATGTGGCTCCTCATATTCACTTTGTAATTAGTACACTTATGTAAATTTTTTGGCTCCTCATATTTACTTTGGATGATCTGTACACATATGGACATTCTGTTTGCTTTTTTCATATATATGTTGTTTGAAAGTATTTATTAATTTGTACTGCGCTGCACTACTATTTTTCATCATTTCTGTTGGGGTGTTTTATTTGAATTTACCTTTAGTGCTGGCTTGCATTAGTTTTTTCATTGTGTGTTTACCTTCTAGCGCTGAATAATTCATTTATTTGATGCAAAAGAAGGGCAGAGAAAGTATTCACGAATATTCGTAATACAAATATTCGCATTGCGAATATTCGGCAACATAAAAGGATCGCCTCAGCTACTCGGCCCAGGGTCTCTAATCATACCAGCAATGCTTTTAGACGTCGATGGAGATCACTAGGATGTGATCTGTTTTAAAAATAAATTTGAAAAAATATGAATATTCGCAATAGCGAATATTCGCCGCGATATTCGATTTATTCGCAAATACTCGAATATGCAATATTCGTAACGAATATTCGCAATGCGAATATTCGTGAGCAACACTATTAGAGAGGACCCCGAGATCCAGGGTCTTTGCCTTGGTTCCCTGACTGAAAAAAATTAGCTTATACGCAGACGACACGCTGCTATACCTGGCCGACTCTACCACCTCTCTCCGGAAGGCATTACATACGATCGAACAATTTGGTCACTTCTCTGGCCTTAAAATTAACTGGGAGAAATACCAAATATTGCCTATGGATAGTTTCCTCTCCCCCGAGCTACAGACGCAGCTACCACTCCAGCGAGTAAACGCTATTAAATACCTTGGAGTATTGGTGAATAGAACACCGGCTGACTACGTATCCCTGAATATAGAACCCCTTTTCCATCTCATTAAGTCTAAAACCCAAATATGGGCGAGATTGCCGCTCGGTGTGTGGGGCCGCATTAATATCGTTAAAATGATATTACTTCCTAAAATATTGTATATACTTTGGCACACGCCCGTATACTTGCCCTTGAAATTTTTCAAGTTAATGGAGGCCATACTACGGACATTTATCTGGGGTACCAACAGACACAAGCTGGCCTGGAGAGTCCTTAAGAACCCCACTGATTTAGGTGGAACAGCCCTCCCTGACTTAAATCTCTATTACCTTGCATCCCAACTGTCTCAACTATACCACATAGATAAAACCGACAGAACCAGATTTCTCACGTTTCTCTGTCCACGGTGGGCGCAGCTGACCGCTGATTCGCTTACTGCAATCACGGTGGAGCATAGTGGGAACAACTCTAAAGGAGATGGGGGGTCCCTATTATATCAATATAGGCGAGTATGGGACATTGCCACTAAAACGTTGACGGTTCCTAAACCCAATGACTACACTCCTTTATGGCACAATAGACTACTCTCAGAGTTTCTCTCGATCCCTGACACAGAGATATGGTGCGAACATGGAATATATTATTTGCATCACATAATTTCTAATGGCACACTTAAAAACTTTGAGGACCTTCAAAATGAGTTCCTGCTGCCTAACTCCATGCTTTTTAGATTCTTTCAGGTGCGTCACGCAGCCCAAGCTCAGTTCCCCCAGTCTCTGCCACAATCTACACCGAATGTCATCATGGCAGTGGTTAAGGGTGTAGACCCACGTAAACTAATCCCGGATTTTTACGCCATGCTCCTAACCCCATCATCTACTGCGCTAGCTTACAGCCTTAAACCAAGATGGGAAAGGGAGGTGGGCCCAATGGAGGATGAGGAGTGGAGTGAAGCACTTGACGCATGCAAGACTGTATCCCCCAAGCTCTCCGACAGGCTGACCCAGTTGTACGTGGTGCACCGGGCATATCTCACCCCCCTAAGAATCGCCCGCTTTCGACAGCAGTCTTCTACTTCGTGCACAATGTGTAATCAAGCGACAGGCACATTCTTCCATCTACTTTGGGCGTGCCCGGTCCTCCAGGGTCTGTGGAAGCAGATAGTGGACTTCCTTCATGATGACATGGGATCCCCATTGTCCCTGGATCCCAAACAATGCTTACTGGGGATATTCCCCGATGCAGAAATAGACAAATTCACTTAAACATTTTTGCATGAAACATTGTTTTCTGCTAGGAAAATTAGAGCCAGACAGTGGATGAGACCCACTCCCCCCAGCTTCAATGACTGGAAACTAGATATAAATAACACACTTCCCTACAAAAAGTTCATATATATTAATAGAGGTTGTCCAGATAAGTACAACAAAATCTGGGACAGATGGCTTGAGTCCACTGACACATGCACTGAGGGTCCATAAACCCATATATTCTTCTAGCGTACAATCCCATGAATAGAGTAGGCGCAAGGTTTTCCGTTCATAAATAGCTACTGAGTCCATTGTTCGATCTGAATACGTTTCTTTTGATCTACTGTGCCTATATGTGTATAAGCCATATTTCTTTATTTTATGCATTTCTCCAGTATTGCCTTGTAACTTGCAGAACTATGTTCCAAATGTAAATTGTTCAATAAAAACGTTATTTAAGGTAGCCAGATGGCTGCTTTTGATAAGAAAAACGATCACAAAATAAACATGCCACAGCAAAAAATGTCACAAAGGCTAACGTTTCGCACTGTAGCTTCAGTGCTTAGTCATAGTAAGTAATAGCAAAGGCATTCTGAACCTTTGGATGTGCAGCCGTTCTTTTTTTTCTTCAAGTTGTCTCTTTCCTCATTGGGCAGATTAATAGCAGCGAGTCAATTGGCTCCCACTGCTGTCAATCAAATCCTGTGACACGAAAGTGGGGGAGCAAGTCTTAGAAGCGAGCATGCATGGGTTGCCCCCATCGAAATCGGCTTTCCAACAACGAAGAGGGCCTGGAGTGCTGTCGGGGGACCTCAGAATAAGAGGATTGGGTAGGGTTGCCACCTGTTCCAGGTTTCAGGTGGACTAAAACCCTGACACATTATTCAAAATTTGGACTGGGCGCCCAGAATGGAGAGTGGGGGAAGGGGCTAGTAAATATGTAATTTACCAGCCCCATCCATTTCTTAAACGAACACTCACTCACTGTGTTCATTCATAATGGACGCATTGTAAACTGTGTTTACTATGTTTCAGCACAGAGCTGTATCCCAGTAATTCAGAGAAAGGCATGTGTTTTTGAGCTTTGGGGTGCACCTATGGTCCCAGGTCTGTTACAATCCTATTGTGTGTAGCACTACCCCCGAAGGAGATGCTGGTTTGTTTTGGGCGGCATGTTACCTCTATTTCCTTGCCATCCAGGGTATCAGATGAGAGTTGAGAAAAAGTTTAATGTCCACACTTTAGACTTCTTTTTTCTTTGCTTTAATTATCAAACGTGGTAGTAGTTGAAGAGGTGGAAGGGTAATAGGTAATAGGTTCAGGTGTATAACTTTTGTTCGGAACACTCCTGCTTTCAGCAACGTAGCTTTCGTCGCCGCTCTAGCCAGAGTGGGTATTGTGCACCTGGATAGGCCTCTCTCACTAACGTAGCAGCCAGGGTGTCACACACAGGGCCATCTTAATAGCATCATGGGCCCCTGGGCAAAGTAATGCTATGGGGCCCCTACAAGCTTGCCCCAATTTACGCACCTACTCGCAAGAATGAAAGTACAATATTTATACTTATGCAGCATGTCACTTGCCACCAGTCCCTTGTCACCAAATTCAGCATGTCACTTGCCACCTATATTCTGTCTCTCTCTCCCTCCCCTTCAGCTGGGCATGCTGGGGCTGCAGTTTCCCTCTTAGGATTGCTGGGGTTTGCCAGTCCCCGGGACTACATGTCCCATGATCCTCCTTTGTGCTCCTTTTTTTTGGCCAATGGGAAGGAGAGGGCTCTGCTCCCGAGTACAGCAGCATGGGGAGGAGAGGGGGGAGACAGGCCCGCAGCTGCTCTCTTCAGAGACACAGCAACTCTCCCCACTGCTGACAGGAGGAGGGGGGTAGGCAAGAAATAGAGCCTCTTCTGAAAGCGGCGGCTCGAGGGAGGAGGGGCAGCACAGTTTCTTCTCTTCAGACCCACTTGTCGCCGGCACTTAGCTCGCTCAGTAACATTCAGGGACGCTCAGAAAACGTGGCAACAGCCCAGCTTGCAGGCGGAACCAAAGATGCCGCCACAAGCCAGACTGCCTGTGCCCGCTCAGCCCAACTCCCTTGTCCCACTGCTAGTGCTATTTTTCCGCCCCCAACCAAAAAAACTGTAGAAAGTATTAAAACATCTAATTATGATACTACTACAATTACAGTATTTTAATTTTCCAAAATGCATGCCATAAAATATCATATCATGTCATAATCCAGCAAAGAAACACCCACATATATCAAATAGACAGCCCAATCCAAAGACACAGCCAAGTCCAGCAAATAGACATCCCCATATAACAAAGACAGCCAATCCCAGCAAAGAGACAGCCCTTTATAACAAAGAGGCATCCAAATCCAGTAGTGTGACAGGTGGGGGAACAGTGTGGGGAGGGGCAGTGTGACAGAAGGTGGGGACCAGGGTGGCAGGTGGAGGAGAGTGGGATCGGTGGTGGGGGGCCAGTGTGACGGGTGGTGGTGGGGGGCCAGTGTGACAGGTGGTGGTGGGGGGCCAGTGTGACAGGTGGTGGTGGGGGGCCAGTGTGATAGGTGGTGGTGGGGAGCCAGTGTGACAGGTGGTGGTGGGGGGCCAGTGTGACAGGTGGTGGTGGGGGGCCAGTGTGACAGGTGGTGGTGGGGGAGCCAGTGTGACAGGTGGTGGTGGGGGAGCCAGTGTGACAGGTGGTGGTGGGGGAGCCAGTGTGATAGGTGGTGGTGGGGGAGCCACTGTGACAGGTGGTGGTGGGGGAGCCACTGTGACAGGTGGTGGTGGTGGGGGGGCCAGTGTGATAGGTGGTGGGAGGGGGGCCAGTGTGATAGGTGGTGGGAGGGGGCCAGTGTGATAGGTGGTGGGGGGCCAGTTTACAGGTGGTGGGGGGCCAGTTTACAGGTGGTGGGGGCCAGTGTACAGGTGGTGGGGGGCCAGTGTACAGGTGGTGGGGGGCCAGTGTACAGGTGGTAGGGGGCCAGTGTACAGGTGGTGGGGGCCAGTGTACAGCTGGTGATGGTGGGGGCCAGTGTACAGGTGGTGGGGGGCCAGTGTACAGGTGGTAGGGGGCCAGTGTACAGGTGGTAGGGGGCCAGTGTACAGGTGGTGGGGGCCAGTGTACAGGTGGTGGGGGCCAGTGTATAGGTGGTAATGGTGGGGGCCAGTGTACAGATGGTAATGGTGGGGGCCAGTGTACAGGTGGTGGGGGCCAGTGTACAGGTGGTGGGGGCCAGTGTACAGCTGGTGATGGTGGGGGCCAGTGTACAGCTGGTGGGGGCCAGTGTACAGGTGGTGGGGGCCAGTGTACAGGTGGTGGGGGCCAGTGTACAGCTGGTGATGGTGGGGGCCAGTGTACAGGTGGTGGGGGGCCAGTGTACAGGTGGTAGGGGGCCAGTGTACAGGTGGTGGGGGCCAGTGTACAGGTGGTGGGGGCCAGTGTACAGGTGGTGGGGGCCAGTGTACAGGTGGTGGGGGCCAGTGTACAGCTGGTGATGGTGGGGGCCAGTGTACAGGTGGTGGGGGGCCAGTGTACAGGTGGTAGGGGGCCAGTGTACAGGTGGTGGGGGGGCAGTGTACAGGTGGTAGGGGGCCAGTGTACAGGTGGTAGGGGGCCAGTGTACAGGTGGTGGGGGGCCAGTGTACAGGTGGTGGGGGCCAGTGTACAGCTGGTGATGGTGGGGGCCAGTGTACAGGTGGTAGGGGGCCAGTGTACAGGTGGTGGGGGCCAGTGTACAGGTGGTGGGGGGCCAGTGTCATAGGTGCCAGAACTCCACTTACTGTGTTGGTCGACTCGTTAGTGACAGCTTCTCAGGGATGCCTTTAGAAACAAGGATAGAGCACGTTGCATTGAATCCTATGTGAGCGCCAAGCAGAGGCAGGAGGACGGCGTACATGTGGTCACCTGCCGGGCGGGACAGCCTCCACCGTTGGATTCCCACACTTCCCTCGCTCCTTCCTTTCAGAAAATTGTGACAGGCAGACTAGGGGGCGGAGAGGAGCGCCCACGAAGACGCCGCTCTCTGTTTATGTGTGTGAGCGGAGGCTGCGGAGCTAAGGCAGCCAGCCGTGGTACTGTGCTCTCACCGTGCGCTCCCCCCACATGCTGGACTACGTGAAGGAGACACTGACAAGCTCCATGACTGCGCCATAGGCGGCAGTGCGCCAGCCCTGCTGATGGGGCCCCAGGTGAATGTGGGGCCCCCGGGCTGTGCCCAGGGGTGCCCGCTCAGTAAGACGGCCCTGGTCACACAGAAACTTTACTAAAGTCTCTGCCACAGACCTTCCCAAAGATGGAGATATATTCAGTCCAAAATCCTCTCAGCACAGGATTAAGCACCCGGATCTTTCTTGAATGAATTCTTCTGAATTTGGAACTGACATGCGACCATCACTCAGCCTTTCAGTAACAGTGCATCCTTCGATGAAGTTCAAGGCCTCTCCTGAGATACCAGCCTCTTGCTCGGTGCTCTGCAAGACAGGTTTCTCATCGAGTGGCTTCCTCCCTCAGGACGGACAGCACAGGACCACTCTGCAAGCGTAGACCCAGTCTGATTACCGGGCCTACATAGTAGATCACAACCCCGGACCAACGTGGTCCCGGAGCCAGGAAAACTTGAACATGCACCCCCGGCCAGGAGGGCCACACACAGGGGGTGGTGGGACGACAGGCCAGGATCGACGACCCCAAACTAATGACATCTGTCCCTTAAGTATTCCTCCCCAGCATGCACAGCGGGATGATCAACTTCCTCTGATTGGCTGCTGAAGGGGAAACACCCAAATGCCTTAACCTGACTGCTGTCACCCTTGGCCAGGGATGATAACAACACCCCAGATAATAGTGGTCACTTGCAGTACAGCCATGGCTGGAACAGCAGCCCAAATTTAGTGAAAAATCATACAGTCTGAGTCAACTAACTCTTAGACTACTCTCTAAATTTAAAGCAGCACTGGCTAGAAAGTAGCAGGCCGCTACATGTGTATACTAAAAAATTGGTGTGTGTCGCTAAAGTGTTCAGGTTTGGCTTAAAGGGGTTGTTAAGGAAAAAAATTGTTTCCCTAAATAGCTTCCTTTACCTTAGTGCAGTCCTCCTTCACTTACCTCATCCTTCACTTTTGATTTTAAATGTCCTTATTTCTTCTGAGAAATGCTTACTTCCTGTTCTTCTGTCTGTAACTACACACCGTAATGTGAGGCTCTCTTCCTGGTGTGGAGAAAGTCTCTTGAGGGGCGAGCAGGAGTGTCAGATTGCCCACTAACACAAAGCTCCTTTCTCTATCTGTAAAGTAGAGAGCGTCCTGACTTGCCTGCTCGCCCCCTCCCCCCTCAAGAAGCTTTCTCCACACCAGGAAGAAAGCCTTGCATTACTGTGTGGAGTTACAGACAGAAGAACAGGAAGTGAGGATTTCTCAGAAGAAATAAGGACATTTAAAAGCAAAATGGAAGGATGAGGTAAGTGAAGGTGGACTGCGCTGAGGTAAAAGGAAGCTATTTAGGGAAAAAAAAAATTCCTTTACAACCCCTTTAACCACTACCCGACGGCCGTACGACTTTGTACGGCCGAAGGGATGTCCTGAATCTCTGACTGGCCGTGTTTTTACGGCCTGCGCTTCGCCAGGCCACTGGGGGGCCGCTGCCGGGCGCGCGCGTGTCTGCCGCATCGCTGACATGCCGATGCGCGTGCCTGGCGGCCGTGATGTCCGCCAGGCACTTGGGATTGGCGGCTACAGGGACAAGACGTGGATCTCTGTGTGTAAACACAGAGATCCATGTCCTGTCAGGGGAGAGAGGAGACCGATCTGTGTCCCTTGTACATAGGGACACAGCATCGGTCACCTCCCCCAGTCACCCCCCCTCCCCCCACAGTTAGAACACAATTTAGGGTACACATTAACTCCTTCCTCACCCCCCCTAGTGTTAACCCCTTCAATGCCAGTCACATTTATACAGTAATTAGGGCATATTTATAGCACTGATCGCTGTATAAATGTGAATGGCGCCAAAAATGTGTCAAAAGTGTCCGATGTCTCCGCCAAAATGTCGCAGTCACGAAAAAAAATGCTGATCGCCGCCATTAGTAGTAAAAAAAATAAAAAAAATAATAATAATTCTGTCCCCTATTTTGTAAGCGCAATAACTTTTGCGCAAACCAGACGCTTATTGCGATTTTTTTTTTTTTTTTTTTTTTTACCAAAAAATATGTAGAAGAATACGTATCGCCTAGACTGAGAAAAAAAAAAGTTTTTTTTTAAAAAAACTGGGCTATTTATTACAGCAACAAGTAAAAAATATAGTTTTTTTTTTCAAAATTGTCGCTCTATTTTTGTTTATAGTGCAAAAAATAAAAACCGCAGAGGCGATCAAATACCACCAAAAGAAAGCTCTATTTGTGGGAAAAAAGGACGCCAATTTTGTTTGGGAGCCACGCCGCACGACCGCGCAATTGTCAGTTAAAGTGATGCAGTGCCACAAGCTGAAATTTCACCTGGTCAGAAAGGGGTATATGTGCCCAGTAAGGAAGTGGTTAAAGAAAAGTTGGGGATTGGGGCTGCTCTGTGCAAAAGCATTGCACAGAGCAGGTAAGTATGACATGTTTGTTATTTTAATACGAAAAAAAAGCTTTAGAACCACTTTAAATCTAAAATTGATTGTATGGTGAGATTGTAACATGTATAGTGAGTGTACAATGAGATTGTGTGGTGTAAGTCCAGCTTTGATCCCTGATGAAGTGTCCCCTGGGGATGGATAAGCCGATTGACAGGAGAAGAATTTGGATAGAGATGATGGAGAAAAGCGAGAATGTCAAAACGGTTGTATTGCACAGAAAAGCTGCGCCCTTGGTGTCGCCCTTGCGCAGGCTGAGTGTGGGGGATGCGCGTGGTGTGCGGTGATTACGGTAAGGTGGACCGGCCTGCTGAGGTCCCCGGCGGTGTCAGGTGATCGGTGCTGTGTGTACGGAGCTGAGCGGAGAAGATGCACGATGGCCCGCTGGCAATGTGACGGGCTGCTGGGCTCTGTATTCTCCGCTCCTCCCGGGATTCCCGGCTGGATGATGAAGAGCTAAACTGCCTCCATCCCGCCGCCCAGCAACTGCCATCTCTGAGAACGTCTCTCCATTCATCCGGGGTGCGCCCATCGCCGAATCCGCCCCCGATCTCACCCGATCTCTGCCCATCGATCTGTGGCTATTGATCGCCGATCTCCAGCACGTGTACATCTCCAGAGCCATGGGGCTCTGCTACAGCCTCCGGCCGCGGCTGTTCGGTGATCCCAGCGGCTCCATCTCTAACGCCGCCACCAACTCAGACACCGAGCAACCCCCGGAGCTGTCAGTGCCTATGAGAGCCGGGGATCTGAGGCATGGAGATCTGCACCGGACAGGGACCCCCTCCGCAGGGTCACAGCAGCAGCAGCAGCAGCAGCTCAGGGACGGGCAACCTCGCCGGGGGGAGCTGTGCAAAGCGGCCAAAGGGGACAGTCCGGACGGGCTACTACTACTACTACAGAACGGGGGAGGCAGCGGACCCGGTGACAGCAAACAGCAGCAGCAGCAACAGCAGCACAAGCCCAGCAAGGGCCAGCAGGCGCAGGTGCAACAGCAGCAACAGCATCCTCTGCAGAAGGGATGGGACAAACTCCGACTGGAGGAGAAGGAGGCTGAGAAGGAGGCCAAGAAAGTCAGTAAGAGCATAGATCGGGTCCTGAAGGAGCAGAAGAGGGAGTACAAGCAGACCCATAGGCTGCTCCTCCTAGGTAAGTACAAATCCCTCCATTTCTACACTTACATGCTGGGTAGGTGGCCATGCCTGTCTGCTTTATGTTGTCATTGACATTTTATGATTGGCCTGCATCCTTTTATGATTGGCATCTCATCCTCTTTTATTCTAAAGGACCCTTACACTATACTTAGGAGGCTAGGCCAGGAGGTCTGATCACCCCGCGGATGGAGGTGTACATAGACAATCATTATATATTCTAGCATCTTATAGGAAATACCTGTGTCCTGTGCATTTCAGTCTACAGCCTCTATCTATGATACATAGGGACCCATTCACTATACTTCCCATAGGAGGCTAGGCCTGGAGATCTGATCACCCCACGGATGGAGGTGTACATAGACAATCATTATATATTCTAGCATCTTATAGGAAATACCTGTGTCCTGTGCATCTCGGTCTACATCCTCTATGATACTGGGACCCATATACTATACTTCCCATAGGAGGCTAGGCCTGGAGATCTGGTCACCCCACGAATGGAGGTGTACATAGACAATCATTATATATTCTATTATCTTATAGGAAATACCTGCATCTCAGTCTACATCCTCACTTATTCTAAGGGACCCATACACTATACTTCCCATAGGAGGCTAGGCCTGGAGGTCTGATAAACCCAGGGGTGGGGGTGTACATAGACGATTATTATATATTCTATCATCTTATGAGAAATACCTGTGTCCTGTGCATCTATGTCTATGCCCTCTATGATACTGGGACCCATACACTAATACTTCCCATAAAAGACTAGACCTGAAGGTCTGATCAACCCAGGGATTGAGGTGTACATAGACAATCATTATATGTTCTATCACCCTATGGGAAATGTGTGCATCTCAGTCTACGTCCCCTATGATACTGGGACCCATACACCATACTTCCCATAGGAGGCTAGGCCTGGAGGTCTGATCACCCCAGGGGTGGAGGTGTACATAGACAATCATTATATATCCTATCATCTTATAGGAAATGCCTGTGTCCTGTGCATTTCAGTCTACATCCTCTATGATACTGGGACCCATATACTATACTTCCCATAGGAGGCTAGGCCTGGAGGTCTGAACACCCCAGGGGTGGAGGTGTACATAGACAATCATTATATATTTTATCATCTTATAGGAAATGCCTGTGTCCTGTGCATCTCAGTCTACATCCTCTATGATACTGGGACCCATATATTATACTTCCCATAGGAGGCTAGGCCTGGAGGTCTGATCACCCCAGGGGTGGAGGTGTACATAGACAATCATTATATATTCTATCATCTTATAGAAAATACCTGTGTCCTGTGCATTTCAGTCTACATCCTCTATCTATGATACATAGGGACCCATTCACTATACTTCCCATAGGAGGCTAGGCCTGGAGATCTGGTCACCCCACGGATGGAGGTGTACATAGACAATCATTGTATATTCTATTATCTTATAGGAAATACCTGCATCTCAGTCTACATCCTCACTTATTCTAAGGGACCCATACACCATACTTCCCATAGGAGTCTAGGCCTGGAGGTCTGATAAACCCAGGGGTGGGGGTGTACATAGACGATTATTATATATTCTATCATCTTATGAGAAATACCTGTGTCCTGTGCATCTATGTCTATGCCCTCTATGATACTGGGACCCATACACTAATACTTCCCATAAAAGACTAGACCTGAAGGTCTGATCAACCCAGGGATTGAGGTGTACATAGACAATCATTATATGTTCTATCATCCTATGGGAAATGTGTGCATCTCAGTCTACGTCCCCTATGATACTGGGACCCATACACCATACTTCCCATAGGAGGCTAGGCCTGGAGGTCTGATCACCCCAGGGGTGGAGGTGTACATAGACAATCATTATATATCCTATCATCTTATAGAAAATGCCTGTGTCCTGTGCATTTCAGTCTACATCCTCTATGATACTGGGACCCATATACTATACTTCCCATAGGAGGCTAGGCCTGGAGGTCTGAACACCCCAGGGGTGGAGGTGTACATAGACAATCATTATATATTTTATCATCTTATAGGAAATGCCTGTGTCCTGTGCATCTCAGTCTACATCCTCTATGATACTGGGACCCATATATTATACTTCCCATAGGAGGCTAGGCCTGGAGGTCTGATCACCCCAGGGGTGGAGGTGTACATAGACAATCATTATATATTCTATCATCTTATAGAAAATACCTGTGTCCTGTGCATTTCAGTCTACATCCTCTATCTATGATACATAGGGACCCATTCACTATACTTCCCATAGGAGGCTAGGCCTGGAGATCTGGTCACCCCACGGATGGAGGTGTACATAGACAATCATTGTATATTCTATTATCTTATAGGAAATACCTGCATCTCAGTCTACATCCTCACTTATTCTAAGGGACCCATACACCATACTTCCCATAGGAGTCTAGGCCTGGAGGTCTGATAAACCCAGGGGTGGGGGTGTACATAGACGATTATTATATATTCTATCATCTTATGAGAAATACCTGTGTCCTGTGCATCTATGTCTATGCCCTCTATGATACTGGGACCCATACACTAATGCCTCGTTTCCACTGAGCGGATCGGTTCGGTACGGTATGCTATTTTGGGTGTTTGCATTATGAAAGCGTGCCATAAAACCGAACCGTACCGCACCAGCAAGGGTCCTGCTTCTCATGTGGGTCCAGAGAAAGTGGAACGGTTCCATTAGGGCGGACCTACAAATACATCTCACCGATTGGTGGACGCGCTAGGAATTTTTTCTAAAACCTGAATGGTCCCTGACGGCCTGATTTGCAGTGGAAACACTCACGAGAATAGACCGGTCCCATCCTAACCGCTCCTAATTTACTGACCCGAACCGTTCCGTGCAGTGGAAACAAGGCATAATACTTCCCATAAAAGACTAGACCTGAAGGTCTGATCAACCCAGGGATTGAGGTGTACATAGACAATCATTATATATTCTATCATCCTATGGGAAATGTGTGCATCTCAGTCTACATCCTCTATGATACTGGGACCCATACACCATACTTCCCATAGGAGGCTAGGCCTGGAGGTATGAGAAACCCAGAGATGGAAGTGTACATAGACAATTATATATATTATATATTCTGTCATCCTATAGGAAATGCCTTCGTCCTGTGCATCTCAGTCTACGTTCTCTGATACTGGGACCCATACACTCATACTTCCCACAGGAGTCTAGGCCTGGAGGTATGATCACACCTGGGATTGAGGTGTACATAGACGATTACTATATATTTTATCATCTTATGGGAAATGCCTGCATACTGTGCATCTTATAGTCTACATTTTTTTGTATCACAAAAGGACCCATTCAATATGAGTCTACTTCTGGATCAACCCGGTTATGGAGGTGTACAAAGCTGATTAATAAATATATATTCTATAATCTGATAGGAGATGCATCTTGTTTTACATCTTCTATTATAGTAAGAGACCCCATACACTGATACTTTCTATAGGAACCTAGCCTACTCCTAGAGGTTTGATTATCCCAGGGATGGCGGTGCCCATAGCTAATAAATATATATGCTTTAATGTGATACAAAATGCCAGCACCCCATGTATCTCATTCTACGTCCCCTAGTATGCTAAAGGAGCCATACTTTCCACAGGAGTCTAACCCACTCTTGGATGTCTGATTAACACAGGGATGGATATGTACATAGCTGATTAATAAAAATCTATGCTATAATTTGACAGAAAATGTCTACATTCTGTGCATCTCGTTCTACATCCTTTTATATGCTAAAGGTCCCATACAGCGATGCTTTCCATTGTAATCAAGCCTACTTTTGGAGATCTGATCAACCCATGGATGGAGGCAATAAATATACTGTATAATAATACATATATATGCTAAAGGTCCCATACAGTGATGCTTTCCATTGTAATCAAGCCTACTTTTGGAGATCTGATCAACCCATGGATGGAGGCAATAAATATATAATAATACATATATATGCTAAAGGTCCCATACAGTGATGCTTTCCATTGTAATCAAGCCTACTTTTGGAGGTCTGATCAACCTATGGATGGAGGCAATAAATATATAATAATAAATATATAATCTAAATATATAGATTAATCTAAATAAATATATAATCTGATAGGAAACACCTACATCCTGTGCATCCTGTTCTACATTCTCTATTATAGTAAAGGACCCCATACACCAGGGGTGTCAAATTCAATTTTATCGAGGGCCGCATCAGCATTATGATTGCCCTCAAAAGGGCCAGTTGTATCTGTAAGGTTAGATGTCCAGTGCATCCCTTTCCCTTACATTAGATGTTAAGAGCCACCCCACCATCAGAAGTTGAGTCTCCCACCCCCCCTTACATCACAGTGTACCCCCTTTCCTTAAGCTGCTGCTGGGAAGAAGCTGAATGCATTGCTTTAAAACAGAATGTAAGGGTCTTGAGGAGGACCAGAGGAGGGCGAGGGCCACATGAAATGGCTTGGAGGGCTGGATTCGGCCTGCGGGCCTTGTGTTTGACACCTCTGCCATACACTGATGCTCTCCACAGCTTACTCCTGGAGGTCCTATCAGCCCAGGGATGAAGGTGTACATAGCTGATTAATAAATATATATTCTTTATTATGATAGGAAGTGACTTCCAAGTGATGCAGAATGCATGTACACAGATGAGTGTGAACTCTGTCCATTTGTACAGTGTTAGCTGTTTGCGATTCATAAAATCATGTTGATGGTGGTACCCCACCCAAGCAGCACTCAAGGGGGTGGAACATGGGCTGCAATCACAGTAAGACTGGTTTGTAGATGAAAAGACAGTGGTGGTAGCCTGGATTATAAACCTCATCCCAGAATGACAATGTCACATAAAACAACAAAAATACAATTGTAGCATTTGGACCATTCGCATACTTTAATTTCCATGGGACCATCCTAGGACAGGCAGACGCTGGTGGTATCTTTTAGTCTACCTAAGCAGTATAAGCATGTTTTAGCTAATTGTCATCTCCCTGTGCCTTGCTTCAGGGAAAAAGGTGAGTGTGTAATTGATAAATCTGTAGTAATGTGATCCTAAGGGATGTGTCATTGTGCTTTGCCACTTTGCTTTCACTGCTCAGGCGTATAATTTCTCCCGAGCGTAAAGGCCAAACACTCTATGTGGTCTTGCAGGCTGCTGATGAAGGCCTGAGCATGTACTGTAGCACTGTATCCCACTCACTAGCATCACATACCATATGGCTGAAATGTATTTATTGCAGAATAAACAGCACTAGGTGCACATTTTGTTTGTTATGTGTTGTTTAAAGCCATATTAATGTATATAATAATGGGATCATATGTGAGAGCTGAGGAGCAGGGCCTTCATGAACCCTCCTCTGTTGAATTGTATTGAAGCTGTGCTTTCTTCCTTTATTTTGTAAAGCGCTGTGAAAACAGTTGCCTTCTAAATCCTGTAAAATATTCATATTACAAATTATTTTAGTCATTTTAGTTTTGTACATCTAAATAAAAGACAAAGTACAATAAAACCTTGGATTGCGAGCATCATTAGTTCCAGAAACATGCTTGTAATGGAAACTGAATTGATTCGTTCCAAAACCGTTTATTCATAAGTTCTTCAGTTTATAGGCCATATAAAAGGATTATACAAAAAAAAGGTCACTGCCCTTACCTATAACTGGTCTTCACAGAAAGGAGCACTAAAAGGGCAGTCACATGTCAAATAAAACCAAAGAATTTCCGTGTTCAACTTACCAACCAATCAGCAACCAACCAAATTAACCTGTCTAAGGCCTCATGTACACTGCTGCTGGTAAACATTTTTTTTCAACGGCTCCTGAACTCTCCTCTATGTTATCTTATCAGTACATGTACACAGGGTCATTTTATAGTCCTTTCTAGGCAGTTGAATTTAGAGGCTTTTTCTGGAACATGTTTTGTCATAAAAGACTTAGTCATGACGAAACATGTCGGGGCATGGCTGTGCAGCAACTATCTGAAGTGAACGTGTGACGTATCAAGGCCGATCAAGGAATCGGAGATCCAGGAAGGAACAGCGGGGAGGTGGTGAGCGATCAGTGGACACCTTGGGTCCACCGCGACCAGGGCCGGTGCAAGGATTTTTGCCAATATGACCAAACAGATGCAAGCAGTCAATCAAATATAGTGCTTGCTCAATATAGATTAAATAAATTAGAATTATGCATAGCCATAGATATAAATAAAGTGATTTGTGCAACAGCAGGTACTACTTGCACAAATCACCTTATTTATGATATCTATGGCTATGCATAATTCTAATTTATTTAATCCATATTGAGCAAGCATTATACATTTGGCTGCTTGGCACTGGCAGTTGGAACATGGCACACATCTCATACAGATAGTTAGCCGAATGACGCCCGTCTGGCTGCCGCCGGTCACACTTGTCAACAAGCATGGGGGCGCCTGTCACACACCTCCATGCTGCCAGAGTTAATTTTTTTTGCAGGTGATGTGCCATGCCGTACCACCGCCGGGGCTATAGTGCAGGAGGCGGCTGCAGCCGTAGGAGGACAGGTTGGAATTTTTTTCCGAGCAGGGAGCTTTTTTTCGCCCCCCCCCCCCCCCCCCCCCCAGGGCGGCGCTGACGCCGTAAGGCAAGTGCCCATGTTGCCTTTGCGCTAACGCCGGCCCTGACCGCGACCAATACACTTGGTTTTCGGTTCATCTCTGAACGAGTGTTTGCTGCGCAATGTATTGCTCTATTTTTTGAGATTGGTGTGAGTGCTATATTTGAAGATTTAAGTGTGGTATTAAACTGATTTTACGTTATCACGCTATTTTGAGCACTTCTTTTATTTACATGCAGAGCTTTCTGGCAGTGAATTGGTTGGAACTGGGATTATCTGCTATACCTACCAGTGCTTTTTGTACATGTTTACACGCCGAACACGAGAGTGTAAGGCAATTTGAGTTGGTGAGTTTTCCATCTGACGGGAGAGAATTCACTGACACCGGGTGTGGTGGAAGATTGGAAGCATTATCATTATTTTTTCACAAACCTACTTGATGTATAAAGATGGACTTATATTTAATTAATATTTAAACACATTTATATATATTTTTTGTAGGGCTGTGCAAATTAACTTTTAATTGATCGATTAATCTTTAATTTTTTTGATCGATCAAAATCTTTTTGATCGATTTTAAAATTCTTTTGATTGGTACTCACCTCTCCGCCGGCTTCTGGGCCTTGAGGGAGATCCAGGGACGTCACGGACACTGACGGGGTTTGCCGTGTCCATCTGAAGGGCTCCTTTGCTGTGCCTTCATATCTGCATGTCGGCGGGACATTACTATCTGCCACACGCAAGGGCTGTTACACTTCCCTCTATCAACCTAGGATTCTACATCCATCCACTGGGAGTTGTGATCGTTCCCTTCATGGGACATCTACATGCCGATGGACTGATGTTAACTTCTCCTCATCTGGATTCAGCAGTGGCATTGTTGTACACATTTTTATACCAGTATCATACTTAGCTACAAGTTTTTATGACTTCTTTTGGTACCGTTTGGTATTACTCGCACCATTTTTACAGTTTATGTAGCTACATCGATTTTATCTCCAGTGCAATATTTATTTTGTTACCTACTTGAAGACTAAAAAGTTTTAATGCTATTCCCATCGAGTGCTGCCTTTGTGTGTTTTTGTATCCTGCTATCTATTTTTCCAGTGGTTGGTATGGGAATCGGCCTGCAAGGAGATCAGCTAAAGGTAGTTGGATCTGTATGTGCGTTATAATTAATCGAAATTAGTCGATTAATCGATTAAAAAATAAAACGATTAATCGAACACAAAAATTTTGATCAGTAACAGCCCTAATTTTTTGTAATTTGTGCACATATTCACTTTTGTCACATGGTGATGTTTTTGGACATTAGCATTATTTTTGAAAACCTGTGAAGACGGATATTTTATCTTACATTGTTTACACTACAGCGCTGCTTATATTTTATTACACTAATTTTAGGGTTTTAGAATATGTTTTTCAAAATACAAATGAAACATGAAAAAAATATATATATATATTTTAGGAAAACAGAAGGGTTGATACATTTATATTATGAAAAACATTAGGGCATGGCAATAGTACTAGCATACACATATATAATTGATACAGTGTGTATTTTTTGTGTTTTAACTATTTATTTTAAATAGTACATATTGAAAAAGCTACATACAACAGAGAAGAAAACGTTAAAACTCATACCCGACACAAAAGGAAGGGCAATTACAAACATTCAAGAAGGCAAATATCCTAAATCTCTATTCTATTTTCACTACATCCCTGTTCTTTCCTCTTAAAGCAGGAGTCTCAGGCTGGCGGCCCTCCAACCGTTGCGAAACTACAAGTCCCTTGAGGCATTGCAAGGTTGACATTTGCAAGCATGACTCCCACAGGTAGAGGCATGTTGGGATTTGTAGTTTTGCAACAGCTGAAGAGCCGCCAGTTTGAGACCCCTGCCTTAAAGTGTTTCTAAACCTGTATATGCAGTAAAGGATGCTTGTTATACTCACTGTGGATCCTAAGGGGTTAATCCTGTGCATTGTGTAAAAAAGACTCTTTGATACTGTCTTCTCTGACCTCTCCTTCTTCCACAGTCCCCAATTCATCTCCTGATAGTACAGAGCCTTGGGGGCACTGTGCACATCCTCAGTTTGATGTGTATTGCTAAGAGTTTTTTTTTCTGGGAGGGTGCATGTGCTCGGCACAGGGCCATTTAGCACTGTCAAGACAGAGGGTCAGGGGTCATACAGCCTCATGGGACAGTCAGAGTAGAATGAAAACCTCTCCTACAAGCTTTAACTAGTGCTTGGCCGGACACTGATAGAAGTCACAAGACTGCTATATACTGCTGAAGAGAAAGGGTATTTAGCAGTTAAAGGGGAGTTCCACCCACAATTTCACTTTTTAAATATAAATACTCCTGTAATACACAAGCTTGATGTATTCTAGTAAAGTTAGTCTGTAAACTAAGGTCCGTTTTGTTTAGATAGTTTATAATCTAGAAATAGACCGTGGGCATCATGAAGCCAGACTGTATGACTTCCTGGATTTCAGCTTTGCATATCTCGCACATGCTCAGTGCTGCACAAGCAATGTAATAGGTTTCAGTCAGGTTTGCAAGGACTACTGGGAAACATGATGCCTATCCCAGAAACTCTTGCAAATAGCCTTGTGACTTAATAGCCTAGGCTAATAAGGAGGAGGAAGTAATGAAGGACTACAAAATAAAGGTATTTACAAGCAACAAAATAAATAAAAATTGTCCATTCTGAACACTATGAGATTAGGGCATGCAGCACAGACAAACATAAAAAAATGGGTGGAACTCCACTTTAATATTTACTAAACTAATTGCATTTCCATGCTCTGTCTACTGTGGGAGACCAGGTATAGTGAATGCAGGATCCTGCATTTAGTAACACTTTAAAAAGGAATAGGGTTATACCAGGGACATGCGGCGAGGCACTGGCTAGTGTTAGATCCAGATATACACAGGTTACATACCCCACGAACGTTAGCGCGAGAGCAATTATTTAAGCACTAGACCTCCTCTGTAACTCTAAACATGTAACCTGTAAAAAATTTGGTAGCGTCGCTTTTGGAAATTTTTAAGTACTGAAGTTTGGCGCCATTCCAGAAGTGTGTGCAATTTTAAAGCACGACACATTAGGTATCTATTTACTCTGCGTAACATCATCTTTCATAGTGTACAAAAAAATCGGGTTAAGTTTTTAGTGTTTTTTTTTTATTCATGAATTAGTTTCTTTCCAAAAAAATGTGTTTAAAAAATTGCTGCGCAAATACCGTGTAACTTAAAACATTGCAATGACCACCATTTTTTTTCCTAGGGTGTCTACTGAAACAATATATATAATGTTTGGGGATTCTCAGTAATTTTCTAGCACAAAAATTATGATTTTTACATGTAGGAGAGAAGTGTCAGAATTGGCCTGGGTGGCAAGGGGTTTATTACCATAAGTAAGTAATATACAAATAATTATTATATATTATTTTTAAGGTAATTTACTATATTTTCAAATACTGTACTCAAGCAGGTGGACAAATTACTGACGTTTGAAGATATAACTTTAAGCCAGTAATTTCACAGTAAATAAATAAATAATAAATGATTATGTTATAAGTTCATATAGCATAATAATATATTCTGCCTTTTCAGCAGAAGCAGATTTTCATCCTCTTAACTGTGTGAGAAAAACATGGGATTATGGGTAAATCTTATACACATAAATACATTCTTTTTCCTTCTAGTTAAGAGGGCTGGGCTGGAAGGGAGTCTCCACTGCAGCATTTTTATTGGACAGCTTGGGCCAATGGTACTTTACCATTGGTCGAAGACTCCAAGCTGTCCATGTAGCTCAGTGCCTCTGACAAGAAGTGAGGAGAGGCACTGTGAGCTCATCCTCTCAGTTTGCTGCAAACGGAGTGTGCCAGCTTGTATTTAAACTGGCTGCTCTGTATTTGGCTTCTGACAGGCTGTGCAAGGATCCCCGTATCTCCAGAAACATAGATGATAGAAGCCCCAGTGGTGGGGTAGGACTTCAGCTACATACCCCCCAATTTGGAGTCTCTGTGACTCCTGGTCGCCAAGCTAAGATTCTTAAAGTCAATCCTTTTTTTTTGCTCGTGGCTCTTCTTCACCTGCCTCTCCTGACTGCACATCGCTGGGTTGCACCGATACCGGTATTGGTAAACATTTGCATGAGTATCGGTGCTCGTGCATTTGCTTGTGCTTGTGCAAATGCACTGATATAAAACCGATGGTTTCGGGTTTAGTTCTTTCAGTTATCAGCAGGGTTTCCCTACTGACAGCTGAACTATAAAAAAAGCCGTCAATTATCAGTTGTTAAGGAGCGGGCCGCCTCATCCTTAAAGCGGATCTCCACCCTAAAGTGAAGATCCGCTGATCGGAACCCTCCCCCCCTCCGGTGTCACATTTGACACCTTTCAGGGGGGAGGGGGGTGCAGATACCTGTCTAAAGACAGGTATCCGCACCCACTTCCGGCCCGCAGTCTCGGGCAAAAGACGGGCTTTTCCCGTTGTGTGCTGGGAACTCTCAGCTCCCAGCACACAGCGGGAGCCAATCGCCGGGCGCAGCGCGACTCGCGCATGCGCCGTAGGGAACCGGGCAGTGAAGCCGGAGCGCTTCACTTCCTGGTTCCCTTGCCGTGGATGGAGGGGGGAGCAGCAGGGTGATGAGCGATCGCTCATCCTCTGCTGCGGACGCCGCTGGACTCCAGGACAGGTAAGTGTCCTAATATTAAAAGTCAGCAGCTGCAGTATTTGTTGCTGCTGGCTTTTAATATTTATTTAAGGTGAACCATCCGCTTTAACAATCGATGACTCATTTAGCTGTCAGTGGAGTTCCGCTGTTGACAGCTGAAGTGTTAAAGAAGTCCAGGAATAGGAGCTGTCAAAAAAAAAGCAGCCATGTTTATCAACAACATTGCTCAGCTGAAACACTGAGGCTGGGTACACACGATCAGACCGGTCCGATGAAACTGGTCTGAAGACCAGTTTCAATCGGACCAATTCGATGGTGTGTACGGACCGTTGTCCGTCGGACCAAAGTTTTAAAACTTGCTTTAAAATCTGTCCGACGGACACCTGTCCGTCGGACAAATTCGATGGTTAGTACAAAAAAGCATCGGACCAAAAACCTGCGCATGCTCAGAATCAAGTCGACGCATTTTTGGAAGCATTGTACTTCGTTTTTTCAGCATGTTGTTGTGTACTACGTCACCGCGTTCTGGCCCGATGGGATTTTGGTCTGATGTTGTGTACACACATCAGATCATCAGACCACTTCAGCGTGGTCCGATGAAAACGGTCCATCGGACCAGTCTCATCGGACCGGTCTGATCGTGTGTACGTGGCCTGAGATCAAAAGAAACATTGAGGTTTGTATACAAAAGGCAAATCCACTTTGCACTACAAGTGCAAACTACAACTACTTGAAAGTGCAGTCACTGAAGATCCGGGGGGACATGCAAGGAAAATAAAAAACAGCATTTTAGCTTGCACATGATTGGATATTAAAATCAGCAGAGCTTCCCCTCATTCACATCTACCCCTCAGATTTACAGCGACTGCACTTCCAGTGCAATTTCAAGTGCTCTTTGCACTTGTGGTTTGCTCTTGTAGTGCAAAGTGGACTTGCCTTTCGTAAATAATACACATTGGCCCAGATTCACGTACATCTGCGCATTATTGGACCGGCGTAGCGCACCGCCTTTACGTTAGACTTGCGCAATTTTGCCGCGTAATCACCCTATTCTCGTAGCTTTTGCGCAGGAAATTGCGCATACGTAACGTTTTTCCAGAGGCGTAAGGAGGAGTAATACAAATTGGGAAGGACGTGGGCGTGTTACATTGAAATGAGCCGTGACCCCATGCAAATGAAGGGCCGGCCGGCTCGCGCATGCGCGCTTGAAGGAGACCATGGTCAGCTCCGCTGTGCGCATGCTCACAACTCGGGAGCGGCGCAATCAGTGAAATTGGAAATGGACTAGGGCAACTTTGTGAACTACGCAGACAGCATAAATAGACAGACACAAATGCACTTCCTTTGCAAAAGTACATCCCTTTGTATCCCTCCCTCTACAGCAAGGTGCTTTTGTTTGTTTGTGACGTGTCTTTGAGATATTTGGGGACTGTTTTGCAGAGTGATTTTTGTCTTTTATGTGTTTTCTTTGTTGTTATTTTGTTTAAATTATATTTTTGCTGGGCATTTTTTTTTTTTGCTCGTCATTTATTTAATTTTTTTGGTTCTGTTTGTGTATGATTTTGGAATGTGGGGGTGATATTCCTGCGGGAAAAGGGGTGTCACCCTCATTTGTGGTGGAGAAGTGATCCCCAGGTCTGTGTGAATGGTGTATGAATGTACAGTGACATAATTGGAGCCGTGGCATGGCGTTGCTGCTCACAGGTCCTGCATGGTGGGCTTGTGCCAATCCAATGTGATGAGGATGTGATGTGTCTGTGCTAGGGACCACAGTGGTGTGCATGCATGCATTCTCATTGTGCCATGATTAATGTGTGTGTTTAACGTGCAAAGATGCATAATGTGAGCTGGCATGAGATGGGGTCATGAGATGGGGTACCAGTGCATATGCAGAGTCACCTTGAAGGGAAAAGACAGGAGGATGTTAGTAGTGCATGTGCCACTTGTGAGGTGTGCATCACGGGAGGGGATAGTCATGCCTGCCACCCATGTCACTCACCAACCAGCCAGCTGTCCCCATACATGTTCTGTTCGAAATCTGTGGGGATGGGGCTCTGATTGTATATGTAGCTGTCATGGGTGTCATGGGTAGTGTCATGTGTTGGGCTGCTGATGTCCTCCTGCAAGGTTGTGGTAATTCCAGGATGGCATGAGGGGTGAATCTGAAGATGCGAGACACCTCAGAATCACTCATGCCAAAGATGTCTATGCGTGTGTGATATATCAAGTGAAGAGTGAGGGGCTTGTATCAGATAAGAATATTGTATTAGATTAGATTAAATTGTAAATTTTATATAAGCAAATAAAAAAAATAAAAAAACATCTCCCGTGCCCTCCTTAGTGCCCTCCTCCGTGCTCTCCTCCTTCTTTGTTCATCTAAAGTCAGTAGTATAGCTATGCGCGACGATGCCCCTGGCATGTTGGCATACAGATTGTTGAGCAACACGTGTGACTGCTGAACTCCTCACTAACAGTGTTGCTTTATCTGACAAGTAGACTTTTTTTCTTTTTTTAGACCAGCTTTTATCAGCTCTAATTTTAGACAGGACATTTTGCTGTTGCGCACACTGCGTCGCCTGCGCTGCCCCAACGTTGTTTTGTGGATCCCCGTAAGTCCCTCATTAGCATATTTGACTAGCAAATCAATGGTGTGTCTATCGCACTTTTGCGCGGACGGATGCGCCAGTCTAACGAAATTACGCGGGACAAAAAAAAGTCGATTTTTTGCGTATCTTGTTCTGGGGATGCCGCGCAACGAAACGCACGCGCACATTTAGACTTACGCACGCGCATCTCCTGTTGCGCTGGCGTAATCGCTCTGTGAATCTGGGCCATTGTTTCTTTTTGTATCTTTCTGTTTCTTCATCTACAGATCAAAGGGATGAACTTCTATCTGCAGATGAAGTCAGTTTAAAGCAAACTGTCAAGGAAAACCTTTGTAACCCATAATTTACTCTAATCAGTCTTAACCACTTGAGGCCCGCGCTACCGTCAGATGACGGCAACAGCGCGGGCCTCAATATCCAACATGCCGTCATTTGACGGCATGTCTTTCTGGCGTTCCCAGCGCGCGCTGTACAGCGCGCTGCGGGGAAGCCCTGTGTTGTCCGTGTCCCTCGGACACGGCCAATCACAGATCGCGGCAAACGGCCAATCAGAGCGGCCGTTTGCAATGTGATCTGTGGGCGAATGAGAGATGATCTCTCATAGATCATCTCTCATTGCGGCTGACACAGAGACAATGTCCTGTCTCTGGAAGGGAGGAGCCCGATCTGTGTTCCTTCCTACATAGGGACACAGATCGGTCACCCCCCCAGTCACCCCCCCCTCCCCCTACAGTTAGAACACACCTAGCATACACATTTAACCCCTTCCTCACCCCCTAGTGTTAACCCCTTCAATGCCAGTCACATTTATACTGTAATTAGTGCATATTTATAGCACTGATCGCAGTATAAATGTGAATGGCGCCAAAAATGTGACAAAAGTGTCCGATGTGTCCGCCATAACGTCGCAGTAACAATAAAAATCGCAGATCGCCGCCATTTCTAGTAAAAAAAAAATAATAAAAAATAATAATTCTCTCCCCTATTTTGTAAGCGCTATAACTTTTGCGCAAACCAGTCGCTTATTGCGATTTTTTTTTTTTTTTTTTTTACCAAAAATATGTAGAAGAATACGTATCGCCCTAAACTAAAAAAAAAATGTGTTTTTTTTTTTAATTGGGATATTTATTATAGCAACAAGTATAAAATATTGTATTTTTCTTCAAAATTGTCGCTCTTTTTTGTTTATAGCGCAAAAAATAAAAATCGCACAGGCGATCAAATACCACCAAAAGAAAGCTCTACTTGTGGGGAAAAAAGGACGTAAATTTTGTTTGGGAGCCACGTCGCACGACCGCGCAATTGTCAGTTAAAGCGACGCAGTGCCGGAAGCTGAAATTTCACCTGGGCAGGAGGAGGCAGGGGGTGTAAGTGCCCGGTAAGCAAGTGGTTAAAGGGGTAGTAAAGGTTTGTTTTTTCTCACCTTAACCACTTCATTACAAGGCTTTTATGCACACCTCCATACCCGGCCTATTTTTGCACTTCTCTTCTACATTTGCTAGAAAATTACGCAGAACCCCCAAACATTATATATGTTTTATTAGCAGAAGGTCATTGCAACGTTTTATCTTGCACGGTATTTGCGCAATCATTTTTCAAAAAATAAATTGTATTTCATTTGTAAATAACTTTTCATTGCTTTGTAGCGTTGTTGACAGCTGAAGTGTAAACAAAACATTTGCGATAGGTATCGGTAATTGGTATCGGCAAGTAGTAAAAAAGTATCGGTACTCATACTCTAAAAAAAAATTTGTATCAGTGCATCCCTAAAAAGGAACATTAGGAGTGGTAGATGTCCCCCCCAAATTGGAGTGTGTAGGTATTGAAGCTGCCAGGTTCTACTACCTGCGCTTCGTTCCCAGGTCACATTTAGAATGCACTGCAGTTGCAATCTGCAAAGGGTGTTAAAGGGTCACTAAAGGAAAAAAAAATCCGCTAAATTGTTTCCTTTACCCTAATGCAGTCCTGGTTTCATGTCCTCATTGTTCGTTTTTGCTGTAATCCTTCTCTGTTCTGCACACTTCCTGGTTGTCTGTTTCCTTATGAAAAAACTACTGGGAGCTTCTCTCTGTGGTCTAATCAAGAAGGTGTGATAACTGTGTGTCTAAAACCCATCAGAACCAATCAGTTTCATTTTAAAAACAAACACTGCCCTGTATTGGCTCCGTGTCTCTGTCCTTCACACAAGCATGAAACTAGATTAAAAACAAAACTGAAACTGCAGGCACATTATATGATTAATTTTTATCTATTTTTAATCATTTTTAAAAGGAATCGGTTAACTATTATGTCTCTATACCCTGTAATACCCTGTTTCCTTTAATGACACTCCAAATGCAGGTTGCAAACGCAGTGTGTTTTTCCCACACCAGCTTGCATGGTACAGAAATACCATGCAATGTGGTTTCAGTGAGTTTCCAAAAGCAGTGAATGCACTACTTTTGGTGCACTGCGATTTCAGCCCATTCATTTTTTAAATGTACCCCACAGAACTGCATGTGAATTGCACAGGAACCCACAGTGCCTGAGGAGGCATTGCATCGGTTCCTCACCGCATGTCAGCCTCTGAAGCATGATCCGAACCCGATAATGCTTCAGAGGAAGGGAGATTTGGGCTAGGTTTGTGCAGGTGGGTGCGGATGCAGGACAGCATGTAAATTGCACCTGCAGCGAAACCACGCTGCTCCTTTGCAGATGTGCAGGTTTGCCATTCACTCCTAATGGCACCCCCACGCATCTGAAAATTCAGCTTGTTTTCTGTCGCAGGAAATCGCATACCCATCTCATCACTATAAGGACTGGTTCACATGTGCAATGCTCTCTAATGAGCGATCCATGCTCAGATCACACTTCAGGGAGAATTTGACCAGCTAGGGAGGAGCCGTTGTATTGCCTTTTCGTCACCATTCAATGAATTGCATTGGGCAGGCGTTAAAGCTGCACAATTCTAACCAAAATGAGAATCATGATTTTTTTTTTGCTTAGAATAAAGATCATGATTCTCATGAAGTAACATCATCTTTCACATTATACAGAACAATTGGGCTAACTTTTTAATGTTTATTTTTATTCATTTTTTATTCATTAAAGTGTATTTTTTCCCCATAAAATTTGCATTTGCTATTATATTACACTGCGCAAATACAGTGTGACATACACTATTGTAACAACCACCATTTTATTCTCTAGGGTCTATGCAAAAAACAACAACATATATTTAAGTCATTTTCTAGCAAAAAAATTATAAATTTTAACTTGAAACCAACAAGTGTCAGAAAAAGGTTTAGTCTTTAAGTGGTTAAACTTCCCTCATTTACAGACCAATGTTCATTCCTTTGATCTCAAGAACAAAAGCTTTCAATGTTTTTAGTCAGCTCAGGGCTGAGGAATTTTACTAAACTTGGCAGACTGCCTGTTTTTTTTTTTTGACAGCTGTTGGCTTGAGCACAGAATTCTCTGCATAGAAAGAATCGTGAAAATGCTTTGTTAAAATCACAGGGGGGGGGGGGAATTGCGATCTCGATTCTTAAGCTTTGACAAAAAAATTGAAGCTTTTTCTATAAAAAGTTGTACCAGATTTAGCTCTCTCATGTTTTAGTAAATCAACCCCAATGGGACTTCTTTAACAGTGAAATTATTTCTGGCTTACACTGGTCTGGTGACCCTGCAACTTGTGTGGCGAGAATAAGGATCACTGTTGCTGGCCAGGAGTGTATACATGCCACGGCTGTGATGCTTTGCAGTTGTGGCAGGAAATATAGCCCCTGTACGCCTGCTAGAGCTGCGTGATTATTCATTAATTGATCAAGCTGCAGTTAGAAGCCAATTGGCTACCATGCACAACTGTACCAGATTTTGCACTCTCCAGTTTTAGTAAATTGACCCTAGTGTCACCAGACCAGTGCAGCCAGCATAAGTGTTCCTGATGACCACCAAACCAGTGCAGCGTTGCCTCTGCCTGTCCCTGTACTGAGCCTGGCCTATTTATTGACCATGTTTCTACCTGCTGCCTGGACCGATTCATTGCCCTTTTGCTGACCATGTCTCTGCCTGCTGCCTAAACTGACCCATCTGCATGTCCGACTGACTACATTCCTTAACACCGGTCCCAGCTATCCCCTGCAGCAACTGAACCCTTTTGGTAATAATTTTTCCATCCTCCTGTACTTCCGGGTCAGTGAAGATAGCCTTCCTGGGGGCAAACATGTACCAGTAGGCTAGGCTTGCTTGGGTTAGAGAAATCGGGACTGCAATAGGCAACGCTACACTAAGCTAAGTTCTCTGACCACTTGTACAGAGGCGACCATTACAGTATATTGGTTCTGATGCAAATGGTTGATTTGTGTGATGCACCTTATACAATGTCCAGTACATATTCGGTCAAAACAGTGAGTGAGGTCCTGTACACACGGCTGGGAATCCCATTAGGAAATAAGAGTCGGTTTTCCTGGCAAGCTTGTCTTGCAAAGCCATGCATACAGACGGCCATTCAAAAGAACCACTGTTCTTTTGAATGGCAAGAACACGGTGACGCCATTGATGACGACAAGCCGACGCTCATTACATTCAATGCCATCGCCGTCATCTTGCTACACCCCACACTAAACTTGTATGGAACCGCACATATGTCGAACTCTTATCGAGCATGCGTGGGTTTACCTGGGACAGGTAAGCATACGGTGACCAGTAGAAAAATATATATATACACTAGTACATATAACACCGCGCTACCTTGGCTTCCATCCTTTGGCTTCCATCTACCACATGAAGAGTTGACCAGCATTGAGATTCCATCTCTTCTTTGCCATTGGAAGGTTTGCTGTCCGGATATCATCATATACACGCTATAGTGACTCATTAAGTATATGCTTAGTTGAGTCCACGTTTTCTGGTAAGCCTCCCATTTTTCTCCCTGGTGGTGGATCTGCTATCAACACTATTCTTATTATCGTCACGTTTATTTGGACAACTGGATTGAGAATCAATACCGAGACTCATCCCCTAGACACTTTATATCTATAGATATGAACTTTTCTGAACATAAGTTACACATTTTTCATTATTGATTTATGTGTTTTTTTTCATTCATATGTTTATATGATGCTTCACTGTGTGATATGGTTAATTTTCGCATAATTTTAGCGCTACACTTTTCTTTTGTTATCACAAGCATACGGTGACCGGTTTTCTCGGCAGGAAATACTACCAGGAATCTGGACGAGAAGATGGAGAGCAGGATTTTCTATTTTCCCGTCGGGATTCTCGGCTGTTTTCCTGATGGTAAAACTGCTAGGGAGCATACATGCAGCCGGGATTCCCGGCCAAATGCTCTCCTGGTTTTTTTTCCTGCCGGGAAAACCGGTCGTGTGTACGAGGCTAAAGTCTCACATGTGGTATCGCCATTAACAGGAGGAGGAGTAGAATGTGTATTGGTTTTTAATCCTAAGCAAGCCCAATGCTGTGTGTGAGAAATATCGTATTAAATTTACAACTTTGTGTACAAAAATAAATTTTCATTTTTTTTCTGCCTTGGCTAAAAAATGAAGTCTTCAAAAGACCCACGAGATCCCTCTTATAAAATATCTTGGAGTGTTTGTGGTCATTGTCCTAGTTCTCTAGGGCTTCCAAAATTCTAATAGGTAGTCAGAAAATTAAGATGTGTAATTTATACCCTTGAAACACCAGATGTTCCTCTTGGTATTTGGGCTACTCTATGCATCTAGGCCAGTGATGGCGAACCTTGGCACCCCAGATGTTTTGGAACTACATTTGCCATGATGCTCATGCTGAGCATCATGGCAAATGTAGTTCCAAAACATCTGGGGTGCCAAGGTTCGCCATCACTGATCTAGGCTGCGAAAAATGATCACATATGTAATATCTTTATACTCAGGAGGCATATTAGAATGTGTTTTAGTGGTTTAAATGAAAGTATGTCTATATTGTGTGTGTGTGTGTAAAAAATAACTTGTTAAAAGGACAAATTTGTGAAAAAAAATGTATTAACTTAACTTTAAAGGAGTTGTAAAGTCTCAGGCCCAGATTCACGTACATCGGCGCATTATCGGTCCGGCGTAGCGCACCGCCATTACGTTAGACTTGCGCCATCTAGCCGCGTAATCCCCCGATTCACATAGCTTTTGCGCAGGAAATTGCGCAAGCGTAAGGTTTTTTCCAGAGGCGTAAGGAGGAGTAATACAAATTGGGAGGGACGTGGGCGTGTTACATTGAAATGAGCCGTGACCCCATGCAAATGAAGGGCCGGCCGGCTCGCGCATGCGCGCTTGAACGAGACCATGTCAGCTCCGCTGTGCGCATGCTCACAACTCGGGAGCGGCGCAATCAGTGAAATTGGAAATGGACTAGGGCAACGTTGTGAACTACGCAGACAGCATAAATAGACACACACAAACGCACTTGCATTGCAAAAGTACATCCCTTTGTGTCCCTTCCCATTTAACCAAGTGCTTTTGTTCCTGTTGTTCGTTGCAGTGTGTCTTGTAGTTGTCAGATTATTGTTCTGTGTGATCAAGTGCTTGTTGGTATATTTGTGAAAGTGTTTTTTGATAAGTGTTTGAGAGACTGTTTGTTTGATTGATATATTTTTGTTCGTTTGTTTTCTTGCTTTATTTTTTCTTTTCTTTTTTTTTGTGACTGTTTCTTGCTGAGTGCTAGTGTGATTTTTGGGTGTTCGTTTTCTCTTTGTGTGTGTTCTTGCCTGATTGGTTGTGCTTGTATTTGTGACTGATTTTTGGTGACTGGTAGTGAGTTTGTTTGGAAGTATGACTGAGAGAAAAAGAAAGCTCAATTTTACTGTGGGTGAAAAAAGAATTCTTGCCCGGGCCATTAGCGAGTATGGGCGTTTTCTCCACGGCCCGCAGAGTGCCACCACCACCCCGGCCAGGAGGAGGGAGATATTGGATAGGATCACGGAGCAGGTGAATTCATCGGGGGAGGGGGAGACACGGACCCGGTCTGGGATCGACAAAAAAATAAATGATCTCCGGCGTCTGGTGAAAAAAAAACTGCCCGCAATGCATGCCCATGCCAGGGGCACAGGAGGGGGCCCACCATGCCGTATTAGGCTTACAGCGACGGAGCATGTGGTGGCCCTGACCTTTCACCGGCATGAAGTGGAGGGCCTGCCAGGCTTTAACACAAGTCCGGTCCCCGCGGTGCCAGGTAAGGTTTTTTTTTCTATCAGGTGTGTAGCATGTGTGGGGGAGGGGGTGAAAGGGAATATGTGGCAAGTGTGTGGATCCTCCAACCTGTGAATGGTTTGTGTCATCCACAGATGTGCAGGAGGGTGCAGGGCCATCTGGCCTGACCGCTCCAACACCAGGACAGCAGCCTAATGAGGCCCCCTCAACAAGGCCGGAGTCCGCGGAGGAGGTTCGAGAGGAGGAGGACGATCATGAGGAGGAGGACGATCATGAGGAGGAGGACGATCATGAGGAGGAGGACGATCAGGAGGAGGACGATCATGAGGAGGAGGAGTCAGGCACTGGACGAGTGGTTTGTGCGGACTCTTCCCCTCTAGCTGGCAGAAGCCTGCCCTCCCTAAGGGGGAGCCCCCCCCCCCCTCCTCCCCCAACATGGCTCCCCTCACAAGGGCCTCCCCTTCTCCCCGCCCACAACCATCAGCTGGAGGCAGGATGTCATCCCAGAGCACCAGGGGGGCGCCCAATCTCCTGCCCGCCAGTCTGCGAAGGGACCAGGCCCTCCAGACCCGCCATCTGGGACAGCTCTGCCAGACTTTTGGGCGGGTGGAGGAGAGCCTGTCCTCCATGAAGGATACGCTGGGTAACCTGGACTCCCACTCCCGGGCTTTCACAACCTGCCTAAATGAACTGCAGACTACAGCAGCAGGCGTTGGGCAGGATGTGAGGGCCCTTACCCAGGCTATCCAGGCCAACACGGCAACACTTGGTGCTTCCCTGGACAGAATTGCCGTGGCCTTGGAGGGCAGGCCGCCAGGTGGGCAGATATCAGGGGCTGCTCCTCCTTCCCCGGGTTTGCCCCTCCCCCATGAGTCTCCCCTGAGGGGCCGGGGCCGTGGCCGGGGGGGCCCCAGGCGTGGCTCACGCAGAGGGCAATCATTTTTTTTTCCCCCTTTTTTTTTTTGGCTGACATTTTTGGCATTTTTTTTTTTTTTTTTGCTGACATTTTTTTAAAATTTTGGGTTGTGCATGCTGTTTGAATGTGGGGGTGACATTCCTGCTGGAAAAGGGGTGTCATCCTCAATTTTGGTGGAGAAGGGTTCCCCAGGACCAGGGAGAAGTGATCCCCAGGTCCGTGTGAATGGTGTATGAATGTACAGTGACATAATTGGAGCCTTGGCGTGGCGTTGCTGCTCACAAGTCCTGCATGGTGGACTGGTGCCAATCCAATTTGATGAGGATGTGGGGTGTGTGTGCTAGGGACCATAGTGGTGTGCATGCATGCATTCTCATTGTGCCATGATTAATGTGTGTGTTTAACGTGCAAAGATGCCCAATATGAGCTGCCTCCTGACTGCTCTTCCCTCAGAAGACGGGGTATCCTCGGTTAGGGGTTGATTGTCTGGTTGGGGGGTCAGGTCATCACGTAGCTCAACCTGCAGGCCCTTCCTCACTGCGAGATTGTGCAGCATGCAACATGCAACGATGATATGGCACACAAAGTTTGGGGAATACAACAGTGTACCCCCAGACTTATCCAGGCATCGGAAACGTGACTTCAGGAGGCCAAAGGTGCGCTCCACCACTGCTCGGAATTTGATGTGTGCTTGATTGTATCTTTCCTCCCCTGGGGTTTGGGGGTTCCGGATAGGAGTCATGAGATGGGGTCCCAGTGCATATGCAGAGTCACCTGGAAGGGAAAAGACAGGAGAATGTTAGTCATGCATGTGCCACTTGTGAGGTGTGCATCACGGGAGGGGATAGTCATGCCTGACTCCCATGTCACTCACCAACCAGCCAGGTGTTCCCATACACGTTCTGATCGAATTCCATTCGGATGTGGCATTGATTGTAGATGTAGCTGTCATGGGTGGATCCGGGGTGTTTGGCACGGACGTGCCATATGAGGCCTTGGGCATCAACTATCACCTGTACGTTGATGGAATGCCAATGCTTCCGATTGCGGTACATGTGCTCTGTCTCATGGGGGGGCTGGAGTGCCACATGTGTGCAATCAATGGCCCCGATGGTGCGTGGGAATCTGGCAATTCTGTAGAAATCTGTCATTGCCTTCAGCCGCAGGTCCTCAGTGGTGGGTTTGATGATTTGGTTGGCCAAGCGTGTGAGGATTGCAGGGACAACCTGGTGCACACATCTGCACATGGTGGATTGTGACATCCCAGCCACCACTCCACTTGTACGCTGAAAAGAGCCACTGGCAAGGACATGGAGTGTTGCCAGGACCTTCACCAGTGGCTGCACTGCTTGTGAGCGTTGTGTTGGGCTGGTGATGTCCTCCTGCAGGGTTGTGGTTAATTCCAGGATGGCATGAGGGGGGAATCTGAAGATGCGATACACCTCAGAATCACTCATGCCAAAGAGGTCTATGCGTGTGCGGTATATCCTCTCCCGTGCCATCCTCCGTGCCATCCTCTGTGCCCTCCTCCTTCTTTGGTCATCTAAATTCACTAGTGCAGCTATGAGCGACGATGCCCCTGGCATGTTGGCAGTCAAATTGTAGTGCAACACGTGTGTGTGGTCTGCTCCTCAGTAACGGTGTTGCTTTCTGTGAGATGTAGACGTTTTTTCAAAATTTAGACCAGCTTTTAGGTGCTCTAACTTTAGACAGGACATTTTGCTGTTGCGCACATCGCGTAGCCTGCGCAGCAACTGCGTTTTTTTTGTGGATCCCCGCAACTCCCTCATTAGCATATTTGACTAGCAAATCAATGGTGTGTCTAGCGCATTTTTGCGCGGACGGATGCGTCTGTCTAACGAAATTACGCCGGACAAAAAAAAGTAGATTTCTGGCGTAAATCGTTTTCTGAATCGCGCGCATCTAAACGCACGCGCACATTTAGACTTACGCACACGCAACACCAGTTGCAAAGGCGTAATCGCTCTGTGAATCTGGGCCTCAATGTTTTTCACCTTAATGCAATCTAAGCATTAAAGTGGAAGTCCATGCAAAAACTAAAATCCCTGTGTCTATAGCAACCAACATTCTAACACTGACCTCTCTAACCCTGAAAAGAAAAAACGAGTATACATACCCTTTCTGCAGGTGATCCGACCTAACCTCCAGCGGCGGAAGCTCTGCTGAGTATACGTTTGATAACGGCAGGGAAATGAAAAGGAAGTGACGTCGCCCATAGAGTTATTATTGAACTTCCGTTGACGGGCGCGTCCTCTACACCCGCCTCCACAGCGAAGCCGCAGCTGGGATTAGAGCTTCCACTGCTGGAAATTGGGTCGAATCACCTGCAGAAAAGATACATATACTGTTTTTTCTTTATTTTCAGGGCTAGGTTAGTGTTAGAATGTTGGTGGCTATAGATGCAGGGATTTTAGTTTTTGCATGGATTTCCACTTTAAGGTGAAAAACCTTCTGTGGTGCAGCTGGCCCCTGGGGCCCCCCTTTTACTTACCTAAACCCGATCTTTCCAGTGACAAGAACGGGCCCAGCAGCTCCAGCCTCTGTCTTGGGTCCTCATTGGACAGATTGATAACAGTAGGAGCCATTGGCTCCAGCTGCTGTCAGTCAAATCCATTGACACGGGAGCTTGGGGCAGGGCCATGTCCTGCTGTCTGTGTCAATGGACACAACAGCAGGACTCGAGAGCGGCTCTCCGTGGGGGCTCTCAATGCAGAGAAAGAGCCACAAGCACCGCCCGGGGACCCCAAAAAAGGAGGATTGGGGCCGCTCTGTGCAAAACCCTTGCACAGAGCTGGTAAGTATAACATGTTTGTTTGTTTTGTTTTTTAAATAAACTTTTAGAGCCGGTTCACAAAAGGGGCAACACGATTCTGGCCGTGACTTTGTGAGGCGACCCGAAGACGACCTGAGCACGCACCACAGCGTGACTTGGGGCAACTTCAAGTTGCCTCCAGGACAGGCGACTTTCCAGTGGCCAATCAAACAACAATCGGCTCTGTGGGAGAGAGGGGTTTGCCTGAGAAAACAATTTTCTCTTCCTGTATTGTTGCTTCAATTAAGACATGATCCGAGGCGATTTCAATTGAAATCAATGGGTACAAGTCACCTAGAAGTTTGAATTGAAGTAGTACAGCAACCTTTACTTCAGTAGTGTACATTAAGGCTGCATTCACACCTAGGCATAGGCGGTACGCGGCGTATTGCGGCGATATTATATAGGCATTTTGTCCCCGCGATTTGCGGCGACAAAACGCGCCTTGTTTTTTTGCTGAAGGGGTGATTTTTACATTGTCGGCTATGCCCGAACGCCCAAGACGCCTGGAAAAAAGGGTCCGGGACTTGTTTCAAGCTTCAGGCGTATGGCGTTTCGGCGTTCGGCGTAGAGATGTGAACCATCTCCATAGCCGACAATGTTAATTCGCCCCTCCAGCGTATTTCAGGCTGCTTCAGCGTCGGGCGTATGGCGACAAAATGCCTTCAAGTCGGATCCCAAGTTGCCCCTGTGTGAACCGGCTCTAACAGTTACTTTCATTTTCCAAAAATTGTGTAAAAAAATTACAACTTCAAAAAACACATCATGCCTTGGAATAAATACCTTGGGGTCTGTTTCCTTTTTTAAAACGGAGTAATTTGGGGGGTATTTGAACTGTCCTAGCATTTTGGGCCTCCAGAAATTGCATAGGTAGTCAGTGCAACAGGGATGATCAATTTTCAAATATATCTATATATCTAGATATATAGATATATCTAGATATATCTAGATATATAGATAGATAGATAGATAGATAGATAGATAGATAGATAGAAATATCTATCTATATATATACCATGGTTTCTAGGCTCTATAATGTAGCAGTATACAAGTCCTGCCTAAATTTATGAAGAAAGATTACTTATTTGCAAAACTTTATAAGGAAAATGTGTTTCGTTTATAAAATAAAAATCTGTGGTGTATAAATACCATCAAAAGAAAGCTCTGTCTCAAAAAATGTATGTAATTTCACTTTGAGTACAGTGTTGCATGACTGAGTAAATGTCGCTCAAGTGTGACTGTGCTGAAATCTGAAAAATGGCCCGGGCAGGAAAGGGGTAAAAGTGGTGACTAAGTAATATTCTCTTGATTTCAATTAATTTTCCAAAGAAATATAGCACAGTACATTTTGGCCTAAATCTCAGAAAAAAAAGATAATTTATTTGCAAAATTTTAAGGCAAAAATGAAGATTTTTTTGCCCAAAAAATATAAAAACCTAGCTGACTTGTAAAGTCTCGTTTTTTTTTTCTATAAAAATAACACGCATTTTATACTTTTGGTATAGTTGGTTTTGCACAGAGCAACCTGGATCCTCCTTTTCTCGGGGTCCCTCGCCGGTGCTCTTGGCCCATCCCTCCTGTTGAGTGCCCCCACAGCAAGCAGCTTGCTATGAGGACACCCAAACCAACCTGCAGCTCTGTGTTTGTTTTCCGGCATGGAGCTGCAGTTTGGTTTGGCTCCGTTCAGCTGAGCACCATAGGCAGCAGAGCCAATTGTGCCACTGCTGTGTCTCAGCCAATCAGGAGGGAGAGTCCTGGATGGCCGAGACACACATGGACATCGCTGGACAGAGATAGGGCTTCAGGAAGGGGGGGCTGCTTTTTATCTTAATGCATTGAATGCATTAAGATAAAAAAACTTCTGACTTTACAACCACTTTAAATGCTACCAGAAGAAAGCATAAGAGCTTATTTACACTTGCTTCGCTTCAGCACACATTAAAGCGCCTACTGTTTCAACATGCTTTTATGATGTGTTTTTGAAGCTTCGGTGGTGCTTCGATGAAGCTTTGATGATGCTCCAGTGATAGGACCTCAGGTGTTTTTCAGTTTTGGTGTTTGCAAGACTAAAACTGTTTTTTCTGCTAGAAAATTACTTAAAACCCCCAAACATTATATATATATTTTTTCTAACACCCTAGAGAATAAAATAGTGGTCATTGCAATACTTTTTGTCACACCGTATTTGCGCAGCGGTCTTACAAGCGCACTTTTTTTGGAAAAAATACACTTTTTTGAATTAAAAAATAAGTCAACAATAAATTTGGCCCAATTTTTTTATATATTGTGAAAGATAATGTTACGCCGAGTAAAATGACACCCAACATGTCACCCTTAAAAATTGCGCCCGCTCGTGGCATAGCGTCAAACTTTAAAAATCTCGATAGGCGACGTTTAAAAAATTCTATAGGTTGCATTTTTTTAAAAATACAGAGGAGGTCTAGGGCTAAAATTATTGCGCTCGCTCTAACGATCGCAGCGATACCTCACTTGTGTGGTTTGAACACTGTTTTCATATGCGGGCGCTACTCGCGTATGCGTTCGCTTCTGCGCCCAAGCTCGTCAGGACGGGGCGCTTTAAAAAAAAAAAAAATTGTTTTCCTATTTATTTTTATTTATTTTAACATTTTTTACACTGAAAAAAATTAAAAATAATAATTGATCACTTTTCTTCCTGATCACATGACAGGCCCTCTTAAATATGAGATCTGGGGTCAAAAAGACCTCAGATCTCATATGCAGGCTTAAAAGGAAAAAAATAAATAAAAATTTTGACTGTTATTTTTTAAATAACAGAAAAAAAAATGTCTCTTTAAGACGCTGGGCGGAACTGACGTTTTGACGTCACTTCCGCCCAGCGCTGCTATGGGGTCGGACGAGGGACACTTTTCCCTCACTCGTAAGACAGCAGAGGAGCCTCACAGACCCGATCACCTCCGCCGCTACCGACGGCAACGGTAAGCAGCGGAGGGCAAGGGAAAGCGGCGGGAGGGGGGCACCTCTCCCGCCACCGATAACGTCGATCTTGCGGCGAATCCGCCGCAGAGACCGCCGTTATCGTGTACAGGACCCTGCACTGAAGAGATGGATATCTCGGTTGTGGCAGCAGCTGCTGCCACTACCGAGATATCCATCTTTAAATATAGGACGTATATATACAGTGCAGGGTCCGCAAGTGGTTAAAGCTTGGCAGATGTCCCGTGTGGGTGTGTGGGTATTTCATACCTGCAATTTCTCCAAAACAAAGCAAGGCTAAATCTGAACTAAAGCCTCCCAAAAGCTGCAGGTGCTTCAAGCGAGCTTTACCATAGACTTCTACGGAGGCTTTGAAGCACCACTAAAGTGACATAGGGTATAATTTTTGAAGCCGAAGTAAAGCTAAAGCATGGTGTAAACAGGACTGTAAGCTAACCATTTTACTTAGTGACGGAGGCTTTGACTGGCATTTAGAGAGACGTGGTTGTATACCCCTGATTCTCACTTTTACCTATAGGTAAGCCTAGAATAAGCTATTATCAATTTATGGTGTTTAGTATGTTCATTTAGTGGCGCGGCTTTGCTTTTTTGTTTATGATTCTTGTGCTATCACACAGCTGCAGCTTTTTGTTAGTGATTTCTTGTACCCATTTAGCGCAGTTTTCTCGTTTGTTAAGGCTTACATATGGGTAGTGGAAATATCTCCTAAACATTTGCCGTTTAGGAGATATTTACCTTGTAGTGCGCCGATTATGTCATCGGCGCATGCGCTGTGAAGAAACAAGCCTCTGTGCCATTTCTTCCTGAGCGTGTGCCGTGACTGGTGGCTCCAACGTGAATGCGAGGGAGTAATGTCACACTGTTCTGGCCAGTCACACAGCCAGAGTCCTGTAAAGTAGCCATTAATGTGTGTTGAAGCCGAAGCAAGTGTAAATGAGCCCTAACTGTCATTCAAAGTGTGACAGCGCTAGAAACTGAAAAATGGCCTGGGTAGGAAGGTGGTTAAAGAGTGTGGTCTCATAGTGGTTAAAGCCCAATGCTGGGATATTATTAACCCCCATTGTACCTCCTCCCATCCCCCTGTAGCTAGCTGCTGGTTTAGAAAAAAAGATGCTATTCTAATGTTTATTTACAGTTATTCTGTCTTCTGTTAATGTCATTTGGGGTCAGATTTGTCTGCCACAATGTCGCAGTCTGGACATCATTACTAATAAACAATAACAAAAAATAAAAGTTCTCTATCCTCTATTTTGTAGACGCAATAACTTTTGCATATATATTTTTTTAAATTGTCGCTCTTCGTTTATAGCGCAAAAAATTAAAACTGCAGAGGTGATCAAATGCCACCAAAAGAAAGCTCTATTTGTGGGAAAAAAAGGATGTAAATTTTGTTTGAGTACAGCGTCTCACGACCGTGCAGTTGTCAGTTAAAGTGACAAAGCGCTGTATCGCTCGGCCTGGTCATTAAGGGGGCAAATTCTTCCGGTCCTTAAGTGGTTAAATAAAACGGACTCTTTTAATCATCCCTGTCAGTGTTTAACCCCCCTGCCGGTATCCCCGAGCGCGATTCGGGTTGGATTTTTCAGGCAAATATCGATATCCCCGAATCGCGCTCGGGGTGAATGCAGAGCCTGCAGCGCGCGCTGGCTTACCTTGGATCCAGGCAGGGTATACTGTACTTACCTTGTCCCTGGATCCAGCGATGCATCCCCGCTGTGTGAGCGAGTGGCGTCCTCCATTCGGCTCACACAGTGCCCGCGCGCCGCCGATCTCCGTTTCCTGCGACGTAACGGCGCACGGGGGCGGAGACCGGCGGCAAATTCAAAAATGTAAACAAACACATTACATACAGAATACTGTAATCTTATAGATTACAGTACTGTATGTAAAAAGTTCACACCCCCCCTGTCCCTAGTGGTCTGCCCAGTGCCCTACATGTTCTTTTACATAATAAAAACATTTTTTTTGTGCCTGCAAACTGTAGATTGTCCATAGCAACCAAAAGTGTCCCTTTATGTCAAAAGTGATTTTAGAGCAGCTAGAAAACAGCGATAATAAATTATAATCATTTGCAGAATTGAGCGATAGCGATTGGGGGGGAAATTCGTCATAAAAAAATAAAAGTAATGACAGCGACAATTCTGCAACTGAGCAAATTTCAGTGATTTTGATTTGATTACATTAGTGAATAATTTTTATTATAATTACATTATTATTTGTTATAATTATTTATAGTTATTTATTATATTATAATTTTATGATTTTGTGTTTCAAACTTTATCATACCCGGGATGTCTACTAGACTCTGGTTTGGACAAATTTAAGTGAGTTATTCCTAAAAATTGCAGGCCTACAGTATAAAACGCAGAATTTCCATGCAAAATAATTGTACCGCTTTTGGTACGTAATTCCAGACAGAATCATACCGCCAGGGAGGTTAATGGTTTGTGTCAAGCTTCTAACTGCTACATCTACAGGATAGCTTGTCCTTCTAAAAAACAGGGGACCTATTGGAAGGATCACCAGGTGAAAATAAAGGCATTAAAAAGAACATAAATTCAGCCACCACATCTAATGCCGCGTACACACGGTCGTTTTTTGCGATGAAAAAAAACGACGTTTTTTGTGAAGTAAAAAACGACGTTTTTGAAACGTCACTTTCAAAGACGATGTTGCATACACACCATCGTTTTTTCACAAAAAGCGAGGTTACGTTCACCACACTTTTCCATTGAAGCTCGCTTCATAACTAGCTTCTGGGCATGCGCGGGTTGAAAAACGTTGTTTTAAAAGACGTTTTTGCTACACACGGTGACTTTTTGTGAAACAAAAAACGACGTTTTGAAAAACGACACAAAAAATTCAAGCATGTTGGAATTTTTTTTTGGTCGTTTTTTTTTAAGACAAAAAACGACGTTTTGCCCACACACGATCAATTTAAATGACGTTTTAAAAAACGTTGTTTTTTTTCATCGCAAAAAACGACCGTGTGTACGCGGCATAAGAATTGGTAAGCTGCAATAGAATACATGTTTAATACTGCCCATTCATATTTATATGCTGGGAATGTAATGATTTCCAATGCTCTTTTTCTGTGCATTTACTTGTGTGCATTCAGTTTAGCTGCATTTAGAATAAATAGAAATTTTTGCAGGGGCCAATTAGTTTCTAAACGCATGTAAACGCAGCTACGTTTACACATGGGAGAAATTGATCTGAAAAATATTGTTTAAAAAAAAAAAATACTTCCCAGAACAAATTTCTCTGCTTTAAGGGCCAGTTCACACCAGACACAGTTCCGTTTAGTTTTGTGTGCATTTTTTCTGCACTAAAAATTCATGCACAGTGTTTTCCCGGTGCAGAAACTGACTGCATGGTGTGAACTAGAGCCATTGGAATGCATGGAAAACACTGTGCATGCATCTTGTGTAGTAAAAAAGCACACGGAACTGAACGGAACTGCATCTGGAGTTAAATGGTCCTTATATAAAATAGTTTTTGACAGGTACCCACTCCCACTTCCAGCTAATATTGCCGCAGCAAACTCATCCGGAAGTTCGGCCCTCTTCTCCCGTGGCTGGGCCATTTGCAAAGCGCAGTAGGGAACCGGCTGTGCATGGATGGAGCGTACAAACGGTCGGATTTTCCGACAACAGCCTGTCAATCACACAATTCCCATCGGAAAATCCGATCGTGTGTATGAGGCTTAACAGGTACCTTTTTACTTGGCTCCCTTACCATTATAGCCAACAGATTTGTTATAACTAAACTGATTATTGATTGTATAAGGGGATAATAGTCTCTAGTGTATTGTGGCAGGATGAAAGAGACTGATCTGTTGCTTTTAACAAGAAACCATTTCCCCCCCAGACACCTTTCAGTCCAAAGAAGTATTACTTAACCACTTCAATACAGGGCATTTTCACCCCCTTCCTGCACAGACCAATTTTTAGTTTTCAGCGCTGTCGCACTTTGAATGACAATTGCGCAGTCGTGCAAACAATTGACGTCCTTTTTTGCCCACAAATAGAGCTTTCGTTTGGTGGTATTTGATCACCTCTGCGGTTTTTATGTTTTGCGCTGTAAACAAAAGAAGAGCGACAATTTTGATTTAATAAATATCACAATTTAAATAACAAAAATCCTCAGTTTAGGCAGATACGTATTCTCCTACATATTTTTGGTAAAAAAAAAAAGTCGCAATAAGCATATAGGGTGTCTGCTAAAAAAATATATAATGATTGGGGGTTCTGAGTAATTTTCTAGCAAAAAATTTGTGATTTTTACATGAAGGAGAGAAGTGCCAGAATAGAGAATAAGCCCGGAGAAAAAATGGTTAAAAATTACGTTTTTCAATCCGCAGCTCTGAAATGTTCTGTAAAATGCAATACAATATGGCTACCTGAAGATGTTCTGTGCACAGAAACATAATTTCCAGCTTGTGTGATTGGCTCACCGATTTTCCTAGAAGTCTTCACTAAGATACAAGTAAGATATCAAGCATCGCCTGCAATAAAAATGAAATTTTTAGTGAGATACTCCCAATAAGAAATCACATTTAAAGGGATGCAGACCCTGCAATTTTCCTCATTAGAGCCCTGCAGGTGCAGCAGCTGGTTGATAATTATGCAACCACTCCCATTAGATTCACTTACCACATGGATACAGATAAAGTAAATTCCTTCAGAATAACAAAAAGTTAGGAATCTGCAACAAAGTTTGATAAAAATCCTTGTGATGTACATAGATCACTCGGAAGGGAATGTTTTTTTTTTTTTTTACTGTTTAACATTTTGGTGGAACCAGCCCAAGGTTAGAGGTTGTATATTCTAGTTTTCTGTACATGAACTTTTCACTTTCAAGCCTTAGCAGAATATGCAAGCTACATGTTTTCCACTTGGTATATTTTGGCAACAAAACAAAGCTGAAATAGCAACCAAAACGTTAATTACCACCAAAGACTAATGATCTTTAGTCATAATCCTACTTCTTTTGTTATTACTTTATGTCACCAAATGTTTTGTGCGGCTACATGTATACATAACTTCAACAAACGTTTTATATCCATGCTTCATAGTGCATAATATTGGCATACCAATATATAAGTCGTATCGAGCTACACATTTATTTTTTATTTTTTAGTAGAATAAATCTACAAAGATACAACAATAAGGCCGAGGCGACAATACAGCAAACTGCTGTCGGAGCACTTTACCTCAGTGGCCAACTGCGGTAGGGAGCAATGTTGTGCGCAATTCAGGACATCTCACGGCTCCTTTTTTTGGGGTTTTGTGCAAACTTTATTTGAATTGTACTGAAGTTCATTCATGGGGTTGTACAGCAGTACGATGTCCTGAGCTGCCGTACAGTTCCATGCGATTTGGTCAGATGCTCTGCGGACCAAATGCATGTCTGCATTTTACTGCATTGCAGTGTGATTATGACACATAGGGGTCAATTCACAAAGAGAAACGTTATTGGTTTTCTTCAGGTGTTAAATTAGCACTCCTTATTTAACGCTAGCAAACATGGTATTCACAAAAGCTATAATCGTTATTCAACATAGTCGTTATGGTTTTCAACTGACTCTTTATCCAATCGTTATGCTAACTACTCAGACGTTTTTATTACGATTTGGGACGTTAAAATAACTCTTAAGATCGTTAAATAATGCTGGAGAGATGCATTCTGGGAGCAGAAGGGGAGGAGAACAGCTGCATTTGGAAAAGAGCAGATACAGAGAGAGAGACACAAGCAAGACACACGTAGAGATTGAGCATGTGATGTGCAAAACTTCAGGTGTGTGCTTTTCTAAAGCCATGTGTATTTCCTCATACAGAGAATAAATAATAGGAGATGATAATAGGAATTTAGCTATCACCTGGGTTTCAGAAAAGTCATCCAAAATAGTATGTGAACAGAATACACGTTTATAAATCTGAACAACATTCTAACGTGTTCTTCTTCGCCTCTGGATAATTTTAAGTTCAAATAGAGCACGGTTCTAGCTTGCCCAACACTACACTACACTACAAAAATCGCCAAAAGCTTCCTCTAACAACAAAATATCGCCTGGGAAATGTCATAACGCCACCCTGAGGGAGGTGTTAATTTAACGATTGCTTAACGATTGATAACTGTCAAAAAAATCTTTGTGAATTGCACTTCTGTACATATTTAACGACTTGACTCTTTAAAATAACGATTTGAATCTTTAAAATAACGATTTGACTCTTTAATAAGGATCCACACCTTAAAATATCGGTTCTGTGTAGGGAAACGTTAATTGATGATTTTTCAAAGCGTTAAATCGTTTAGTGAATTGAACCAACTTCAATAACGTGCAAAATCGTTAAAATAACACTCGCAATCTGAAAATAAAGCTTTGTGAATTGACCCCATAGGAAACTATTGCTACATGTATGTCCCTGTGGTGACAAGCATTTTACAATGCAGAAAATCGCCTGTCACCGCATATACAGTGAGGAGGAAAAAAAGTATTTGATCCCCTGCTGATTTTGTATGTTTGCTCACTGACTGGTCAGTCTATAATTTTAATGGTAGGTATATTTTAACAGTGAGAGACAGAATAACAACAAAAATATCCAGAAAAAGGCATTTCAAAAAAGTTCTAAATTGATTTGAATGCGTGAAATAAGTATTGGCTCCCCTATCAATCAGCAATATTTCTGTCTCCCAGGTGTCTTCTATACATGTAACAAGCTGAGATTAGGAGCACTCTCTTAGAGCCCTTTCACACTGCCAGTGCCCGGGCGTAATTTTTTTAGCTAAATAGCTTCCTTTACCTTACTGCAGTACTGGTTTCATCTCCTTATTATTCGTTTTTGCTTTGAAATTGCTGTAATCCTGCTCTGTTCTCCACACTTCCTGCTTGTCTGTTTCCTTATAACCACAGTGCTGGGAGCTTTCTCACGGTGGTCTGAGCTGTCATTACTGTGTGTCTAAAACTTCTCAGAACCAATCAGATTCATTTTAAAAACAAAACACTGCCCTGGATTTATTTGTTTTTGTTCTGTGTGTCTATTTCTATCTCACAGAAACATGAAGCCAGTTCAAAAGTGAAACTAACCTGCAGGCACATTATATGATTGATTTTTATCTATTTTTAATCCTTTTGAAAAGGAATAACGTTTATGTCTCTATACCCTGTAAACAGTCATTTCAGCAAAACATTTTTTTTCCTTTAGTGATCCTTTAAGGACTGCCTCCTGCAGATATACGTCGGTACAATGGCACGGCTGGGCACAAGCACGTACCTGTACGTCCTCTTTAAGTGCCCAGCTGTGGGTCGCGGTCCGAAGCTCCACAGCCGTGGGACCCGCGGACCCGATCGCCGCCGGAGTCCCGCGATCGGTCCCCGGAGCTGAAGAACGGGGAGAGCTGTATGTAAACACGCCTTCCCCGTTCTTCACAGTGGCAGCTTCATTGATCAATGAGGTCACACGTCCAGCCCTGCCCCCCTACAGTTAGAAAAACATATGAGGTCACACATAACCCCTATAGTGCCCCCTAGTGGTTAACTCCCAAACTGCAATTGTCATTTTCACAGTAAACAATGCATTTTTATAGCATTTTTTGCTGTGAAAATGACAATGGTCCCAAAAATGTGTCAGAATTGTCCGTGGTGTCCGCCACAATGTCGCAGTCACAAAAAAAAACGCTGATCGCCGTCATTTGTAGTAAAAAAAAAAATAATTAATAATTAATAAAAATGCAATAAAACTCTCTCCTATTTTGTAAACGCTTTAAAATTTTGCGCAAACCAAACGATAAACACTTATTGCAATTTTGGACAGGCCATGTACCGTCAAATCTTGGGTGAGAACCTCCTTCCCTCAGCAAGGGCATTGGAAATGGGTCGTGGATGCACACTTCAGCATGACAATGACCCAACACACAGCCAAGGCAACAAAGGAGCGGCTCAAGAAGAAGCACATTAAGGTTCTGGAGTGGCCTAGCCAGTCTCCAGATCTTAATCCTAGATAAAACATGTGGAGGGAGCTGAAGGTTCGAGTTACCAGACGTCGGCCTCTAAATCTCAATGACTTGGAGAATATCTGAAAAGAGGAGTGGGACAAAATCCTCAATGAGATGTGTGAAAACCTGGTGGCCAACTACAAGAAACGCCTGACCTCTGTGATTGCCAACAAGAGTTTTGCCACCAAGTACTAAGGCATGTTTTTGTGAAGGGTTCAAATACTTCACTCATTAAAATGCAAATAAATGTATAACTTTTTTGAAATGCATTTTTCTGGATTTTTTTTGTTATTCTGTCTCTCGCTGTTAAAATAAACCTACCATTAAAATTATAGACTGATCATTTCTTTGCCAGTGGGCACATGTACAAAATCAGCAGGGGATCAAATACTTTTTTCGCTCACTGCACAGTAGTGTAACGTCTACTGCCAAAAACAGCTGCTGTAAAAACATCAAAAAACATCCAGTGTGCATGAGGCCTAATACTTACCTTAGTTCTCCCTGGGATCTTCTGGGTGTCAGTTTTTGGTCATTTTGATTGGCTGGTATGGGATGACATCACTTCTGTGCATTCGTGGGAGTGCATTTATCTCTGCACACTAAGACCCCTTTCACATTGAGGACTTTTTCAGGCGGTACAGCGCTAAAAATAGTGCTGCTATACCGCCTGAAAAACTCCTGCCCAGCAACCTCAATGTGAAAGCCCGAGGGCTTTCACACTGAAGCGATGCGCTGGTGGGAGATAAAAAAAATCTCCTGTCAACAGCATCTTTGGAATGGTGAGAGGAGCGGCATGTATACCGCTCCTTTCCATTGAAAACAATGGGAGACCGTGGCAATAGAGGCACATTGCGGGCGGTATTAACCCTTTCACGGCCACTAGCAGGGGTTAATACCGCACTGCTAGCGGCCGCAACTCGCGGCAATTCCGGCGGTATAGCGCTGCTATTTTTAGGGGCACTATACCGCCCGCGCACCTCCACTGCCCCATGTCAAAGGGGCCTTATGCAGCTATTACAGTTTCTGCTGTAAAAATAAATAAATAAGGGACCTTCTGACACAGTGGGGGGATTTAACGAAGCCTCCAGCACCTTCACAATAATGCAGGAAACTGTCGTGAGTAGCATGCGCCAAATTAACAAAGAAGACCTGTTTCACGACTTTCTGCAACACCGTTGTCTGTCCATTTCTATTTCGGAGTTAATTATCCACTTAAGACCCGGACCAAAATGCAGGTAAAGGACCTTGCCCCTTTTTGCGATTCGGCACTGCGTCTCTTTAACAGACAATTGCGCGGTCGTGCGACGTGGCTCCCAAATAAAATTGGCGTCCTTTTTTCCCCACAAATAGAGCTTTCTTTTGGTGGTATTTGATCACCTCTGCGCTTTTTATTTTTTGCGCTTTAAACAAAAATAGAGCGACAATTTAAAAAAAATGCAATATTTTTTACTTGTTGCTATAATAAATATCCCCAAAAAATATATAAAAAATTTTTTTTTTTATCTCAGTTTAGGCCGATACGTATTCTTCGAAATATTTTTGGTAAAAAAAATCGCAATAAGCGTTTATCGGTTGTTTTTCGCAAAATTTATAGCGTTTACAAAATAAGGGATAGTTTTATTGCATTTTTATAAAAAACATTTTTTTTACTACTAATAGCGGCGATCAGCGATTTTTTTCGTGACTGCGACATTATGGCGGACACTTCGGACAATTTTGACACATTTTTGGGACAATTGTCATTTTCACAGCAAAAAATGCATTTAAATTGCATTGTTTACTGTGGAAATGACAGTTGCAGTTTGGGAGTTAACCACAGGGGGCGCTGTGACTTTTAATGTTCCCTGTGTGTGTGTGTTTACAACTGTAGAGGGGTGTGGCGTCATCGATCGCGTCCCCCTATTACAGGGATGACGCGATCGATGTTGTGGCCACAGAGAAGCACGGGGAAGCCGTGTTTACACACGGCTCTCCCCGTTCTTCAGCTCCAGGGACGGATCGCCGCACTGCAGCGGCGATCGGGTCCGCGAATCCCACGGTCCCGGTCCTGGAGCTTCGGACCGGGTCACGGGAGCGTGCCACGGGCGCGCGCCCCTGACCCACAGCTGGGTACTAAAATCAACGTAAATATACGTTGATGTGCCCAGCCGTGCCATTCTGCCGACGTATATGTGCAGTAGGTGGTCCTTAAGTGGTTATAAGCTGCACAGGTTCCAAGCCTAATTTAACAAAAGGATTGCAGCAGTTTTCAATATCAAAAATATGGGCCTTGCACCTACTTTGTTAATTAGGAGCATAGGCGTGCACACAGGGTGTGTCGGATGTGCCCAGGCACACCCTAATCATTCTGTGCAGAGCAGATTCCCCCTAACGCCCTGGCTTCCCACTCCTTTACCCTGCAGCACCTCTGGCTTCCCTCCTCTCCTCTTGCTTTGGAGATGTGAGTGTTATAGGCCAATAAATACACTACTTTATATTAAAATCATCATTTCTTGTTAGGAATATTCTAATACTTTAAAATGGTTGTAAACTGCTGGGTGTTTTTTTCCCGGACCTGCAAGGTAAAGGCATAATGGAAAAAAGGAGGCTCAATTCATTTGGGCCCACTTTTCATGGGCTCGCGGCTGCTTTCATATTCCTTAAAATGGCAACAGCAGTTTGCCTCAGCATCTGTGTATTTTAGAGTGCCCCTTTAAGTATGCATTATGCTAATTTCAACAATTTCTGCCTCAGATGTACTATTTTAATTTTATTGCCCTATTAAGAAAAGTTCTAGTTTCTTCCAGGACCTTCTTAAACCTTGGAATTCCCTATAAAGTGGGTTTTCTCTCAGCAGTCTTCATGCAGAATGGTCGGCAGCAACACTGCTGTGAAAAATATATATGTACAAATGTGCATATAACACCGCGCTAACCTAACTAAACATAAAAAAGCTGCCAACACAACAGAACTGGATAAATTCTGCAACAACAAACAAATATAGACAAAAAAAGTGTAGCGCTAAAATTATGTGAGAAATAAACAATATAATACTGCAAAGCATCATATGTGGCATGAGATGAATTAATAAATATATTACGTGAAGCAACACATAAAACTAATCACCAAGGGGCAGATTCACGTAGATCGGCGCATTATCATTCCGGCGTAGCGCACCACTTTTCCGTTAGACTTGCGCAATCTAGCCGCGTAATCCGGCGATTCACGTAGCTTTTACGCAAGAGCTTGCGCAAACGTAAGGTTTTTTCCGTAGGCGTAAGGAGGAGTAATACAAATTGGGAGGGACGTGGGCGTGTTACATTGAAATGAGCCGTGACCCCATGCAAATGAAGGGCCGGCCGACTCGCGCATGCGCGCGTGAAGGAAACCATGTCAGCTCCGTTGTGCGCATGCTCACAACTCGGGAGCGGCGCAATCATTGAAATTGGAAATGGACTAGGGCAATGTTGTGAACTACGCAGACAGCATAAATAGACACACACAAACGCCCTTCCATTGCAAAAGTACATCCCTTTGTGTCCCTTCCCATTGAATCAAGTGCTTTTGCTCTGTTGTTCGTTAGAGTGTGTTTTGTAGTTGTCAGATTAGTGTTCTGTGTGATCTTGTGCTTGTTGGTAGTTTTGTGAAAGTGTATTTTGATAAGTGTTTGAGACTGTTTGTTTGATTGATATATTTCTGAGCGTTTGTTTTCTTGCTTTATTTTTTCATCTGATTTTTTTGTGTGTGTTTCTTGCTGAGTGCTAGTGTGATTTTTGGCTGTTCTTTTTCTCTTTGTGTGTGTTCTTGTCTGATTGGTTGTGCTTGTATTTGTGACAGATTTTTGGTGACTGCTAGTGAGTTTGTTTGGAAGTATGACTGAGAGAAAAAGAAAGCTCAATTTTACTGTGGGGGAAAAAAGAATTCTTGCCCGGGCCATTACCGACTATGGGCGTTTTCTCCACGGCCCGCAGAGTGCCACCACCACCCCGGCCAGGAGGAGGGAGATATTGGATATAATCACGGAGCAGGTCAATTCATCGGGGGAGGGGGAGACACGGACCCGCTCTGGGATAGAAAAGAAAATAAATGACCTCCGGCGTGAGGTGAGAAAAAAAAACTGGCCGCAATAAATGCCCATGCCAGGGGCACAGGAGGGGGCCCACCATGCCGGGTTAGATTTTCAGAGACGGAGCGTGTGGTGGCCCTGACCTTTCACCGGCATGAAGTGGAGGGCCTGCCAGGCTTTGACACAAGTCCGGTCCCCGCGGTGCCAGGTAAGGTTTTTATTTCTCTCAGGTGTGTAGCATGTGTGGGGGAGGGGGTGAAAGGGAATATGTGGCAAGTGTGTGGATCCTCCAACCTGTGAATGTTTTGTGTCATCCACAGCTGTGCAGGAGGGTGCAGGGCCATCTGGACTGACCGCTCCAACCCCAGGACAGCAGCCTAATGAGGCCCCCCCAACAAGGCCAGAGTCCGCAGAGGAGGAACAAGAGGAGGGGGAGGATCATGCGGAGGACGATCATGAGGAGGAGCAGAATCATGAGGAGGAGGAGTCCATGGAAGGCACTGGCCCTTTGGTTTCTGCGGACTCTTCCCCTCTGGCTGCAAGAAGCCTGCCCTCCCTAAGGGTCAGCCCCCCCCCCTCCTCCCCCAACATGGCTCCCCTCACAAGGGCCTCCCCTTCTCCCCGGCCACAACCATCAGCAAGAGCCAGGAGGTCATCCCCAAGCACCAGGGGGGCGCCCAATCTCATGCCCGCCTGTCTGAGAAGGAACCTGGCCACCCAGACCCGCCTTCTGAGACAGCTCTGCCAGACTATGGGGCGGGTGGATCAGAGCCTGTCCTCCATTAATGATAGCCTGGGTAACCTGGACTCCCACTCCCGGGCCTCCACAACCTGCCTAAATGACCTGCAAACTACAGCAGCAGGCGTTGGGCAGGATGTGAGGGCCCTTACCCAGGCTATCCAGGGCAACACGGCAACACTTGGTGCTGCCCTGGACAGAATAGCCGTGGCCTTGGAGGGCAGGCCGCCAGGTGGGCAGATCTCAGGGGCTGCTCCTCCTTCCCCGGCTTTTCCCCTCCCCCATGCGTCTCCCCTGAGGGTCCGGGGCCGTGGCCGGGGGCGCCCCAGGCGTGGCTCAGGCAGAGGGCAATAATTTTTTTTTCCCCCTTTTGTTTGTTTTGAAAGCTTTTTTATTTTTGTTCTCTGCTTTTTTTTGTTTTTTCTAAGCATTTTTTTTTTCAATGCATTTTTGTTTGTTTGACTTTTTTGGCATATTTTGGGTTGTGAATGATGTTTGAATGTGGGGGTGACATTCCTGCTGGAAAAGGGGTGTCACCCTCAATTTTGGTGGAGAAGGGTTCCCCAGGACCAGGGAGAAGTGATTCCCAGGTCCGTGTGAATGGTGTATGAATGTACAGTGACATAATTGGAGCCTTGACGTGGCGTTACTGCTCACCAGTCTTGCATGGTGGACTGGTGCCAATCCAATTTGATGAGGATGTGGGGTGTGTGTGCTAGGGACCATAGTGGTGTGCATGCATGCATTCTCATTGTGCCATGATTAATGTGTGTGTTTAACGTGCAAAGATGCCCAATATGAGCTGCCTCCTGACTGCTCTTCCCTCAGAAGACGGGGTATCCTCGGTTAGGGGTTGATTTTCTGGTTGGGGGGTCAGATCATCACGTAGCTCAACCTGCAGGCCCTTCCTCACTGCGAGATTGTGTAGCATGCAACATGCAGCGATGATATGGCACACGAAGTTTGGGGAATACAACAGTGTACCCCCAGACTTATCCAGGCATCGGAAACGTGACTTCAGGAGGCCAAAGGTGCGCTCCACCACTGCACGGGTTTTGATGTGTGCTTCATTGTATCGTTCCTCTCCTGGGGTTTGGGGGTTCCGGATAGGAGTCATGAGATGGGGTCCCAGTGCATATGCAGAGTCACCTGTAAAGGAAAAGACAGGAGAATGTTAGTCATGCATGTGCCACTTCTGTTGTGCATCACGGGAGGGGATAGTCATGCCTGACTCCCATGTCACTCACCAACCAGCCAGGTGTTCCCATACACGTTCTGTTCGAATTCTGTTCGGATGTGGCTTTGATTGTAGATGTAGCTGTCATGGCTGGACCCTGGGTGTTTGGCACGGACGTGCCATATGAGGCCTTGGGCATCAACTATCACCTGTACGTTGATGGAGTGCCAATTCTTCCGATTGCGGTACATGTGCTCGGTCTCATGGGGGGGCTGGAGTGCCACATGTGTGCAATCTATGGCCCCGATGGTGCGTGGGAATCTGGCAATTCGGTAGAAATCTGCCATTGCCTTGATTCGAAGCTCCTCAGTGGTGGGTTTGATGATTTGGTTGGCCAAGCGTGTGAGGATTGCAGGGACAACCTGGTGCACACATCTGCTCATGGAGGATTGTGACATCCCAGCCACCACTCCACTTGTACGCTGAAAAGAGCCACTGGCAAGGACATGGAGTGTTGCCAGGACCTTGACCAGTGGCTGCACTGCATGTGAGCGTTGTGTTGGGCTGGTGATGTCCTCCTGCAAGGTTGTGGTTAATTCCAGGATGGCATGAGGGGGGAATCTGAAGATGCGAAAGACCTCTGAATCATTCATGCCAAACAGGTGTATGCGGGTGCGGTATACCCTCTCCCGTGCCATCCTCCGTGCCATCCTCTGTGCCCTCCTCCTTCTTTGGTCATCTATATTCACTAGTGCAGCTATGAGCGACGATGCCCCTAGCATGTTGGCAGTCAAATTGTAGTGCAACACGTGTGTGTGGTCTGCTCCTCAATAACGGTGTTGCTTTATCTGACAATTAGACTTTTTTTCAAAAGTTAGATCAGCTTTTATGTGCTCTAACTTTAGACAGGACATTTTGCAGTTGCGCACATCGCGTAGCCTGCGCAGCAACTGCGTTTTTTTGTGGATCCCCGTAACTCCCTCATTAGCATATTTGACTAGCAAATCAATGGTGTGTCTAGCGCAGTTTTGCGCGAAGGGAAGCGAATGTCTAACTCAATTACGCCGGACCAAAAAACGTAGATTTCTGGCGTATATTGTTTTGTGAATCGCGTCCAACTATACGCACGCGCACATTTAGACTTACGCACGCGCAACAGCAGTTGCGCACGCGTAATCGCTCTGTGAATCTGGCCCCAAGTGTCCAAAATGATCATATCTGAATAGATATGAAAAAAAGAAAAAGAAAAACTAAAAAAATTCCTTTGTTGATTCAAAGTGTCCAAAGACGTGACAACAGATGAAGTGAATTTTGATAGCAGGTTCACCACCAGAGAGAAAATAGGGGGCTTACCAGAAAGCGTGGACTCAACTAAGTATATACCTAATGAGTCAAACAGACTTGAAATGATGGTATCCGGACATCAACCTTCCATTGGAAACCAGGGATGAGTGGTGGGTATAAATCAGCTTCTCATATGATGGAAAACCAAGCAGGATGTAGCTATACCGGGACCAAAAAAACTCATGGGTTCTTTACAGAAAATCAGGAATGCTCAGATGCAACAGTAGGGGGAGAAAAGAAATAGATGCAAACATAGTGTAATAAGGTATGGTACTTTTACTGTAATACACAAAATACAGTTGGTTGCACTCACATTTCAGCAGACATATCAAGGCATATAAAAACATCTAGCAGTGAAGTCAGCAGAAGACCCGACGCGTTTCGATCAAACGATCATCATCTGGGGTGCTGACCGACTGCTAAAACAAAATACAATATATAGCCATCTCACCCCTACATTAATCACGGCTCCAGCTAGCACAAATCATTAATCACAGCTGACTTCCGGGTATGGAGGTGCCGTGTAAACGGCATGCGTTCCAGGACTCTCTCTGAAGGACCAATTGGAGAGCAACACTGGACGTGTGAACGTAGTGACGTCAGAGCGTACGGAGATGCCGACGTCTAGCCATCTAGAGTGCGCAAGCGCTAAGGTGTCATCACAGCGCGTCCGCCTTCATGGCAAGTAATGATGACTAGATGCGCTCCAAGCCTCATAATAAAAGAGACCAGAGCGAATCGTCAGATGTATGGTCACATGACCATCATGTGAACCAATCGGGCATGTCCACGCATGGAAATGACATATAGGCTATCAAAAAATCGCAATGTGTAAATAACGCCAGTGAGGGCTGGAATTAAGTACACAGAGGGTAGAAAAAAATCGGGGAGATGGGATATAAATGTATGTCAAGTATCAGGCAACAAATCAAAGTCACATATTAGGATGACAAATAATATTGATCACCTGAACGTAACAGGAAAAAGGAGAATAAACCTGTGAGTTAAAAAATTACATGGACATAGAATTTAAATCCATGGTATTGTATATATGGCAACTATAGTCAGTAAAGACTGAATGACATAAAATAAAGACTTAAAAAAGTCTAATAGAACTTTAATAAAAGATATACTTAATGGAATTATGAAATTAAAATTAAAATTAATTAAGATTAAAATTAAAAATAAAATTAAGGAGCCGTAATAGAGTAGGGGCGTATGGAAAAAATAGGACATCAAGACTTATTAATAAAGGCATTTTTGTCCCATTCGACATTGAGGCCATATGGCACATAAGTGCGTAATTCATATATCCAGTAGACCTCTAATCGGGAGACCCCTCTCGTTTTGGCTCCTCCCCTCCAAGGTGGTACATATTTGTCGATGATCAAAAACTGAGTACCCTTAGGGTTACGTTGGTGACATTCCCTATAATGGCGTGGGACCGTGTGTTTAGTGCTGCCACCCACGATTTTGGCAACATGTTCACCTACCCGTACGGAAAAGGTCCGTATGGTACGACCAACATACTGTTTTCCGCACGGGCAGGTGATAAGATACACCACATGGGTAGTGGCACAAGTGCAGAAAGATTTGATGGGATAACTGCGGCCCGTGTTGGTGGACCTAAACTCCAGAGATTTAGATCGTCCATTGGTATTAACCAAGCAAACATTACATTTTTTGCACGGGTAATACCCCTTCATATCTTGAAAAAACTCAAGGCGACATGGAGGATCGATGACATTGGGAGCAATACTATTCCTGAGCGTGGGGGCTCCTCTAAAGATGATTTTAGCCTTTTCTGGTAAGGTGGGTCCTAAAACTTTATCACTCCTAAGTACGTCCCAATGCCTATCGATAATGGTCTTAATATCCCTGTGTTGGTTAGAATATGCAGTGATCATAGAAAACCTAAAAGAATCATCTTGTTCTCGTGGGGCTTTCTCTATCAATAATGAGTTACGTTCTATTAATGCCACTTTATGTAGTTCTGCATCCACTGCCATGATGTCATAGCCCTTTTCCACAAATCTATTTTTGAGCATGGAAGCCTGTGAAAAATAAGCGTCGTCATTGGTGCAGTTCCTACGTAACCGCAGGAACTGGCTACGTGGGACAGAATTAAGCCAGCTTTTATGATGGCAACTGTCAGTGGGGATAAAACTGTTTCTATCAGTGGCCTTAAAATGTGTCTGGAATTTAAAAAGTCTGGATTCAAGACCAATCTCTAGATCAAGGAATGTGATCTTGAAAGGGCTGGAATCAAACGTGAATGTGATGCCACGTTCATTGGTATTTAGAAAGGAAAAATACTCCTCCAGACTCTGTCGCGAACCATCCCATAGGAGGAGGACGTCGTCAATGTACCTAGCCCATAGGACAAGGGACGGATGTTGATCATGATAGACGACGTCCTCCTCCCATTTGGCCATAAAGAGGTTGGCGAGGCTGGGGGCAAATTTAGCCCCCATAGCCACGCCACGTTTTTGGAGGTAGTATTTCTGGTCAAACCAGAAATAGTTGTGGGTGGTTGCGTATTCCATTAACTCCATAATGAACTTTTTCTGCACTTCTACAATGGTATGTTCACGATCAAGGAAGTGCTGAACAGCTTCAATTCCGAGGTGGTGGGGGATACAGGTGTATAGGGATGCTACATCCGCCGTAGCAAGAAGGTAGTCACCCTTTATCTCGACCCCTTCCAAGCGTTTAATGGTTGCAGTTGTATCCTTAAGATAAGAGGGTGTTGCTTTAACCAAAGATTGTAAGTAGAAATCGATATACCGACCTATACGTGATGTTATCAAATCGATTCCACTTACAATGGGCCTACCGGGTGGATGTAATGGATCCTTATGAACTTTAGGTAGGTGGTATATCGTCGGGATCCTGGGAGCTGCAGGCACTAGGTATGTCTTTTCCTTTTTATTCAAAATGCATGAACTAAAACCTTTTGCCACTATATCCACCAATTCTTTTTTATATGTGTTGGTGGGGTTGTTAGGTAACAACAATTATGTATCTGAATCATTTAAAATACGATTCATTTCAATGTTGTAATCATTTTTATCCATAATAACTATGCCGCCGCCTTTGTCGGCAGGACGCACGACAAGGTCCTTGCGGTTGCATAGAGATAGGAATCCTTCCTTGGGTAGGGGATGTTGATAAAACCTCTTAATAGTCAAAGATTCGAGGTCTTTGAGGACTAAATCTTTGAATATGTTAACAGAAGACCCCGCAGGGGCCGCGGGATTAAACAGCGACGGGTTAGAGAGATTTGAATGAACAGTCCCTGAAGTTGCCGCCCGTTCCATAAAGGGAGAGGTATTGGAAATAAAATGCCTCTGAATATGGATCTTTCGAATGAATTTGTGGACATCTATAAATGTGTCAAACTTACTCAACTTATTAGGGGGAGCAAATTTTAGACCTTTGTCAAGGACAACAAGTTCATCAGTAGTGAGCTCTTTCCCACTGAGATTAAACAATCCCGCGCCTACTACATTTTTCTCTTTTTTCCTCTGATGTCTCCTGCCTCCCCTGTTGCCTCTTTTGGGTCCGAAGGCCTTTTTTGGCCTCTCACACCCCACTGAAAATCCTTATTGGGTTGACCATCTGAGCCATGATGGTCATAATTTGAATGGGATTGTTGATATCCCATAGGGCCACCCTGGATCTCCTGTAGGGGCAAAAACCTGTTGTGTGTGTACATAGGGGGATATTGGTATGGGTATGGGTCAGACCCGTATGGGGCCACATACCCATCAGTCCTCCTAGGTGATTCAACATAATCACAATGACCTTGGTTATGATGTACAGGTGTCCTATAATCCGATGTATTACCCCTAGGACGACCCTTACCTCCTTTCTTAGTATGGCGATTAGGGTTAGTCCTAACTGGGGAGTCAAAACTAGGGTGTCTGACTCTTGGTGGAGGGCCCCTTACGGGGGGTTGGGGTTTAGGATACATCTGATTAGGTCGTTGTGAGTTAGTGGTATGGCCCTCAGGGTAACTCTCGCTGGTGTTAGCAGCAGAAAGGGGATCTGAATTGCCTGAAGTACCTGCAGGTTTTTGCCAATTGAAGACAATCCTGGTCTTATAATCCCCAGCGTCCCTGGAGTACTTCTTGTGTTTTTTATGTTTTTGCTCCCTATCCTCCTTCTCCAAGTGTAGCTGGAGACTAGAGGAAAGAGAGCTGTATTCATTTGAATTTTTGAAGTTCAACAATTTGTCCTTTAACTCCTTAATTTCCCTGTCAAGCACTTCAAGTCTAGCTTGCTTACGGGAAATCAGGAAGCCCAAAAAGTTGGTACCGGCTGTGTTAAAGTAACGGTACCAGGAGTCTAAATCAAGGTCGCCCTGTTGGGGCTGTACCTCCCAACGAAGACTTCTAGGTACCATGTCTTCCGCAATATATTGCTGAAGGAAGGCAATGTCCCGCTGCAAATGCAGCTCAGAGACCATGTTGTTTTTTAATCTCAGGAACATACCACCTATTTCTGTGTCATGATCCATGATAGAAAAGACACCTTCGGTGTTCATGACACGTTGGGCTCTGTAGTCAAAGATATCCATATTAAGATGACCCAATAATACTGCTAGCTTCCCTCCCTCCCACCCTTCGTTGCTGGCACTTTAAGAGGATTGTCGCCTTGTTTTAAGGGGGACTGTCATGTCAGTCATGAGGACTGAGCAGATTTATTGCTTCAAATGCATATCTTGAAAGATATATTATAAATTCATTTAGTTAATTATTTAAACCAATAAAGTACCGCGGCCATGTTTACTCCATTTCTTTTGGTGTTTTTATGTTTTATTGGAATATTGTAGCCTGCAATTCCATGTGCTAGTATGTGCATGTCAATGTATAACGATTTAGAGTTGAAAATGTATTTATTGGTAGCGTAATAAACAATACAAAAAGATACAAAAAGAAACAATAATCAGTGTTACATAAAAGTGACAATCATGAGCGAACATGTAACTTGAGTCAGCCCAATGGCTATCTCCCATAGATGTATAACAATTTAATTGTTTACTTGTCACTTATATATGCTCAATGAAACCTTTTATTGCGAAAAAATGCGCTAGTATGCATCGCATACTAGCACATTATGTGAAACTTACCTGAAAATTAAGCCCTCCAGCGATGCGATTTAATCGCTGGAGGCAGCGTCCATCTTCACCCATCTTTCTTCAGGGTCCTCGGACTCCGGCTGTGTGACTGGTCGAAGCCGTGATGACAACACTACCGTGCATACCCGGGGGAGCCGTCATTCATGGCACAGGTATCTGACGGAATGACATGGGTGGCCGTTTCTTCAGAGCGCATGTGCCGATGATGTCATCAACTGCATGTAATGAAAATATCTCCTAAATGGCGCATGTTTAGGAGATATTTACTGTACCTATAGGTAAGCCTTATTATAGGCTTACCTATAGGTACAAATTATGCCTTTGAGTTTACTTTAATGTGCATATTTTGGGCACCGGTTCACTTTACGGTTTTGGGTGCCTGTTTTTAAAGGGCAACGTTAACATTTTTAGATAGACTACCAGTCTGGAAGAAGTTATAGGCTCTTGGTAGAGGAGGATGAAGCCATATGGGCGATACATGTCAAGATAGAGCTATAGTCCAAACCCGAAGTGATGCAGGAATACGAGCTCGCTTTTTTGTGGATTATTTGTATTGGAAAGTTTTTTTTAAAAGTGAGCGTACCAGCTCTACGATTTACTTTAATAAATCCCTTCTCAAAATGTTATTGCACCACCTGGGATCTTTCTTCCGTCCTAATAACCGGCACTGAGGTAACCACACAGTAGACTGTATCCAGCAAAGGGAACTAATACCAGACCTATTGGAGAGGGACACCATAGAGGACCCCCGGAGGTTATCTGGAGTATTGGACTCGGTTATATGCTGTTCCCTTACAGCTGTAAGGTGAGAGGCTAGTGCACACTGAGGTGTCATCACATTGGAGTGGCTAGGTGAAGGGAATAATCACTTATCCATCCACCTTATACTGTCTGATGCACTCTCATTTCTTGTTTGTTAAAGTGGATGTAAACCCCCAAAATTTTTTTTTTTTTTTATGTCACAATGTAGAGTATAATATTTCCTATTATTTGTGCCCAGTCTTGCCACACAGAGTTAATCCAGCGCTGAGTAATCCTCTTTTATGTTCAGTGAAAACGAACAGCCTTCCAGATAAAAACCCTGCCTAAATCAAAAAGTCCGGAATCTCTCTTCTTGCTTTGAGTGAGAGGTTATTTACAAATATAGCTAGGACATGTTTATCATATCTTATGTTTTGTTTATCATAACATGAGGTGATATAACATCATAACACATCCTAGTATTATACAATGAACTTTGGATCACCTCTTGTTATGATAAACATGTCCAAGCTAGATTTGTAAATAACCTGTTACTGAAAGCAAAAACAGAGAAACGGACTTAACCTAATTTGGCAGGTTTTTATCTGAAGTCCGGTTAATTTGCACTGGACTTTAAAAGAGGATTACTCAGCGCTGGATTAACTCTGTGTGGCAAGACTGGGCACAGATGATAGGAAATCTTATACTCTACATTGTGACATCAAAAAAAAAAAAAAAATATTTTTTGGGTTTACATCCACTTTAATTGTACCATGTTTAGCACATTGGACATTTATGCATTTTCACTTTGATTGTTATTTGTGCCCAGTGACACACGTGATATTCTCTCATTGCACTGTTCACCTTTATTGCATCTTTAGTGCACTTTGTCAATATATTGATTTTTTTGGACACCTTATCTTCATCCATCTATTCATTATATTTATCTCATTCATTTATTGTGACTTGTTTATATTCATGTAATTTGCACTTGCAAATTTAAACTGAAGGGATTTTGTCACTTAGTTTATTTATCAGTCATCCAATAACGCAGCACCTCCATTTTCACAGCTATTTCACAATAAACCACAATCTTTATGACAAGAACACCTTTTATTATTGTCACCAGTTGCTGTGGGACACTTTACATGTTCATTTAGCCCATAGGAAACTGTGCTTACTACGAAGAGTGGCAGTTGGTTGTATTTACCTATCAGGCCAACGGTTCTTAATTCTCCACTGGTAATTGAAGAACCCTGGACTGTGAATTGATGTGTTCCTTGCGTACATGAAAATACAAAACCGTATAAGCTGTAATACCTAATATGGTATTTTACCCAATATTATAAGCAGAAAAGCCTGGGTAGTCGTACACACAAAGTTCTCCTGGCCAGTTTCCAATCTCTTCCCAGCTAGATAATTTGGAAGTGAGAGCCTAGGCTCCCTGTGTGGTTTCCTAACATTTTGGTATGGGACAGTGGTTGAAAATAGAATAATAAAGGAACACGGGGGTCAATTCTCGAAAGCATTCTACATGTGATATGAAGGTCATGTGACTAATTTTTCCGAAATATCGCATGGAAAAATAAAAGAGTAAATTTGTCAAAGTAAAATATTGGATGTGAGGTAAATAGAGCAAAAAAAAGAAAAGAAAAGATAAATCATTATCCTGAAGATTTACCCCCCCCCCCCCCCCCTGGATCACCTGTACATTTTTTTTTTTTGCGCTATAAACAGAAGACTGAAAATTTTAAAAAAAAGGTTTTACTTTTTGCTATAAAACAATTAAAAAAATCGAATTTCTTCATCAATTTAGGCCAATGTGTATTCTGCTACATATTTTTGGTAAAATAAATCCTAATAAGCATATAGTGATTTGTTTGGCACAAAGGTTAAGGCATCTACAAACTATGGGATATTTTTATTTATTTTTTTACTAGAAATGGCGATCACGACTTATGGCCGGACTGCAAAAGTGCGGCGGAAAAATCGGACACTGGCATCTTTTACACTTTTTGGGGACCATTGAAACGAATACAGTGACAAGTAATAAGAAAATATGCACTCTCACTGTAATAATGACACTGGCTGGGAGGGGGTTAATATCAGGGTCAATCAAAGGGTTAACTGTGTGCCTAGCCAGTGCTTGTGTACATTGTGGATGGTGCTTTTACTAAGGGAAGGCATTAATCCATGTTCCTGCATTGCAAGAACACAGGATCAATGCCTTCCCTACTGACAGAACAGCGATATTCCTTGTTTGCATAGGCAGGGCGCAATTTTTGCTCTCTGCTTAATAATCAGCGGGTGACCGCAGCATTCGAGTCCTGCAAAGGGATCTGGGGGTGTCATTAACTTTGTATTGATACCCGCAGCGGGTTGGCGGATGTCATTGTAAAATGCCTGTGAGAGACATGCGATGCGGGAATCCACACAGGAATCGTGCTGGTTCCCGCATCGCATATGTGTGTGACTGAGGAACACGCACATTGGAGGGAAACTGGCCAGTAAGTTAGAAGTATACAATGTATCGGTGTGGGAATATGCTGCTCTGAGCTCAAGAATGAAAAATAAATTGTAACATTTCACCAGAGCGAGGTTATTCTGTGAAAGAAGACATGCTAGAATGTTTTCACAGTGTCACAATATTTCTGTGACCATCTATTTACAGAATGATGGGCTCCATTCACTAAAGCAGATCGCTTGTGATATTTAGGTGATCAGACACATTTTCCCCAAATATTGCATGCAAACATGATAATGTCAGTTCACTATCCCTTTATGTGGTATTTACCACAAAAACCGCACAGTAAATACCTCATAAAATGGTGTTAGGCCCCTTTCACATGTGCGGACCGTATGTCCGCATTTTCATCCATCCGTTTGCGGATGAAAACGGGACATACATGGGTCCCTATGTGATTGCGGGTGTCAGCGGATGAACATCCTCTGACACCCGGAATTGTCCGCCTCCGCAAAGATCCATTTAATTAATTTACAATCCGCCCCCTTTGAAATGGTCCTTAAAGTCAGTTCGCTAAAGGAAATAAATAAATAAATGCATGTGTTATATAAGTAGTAGTCCAGGCATGCCGTATTTAACCACTTGCTTACTGGGCACATATACCCCCCTCCTGCCCAGATGAAATTTCAGCTTCCGGCACTGCGTTGCTTTAACTGACAATTGCGCGGTCGTGCGACGTGGCTCCCAAACAAAATTTACGTCCTTTTTTCCCCACAAGTAGAGCTTTCTTTTGGTGGTATTTGATCGCCTGTGCGGTTTTTATTTTTTGCGCTATAAACACAAAAGAGCGACAATTTTGAAGAAAAATACAATATTTTTTACTTGTTGCTATAATAAATATCCCAATTAAAAAAAAAAAAATTTTTTTTGTCAGTTTAGGGCGATGCGTATTCTTCTACATATTTTTGGTAAAAAAAAAAAAATCGCAATAAGCGACTGGTTTGCGCAAAAGTTATAGCGCTTACAAAATAGGGGAGAGAATTATTATTTTTTATTATTTATTTTTTTACTAGAAATGGCGGCGATCTGCGATTTTTATTGGTACTGCGACGTTATGGCGGACACATCGGACACTTTTGACACATTTTTGGCGCCATTCACATTTATACTGCGATCAGTGCAATAAATATGCACTAATTACAGGAAGGGGTTAAATGTGTATCCTAGGTGTGTTCTAACTGTGGGGGGAGGGGGGGATGACTGGGGGGGGTGACCGATCTGTGTCCCTATGTAGGAAGGAACACAGATCGGTCTCCTCCTCTCCAGAGACAGGACGCTGTCTCTGTGTAAAACGGCAATGAGAGATGATCTATAAGATCATCTCTCATTCGCCCACAGATCGCATCGCAAACAGCCGCTCTGATTGGCCGTTCGCCACGATCTGTGATTGGCCGTGTCCAAGGGACACGGACAACACAGGGCTTCCCCGCAGCGCGCTCTACAGCGCGTGCTGGGAACGCCTAAAGGACATGCCGTCAAATGACGGCATGTTGGATATTCAGACCCGCGCTGTTGCCGTCATTCGACGGTAGCGTGGGCCTGAAGTGGTTAAAGAGGAACTGCAGTCTGCTCACATAATTTGTAATAAAAACATCTTTGCCATTCTGAAGGCTTCCCTCCAACCACTTTGCATATTATTTTATATATACTATGATTCTGTACTTGCCAAATATGCTGCAGAAATCTCCCTCCACTGAGTCTGGCTGCAACCATTTTAACTGTGGCCAACTGAAGCTGCTGCCTGTTCACTTCCTTGATTTACACAGACACACACAGAGGCACACCTCCAGTTCTGCAGCTCTCATTGGCCCTCTTATGATTCACCCCCCTCCCTTCCTGGCAAGCTCTCACGAGAGTAAGAGCTGTGCATGATGTCATAAGCCTAGGCTTTCTTCCAGACAAGAAACAGAAAGTGGGCCGTATAAGGGCTGGGCTGTATAAGCCAGGTGTTTACTATCAGAAAAAAAATGTTTTACTATCCAAAGTTAAAACAACAAGGGCAGAAGATTTAACCCTCCTGGCGGTATTCCCTAGTCTGGCTCGGGGTAAGATTTTTGTACCAAGAGCGGTATCCCCGAGCCAGACTCGGGCTCACCTCGCAGCATCCAGAGACAAAGGTACTTACCTTGTCCCTGGATCCTGCGATGACGCCTCGCTGTATGAGCGAGCGGGTCCTCGCTCGATTCACACAGTGTCCCTGTGTGCCGCCGATCTCCGTTCCTTGCGACGCTACGACGCACGGGGGTGGAGAACGGCACCAAATTCAAAAAAGTAAACAAACACATTACATACAGTATACTGTAATCTTATAGATTACAGTACTGTATGTAAAAAATACACACCCCCCCTTGTCCCCAGTGGTCCCTACATGTACTTTTGTATAATAAAAACTGTTCTTTCTGACTGCAAACTGTAGATTGTCCATAGCAACCAAAAGTGTCCCTTTATGGCAAAAGTGGTTTTAGAGCAGCTAGAAAACAGCGATAATAAATTATAATCACTTGCAGAATTGAGCGATAGCGATTTGTGGGGAAATTCGTCATAAAAAAATAAAAGTAATGACAGCGACAATTCTGCAACTGAGTATGTTTCAGTGATTTTGAGTTGATGCCTACTAGACTCTTGTTTGGTCAGATTTAACCTCCCTGGCGGTATGATTCTTTCAGATTTTAGGTGCTGAAAGCGGTACCATTATTTTGCATGGAAATTTGGCGTTTTAGATTGCAGGCTTGCAATTCTTAGGAATAACTCACCTAAATGTGTCCAAACCAGAGTCTCTAGTAGACTATGACAAAGTTTGAAACACAAAATCATGAATTATAATATAATAAATAATAACAAATAATAATTTAATAATAACAATACTTTTTATTCAATACATTTTAACAAATAATATATTCAAATACTTTTTTGGGGGGTCAAACAAGGGTGCAAAATCATTATTTAGTAAATGTCTCGGGTATGAAAATCTTTAAAGCAAGGAATGGCGCAAAGTCCAACGTCGCAATCGAGACAACAGAAGCGTGTTTCTTTGCGTATTTTGTTTCCGCTGTTGTCGCGCTTGGAGCAGCAAACCACACACATCCGTGTGGGTGCTGTTTTTTTTTTCTTGCAGTGGGTGGTACATAGTCCGAAAAATGACGACCAGTCAGGCGCTCAGGATTTACAACACCAGAAGCCCGTCGTCCAGAACGGTTTACTGCCGTTGGCGTTTGGCGTTTTAGAAAAATCTGTTCTGCCACCTTCCACATAAAGTCTGCATGGACCATAGACCTGGCATTTTTTTTTTCAGCAGGATGAATGAATTCCACAGACATTGCTCCAAAAGATGTCGGAAATTTTTTTTATAATATTTTTTCTGCTGCTTTCGCATAGCTGGATAAAAGGTCATTGCTTGGTCCGCCCTGTCCACACCTCCCATCGTGTGGTTGTAGTCCAATACAACTTGTGGCTTTCTTACATCTTTTCCACCTCTGGTATGGACCATGACGGTCGAGGTATTATGCACTGTGCTCATAAGGGAAATGTCCTTTTTGTCCCGCCACTTTAGTGCCAACATTTTCCCTTTTTGCCATGCAGCAACTTCTCCTTTCCCAAGCTTTTAATTTGAAAATCCTGACGGCATCTCACGCCGGTTAGGCCTCACGGTTCCATAAGCGTCCTTCTTATTCATAAGAAGGAACTCGTACAGTTCTGGTGAAGTATAGAAGTTGTCTGTAGTGACACAGTAGCCCTGGTTGAGCAAGGGCTCTATCAATGGCAGAACTAAAGCGCTTGCCATCCCAAAAAAACTGAATCTAGGGGAGAATTTGGTCCCTTTGCCAGTGTAAAATACTGTGTTCCAAATATATCCAGAGCTGGATTCACACAGCATAAAAGATTTGATTCCAAAGTGAGCACGCTTAGACACAATAAATTGAATCCAACTGAGCCTACCTTTATAGGCCATCAGACTTTCGTCTATGGTTGAGTTGAGTTGAGTTGAGGTGCACTTTCTATAGCGTGGTCAATTACCCCGAAGGATCCCGACACGCTGGTAATGTCCCGCTCAGGAATATAGGTCTGCTGGAAGTTCTGCAGTATCATTTGGTAAATATCCCAAAGAAAATCTATATTCGGACATTACAGTTCCAAAAAAAGGTGTGGCCAATAATTTATTTGTGGTCCAGTACCACTTTTGGAGTGGTTCCCCACCACTCCCTGTAAAATTAGGAGGCCAAGGAATTTCCAGATATCATGACTGGTCACAGGCTCCCATTTTCTGCGCCGAGAAAATAGCTGATGGGTAGCAGCTTGCTGATCTTGATATCTGTTTGTCTCCAACACTATTTTGTCGATCACCGCATCCGTCAAAAAAAGGCGGAGGTATTCCAACGGATTGTCATCCTCTATGTCCACTTTTATCCGAGGTGATCCTGTGAATAGAAACCTTGGGGGCGCTACGTGCTCTGTAGCGCAATCAATTGCGCACCAAGTCCGCACATCGCTGGGCACAGGTGCAGGATCGTCACTCGCATCACTTTCTGCGTCCGACGACAAACTTTCCCACGCGTCGCTGTCACTCAGCTCCTCCGCAAGGGATTCTGCATCGCTGTCGCTGTTTGGCAGCAGGTCGCATAGCAATTTGGAAGTAGAGGCATGCTTTGCCATGATTGCAGTGCAGTATACAGACACTGGTACTGTAAATCTGCAGACAGGTCACTTGAGAAAACACTGGGGGGGCAATCAAAGGTCACTGTATTTTTTTTAAATTTTTATCCAATTGTATCAGTGTGTTTTACTGTGTTTTACTTTGTTTCTACTTATACGTTTGAATTTCTCACCCCGAGCCACACTCGGGAATACCGCCAGGGAGGTTAAGTGAGTTATTCCTAAGAATTACAGGCCTACAGTATAAAACGCCAAATATCCTTGAAAAATAATGGTACCGCTTTCAGCACCTAAAATCTGAAATAATCATACCGCCAGCCGCCAGGGAGGTTAATAAATATGGAAAGATGAAAAAATTACTGAAGTTCCACTTTAAGGAATGCAAACATCTAATAGTCTCTACCTTTTTGGATCAGTCTCTCGGCAGTAATGCATAGAAACCTAAATACAGTGGCGGAATTTCCATAAGGGATGCCTGGGCATCGCCCCCCCCCCCCCTCTCCTGTATTAACAAAAAAAAAACGGGCCCTTTAAGAATTTTTATTTTGCTTATTTTGTCAATTTAACTTTAACTTTAACTGCAGTGATGGCTGCCGTCTATAGAGGGTGCTGCAGCGCCACCCCCTTTTGCAAATAACATACATTCATGTTATTGTTGGTTGCCAGCTGCCGCTGGTCTATTCAGAGATAACCGGACCTTGGGCGCCGGTTACCTGAATAACGGCAGCTGGTTGGCTGAGCGGAAGTGCCTATCAGAGCCAGCGGATGTCTATCCTCGGAACAGTTTCAGCCAATCAGGTTCCCAGATTCTTGTTATTGGTAACCTGATTGGCTGAAGCGTCACCAAGGCGGGAGAACATCGAGGGACGTGGAAGCAGAAAGGTAAGTGCATTTTACAGTGGCATCAATGGGTACAGTGGTGACAAAAGGGCACAGTGGTGACAATGGGCACAGTGGCAACAATTAAAGGGCACAGCACAGCAACAATGGGCACAATGGCTGCGTTTGATGGCATGGCACAGTGGTGACAATTGGCACAGTGGCTGCGTTTGATGGCATGGCACAGTGGTGACAATTGATGGCACGGCACAGTGGTGACAATTGGCACAGTGGCTGCGTTTGATGGCATGGCACAGTGGTGACAATTGATGGCATGGCACAGTGGTGACAATTGATGGCACAGTGGCTGCATTTGATGGCATGGCACAGTGGTGACAATTGATGGCACAGCGACTGCGTTTGATGGCATAACACAGTGGTGACAATTGATGGCACAGCGGCTGCGTTTGATGGCATGGCACAGTGGTGACAATTGATGGCACAATGGCTGCATTTGATGGCATGGCACAGTGGTGACAATTGATGGCACAGTGGCTGCATTTGATGGCATGGCACAGTGGTGACAATTAGCACAGTGGCTGCATATGATGGCATGGCACAGTGGTGACAATTGATGGCACAGCGACTGCGTTTGATGGCATGGCACAGTGGTGACAATTGATGGCACAATGGCTGCATTTGATGGCATGGCACAGTGGTGACAATTGATGGCACAGCGACTGCGTTTGATGGCATGACACAGTGGTGACAATTGATGGCACAGTGGCTGCATTTGATGGCAATGCACAGTGGTGACAATTGATGGCACAGTGAGGCTGCAATTTATTTTTTATTTTTTCGTTTGCGCCCCCCCCCCCCCAAAAAAAAATTTGGAGCACCAGCCGCCACTGCCTGAATATGAAAAAAACACACAAACAATAGGGTTGATTTACTAAAGGCAAATAGACTGTGCACTTTGCAAGTTTATCCAGAGCTTACTAAATGAGGTAAACCTTCACTTTACAAAGAATACCCAATCACATTGGAAAGAAAAAAAAAAAGCATTTTTGCTTGCATATGATTCGACAATAAAAGTCAGCAGAGCTTCCCCACCATTTAATAAGCTCTGGAGCAGCTGCACTTGCAAAATGCACAGTCTATTTGCCTTTAGTAAATCATCCCCATTACATCTAGGGAAATAAATCTATTTTCTCCTGTCCTTTCTCCAGATTTTTAGAGACAATTTTTTGTGAATATACAGGCATATACATCATTTGCTGCAAAAAAAACTCCCAATCACTCGAAACATAATGCAATGTTCATGCGTATTACATTGGTCTAAGCCCTAGTTAGAACATATTCTTATTTACTGGGGATACTTTTCATTTTTCCCAATTATTTTTAGAGATCTCTTTGCCACAAAATTTCAGAAGACAGAATTCTCATCAAGTTATGGAACTTCAAGTGATTGTAAGGCTTTGTTTTACATTTTTTTTAAATAACAAACATGTCATACTTACCTCCACTATGCAGTTTTTTTTTGCACAGAGTGGCCCCGATCCTTGACTTCTGGAGTCCCCCTGGCGGCGCTGGTCGCTCCTCCCTGCTTTGTAGAAGCGCGATCCTGGGGGTTTAACTTGTGGGTGCACTCCCGAGTCCAGTATCCGCCCGCATCATTGGATTTGATTGACAGCAGCGGGAGCCAATGGCTGCTCTGCTATTAATCTATCCAATCAAGGGCAGAGAGGAAGAGCGTGTCTCCGGCGGGGGAATACAGGTGAGTACATTTTTTTTTTTCATCCCTATCCACTGAATCCATCTCACTGGATATCGCATAATAAGATAAAATACCGAACAGTTTCATGAGATAAATACGGTGAATTTTTATGTCCCTTTAGGGAATCTTAGGACTAAAATTCTGAATCGGCTGTCTGACGGAATTCTTTGGACAGACATGTTCTCCCGATTTTCTTATAGTGTGTACGAGCCTTATGCCTGACAGCGATCCACTCCCGCTGTGTCCAATCACACAGCGGGAGCCAATCAGTGCGCCTGGCGGACGCAACATCCGCCGGGACACGTCAATTGTTCTAAGGAAAGGCAGACCTTTGTTCTGTGAGAGGGGAAGATGGAGATCTGATGCATTAAGGTGAAAAAACATCCGACGGTATCGCCCCCCCCGAACCCCTCGAAAGTCCCGCGATCTTCTTCGGTTCCCAGCCTGGCCGTTGATTGGCTAGGCTGGACGGATTGATAGCAGCGCAGCCATTGTCTGGCGCTGCTGTCAATCACAGCAGATGAGGCGGCGCACCGGGGGCGGAGCCGAGTGATACAGTCGGAGGCTATGCCCGCCGCTGTATCACGGGAGCGCGCTCACAAAAGCTTTCTACCATGCGAGCATGAAGGTAGAAAGCTTTTGCGAGGAGGAGCTGAGACAGCCACCGAGGGACCCCAGAAGACAGGATCGGGGCCACTCTGTGCAAAACGAACTGCACAGTGGAGGTAAGTATAACATGTTTGTTATTTAAAAAAAATATGTTTTGCCTTTAGTGACCCTTTAAGTATAATGTATATCAGTAGAGCTTGGTAATATTTTTTCCCATTTCATGTATTTTTTATTTTTTTTGATAATTGTATTAAATTCCTATGTTTAAAGATGAATTCCCAGTATGGATATTTTGTACATAGTTACATCAGCTTGGATCAATGTAACTACTATCTATACCAGTGGTTCTCAACCTTTCTAGTGGCATGACCCCTTGATAACATTTCACAAGTTGTGGGGACCCCAACAGTAAAACTATTTACGTAGCGTGGGTTGTCAGCACCCAAGGCAAGACAAGTCATTTGCACAATGGACATTTAGCGCTCCCCAAGTCCCTTCCACTTGTACAGTATTAAAACCCCTTATGGTACATTTTAGGGCGTACCACACTTTTTGTTCTCCTTTCGTTCGCTTTTATCTCTCTCTATCCTAATTTCTTGTTTCCCCCCATCCCTCTCTCTAGCCATCTTTCTTGTTCTTTCTCTTATTCTTTCTCTCCCTTTTTCTTTGTTCCTCCCCTGTTTTCCTCTCCCTTCCGTGTATTCTCTTTTTTTATTTAACCTTTTCTTACTCCTTGGTGGGAGAGTTGGGATGAGTGGCAATGCTGGGGGGGGGGGGTTCTGATTAGCCAACTTGGCTGCTCTTGGCCAAGGTCATCTGCTGATGTGAGAACTGTAGTGGGGACTTTTAAAGGCAGCTATAATCACAAGTAGTGTTACTCACTGTCTCTCCGTCTTTGTGGTGTCTCGTAGCAGTGACACCTATGCCGAAATCGGGAGATAGGGTCTCCTCTAGCCCCTCCCATTTCACATTTCTCACCTGTCATCAGACATCTAGTCTCTGCCCCCAGCCATGCTGTGGACATCTGGGAAAGTGGTGCAGGCTTCAGTAACAGCCCAGGATTCGGTGACCCCTGGCAAATCATCATTCGACCCCTGAGGGGGTCCCGACCCCCAGGTTTAGAACCACTGATCTATATCATACCTGGCTGATGCCCCTGGAATCTGGAAATCAGTGAAGTGTACACCGGAATGTAAATATCCCTTGTAATAGAAATGGTTCGTGACAGGTACTCTTTATGAAGAGATGCAGGGTCAATAAGACCCCACATCTCTACTCCAGGCTGAAAAGCATTAGATTGTGAAAAAAAATTCATCGATCTAATGCTTTCAGCAGCGATTGCGGCTTTGTTTACATTCCAGGACCCGGGCGTGACGTCATAACCATCTGGTCACCAGTCTACTCTATGGTTTCCATCCGACGCCGGCGGATCGTTTCTCCGGGTCTCCAATGGCAAAGGAGAGCCCGGAGAAGCACGGGATGGTGGCGGGAGGGGGGGGCGTCCCCCTCCCGCCGCCTATAAGAACGATAAAGCGGCGGAACTGCGGCTATGATCATTCTTATGGTGCACAGAATCGCCGGCTGAAGAGATGGATATCTGAATGATGCCTGTGGCTGCAGGCATCTTTCAGATATCCCCACTGAAAGTCCAGGACGTCATATGACGTCCTTGGGCTGGAAGTGGTTAAAGGGCAGAAGGTTATTTATCTTAATGCATTCTATGCATTAAGGTAAAAAAAAAAGTTGTTGCATCCCACCCCCAGCCCCCCATATTACTTACCTGTGCCCCATCTCGATCCAGCAATGTGCATGAGAGCAGAATTTCTCCTAGGTCTCTCTCTTCAGTGGTTCACACAGTAAGGGCCATTGGCTCCTGCTGCTGTCAATCGCAGCAAGTGAGTCAATGAGGAGAGAGGCCGCACTCTGTGTGAATGGACATTCACAGGATCGCGGCTCAGGAGCGAGAGGTATGCTATTGGGGGCACTTGGCAGAGGGAGAAGCTGGGACAGTGGACAGGTTCTCAGTCTTAGAGCCGGCAGGGTACAGATGCAGCATCGGATCAATGCTGCATCCACCTAGATAAGTATGATTAAAGAAAAAAAAAATCCAATACTTCTCTTTTAAAAAAATTACAACCTTTAGCCCTGGTTCCCACTGGTGCAATTTGACATGTGAAATCAGCGGCATTTGCCGGCAATGGCATCGTCCTAATCGTTGCAATGCCGCATCTGTGGCAATGCACCAATTTCAAAAAGTAGTTTCTGTACTACTTTTTGCAATTTCGACCGGCAATTTACATTTACAAATTTACAAATTGGGCCTGACAAGCAGGAGTGAAATCATGCTGCTGAACTCGCACGGCTTCACTCCCGCAGCCCAGTATAAACCTGGGCTTAAAATCACTTTTAATCTGAACTACAGGCATAAATAAAAGACACAGGTTAATGTGGCGCGGTGTTCAGTAGTACTGTACATTTTTAACTTTTTTAAATGCAACTACAGTAAATACCTACATTTAATGTGTGTTATCCTCATACGATTCTTTAACTACTTCAGACCCGCGCTATAGCCGAATGACGGCTACAGCGCGGACCTGAATATCCAACTGGACGTCAATTGACGTCCGCCCCTTAGGGCGTTCCCCGCGCGCTCCAGAGTGCGCAGCGGGGAAACTCTGTGTTGGCCGTGTCCCTTGGACACAGCCAATTACAGATCGCCGCGAACGGCCAATCAGAGTGGCCATTTGCGATGCGATCTGTGCGGCCAATGAGAGATGATCTCATATGTAAACATATGAGATCATCTCTCATTGCTGGTGATCTGCCTAGCTGGTTCCAGCTAACGAGCTGGTTCCATAAAGGACTGCCCAGGCGCAATCTCGTTTGTCGGTCTGGTTCCAGCTAACGAGCTGGTTCTGCGCAGGCGCAGTCCTTCCCGACGGAAACCTCCGAACCTCGGCCGACATCCAGGGCGACGTGGTTAGTGAGGAAAGTGGCCAGTCGGCCTCACGCTACGCTCGCTCGGCCTCCTGGCTCTTTTTTTAACATCCTCCAATCCACAGGGATGTTAAAGAATGAGCCTGGATGCTGCCCGAGGTTCGGAGATTTCCGTCAGGATGGATTGCGCCTGCGCAGTCATCGAAGGAACCAGCTCGTTAGGGGAACAAGCCTGACGAGTCACCGGCTCACACAGAGACAGCGACCTGTCTCTGGAGAGGAGACCGATCTGTGTCCATGAGGATACAGATCGGTCACCTCTCCCAGTCAGCCCCCTCCACCTACAGTTAGAACACTATGCAGGGAATACATTTAACCCCTTCCTCACCCCCTAGTGTTAACCCCTTCAATGCCAGTCACATTTATACAGCAATTAGTGCATATTTATAGCACTGATTGCAGTATAAATGTGAATGGCGCCAAAAATGTCCCAATAAAAATCGCAGATCGCCGCCATTTCTAGTAAAAAAATAAATAATAAAAAATAATAATTTTGTCCCCTATTTCGGTGTTTTTCAACTCCAGTCCTCAAGGCACACCAACAGGTCAAGTTTTCAGGATTTCCCTCAGATGAAAAGGCTGTGGTGATTACTAATGGCCCATACACACGATCCGAATATCGGACGAAAACGATCGTCCGATGATGGATCGTACGATTTTCGGATCGTGTGTACACTACTTTCGACAGCCGATCACGACCGTTCATCCGATTAAATTCGATCGGACAAGCGCGAAAATTTTTCTCGTCCGATGTCCGATCGTCCGATTTTCGTTTAGTCAGTACAGCCGTCGTCCGACAATACAATACAAATACATTACAACACGTGACATCACTTCCGATCGTTTTTTTCTATCGTACGATAATTTTCGTGAGTTTAAAAACCTATTTTATTTTACTTGCGATTATTAAGCGAAAAAAGTCGTACGATCCGTCGGCCGATATTCGAATCGTGTGTATGGGCCATAAGGCAGTGAAACTGATCAAATCACCTGTGCAAAATAATGGAAAGCCTGAAAACCTGACCTGTTGGTGTGCCTTGAGGACTGGAGTTGAAAAACACTGCCCTATTTTGTAGGCGCTATAACTTTTGCGCAAACCAGTCGCTTATTGCGATTTTTTTTTTTTTTTTTTACCAAAAATATGTAGAATAGGTATCGGCCTGAACTGAGAAAAAAAATGTATTTTTTTTTTTTTTAAATTGGGATATTTATTATAGCAACAAGTAAAAAATATTGTATTTTTTTTTTTATTGTCGCTCTTTTTTGTTTATAGCGCAAAAAATAAAAACCGCACAGAAGATCAAATACCACCAAAAGAAAGCTCTACTTGTGGGGAAAAAAGGACGTCAATTTTGTTTGGGAGCCACGTCGCACGACCGCGCAATTGTCAGTTAAAGCGACGCAGTGCCGGAAGCTAAAATTTCACCTGGGCAGGAGGGGGGTATATGTGCCCAGTAAGGAAGTGGTTATACAGCAGCTCTTGGACTTGGAAAGGGAGGGGAATAACAGGCTTGTTGTCAGAAAAGATGCAAACTACAGTTCTATGTCTGACACTGTTATGATTTTTTTAGAAGCTGGAAGACATCATATGCTGATAGCACAAACTCATGCGTTTGGTATAGCCTACATACATGGATGTCGCATTTCAGTCCTCTATTGGAGATAGCCATGCCTATAGGAAATAGTCGACTATAAGATTTAATTAACCTGCGCTGTTTAAACGACAGCTGTAATCTAGTTGCTGAGGGCACTTATTTGCTGCAGCTTTTTTTATAACTCCAGTGACCTCCTCCTCACTTTGGAAAAAAGAAATAAATGAACTATTTTAAGAACATATGGGAGGATGGGAAAGTCTCGGAGATTATACTAGTTTATTTAGTAATGTGATGGATGGTTGCAGTGTTGTGGTCTATTTTTGGTGCTGTGCAAGATTAGAATCCGGAGTTTGTTTATTTAACAAATGACTAGCAGGTGCATGTTTAATGTCTTCGGATCAAACGAAATAAGCATGTGTGCAATCAGAGCAGCAGAAGAGAAAATTATTGCTGATAAAGGTTTTTAAAATGAACAGACTGGAGATATTTTACAGAAATACATACCAAGTTGTGTCTTTTATTTTCCTTTTTTTCTTTAATACACTGCGATTGTTTATACAGAGTGATTGCTGCAATCAGGGGAGGGGGCAATACCAATAACCAGGTAGCCGAGGCCGTTGAAAAATGACAGTTGGTTTACAAAGACTTTAGCCCCGTACACACGATCCGATTGTCGTACGACTTTTTTCGCTTAACCACTTAAAGCGGATGGTTCAGCTAAAAAAAAATATTAAAAGCCAGCAGCAACAAATACTGCAGCTGCTGACTTTTAATATTAGGACACTTACCTGTCCTGGAGTCCAGCGGCGTCCGCAGCAGAGGATGAGCGATCGCTCATCACCCTGCTGCTCCCCCCTCCATCCACGGTGAGGGAACCAGGAAGTGAAGCGCTGCGGCTTCACTGCCCGGTTCCCTACGGCGCATGCGCGAGTCGCGCTGCGCCCGCGATTGGCTCCAGCTGTGTGCTGGGAGCCGAGTGTTCCCAGCACACAACGGGCGGGAGACGGGATGTGATGTAATGCCCGTCTTTTGCCCGTGAATGCTGGGCCGGAAGTGGGTGCAGATACATGTCTATCTGCACCCCCCTCCCCCCTGAAAGGTGTCAATTGTGACACCGGAGGGGGGGAGGGTTCGGATCAGCGGATCTTCACTTCAGGGTGGAGATCCGCTTTAACCCCCGGACCATATTGCTGCCCAATGACCAGAGCACTTTTTGTGATTCGGCACTGCGTCGCTTTAACTGACAATTGCGACGTGGCTCCCAAACAAAATTTGCGTCTTTTTTTTCCCACAAATAGAGCTTTCTTTTGGTGGTATTTGATCATCTCTGCGGTTTTTATTTTTTGCACTATAAACAAAAATAGAGCAACTATTTTGAAAAAAATTCAATATTTTTTACATTTTGCTATAATAAATATCCCCCAAAAATGTATAAAAAAAGTTTTTTTTCCTCAGGTTGGGCCGATACGTATTCTTCTACATATTTTTTGTAAAAAAAATCGCAATTAGCGTTTATTGATTGGTTTGCGCAAAAGTTATAGCGTTTACAAAATAGGGGGTAGTTTTATGGCATTTTTATTAATATTTTTTTTTTACTAGTAATGGCGGCGATCAGGGTTTTTTTTTTCAGTACTGCGACATTATGTGGGACACTTCGGACACTTTTGACACATTTTTGGGACCATTGGCATTTTTATAGCAATCAGTAAAAAGGCATTGGATTACTATAAAAATGCCATTGGCAGTGAAGGGGTTAACACTAGGGGGCGGGGAATGGATTATGTATGTTCCTGGGTGTGTTCTAACTGTATGGGGGGTGGACTCACTAGGGGAAATGACTGATCTTCCGTTCATACATTGTATGAACAGAACATCAGCATTTCCCCCGCTGACAGGACCGGGAGCTTTGTGTTTACACACAAAGCTCCCGGTCCCCGCTCTTGTAACAAGCAATCGCGCGTGCCCGGCGACGATCGTGCCCGCCGGGCACGCGCACGGGACTCGGGGGAGAGCGGGGGCGCGCGGGCTGCTGGCGGCGCGCACGCGCCCCCTAGTGGCCGCAAAAGGAGCCGACGTATAGCTACGGGCTCTCGCCCAGGAGAGCCGACCTGCCGCCGTAAAATGACGGCGGCTGGTCGGCAAGCAGTTAATAGTCGCAAGTAAAATGAAATAGGTTATTAAAGTCACGAAAATTCTTGTACGACAGAAAAAAAAAATCGGAAGTGATGTCATGTGTTGTAATGTATTTGTATTGTATTTTCGGACGACAACTATACTGACTAAACGGAAATCGTACAATCTGACATCGTACGAGGAAAATTTTCACGCTTGTCTGATCGAATAATATCGGATGAACTGGTCGGCTCTCGAAAGTAGTGTACACACGATCCGAAAATTGTACGATTCTCCCTCGGACGATCGTTTTCGTTTTCGATATTCGGATCGTGTGTACGGGCCATAACTTAGAACAAACTGTCAATGTGTTTCTAGTACTCTAGTTCTCTAAATACACAGACTAACAATTAGAATATTAGTTGGGTTGCTAATACCCAGATTAGCGGATCTTGTAAACCAAGCACCAGAATAATAAGCCTGGGTCTATACTCCTTTCATGTAAACCTGTACTAAAAACATTGGCTGCCTTTGCCAACATGCTAGTTGCCTTGCTCTCCTGCTGAAATAAGCAGTGCCAAAGCTTGCTGAATTCTACCAAAAGCTTGTTTAATGTTACAGCCAGCACAAGCATTAAGGGATTTTTTTTGCTGTGCCCTGAGGTACCCCCTGAAGAGCGTTGTGCATTCGCCACCACTACCGCCACTTTGCACGCAGTTGCAGTACAGCCATTTTAATCCTAATGGGTGAATTTGCTTGTAAAAACAACCCCCCCAGCATTGGTGGCAGTGATTGCAATAACAACGCCTACATTGGTGGTCAATGGTGTTATGTTATTTACCACTTAAGACCCGGACCATTATGCAGGTAAAGTATCTGGCCCCTTTTTGCGATTTGGCACTACGTCGCTTTAACTGACAATTGCGCAGTTGTGCGACGTGGCTCCCAAACAAAATTGGCGTTGTTTTTTTCCCACAATAGAGCTTTTTTTTTGGTGGTATTTGATCACCTCTGCGGTTTTTATTTTTTGCGCTATAAACAAAAATGGAGCGACAATTTTGAAAAAAATGCAATATGCCCGACAGGTATTCTTCTATATATGTTTGGTCCAAAAAATCGCAATAAGCGTTTATCGATTGGTTTGCGCGAAATTTATAGCGTTTACAAAATAGGGGATAGTTTTATGGCATTTTTATTAATATTTTTTTTTACTACTAATGGCGGCGATCAGCGACTGGGACATTATGGCAGACACATCGGACACTTTTGACACATTTTGGGGACCATTGTTATTTTCACAGCGAAAAGTGCTACAAAAATACACTGATTACTGTGAAAATGACAATGGCAGTGAAGGGGTTAACCACTAGGGGCCCTAAGGGGTTAAGTGTGTCCTATTGTGTGTTTATTACTGTAGGGAGCGTGGCTGGACATGTGACGTCACTGATCGTCGTTCCCTATGACGGAACAGACGGTCAGTGAGAAGAACAGAGAAGGTTTGTTTACATACACCTCTCCCCTGAGGCACTTGTGGACATTGCTGGAGAGAGAGGAAGCTCAGGTAAGTATTCAGGGGTGCTGGGGCAGCTGCTGCAAAAACAGAAGTTTTTTATCTTAATGCATAGAATGTATTGAGATAAAAAAAAACTTCTGACTTTACAACCACTTTATCCTTCTTCCTGAATTGATGGCTGCTGGCAGTGCTTATTAAAACATCCCTCCCCATTGGTGGTTAGTGGCGGTGTTAATTAACTTGTTCATAATGCAGCGTAAAGGGGTTAACATTCATTGACACTACCCACTAATGCAGCACAAAGGTGTTAATTAACACTTAGGCGGTCGGACCATTCATGTCCACTTGTCAGTTTTGACGGTGACCTGAACAGTCGCTCCATGCAGTCCTATGGAGCGTTGGATGTCAGCGGAGGCATGTCCGCTGACATCCGACCTGATCCGATCCGCCAAAATCAGACGGATGGCGATACGTCCCCACCCGTCCATCGGATTAGGTGGAAAACGGACACGCTGTCCGTTTTCATCAGATCTCTCTTCTCAGGAGACAGCGGCGCTGCACAAGCCCCTCCCCGCTCAGTGAGTAGAGAGGGTCTTGTCATCTGCCGGCTCAGCGGACATCAGCAGAGAGGTCTCCCGCTGAGCCGGCGGGAGCTTGCGGACTCCGTAGTGAAAAGGGTCTTAAACGGCAGTAAAGTGACAGCTAAAACAAGCGGTGCTTTACCGCTAACGCAGGCGCGGCTCAGTGTGAAAGAGGTCTTACTGGGGTTAAAGAAAATCTGTAAACTGTATGTCAGGAACCTGAACCAGAGTGCAGTCCCCTTTTCACATTGCCATTAACTGTATAGTAAACAAGAGATCACTTACATCTATGGCATCTATACACTGCTTATCTGCAATAAATGCTTCATGTCCTATTCAGGTGTACTCACCAGCTGTATACTAAATATGGGTCATTTCTTTCACATAACAAAAATGCTGGTTACCCGTCTTCAGTATCAGGCCTTGTACAAGTATGCAGAACAAGAAAATCAGATTTGCAAAAACTCCTAATCCGATCTCTGTGCAGAAACAATTAATACTCTTAGTGAGAAAGGAACTATTGATAAGAAGGTGTTAAATAAAAGGGTTGCTGTCTAAGGATCTATTCGCACCGATGCGTTTTTTCATGCTTTTTGCAGAAACGCAGGACATTATTTTTAACATGGGTTCCTATAAAATACGTTCAAATCAATGCATTTTTGTGCCTCTTTTTTTTTCATACACACGACCATTTTTAATGGTCTAGAAAAAACAATTTTTTTTTCAACCCGATTATTGTTAAGCCTGCCTTGCCTACACACGGTCGTTAAAAAAATGCTCCAGTAAAGCGCAGTGACGTACAACACGTACGACGGCACTGTAAAGGGGAAGTAACATTCGGATGGCGTTACCCTTGGGGCTGCTTATGCTGATTTGTGCTTTTCAGTCTTCGTGTTTTTCAGTCTCTTACAGCGTGACGAATGTGCTATTTCCATTACGAACGCTAGTTTTACCAGAAGGAGCGCTCCCGTCTCATAACATGCTTCTGAGCATGCGCATTATTTTCACGTCGCTAAAGCCTACACACGACCATTTTTTACAACATGAAAAATGACAATGTTAACCACTGCACATTTATGTCGGCAGAATGGCACGGCTGGGCACATCAACGTATATATACGTTGGTTCTAGTACCCAGCCGTGGTCAGGGGCGCGCGCCGGCGGCGCGCTCCCGTGACCCGGTCCGAAGCTCCAGGACCGCGGGACTCGCGGATCCGATTGCCGCTGCAGTGCGGCGATCGGTCCCCGGAGCTGAAGAACGGGGAGAGCCGTGTGTAAACACGGCTTCCCCGTGCTTCACTGTGGCCGCAGCATCGATCACGTCATCCTTGTTATAGGGGGACGTGATTGATGACGCCACACCTACAGCCACACCCCCCTACAGTTGTAAACACACACAGGGAACACTCAAATCCTACAGCGCCCCCTTGTGGTTAACTCCCAAACTGCAACTGTCATTTCCACAGTAAACAATGCAATTTAAATGCATTTTTTGCTGTGAAAATGACAGTTGTCCCAAAAATGTGTCAAAATTGTCCGAAGTGTCCGCCATAATGTCGCAGTCACAAAAAAAATTGCTGATCGCCGCCATTAGTAGTAAAAAAAAAATAATGAATAAAAATGCAATAAAACTATCCCCTATTTTGTAAACGCTATAAATTTTGCGAAAACCAACCGATAAACGCTTATTGCGATTTTTTTTCCAAAAATAGGTAGAAGAATACGTATCGGCCTAAACTGAGGAAAAAAAAAAATGTATATTTATTTTGGGGGGATATTTATTATAGCAAAAAGTAAAAAATATTGAATTTTTTTCAAAATTGTCGCTCTATTTTTTGGTTCAAAAGACTTCAATAGCGATGTTGCAGAAAAGCATTTAGTGCAGTTTTACCACATTTTTGACACGATTTGCATTTTGCGTTTTTTTTAATCAGCTCAACAACAAATTTGGCAAAAAAAAAAAAAAAGTTAAAAAATGCTTTTCGGCCGCTAGCAGGGCGCTTTTAACCCCAAAGAAGGGGTTATATATGCCCGTGTTGCGGCCTTTGAAAGTGCTGCCCATTAATTTCAATGGCCAGAGTGTTTTGTGAGCGCTAAATATAGCGCTCCCAAACCGCCCCAAAGATGCTGCTTGCAAGACTTTTGCTAACGTACCGTAAGCGCTATTTAGAGGCTATTTTGAGCACTAAAACACCTGAAAATCACCTCAGTGTGAAAGGGGTCTTTAATAAGCCAATATGCATCTTCTTTTTTATTACTACTTTTTTTTTTTATAAACATGCTAGTTCTGCTTTTTTTTTCAAATGACCCTGTGAAATAATGGCATCCCACAAGTATACACCTTCACAAATTAGTGAGCAATGTTGACAGTTTCACGTTATGACTGGATTTAGAAATGAGTACAGTTTTTCCGGAACTGCTCTAAAACAAGTCGGGTGCGATGGATTGAATTGTTGGCAGTTCCTTATTTGCTGACCTGGGCTGAAGCTGGTAAAGTGTAAGCACTGCTTGGTAAGTAGGGCCCTGGCTGTAAATGTACACATGATCTGTGCTGCTCTTGACTCTCCACTTGATTGTATGTATTATTTATTAGGAGCCTTGAAGTAGGTTGAAGCTGTGCAGTCATATGTTCAGGCAGGCCTGTGGTAGGGAAGCTGACCCAGATACTGCTGTAACAAAGACCACACCAATAAGGTTTATTAATGATGGCATAAAGATTATGTTTTTTTTATCTTTGTAATAAAAGCAATAAAAAAAAAACAACGCCACACGTGGTGGCACATTTTATTTATATACTGTACATATGTTTCATTTCCAGTCGTTTTTTTTTGCACTCTGTTATTCCATGGCTTAAAGGGGACCTTTAATTTTATCTAGGTCTGCATTTTTACTGGGGTGGAAAAAGAGATTAATGCGGTTGTAAAACCTTACATATTTATTATGAACTAAAAACGTAATGATTTTAGTATATACACTACCTCCTTCTTGTCGCGGCTGCTTTTTATACCATAAGTGGTTAAATATTGCTGGATATTTGATTGCTATAGTTAATTTAGCACATATCGGGAAGATTTGTATCAACCTGGATGTATGGAAGTTCTGATATTTTGCACACACAATATATTGTTGTCACGATTTAATTGGGGACACCATTACAGTCATTAATATGCATCTTATTCTGGGTTCGACGAACCCCGAGGGTCAGGTCACAGAATTTGTGACCTGGCGCCTGGGGCATCCTGTGTCTCTGTGCGCCCCCGCTGTGCAATCGCGTCGGGCCGCGCCGGCCGGTAATTGAGGCCGCAGCTTTCCGGCCTTCTGCAGGCCTATGCATTATTTCTGTGTGCCATCTTGTGGTGGCTGTTGGTATGATAAGACAACCAGCAATTCTAATGGTGCTTCCCCAGTCTGTTTTCACTGCCATCTCCTTCCCTCTAATTAGAACCCCCAAACATATATATTTTTTATTCTAACACCCTAGAGAATAAAATGGCGGTCATTGCAATACTTTCTGTCACACCGTATTTGCACAGTAGTCTTAAAAGCGCACTTTTGGGAAAAAATATATTTTTTTAAATTAAAAAATAAGACACCAGTAAAGTTAGCCCAATTTTTTTTTATATTGTGAAAGATAATGTTACACCAAGTAAACTGATACCCAACATGCCACACTTCAAAATTGTGTCTGCTTGTGGAATGGTGACAAACTTTTACCCATTAAAATCTCCATAGGCGACATTTAAAAAATTCTACAGGTTGCATGTTTTGAGTTACAGAGAAGGTCTAGAGCTAGAATTATTGCTCTCGCTCTACCAATCTCGGAGATACTTCACATGTGTGGTTTGAACACCGATTTCATATGCGGGCGCTACTCACGTATGCGTTCGATTCTGCGTGTGAGCTCGGTGGGATGAGGTGCGTTCCTGGCTCCTGACTTTTTTAGCTGGCTCCTAGATTCCAAGCAAATTTGTCAAGCCCTGATCTTATTGATTCACTAAACCCTCACATATACTCAGTGAAGTGACTGGCCTCAGGTGATAAACAGAGAGGAAACAAATCCTGCTACCTAAGTTGTACCTGCTTATCAAAGTGTAGAATTTATACAGGATCTCTCCGCTCTGAAAAAGTGGGGGGCGGAGAGCTGAAGTTACATCAGTGAGGAGCGCTGGTTGGAGGGAAGGGACACAGCTGCCTTCATACAACACACAGGAACAGAGCTGAGGCTGTGAATCACCAGCTGTGCCCTCCCCTGTCACCATTTTTCTCTTGGTGTCAGGAAAACTTGTCAGAAGTGATTTGTGCTGATAGCAGAGAAAGGAGGCAACGGACATAAATTACACTTAGTGCTCTTAATTGAGACAAGTACACACTATGCTTTCTTCATATTTCATGTCTGAGGTTTACAACCACTCTAATAGAAGTACTGAAATGCTTACCTTTTTCTAGAATACATTTTTATTTAGGTTTCCTCTAGTGTTGGTCAAGCCTAGGAGTTTGGTCACAAAGGGTGGAACAGGTGTTCTTAAAGCGGTAGGGCCCCTGCAGGATAATGTCATAATGTGCTAGTATGCAGCACATTATGCAGACTTACCTTAAAGCAAAGCCCTTCAGCAGCACGCTGTTACCACTGCAGAGGCTATCCATCTTCAACTAGGCTTTCATTTTGTGCTTTTGTGGGCTTCGGATTTTTTAGAATTGGCAAGCCATGATGATGTCACTCTCGCGAATGTGCATAGGAGTCACTGGCGTGGCACAGAGCTCTGAATGGATGACACTGTCCATTTAGAGCGCAGTGCAGATGTGTCGGTGACATCACGGCTGTTACTAAAGTAAATATCTCCTAAATAAGGCAAGTTTAGGAGATATTTACTGTCATAAAACAAACAATCACAAAACCCTTAGTCATAGCTACGACTAAGGCTTTTGCCGAAACGCGTCAGCGCTATTGTTTTATTGTCACTCTGATGTACTAATAAACAACACTTTAAGGACTCCAGCGTTGCCGGCTCTTTATATTGTTTATGACATTAGAGTATGATGGGACACGTCGAGCCCAGCCACCTGTGAGTGGATTTGGTGTATGGATTGGGTTGCCTCTGCAGAGAGCGCTGTTACCCATCTACCTTCCATGTTCGATGTTTACTGTACCTATAGGTAAGTCCTATTATAGGCTTACCTCTAGGTATAAATCAAGCAGGTGACTTTACTACCGCTTTAACTCTAATCCTCTCTCTTATCAGTGATCACCTGGAGAACCACAATGATTTATAGCTGTCTGTATAAAATGCTTAGATATTGAAATATTAGACTCATTTGTCTGAGCATTCATATTTATTTTATACTAAAAGTATAATGTATATAAGTGAGCACATATTATTGTGATGTTTGCCTTTTTTGTTGTTGCCCTTCCATATTTCTGTTACTTTAACCCCTTCCCGCCGAGTGTATGCATATATGCGTCCTCGGCTTTAGGGGGTCATACCGGGATGATGCCCACAGCTGCAGGCATCATCCCGATGCCGTTTATTAGTGTTCCTCTGCAGGTGGCTGCCCCTCCGTTGCTCCTGGGGGGTGCTCTTTGTGTGGCTCCTTGCAGGTTCCCTGGGGTGGGCCCCTCCGCTACTTTGGGTGGACGGGGGCAGTCCAGGCCCCTCTGGACCTCACAGCGGCTTTTTATGTTATCCATTTACTGATTCAGTGGTAACTATATCATTATGGCATTCAATTGTTTTATATGCTGTCATGTACTTACTTTGAACTTATACCATAATATTATTATTTTCTAGATACATTTTTGCCCCCTGAAGAGACCGAATTGGTCGAAACGCGTCGGGGCTCAACGATACAAAACTGTATATGTATTATCTATGCATACTGTATTCAGGAATGTTGACCTTTATTTTATTTATATAAATGTTCCAACTTGTTCTAACTCATGTGGGTATCTGGGATTTTGGCAATAAATATTGTTTTATATAACCTATACAATACTCCTATATTCTTTTACATTGCTGCCTAAAAGCCTATTTGGGGAACCCTTCTCTCTCTTTGATGCCATTTATTAGAGCCAGCGGTTAGCTCTCCAAGGATAACAACCAATGCTTCTAAAAGCCTCTCGCTTGTTATCCCGGAGGAGCGGGAGGGGACATCCCCCCACCGCTCTTACCGGAGCTCTTACCGGAGCTCCCGTCCCACCGGGAGACCCTATCCACAATGTGCCACTTCCGGCACCTAGAGAACAGACTGGCATGAAGCCAGTCAAAGCGTCTTTCCGGTTTACTCGGCTGCCAATGGCGCTGGATTTAAAAAAATATACAGTATTCAGAATCTGAATACTAAGAAGTGCAAAGGAGGATCCTTCCATAAAGAGTATCTATCACCACCTATTACTGTCACAAGGGAGGTTTACATTCCTTGTGACAGCAATAAAAGTGATCACATTTTTATTAATGTTTGAAAACACAATGTAAAAAAAAATATTTTTTTAAAGCCCCCAAGTCCCCGCGAGCTCGCGCAGCAAATAAAACGCATAGGAAGTCGCGCCCGCATATGTAAACGCTGTTCAAATCACACATGTGAGGTATCGCCGTGATTGTCAGAGCGAGAGCAATAATTCTAGTACTAGACCACGACTGTAACTCTAACCAGGTAACCAAAAAAAAAAAATTAAAGCGTTGCCTATGGAGATTTTTAGGTACCGTAGTTTGTCGCCATTCCACGAGTGCGTGCAATTTAAAGCGTGACATGTTTGGTATCTTATTACTCGGTGTGACATCATCTTTCACATTATACAAAAAAATTAGGCTAACTTTACTGTTTTTCTTTAATTTTATTTATTCATGAAAGTGTCTTTTTCCCCAAAAAGTTGCGTTTAAAACACCGCCGCATAAAATATTGCAACAATCGCCATTTTATTCTCTAGATTCTCTGCTAAAAAAATATATAATTTTTGGGGGTTCTAACTAATTTTCTAGCAAAAAATACGGATTTTAACTTGTAAACACTATGGGCCAGATTAAGGTAGGTGGGAGCATCTTTAATCTGGAGTAACGTTTCTCATTTACGTTACTCTGGCGAAATTTTAGGAGCAAGTGCTGTTATTCATGAAGCACTTGCTCCTAAAGTTGCGGCAGCGTATCGAAAATGAGCCGGCAGAATTCAAATTGGGCGGGTACGGGGCGTGTATTATTTAAACTAAGCGCGATCTCGCGGCGAACGTACTGCGCATGCGTCGACTGTCAATGCATCCCAGTGCGCATGTTCCAAATTCTGTCAGTGAACGTCAATGACGTCAAATCCCCATTCATGGACGTTTTACACAAGCGACGCAAATTTTTTTTTTTTCGACGCGATGACGACGGCTATACTTAACATAGGATACTCCACTAGGGAGCTGCTTTATCTTTACGCCGCGTATCGCTTACGGAAACGTCGGAAAGTCACTGCGTCGCGCCCGAATACGATCGTGAATTGCCGATTCCCGCTGATTAACATATTTTTTCGGCGTTAATCAGCGGGAACGCCCCCGGCGCCATTTTTAAATTAAAGTTGCGATGCCATGGCGAAATTCAATTACGCCGCTCGCATCGGAACTCCAACCCGGCGTTTCTTGTTTTCTGGTTACAGAAAACAAAAACGCCGGCTTAAAGTGACAGTTAGGCTGGAGTATCACTGATACTCCAGCCTAACTCTACCTGAATCTGGCCCCAAATGTCAGAAATAGGCTTAGGCACGAAAGGGGTATTAAATATAGAGTTTTGTATATTAGCCACTAGAGGGAGCTCTGTATTTGACTCAGCATCAGTCAAGCTTTCTACCTACATCTGTTCAATTTTTGAGATAAGATATCAACCCAGGGACATTGTTTGGGTGACTCATATGTTTCTGAGAAAGGGTAGTAAGTAACGCACAAGGAAGCAGAACCTAAATATGAAATAAGCAAATGTAGTTGCTCGTCTGTACATATTTGATTACAGATCATTAGAGGTCTTCTTTGGTTACAAAGACCTCAGTCATCCCCCTCAGATACACTGAAATCAGTAGGTTTCCGGGGTGGTAGCCGCATCTGTGTACGAGAAATGCAAGTTATGACTAGGGCAGGGTATTTTATGAACGATAATAAAGATAAAAGTGATATAAATAATTAATTTTCATATTCTGATAGCCCAGGTCTATGTTATTCTGTTTAAACAATAAGCACTAAGTACTGTGACTAATATGGTAATACTATGAACACTTTCAAATAAAATATCCAACATATACTTCTATTGACTAAGTAAAGTAAGCAAACCTGCAATCATTTTTTAGGCATCATGCACATTGGGCGTTTGCCCAGCTCTTCTTAAATGTCTTTTCTCCTGGCGGGAGAAAAACTGTGGAAAAAACACGCCTAGAGCCTCATTTTAAAAAAAGTGTTTAGGCGCATCAAGTGTTTGGACACTCCTTCATTCCATTAGCCAGAATAAAAATGTGTTCTGGTCAGAGTTTAGGATGCATTTAAGGCCCATCAGGCATATTTTTCTGAGGAAATGCTCCTCCTGAACTCGTTCGTTTTTTGACACCCAGTGTGCATAAGGCTTTATAGTTAACTAAGTTTGAGGCATACATTTTAGGTTTAGGGCTAGTTTACACTTGCTTCAAAACATGGCTTCGGACACGCATTGTTAAAGCTCTCTGAACGCTAGTCAATGCCTGTCACTAAACAAAATGGTTAGCTTACAGTCCTGTTTACACCTTGCTTTTGCTTGGTGCTTTCATGAGGCTTCATAATAAGTGAGGTTGAAAAAAGACTCAAGTCCAACCTATGTGTGTGATTATATGTCAGTATTACATTGTATATCCCTGTATGTTGTGGTCGTTTAGGTGCTTATCTAATAGTTTCTTGAAACCATTGATGCCCCCCCCCCCGCTGAGACCAGTGCCTGTAGAAGTGATCCACATCCTTGCCGCTCTTACAGTAAAGAACCGTCTACGTAATTTAAGGTCCCTTTCACACTGGGGCGTTTTTCACGTGGTACATCGCTAAAAAACCTGCCCTGCAGGCTTCAATGTGAAAGCCTGAAGGCTTTCACACTGAAGCGGTGCGCTAGCAGGACCGCTCCAAAAGTCCTGCTAGCCGCATCTTTACAGCAGTATAGGAGCGGTGTGTTCACCGCTCCTATACTGCGCCTTCCCATTGAAATCAATGGGAAACCACGGTAATACCGCCTGCAATGCGCCTCTACCGGGCGGTATTAACCCTTTTTCGACCGCTAGCGGGGGTTAAAACCGCACCGCTAGCGGCCGAATACCGCGGTAAATACGATGGTATAGCAGCGCTGAAAATCGTGCTGCTATACCGCCACCGCTGCTCACGCCTCAATGTAAAAGCAGCCATAAGGTTAAACCTCTTTTCCTCTAATTTTAATGAGTGGGCACGTGTCTTGTTAAACTCATTTCCACTTCGATGAGGCTTTGGTGGGACCTCGATGAGGCTTTGGTGGAGCTTCGGTGGGGATTCTGTAAGGCTTCGATGAGGCTTAGTTGGGGCTTCAGTGGGGTTTCAAGCGAGATTTGCCATAGACTTCTATGAAGGCTTTGAAGACGCTTTGAAGCATCACTAAAGCTACATGGGGTATAATTTTTAAAGCAAAGCCGAAGCAGAGCAAAGCAAAAGCAGGTGAAAACAGGACTGTAAGCTAACCATTTTATTTAGTGACATGGGCTTTGACTAGCATTCAGAGAGCTTTAAGGGCTAGTTTACACTTGCTTCCAAACAGGGCATCAGACATGCTTTGTTAACCACTTCCATACCAGGCACTTACGCACCTTCCCGCCCAAGCCAATTTTCAGCTTTCAGCACTGTTGCAATTTGAATGACAATTGCGCGGTCATGCTACACTGCACCCAAACAAAATTGGCGTCCTTTTTTCCCCCACAAATAGAGCTTTCTTTTGGTGGTATTTGATCACCTCTGCGATTTTTTTTTTTGCGCAACAACTAAAAATAGAGCAAAGATTTTGAAAAAAAAAAAAAGTTTTTATTTTTTTCAGTTAATTTTTTTGTAAATGAGTATGTTTTCTCTTTCAATTATGGGCACTGATATGGTGGCACTGATGGGCACCGATGAGGTGGCACTGATGGGCACCGATGAGGTAGTTCTGATGGGCACCGATTAGGTAGCACTGATGGGCACTGATAGGCGGCGCTGGTATGGGGCACTGATGGGCACTCATGGGCGGCACTGATGGGCACTCATGGGCGGCACTGATGGGCACTCATGGGCGGCACTGATGGGCACTCATAGGCAGCACTGGGCACTCATAGGCGGCACAGGTGGGCACTCATAGGCGGCAAAGGTGGGCACTGATAGGTGGCACAGGTGGGCACTGATAGGTGGCACAGGTGGGCACTGATAGGTGGGCACTGGGCATGGATTGGCACTGTGGGGTGGCACTGACAGACACTGGGGTGGCACTGATGATCACTGAGGGGTGGCACTGATGGATCAATGTTGCCAATCAGTGCCCATGTGTGGGCACTGATTGGCATCATTTTTTTTTACTCCCCCTTTTTTTTTTTCTTGCTGACTTTTTTTTTTTGTCATTTTTTTTTCTTCCTTTTTTTATGTTCCCTGGTGGTCTAGTGTGGGCACTCCCTGGTGGTCCGTGTGGCGATCCGAGGGGGGGCTGCGCTGATAAACAATCAGCGCGAACCCCCCCTGTCAGGAGAGCCGCTGATCGGCTCTCCTGTACTCGCGTCTGTCAGACGCGAGTGAGGAAGAGCCGTCGGCGGCTCTTCCTGTTTACATCGTGATCAGCCGTGATTGGACACGGCTGATCACGTGGTAACGAGGCTCCGCCGGAGACTCGTTACCGAGATCGGAGGTGCAGGGTGTCAGACTGACAGCCCGCATCACCGATCGCTGCGCGCCCGCACGGGCGCGCGGCATGAAATCATGCTAGACGTTTGAGAACGTCTAGTCACGATTTCATAACCACTTCCCGGCCGTAAATCGGCTATTGGCCGGGCGGGAAGTGGTTAAAGCTTTCTTTTGAAGTGACGTCACCACGCTGAAGTGAGGAGGAAGGGCTCCGTGTATGCCGGCCGGCAAGTTTATAGATGCATTTTTAATTTGATACTTTGTAAGTACGTTTCTCTTTTTTAATAAATGTTCCTTTCGCGGAAATATGCTATGGTCTCCCTTCTTTCTGTTATCATTAACATTAACGAATTGATGAGTACGGATGAAATCGGGAGTCCTTGAATCCTTACCCTATGTGAATACATCCTGATGTCCTATCTTCCCCGGAGAGTAAAGGCCGCGGCTGGGTTATAGCCGACTGTCATACTAGGCTTGCCCTCTGGTAAGTGGCCATTCATTCAGTGGTGGGTCTATCACTTATTGATGTATGGCGCATGGAATCACTGTGGTGCTGTTTAATTACTATCTGGAAGACCAGCATGTGAAATGAACTGTTTTTACTCTGCTATGAGTACACCCAGTATATTCATTTTCTGATGCCTTTTATTAGTCTAGTTTAATTATTGGAAGAAAAAGGAGGGATACGGCGCTAATGAATGAGAGAGCGAGATCAAAGATCAGATCAAGCTCAAAAAAGTTTACATAAACATCTATAATCAAATACATGTAAACGACAAAAGAAGACACCAATGTAACTTGTGAACAATGTGAATGCGCTGAGAATACATATAGTGAAAAAGAGTCCTTTAGCCGATCCCAGACGACGTCCGTGGTGACGAAACGCGTAGGCGTGGCTTGCTTTATTGACGCCATCACGCTGGTCCTATTGAGGAAGCTTGAACGAATACGAGCAGGAGAAGGACGATCAGCCGCCGGCTTTACTAAAAACATTTGGACACACTGGTGTTTGACTACTTCTTAAATGTGAGTGCACCAGCTTTTATTTCGCTACAAATAAATTTTATCTCTGGTATTATGCTATGGTCCCTTTTCTCTTCTGTTTTGTCAACATCGAGCCACATTAGAGAACGCCATAGAGACAGTACAGAGGGTCAGGAGGGAGACCTTAAACCCCCGCGCCCAGAGTGACCCACATAGCGGTCAGGATACATGGTAAGGATACTACATCACCATTCCTGGGTGTCTTTTCCGGTGGATTAAGTTCATTCTATCCCCGTCTTCTACACATGGATGATTAATTGGACTCTCTTTTGGGACTTTTTTTTTCTTTCTACCTTATTGGATATCATTGAAGGACTCTTTTTCACTATATGTATTCTCAGCGCATTCACATTGTTCACGAGTTACATTGGTGTCTTCTTTTGTCGTTTACATGTATGTGATTATAGATGTTTATGTAAACTTTTTTGAGCTTGATCTGATCTTTGATCCCGCTATCTCATTCATTAGCGCCGTATCCCTCCTTTTTCTATCTGTTTAATTTTTTGTATCACAAATTATTGATACTGGCACTTTTTACGACACTATCAATTATAATTCTTTAGTTCATTCTTTCTAGCTTATCTAGCGCAGTGTTTCCTTTTGGATTTTTTGAGTAGTTTAATTATTGGCATAGTTTTTCTTGTATTAGCTGTTAATGTGTGTTGAAGCCGAAGCAAGTGTAAATGAGCCCTTAAAAATGTTCACAAGCCTAAATTAAGTCGAACAATTTTCATCGCTAGTCATCTTTTTTCTTTCTATGAAAATGTTGCTTCCTGTGCTCCCATTCCAGTGCTCTGTGCTGGCATAGCTGAGTAACAGCCACACCCCTCGTTAGAAGTGTCCTTATACAGACTTGTATTGCAGAGAAAAGAGAGGTATATGGGACCAGCTTTGTTACTGAGTGTTGATTTCTGAGTGCAATAGTAGACCTATTGGACTAGACACATTTCATAAAAACTTCTTTAAAATGATTGTGGAGGTAAATCACACACACACACATTTTTATTGTGATTTTCTAATTATAATAATATAATTCTGTTGTTGTTCTCTATGTGTGTCAGGCAAGTGCAGACATTACCCTTGCTAGATAAAACCAGTTAACCTAGCCTGAGTTGCACATGTTTTGTGTTGGGTGAATGACTTGACAAGCAGTAAAGCAAACACAAAGACTGTTCCATACAAAGCAATACCCTTGGAGTCGGTTCACACTCCAGCGGCACGACTCCGGGGGCGGCTCTCCAAGGCGTCCTGAGGACGACTTCAGAGGCGATCTGCAAAATGACTTCTGTATAGAAGTCAATGCAGGTAGCCCTGAGCCGCCCCCAAAGTCGTACAGGAACCTCTTCCTAAGTCGGAGCAACTTGCGTCGCTCCTATTAGAATGGTTCCATTGCCTTCAATGGGACGTCGCCCCAGTGTGAACCGGCTCTGAGGAAAGATAATGTTTCTAACCTGCAGGGTTCCTTGAGAAGACATGGAGGATTTTTTGCACTAGGCTTTTTCAGCCATAACTCTTTTATTAAAATGTATGATACGATAAATTTTTTTCTCTCGATATGGCCCCTTTCACACGGGCGTTCTGTACAGTCCGTTTTTGCATTGGTTGTTAGGAACGGGAACCTCCCGGCATCCTAACAACTGATGAATCGTCACCTGTCAGCGGGGTTCAATTGGCTGCAGTTAAATCCCCCCAAAATCCATACCAGACCCTTATCTGAGCATGCAGCTCCACAGGCCAGGAAAGGGGGAGAAATCAAGCCCCCCTCACCCTACTGAACCATACCAGGCTATATGCCCTTAACTTGGGGGTGCTTTGGGGCAGAGGGGTTTAGCCCCACCTACAATGCACCTTGTCCCCATGTTGATGCGGGCCTCTTCCCCACAATCCTGGCCCGGTGGTTGTGGGGGTGCGGTGGGTGACTTATCTGAATCTGGAAGCCCCCAGATCCCACCCCCATGTGAATGAGTAGACATACCAGATCCCACCCCTACTCGTTCACCCCCAAAAAAGTGTGTAAAACAGATGTCCAGAGCCCCTCCTGCCCCAAAGCACCCCCCCCCCCATGTTGATGGCATGTGGCCTTGTAATTTTTCCAGAGAGCGGAACTGCTAGCTCGTCCCCAACCCCGCACCTTTACTGAGCTGCATGCTCGTATAAGGGTTTGGTATGGATTTTTTTTTTGGGGGGGGGGGGGGTGCAATTTTTATTTTACATTTTGTTGTTGGTTTACCTTTGAAATCCATACCAGACCCAATGGGCCAGGTATGGATAGGGGAGGTGGATCCCCACAGAGTTTATATTTCAGAATTTTTAATTGCTGGCAATTGTTTTGTTTACATTTAGTGGTCAGCGGGGAACACTGCTGATAGCTGATGAGTAATTTGTTGTTAAGGATGTGGCGGCTGGCTTGCCAGCCCACTCCTTAGCAACCAGCTATTCTTCAAATAGATATTGGATCGGTCAGTCAATTTTCCACTAATTCTAATCGTTTCAAAAAAGTGAAATTCATTAGAAAACAGATGTACACAAAACAGATGTAAAAACTGAAGTCTGGGTCCGTTTTTCATCCAATTTGCTAAAGAAAATATTGTGACAGTTGCACCCAGTAAGGGAATTTGCTCCAGAGGTTAGTGAATGAGGTGACGCTTCATTTTGCAACGAACGACAAATCACAAACAAGGGAAATAATAGCATTTGTGTTTGCACATGATTGAATGATGAAAGTCAGCAAAGCTTCCCATAAATTTTCCTTTTAGTGTGCAGCTAAACTGGCAAAGTGTCGGTTTTCCTTTAGTAAATCAAACCCATAGTCGCTATAATTTTCATGTACCTCTGCTATCTAAAGAACCTTATTGATCCCGCCATTCCCTTTTCTTCCTTGTTCTAAACTGACCACACACAGCACAGAAGCTGATCTTGGTTAGCATGGTCAGTTTTCATCCTTTGGCTGGCCATTCAGAGGTACAGGACCCTGTGCAGACACACAGCAAACCTGTATTGAGTAGTTTGTTCAACCACCATGCCCGCCAACCAGTCACAGCCTGCCTCCTGCAAACACCCCTCCCAATCACAGCCTGTCTCTTGAACACTGCGCATGCTCAAGCACAGCCAGCATCTTGCCTCAGTCTAAATAGACTTTGGAATACAGGCACACTGTATGTCTGCACAGTGTCCTATATCCCCGCCCCCACTATCAGAAAGAAGAGATGAAAGGTAACAGAATTTTTTAAGCTTTTAAGGAAAAGGTAAGCAAGATCATTTCTGAAACTGTTCACAACTACTTTAAAGTGTCTGAAAAGGCAATTTTTTAATTTCAAATCAACAAACATGTCATTATACTCCTGTTCTGTGAGAATCTGGTGCAGCTGTGCATGATAGCCAACCAGCTTCTAACTTCAGCTTGTTCAATTAAGCTTTGACAATAAGGGTCCTTTCACACGGAGCGGACCGTTTTTTGATCCGACCCGTGTGTGTCCGTCGGCTCAGCGGGGATCCCCGCTGAGCTGTCGGCGGACAGGGCGGTCCCCGCACACTGTGCAGGGACCGCCCTGTCTCTCCCCTATGGGGAATCGGTTGAATACGGACCGTGAAAACCCTATTTTCCTTCCGTCTGAAAAACCGGATCTTTGCAGAGGCGGGTCATTACGGACGTTAGCGGATGCTCATCCGCTAACGGCCGTGATCACATAGGGATGCATTACAAGTCCGTAAACGGACTTGTAATAAACGGACGAACGGTCTGCCCGTGTGAAAGGACCCTAAAACCCGGAAGCTGATCAGTTTCTATGCAGAGTCGCATCAGAATTTGCACTCCCCAGTTTTTTTTAAAATAGAACTATGGGCAAAACTTTTTTTTTTTACTTTGGTTTGGATAGAGTAAAGCTGGCCATACACCTATAGATCATCTGAAGATTTCCTATGGTTAGATAGAAAAAGTGGAACAGATTCCTCTATCTATGCTAAACTGTGTGGATGGAAGAATCTCCCACTGGCCCAAGCTTCCATATCTTGCTAGTCGGCCCCGCTGGCTGTCACAATACGGGGCCGACTAGCAAGATACTGAAGCTTGGCCCAGTGGGAGATTCCTCCATCCACACAGTTTAGCGTACATGGAGAAATCTGTTGCACTTTTTTCATCTAACTATAGAAAATCTGCAGCTAATCTATAGGTGTATGGCCAGTTTAAATATAATCCCTATGAAATTTTTTTTCGCCATCTGTGCCCCATTAGGGAAAATTACCTTCACTTCCTGTCCCATAACCGAACAGGAAGTGAATGGAAATCCCTGAACATTAAAGGGAATTCTTTGGGGACCCCCAGGTGATCAGAACTAGTTTCCCGATTGGAAGATTTCCCCTCTATTATTTTTCTGTGGGATTTTCTTTTACTTTCACTTTCAATGATAATGGTAAACAGGACAAACAGAGAGGGTGAATCTCCCTAACTGGGGCACAGACAGCAATAAAACCTGACAGGGGATCTAATTCCTCTACACCAGGAGTCTCCAAACTGCGGCCCGAGGGCCAGATGTGGCCCTTTGCCAGTCTTTATCCAGCCCTTGGGGCACAATTCCTCCCAATGACACCAACAATGGGGCACTCTATCATCCACCGAAACCAATGATGGGATACTATTCCTCCTACTAATAGGGGGAATACTCCTCCTCCTTGACCACCAACCCAGAGGCCATATTTATTCTCACTGATGCTGGGCCTGTGACATTTTCTTCCCCTTCTGGCCACAATCCGGCCCTCCTAAAGTCTGAAGGTCAATTAAGTGGCCCTTTGTTTGAAAAGTTTGGCGACGCCTGTTCTACACTCTATCCAGAACTACAATAAAAAATAAAAAAAAGTTTTGCCTTTTAGTTATAATCAATCACCCCTATTATGACAACACTAACTTTGCATTGGGGTGACAATACTACCCTTTCATTGGTGGCTTGTGACAGCACGAACTTTACATATACAATTTTGTTTCTCATTCGTTTTTGTACCCAATCAGTTAGTACAGCTGGATTTTAAATGTTTGCCACTATAGTTACATTTTCAATAAACATATTCTTAAAGCAGTAATTTTTTTTAGCTTAACATCTATTAAATCTTCTGCCCTTGTTGTTTTAACTTTGGATAGTAAAACATTATTTCTTCTGCCAGTAAATACTTTCTACAGCCCACGTCCTGTTTCTTGTCTGGTAAAAAGCCTAGGCTTATGACATCGTATACATCGCTTTCTCTCTCACTCTTGTGAGCCAGGAAGGGAGGGGGTGAGTGATACGAGGGCCAATGAGAGCTGCAGAGCTGGAGGTGTGCCTCTGTGTGTCTATGTAAATCCAGGAAGTGAACAAGGCAGCAGCTTAGTTAAAATGGCTGCAGCCAGACTATGTGGAGAGAGATTTTTGCAGCATATTTGACAAGTACAGATCCACAGTATATATAAAATAATATGCAAAGTGGTTGAAGGGAAACTTCAGAATGGTAAAGATTTTTTTTTACAAATGATGTGAGCAGACTGCAGTTCCTCTTTAAAAGCAGAAGACATTCTTACTGAAATCAATATCCAGCTACACCATTAATCAACAATGGTACTGTAGATTCGTAGTTCACGCAAAAAGTTTTGTAAAAAAAAAATCCATCTGTAAACGCATAAATAACAGGCATTTATTAGAAGAACAATGATAATTGTGAATAACTTTTTAACGTTTTTATAATTTGGCCTGAATATACCAAGTTGATTGATCGCTCAGCTTGGGTACAACCAGCCTGCTGGATTCTCTTACGATTGTCACTATCGGCTGCTATAGCTGCTAGCGATAATCACTGTCTTCTCCCACAAGGGATTGGGAGAGCTGGGAGAACACAATTACCGATTTCCCTGTCAGCACTGTCTGTATTTATGGGGTAATCATGCAAATTTATTTGCACCATGTGTAGCCTACCTAAGAGTACCATTGGGCTGATATCAAGGTGCCCGGTGGTACTCAGTGAACTTCAACAGTAGCTATTAATGAAGCCACCGCTTAATCCGCTACAACAGTGGCCAAAACCTGTTTGAGAAACCCCGGTATAGATAACAGCCATTAAAAAGGGTCACTAAAGGAAAAAAAATTCTAGCTAAATAGCTTCCTTTACCTTACTGCAGTCCTGTTTTCATGTCCTCATTGTTCGTTTTTGCTATGATGTTGCTGTAATCCTTCTCTGTTCTGGACACTTCCTGGTTGTCTGTTTTCTGATGAAAAAAGTCATGTGAGCTTCTCTATGTGTGGTCACTAATCAAGGAGGTGTGATTACTGTGTGTCTAAAACCCATCAGAACCAATCACTTTCGTTTTACAAACCATCACTGCCCTCTATTGGCTCTGTGTCTCTGTACATCACAGAAGCATAAAAAAGCATGCAAAAACGAAACTGAAACTGCATATACATTATATGATTGATTTTTATCTATTTTTAATCATTTTTAAAAGGAATCAGTTAACTATTATGTCTCTATACCCTGTAAACAGTCATTTCAGCAAAAAAAAAAATGTTTCTTTTACAACTCCTTTAATCGTTTTTGGTACATATTTGTGATCTCTTACATGTGTTTTTGGCTTTAGAGCTAATAAACCTTCTTATTTCAGTTTTGTTTCTATGTGTTTTGTTGCATATACAGTATATCTGGTTTGTACCATACTATATAAAGGAAAATAAAGTGTATCTATGGTCAAAATGTAAAATCATATATTTATTTCTACATTGTATTTCAATTATTTCTATCCTATTCCTATTAATCAGAACAATCTTTGTACGTTTGTAAACATACTTTGTGAAGATCGACACATGTTATTTCTTTGAAGTCTGTGACACATTCACTATGCCATGTTAGACACTGCTGTGTCACAGAATTCACAGAGCCTGCCTTCTGAACTACAGAGGTGCTGGGAGGAGTTTCAGGAGGCGGAGTCAGTACAGGCAACACTGTTTGCAGGCAGCAAGGTACCATGGGATTTGTAGTCCTTTGAAATTGAAAGTAAACAGCAGGGGAGAAGCTGCAAAGCACGCAGGGAATCCAGGAAGTTGTTGAAAGAAATGGGCAGCAGACAGGCAGCACTCACGATATGAAAGAATTTTTTTTAACCTCTTGCTGACTGCCAGCCGTCATATTACTGCGGGACGGTGGCACGCCTGGGCGAGAGCCCGTAGCTATACGTCCGCTTTAAAGCGGCCGCTAGGGGGCGCGTGCGCGTCGCCGGAGGCGGCACGCGCGTCCCCGCTCGCCCCAGAGTCCCGCGCGCGCGTGCCCGGCGGGTACGATCGCCGCCGGGCACCCGCGATTGCTCGTTACAGAGCGGGGAATGGGAGCTATGTGTGTAAACACATAGCTCTCGTTCCTGTCAGCGGGGGAAATGCTGATTTTCTGTTAATACATTGTATGAACAGAAGATCAGTGATTTCCCCTAGTGAGGCCACCCCCTTCAGTTATAACACACCCAGGAACACACTTAACCCCTTCCCTGCCCCCTAGTGTTAACCCTTTCACTGCCAATGGCATTTTTATAGTAATACAATGCATTTTTATAGCATTGATCGCTAAAAAAATGCCAATGGCCCCAAAAATGTGTCCGAAGTGCCCGCCATAATGTCGCAATACTGAAAAAAAATGCTGATCGCCGCCATTACTAGTAAAAAAAAAATATTAATAAAAATGCCATAAAACGACCCCCTATTTTGTAAACGCTATAACTTTTGCGCAAACCAATCAATAAACGCTTATTGCGATGTTTTTAACGAAAAATATGTAGAAGAATACGTATCGGCCTAAACTGAGGAAAAAAAATGTTTTTTTATATATTTTTGGGGGATATTTATTATAGCAAAAAGTAAAAAATATTGCATTTTTTTCAAAATTGTCGCTCTATTTTTGTTTATAGTGCAAAAAATAAAAACCGCAGAGGTGATCAAATACCACCAAAAGAAAGCTCTATTTGTGGGAAAAAAAGGACGCCAATTTTGTTTGGGAGCCACGTCGCACGACCGCGCGATTGTCAGTTAAAGCGACGCAGTGCCGAATCACAAAAAGTGCTCTGGTCATTGGGCAGCAATATGGTCCGGGGCTTAAGTGGTTAAGTAAGCTTATGTCAAGTAGAACCATTGTTTGTATTGCTATTACAATGCAGATGTTATAAAATGAAAGTGTATGCTGTGACGGTAGATTTCCTGGGTTGTGGGTTGTGCACTGAAAACGTTATTTCTGCAGAGACTGACACAAATGTCCCTGGTTTTTGTTTTGTTTTTTAGCCACAGCCACGCAGTACAGTAGACATTAGTACACGACAGTTAAGTGATTGTTATTAGTGCCTGTATTATACCTGTAGACGTCTGTAAGCCGTTGAATAGTTAGCTCACATGTTTTCCTTCAAATCATGAGCTCCATTCAGATAAAGTAAACTAATACACTGATATCCAAAAGCAATTTTGTAGCTAAAGCTACTCTTTCACTAAAATACAATTTTTAAAATATGAGTCTCTGCCAAGAAGTTAGAAAATGTTTGCTATCCTGTCGCTCATTCTACCCATCTCTGCTGTATTGATAAAAATAAAGGGTGCAGAAGCCAATATTTATAAAAGTCTCCACTATCTAGCCCCTCAATTCATTTAGTGGTTTAATCAGCTGGTCCCCGGATGTCATACTGTGTCTTGTAGTGACAAACAGGCAGCAGAAGGAACCACAGCAGGGCACAGGAGACTGACATTCCCGGTGTCAATTGTTGGGCTCCGGACATTATTCATGTGCCAATTTATCTTCAGTACAACTGAGATTACCAACGAGTAGGAGGGCCCACTTTTTTACATTTATTATTTAGGCAGCCTGCTGAGAGCCCAACAGCCTTTTTACCTAAAGTCTCCCAGCCAGGCATTACAAAATGAAATAGCAAAAAGCAGGATGCTGAGATTAATACCAAGCAAAAAACACCTTTGTTTCTGAGCAGTGGTTCTTAACCTGGGTTCGGTGAGTCAGTCTCGCGGGTTCGGCGGAGGTCAAGACACACACCTATACACACTGGCGTAGCGTGTCTATTAATTTGTATTCACCGTGTCACTGTGTCTGTGCACCGGACCGGCCACTATGTTCAGTCTCGACAATGGCGAGCCGGCGTGCTGTGATTGGGTGAATAGGTCATGTGGCCTGGCCTGAGCTGGCCTGTCAGTGATCACGGGGGGTGGCGCATGCGCTTGGATTCTTCTGCCTCGCTGTGACTCTGATGCCGCCGTCATCTCCTCCGCGATCCGGATCACTGCCACGGTCCGGACCGTGGCAGTGGCACTGCAGGCAGCGGCGGCGCATATCGTGGACAGACAGGATTCGGAAGAGCAGGTGAGACTGAGAGACTCAGACGAGTCATGTTGCTTGCCCGGCCACTGGCAGTGTGTCTGGGACTGGGGGTGAGCGGCCGGAGCGCCAGAGGTCCAGGATGACTAGTAGGGCATGTGGACTGGAGACGGATAAACATTCTGTCTGATTCTGAACAGTAGTGGCTTATTAAGTAAGTAAATGATATATAACTTGATATATATGATATATAACTTATATACCAAACCTAGAAATCTAGAAAGGATTTTAAAGGTAAAGGTAAAGCCGCGCATTTCTGAACTGGTCTCTGAAAGACAACAGCAGAAGTCACACTGCTTTGCAGTAAATATTCATTATTATGTGTTTGTTTTTGTGTGAAAATCATGTTTTAATCATGGTTTTGTTCTTAATGGTTTCGTTCTTTAATGGTTTTGTTAATTTTGTGCACCTATGTTCAAATATATACCTAAATATATACCTATGTTTTGAATTTGAAAAAATCATATTTTATTTTTCCAATTTAGAAGGGTTCAGTGAATGCGCATATGTAACTGGTGGGGTTCAGTACCTCCAACAAGGTTAAGAACCACTGGTTCAGAGCAGAACACTTACATGTCGAAAATCGCCAATACACCAGTGGATAGTAACACAGCGGGTTGAGACACCAGAGCTGATCAGCTGAAGGTACACAGAGGCAATGGATGGCTGCCAGGTATGCAGTGGCAGGGGCTCCAAAACTCCATCGGGTAGTGTGAGAAAGAACTGGTGACATCACCAGCTGCACTGTGAAGATGACAGCTGACAGAATCCTATGGTGCTGTCAGAAGGGGGTAAGCATTACGTGTTTCAAGGGACATGGCCCCTTTTCTCCAAATGCCTTGAAAAAGAGCGCCATGTCCCTTGAAACGCATTATGCTAACCCCCTGCTGACAGCACCATAGGATTCAAATGCATATAAAAAAGAGTGCCATGTCCCTTGAAACGCGTTATGCTAACCTCCTGCTGACATCACCATAGTGCATTACAGTGCAGCTGAAGACGCCACCAGTTCTTTCTCTCCGCACTGTTTCTGCATACCTGGCAGCTACCTATGTGTTTTTGTCCACTGGTGTATTGGCGATGTTTGACATGTAAGTGTGATGCTCTTAACAAAGGTGTTTTTTGCTTGGTATTAATCTCAGCATCCTGCTTTCTGCTATTTCCTACTTTATGAGGTGGTCCTTCCCAGATCTTAGGAGACCTGCAGAGCTGAACCACATTCCAGGGATGTTTGTCCATTTAGGAGTGAGATATTTAATCCATTAGCAAGCGCCTCCACACCCCCCCATCTTTCATTCCAAAAATCCATCTTTCTATTTTTTCATCCACCTGTTTACCATTTACAGTACAGATCAAAAGTTTGGACACACCTTCTCATTGAAAGAGTTTTCTTTATTTTCATGACTATGAAAATTGTAGATTCACACTGAAGGCATCAAAACTATGAATTGACACATGTGGAATCATATACATAACAAAAAAGTGTGAAACAACTGAAAATATTTGTCATATTCTAGGTTCTTCAAAGTAGCCACCTTTTGCTTTGATTACTGCTTTGCACACTCTTGGCATTCTCTTGATGAGCTTCAAGAGGTAGTCACCTGAAATGGTCTTCCAACAGTCTTGAAGAAGTTCCCAGAGATGCTTAGCACTTGTTGGCCCTTTTGCCTTCACTCTGCGGTCCAGCTCACCCCAAACCATCTATTGGGTTCAGGTACAGTGACTGTGGAGGCCAGGTCATCTGGCGCAGCACCCCATCACTCTCCTTCTTGGCCAAATATCCCTTACACAGCCTGGAGGTGTCCTGTTGAAAAATAAATGATGGTCCAACTAAACGCAAACCGGATGGAATAGCATGCTGCTGCAAGATGCTGTGGTAGCCATGCTGGTTCAGTATGCCTTCAATTTTGAATAAATCCCCAACAGTGTCACCAGCAAAGCACCCCCACACCATCACACCTCCTCCTCCATGCAGTGGGAACCAGGCATGTAGAGTCCATCTGTTCACCTTATCTGCGTCGCACAAAGACACGGTGGTTGGAACCAAAGATCTCAAGTTTGGACTCATCAGACCAAAGCACAGATTTCCACTGGTCTAATGTCCATTCATTGTGTTTTTTAGCCCAAACAAGTCTCTTCTGCTTGTTGCCTTTCTTTAGCAGAGGTTTCCTAGCAGATATTGTACCATGAAGGCCTGATTTACAGTCTCCTCTTAACAGTTGTTCTAGAGATGTGTCTGGTGCAAAAGGTGGCTACTTTGAAGAACCTAGAATATGACATATATTTTCAGTTGTTTCACACTTTTTTGTTATGTATATAATTCCACATGTGTTAATTCATAGTTTTGATGCCTCCAGTGTGACTCTTCATAGTCATGAAAATAAAGAAAACGCTTTGAATGAGAAGGTGTGTCCAAACTTTTGGTCTTTACTGTATGTAGAGACAGTCCCCGGGTTACAAACAAGACAGGGTCTGTAAGTTTGTTCTTAAAGTGGAGGTCCACCCTAAAAAAAAAAATTGACAAAAAGGCTCAAAAAAAAAAAAAATTTTTATACTAGGCAGATCGTCCTAATCTGCCTCTTCCTTGTCCGCGGTGAGGTTCTGTGTTCTCCTCCTCGCGCTGCCTCCTGAGAAATGGAGGCACGCTGCCTTCTGGGACACACAGGACGGTGTGCCCATTCACAAAGCGCCGCTTGCATGCACAGTAGGAAACGGGCTTTGCAGCCTGTTTCCCTTAGTGAGGATGGCGGCTCCGAGACCCGGTCCGAGGGACGGATCAACCTCGGTCAGCTGACATCGCGGGCAACCTGGACAGGTAAGTGTGCTTATTAAAAATCAGCAGCTACAGTGTTTGTAGCTGCTGACTTTTATTATTTTTTTACCGCCGGACCTCCGCTTTAAGTTGAATTTCTTTGTAAGTCGGAATAGGCACATTTAAGTGTAGCTCCAGCCAAAAAACAATTTTCAAGCTTTTTGGATATCATAGGGAAGGGTTATCACCCCTGTAGCATTTGTTCTGTTGTCTGTGCGCATCTGTTCAGAGAATTTCACCTCACTTTCTGTCCCTGTAACAACTGGATTTTGAAAATTATATGTTGTTGTAGAAACAAGGATTGGTGATTAAGCCTCGTACACACGATTGGATATCTGATGGAATCTAAACCGATGGATTTTTTCGTCGGATTTCCGATGAAGCTGACTTTCATCAGTCTTGCCAAAACGCGTGACGTAAAACAGTATGACGTGCTGAGAAAAATAAAGTTCAATGCTTCTGAGCATGCATCGACTTGATTCTGAGCATGCATGGATTTTTGACCGATGGACTTCCACACAGACAATGGGCCAGATTCACAGAGCCCTTACTCCTGTCTAACTGGTGTTAGACTGGAGTAATTTCAAATTACGCGCGTTTTTTAGCTAGTCGAAAACCTCAAACCATGAATAGACGGCTGCGGGCTTCAATTCATCTGGATTACGTGTTTGTACGCCTTCGGATCTACGCTGCAATAAAATTGCGGCCACTGGGTGGACTTCCCGTCGTTTTCCGCGTCGGGGTATGGTAATGAGCTTTTGCCGGTGATCCCCGAAATTACGATCTTCATTCGCAATCTCTTACGGCACCTTTAGTCATCTTTTTTTTGCGTAACACTATACCAGCTTTTTGCTGCTCTAATATTTAAGCCCATGTTAAGTATGGTCGTCGTTCCCGCGTCGAATTTCTACGTTTTCCGACGTCTTTTATTATTTTTTACGTAAGTCGTCCGGGAATAGGAATGTTCGTAAATGACGCTACTCAAACAACGAATGACGTAACAACGTGATTTCGCGCAATGCACGGCAGGAAATTTCTGAACGGAGCATGCGCAGTTCAATCGCAGCGGGGACGCGCTTAATTTAAATGCTTCACGCCCCCCCATCGCGTATTTCGATTACGCTGCGAGAAATAGACTACGCCGCCATAGCGTACGGGCAAAAATCTACCAGAATTCGGTGTAGAGCCTGGTAAAATAGGGCAGCGTAAAATACGATTACGCAGCGCAATATTAAGTGTATCTGAATCTGGCCCAATGTTTTTTTATCCATAGGAAAATTTTAAAACATGTTCTTTTTTTTTCACCAATTAAAAACAAACCGATGGGATCCACACACGATCGGTTTTTCTGATGAAAACAGTCCATCGGTCTGTTTTCATCAGACAAACCGATCATGTGTACAGGGCTTATTAGGAGTGAATTTCCCTTCCTAGGGGTAGATTTCCTCTCACTTTCTGTTGTCTCCCTCCCTTTGTAAGTAGGAGTCGTTTGTAAGTCAGATGTTTGTAACTAGGGGACTGCCTGTACTATTGCTATAATTGATCTTGCATCACAGACTCTTCCATGTGTTTATCCATGGACTAATTGTCATTATATTGAACAGAGGAGTGCTGGATGTTTTATGTAATTTTTACGTGTTTCTTTTGTTTTTGTTTTTGTTAATTGCAAAATAAAAAAATTATTCTGGTTTCGTAATACCACCAACTAAGAATCTTGTGTAGAATTGTATAGTCAAAATATACTTGTAGCATTCATGACATGTTACAATCTATGAACTGACCAGGCCATTTTTTGCAATACAGCACTGCGCTATTTTAACTGACAATTATGCGGTCATGCGTGGCTGTACCCCAATACATTTTAATGGAGATTTCTTTTGGTGGTATTTGATCACCTCTGCAGTTTTTATTTATTGCACGATAAACTCAAAAAGATCGTAAATTTTGAAAAAAACAAAACAATATTTTTTACTTTCTGCTATAAAACATATCCAATAAAAAAAATGTAAAAAAATCTAATTTCTTCATCAATTTAGGCCAACTACATCTTTTTGGCAAACAAAATCCCAATAAGCATATATTGATTGGTAGGGTTGTCCCGATACCGATACCAGTATCGGTATCGGGACTGATACTGAGCATTTGCGGAAGTACTTGTACTCCCGCAAATGCCCCCGATGCCTCATCCGATACTAAACCCACCCCCCGCCGCCGTCGGTGTCGCCTACCCAACGAAAGCCGCCGCATACCGCAACGCCGTCGCCGCCTGGTTAAACAGCGTGCGGGGAACATCACAGCTTTTATTTGAATAGCTGTAGTGTTCCCCGCCACGCCGCGTATAGACACTCCCCCTTGCTCGAATTGGACGGGTGATCTGTCCAATCCCGAGCAAGGGGGAGTGTCTATACGCGGCGCTGCGGGGAACACTATAGCTATTCAAATGAAAGCTGTGATGTTCCCCGCACGCTGATTAACCATGCGGCAGCGAGATCTAGGTATGGGGGGACATGGCTGGATATATGGGGGACATGGCTGTATATATTGGGGACATGGCTGCATATGTGGGGGGACATTGCTACATATGTGGGGGACATGGCTGCATATGTGGGGGGACATGGCTGGATATATGGGGGACATGGCTGGATATATGGGGGACATGGCTGCATATGTGTGGGACATGGCTGCATATGTGGGGGGCATGGCTGCATATGTGGGGGGACATGGCTGCATATGTGGGGGGACATTGCTGCATATGTGGGGGGACATTGCTGCATATGTGGGGGACATGGCTGCAATGGCTGCATATGTGGGGGAACATTGCTGCATATGTGGGGGGACATGGCTGCATATGTGGGGGGACATTGCTGCATATGTGGGGGGACATGGCTGCATATATGGGGGGACATGGCTGCATATGTGGGGGGACATTGCTGCATATGTGGGGGGACATTGCTGCATATGTGGGGGGACATCGCTGCATATGTGGGGGGACATGGCTGCATATGTGGGGGGACATGGCTGCATATGTGGGGGGACATGGCTGCATTTGTGGGGGGACATGGCTGCATTTGGGGACACATTTAAAAAAAAGTATCTGTATTCGGTATCGGCGAGTACTTAAAAAAAAGTATCGGTACTTGTACTCGGTCCTAAAAAAGTGGTATCGGGACAACCCTATTGATTGGTTTGTGCAAAAGTTATATTATCTACAAACTATGGAATAGATTTATGTAATTTTTTATATTTTTTTCCACTAGTAATGGTGATGATCAGAGATTGTCAGCTGCGACATTGCAGCTGACAAATCGGACACTAAGTCACACTTTTTGAGGACCAGTGATCAGTGCTAAATAAATGCAGTGACAATGTACTAATTACTCTGGCAGGGAAGGGGTTAACATCGGGGCGATCAAAGGGTTAAATGTGCTCCTAGGTAATGCCTTCCAACAGTAGAGGGGGGGGTGGCTTAACTGGAGTAAAACAGAGATCCACACAAAATCTCCATCTTCCTTTCTGACAGAACGGCGGTCTGTTTACATAGGCAGGCCGTCGTTTTGCATCTCCTGTCAATGATCAGGGGGGTCCCAGCAGACATTGCGTCTGCCGGACCCAGCGGCAGTGGGTCGCCATGTGACCCTGTGACCCAGACCCTTTGCATGAAATCAGGTACAGGTACTTGATTTTGCGCAGGAGGGCCGTCCTGCCACAGTATATTTGCGTAGGGCGGTCCTTAAGAATGCCAAATCTATCAACAAATGCCAGGGGAGCTTAGCTCCCCTGGCATTAGTTTCATTATGGATTTTTTAATGCTAGATGTAGTCACTATGTAGCGAATTCATACTTTGTACCTGCAAGTAATGTACGATTACTTGCACATCCCTGATGATATACTGGGTGATAGGTACATACTAACATGGAGATGGGTACAATTTTGTATGTGTAGGGACATTGGCATTATTTACCGTTGTGCTAGTAGTTATGACATTTAGTAAATAATCTTGTGTTATCTGCTGTGTAAACTTTTGTAAGGTGCCATGCTAGAGAAGATAAATAAACTCCCAATCACCGATCTCTGCACACACAGAGCTCACAAATGCTTAGAGTTCTCCTAGAGGAGGAAGCCTGCAGGAGTGAGGAATAAGGTAAACATTCCACCTTATTCCAATCCCCCTAGACAAAATGAGCATTTGCCATTGCAGTATGAATGGAGATCCACTGCACAAGTAACTTTTTCTCCAGATCGGAGGACTATAAATAGCCACATTGTTTTAGAGTAAACATTTCCTTCCTGTCAATGCTTTACTTTCCAATGGAGGAACCTGCAAATAGTAGCTGGTACCTGCTAGCTGGTTACATGTAGTCTGCCTACAAGTGGTTTCTATGTGCTGATGTTAATTAAAGCCTTCTGCCATTGCTGGCCTCTTTCAGAAATTACTTATTGCCAGCCTGTTATGCTGATCCTCTGGTTTCAGTATTTTGAGTCCCTAACCTGGAAAAAGTATGAATTTGAGAAAAGTAAGAGTAATCTCTCGCTATGCTTGTTATAGGTTTTTGACTCAAAGTATTGATGCCAGAGGGTCAGCATGACAGCCAGCTAACTAGCATTTTGCAGATTGAGAAGCCAGCAATGAAAGCCTCCAGGACTTCTTTAATTTGGGTGTCATCAATGTACTTCTGATAAAATTTCACAGTAGTTATCTGTGTATTTCTGGTCCCTGCAGGAGATTGGGGGTTGTCATATCCTAATCTGTCGACATTGTTATAAGGAAGGCGACAGAAGTATATTTGTAATAATAATACTGACTCCAGCAGCAAACTGTGTGAAGTAAACACAAGGATCAGCACTACCGTTTAACATGTGATGGATAACTTTATGATATGTAAGTGGAGCCCACATGACAGAAACTTAGGGCCAGATTCACAGAGCCATTACTCCGGTCTATCTCCTGTTAGACCGGAGTAATTTCAAATTACCCGCGTCGTATCATTAGTTTGAATCCTCAAACCATGATACGGCGGCTTCGGGCATCGATCCGACAGGCTTACGTCTTCGTACGCCGTCGGATCTACGCTGCAATCTTTTTCCGCCCGCTGGGTGGAGTTTGCGTCGTTTTCAGTGTCGGGGTATGCAAATTCGCTTTTTCCGGCGATCCACGAAGTTACGATCGTCCGTTGCTTTCTCTTACGGCATCTGTAGTCATCTTTTTGCTGCGTAAAGTTAGGGAAGCAAAAATCTGGTCTATAGTTAGACAGCACATGTTAAGTATGGCCGCCGTTCCCGCGTCGAATTTCAATATTTTTTTTTGTTTTTGCGTAAGTCGTCCGGGAATAGGAATGTACGTAAACGACCCTACTAAAAAAAAAACTGACGTAACAACGTTATTTCGCGCAATGCGCGGCGGGAAATTTCTGAACGGAGCATGCGCAGTTCGATCGCCGCGGGGACGCGCCTAATTTAAATGCTTCATGCCCCCTAATCGTGTATTTCCATTCTGCCGCGAGAAATACACTACGCCGCCGTACCTTACGGGCCGAAATCTACCTGAATTTGTCTAAGAGCCAGGTAAAATACGGCGGCGTAGTGTATCTCTGATACTCTGCGCCAGGGCAATTGTACCTGAATCTGGCCCTCAGTCTATAGGCCGAGGCATTTTACGCCACTCTGCACCAATACATATACAGGTGCATCTCATAAAATTTGAATATCATCAAAAAGTTAATTTGTTTCTGTAATTCAATTCAAAAAGTGAAACTTATATATTTTATATAGATGTGTTATACACACAGTGCTATATTTCAAGCATTTTTTTTTTTTGATGAATATGGCTTACAGCTATTAAAAATCCAAAATTCGGTATCTCTGAAAACTAGAATATTACATACTCCAATAAAAGTCACTTTGAAATGAAAAGACCCACCCACACATGTCCCTCAATCTGTAATTGATCTATTAAGGCAGAGTACAATGGAGGCAAAAGGGGTCTGAGTTCACCTTTCTCACACACCACACTGTTTCACACAATGCCAGCTGTCAATATATTTGCATTAGCTGCTGACTTCTCAAGCAGTGCCAGCTTTACTAAACAAAAGCCCTAGCATTTCAGTACCCATCTCCCTACCAGCGATAACTCCCAATTACCTCCTCGCCAAAGAGTTTTTTCAGTCAACCTGACGACCTGGTTTTCAAGAATCATTTACAATTATACTAATTTACAACTGGATCACCTTACAGGGGGATGTTTAACAGACCATGAGAAGATGTTTTGTCACCTCATTGCTTGTTTTAACCCCTAATTTCTGTCTCACACTTGTAAACCACCCCATTCAGTTGATTAAGTCGTGTCCGGTGGGCAGTATTGCCTGCTGAAGACGGCAGCTTAGGGGGGAGTATTTGGGGAGGTAAAAACATGTCTAAACTGCTTGTTTTGGATTCCCCCCAATCACAAGTGTAAATGTATCCTTAAAGAGAACATAAAGAAAAGACTAGGGGCCAGATTCTCAGAGGCGTTACGACGGAGTATCTCAGATACCCCGTCGTATCGCCTTTTTTTTGTCTCGTATCTATGCGAGTGATGCTTAGCATCACTTTTGCATAGACACGCTTCTACATCCGACAAGTGTAATACAATTACACTTTCGGATCGTAGGTGTAATGACAACTCCGGCCACTAGGTGGCCTTTACGTTGTTTTTTCATTTGCATATGCAAATGAAGTTGTACGCCGATTCTCGATCGCTTTTACGCCGCCCCGTCGTCGCGTACGTCGTTTACGAACTCGTAAGGTTACCCCAGCTTCTATGTGGAGTAACCTTACGAGGTCCCGTCGGATGCCGTCGTGTCCCGTCGGACGCCATGTTAAGTATGGCGTCGGGTCAGCGTTGGCTTTTTCCGTCGCTTACGTCGTTTTACTAACTCGTTCGCGAATAGGGACTTGCGTAAATGACGTATGAGAATCTGGCCCTAGGTTTCTGTCTAGAAGTCCTTTATCTTGGCAGGATGCCAGCAGCACCAAAGAAATTTATAATTGAGTACCTCTGGTGTACTGCTGACTGGCATAAAAAATGGCTGGCAGAGCTAAAAAATGGCAACACAGTACCGATGACATAAGATGTGACTGGCAAAATTCCACAGCCCAAAATATACAGTCATTTAATTAGAACAATTTAACTTGGTACATCAAATCGTTGCCAGAAACCAATTCATAAAAATACTCCAACTACACCACTCTTTGCATCAAAAGTTTCCTAACAAACCCAATGGAAGCCAGTGGCAGATTTCTGGAGGGATTATCCTAAACTGCCATAAAACCAGCAATACAATTCAGTACTTCTGCTGGGATCAGCCTTAACTATGGCAATGGCAGGGAGAACATGGAAATGGCAAATAACCAAGCAGCAAAAGTCAAGCCTGACAGAAATGTAGTAGTACAACTAAAACTGGTACACTAACTGGTATAATCCTAGATGTAGCATCTGACATGACAGGCAGGTATCCCCGAAGCTCAGCGGACAGAGCTGACAGGTAGCTCCAAGGAAGGGGTTGGCCGGCAGGTACTCGAGTGCCAGTGCTTGCAGGTAACCCTGATGTTGGGGGACATGGTTGACAGGAACAGATCTTTCAGGTAGCCTTGGTGTCGGGGGACAGGGCAAACAGGGAATCCAGTGGCAGGGGAAAACGGCTTGCAGCTGGCCGCAGTGCCAGGGTGTAAGGCTAGTGGGTACATCAATGTAAGAGGAACTGTGCTGGTAGGTAACCCATCACTATGGGGACTGGGTGGGCGGGTATTCTAGTCCCAGGGGAAGCAGGGCTGATGAGTAGGTGCTCAAGTACCAAGGTGGACAGAGCTGGTAGGTATCCCCATTGTCAGGGAAAGAGAGCTGGCAGGTAGCTCTGGTGCCAAGGGGAAAGGGTTTGGCAGGTACCCCAGTGCCAGGGTGCCAGAACTGGTCAACACCGCAGTAGCAGAGGACAAGAAGGGCAGGTTCAGCTATGACTGACAGGGCCCAGTATCACTTGTCAGTCAGCAGACATGAAAATGAAGTTCCGCAATCACCACAGTATCCTCTTCCTGAAACCTTTCCACTTACTTTTCCTCTTACACCACCACAGAACCATTTAGAGGCCTGAAGTGGCACATCACTTTGATGGTACACTCTGCCTGTTTGATCATCTTGTTTTCTACATCCTTCCTTTGGTGTAACCCCCACCACGCATCCCCCCAGCATCTCGATTTAAAGGACTATTCCTTTATGTTTCACAATATATTTCTAAGGGCAATGCCACATTAGCAATCCTGTATACATTCCTATCACGCTCATTCCTGGATTAAACTTCTCGAGTATAAAGGTACTGTAATAACCATCCATGTGGTTAACTGGAAATCACTGTTAAAGAAAGCATGTCACCACCACACCATGGATTTATTTCAAAGTCCAGAACACTAATAAAGAGAACGCATTACATAAAGTAAGTGCACTTATACCCTGTACACACGATCGGAATTTCCGATGGGATAAAATCCGATGGAATTTTCCGTCTGAATTCCGTCGACTTGATTCTGAGCATACTTGTTTATTTTCTCTGTCAAGGGTTCCACACAGACATTTTCCATCGGAAAAAAATAAAACACGTTCTATTTCTAAACTCCGGCGGAAAAAAGTCTGATGGGGCCCACACATGGTTGGAATATCCGATGAAAAAATTCCGCGTCCGACTTTTTTCATTACATCACTTGATGTGATAGCATTAATAAATATTCTGAACTTTCAAATGTACCCATGGTGTGCATGGGCGTCCGCTAAATTTTTTTATGGGAGGGGGGGAGGGGCACTTCGGTAGCGGCAATACACAGTCACATTTAACCCTGTCTTCGACCACTAGCTGGGGTTTAAACCCCCCCACCTCTAGCGGCCAAATAGGATGGATGGTGTCAGTAGGGCAGTGGGCGGTGTTAGAAGGGCAGTGGACGATGTCAGTCGTTTTTTTATTTATTTTTTTACAAATGTATTTATTTTAAAAAATTTTACCAGTCTTGTTGGGGGGCTTTGGTGAAATATCAGGGGACTAAACAGACCCCTGATAGCTTACCTTTGAAAAATAGAAAGGGACTGAGTGTGAATTCTCCAGTTACTTTCTCTGAGGCATAATAAACATAGTAAATTGGAACAAATATACTCTCTGTGTACCAAACTTTTCCTGATTCCATCCATCTCTCTGACTGGTCCCCTGCAGCTTCTGTGAAAGTTGTGACATTCTGTGGTAGCACTCCATCATCCTCATTGTACCATACAGGGTTAATGTTCCTGTATGGTATGCAATGATGCTGAGGCTTTGGGTTGAGGAGGAGAGCAGTGTGGCTGGCTGGAACATGGAAACATAGAAGTAAAAGTGGTAATTTCCCCCAGCAGTGCAAGGGTGGATTTTTCCCTTTCCTGGAGGTGGGCTGTATTCTGTATGTGTCTTTATACTTATGACAATGTCAGGAATATACTGGGACTTTTCAGGTTCTACATAGAAAGTATTCCACATTATTAAAAATAATATTTTTTAATGAGATATGTATGGTGTGTGTGTGTGTGGAATGGATCCATGTGGAGCCTGAAAAGTGCAGTCCACTCTGACTTCCGGGGGGGGGGGGGGCGATTGACCCCCCTTGCCCTATGGAGCGGACGCCCATGATGGTGTGTAGATAACATATACTTTCTTGAACATTAGCCCGCTTGATGCTGACAGCAACTCAAACGCATTGGGGACCACTTTTCTGTTCCTCTGGCACCATTGACCAAAAGAATGCAGATTCTCCCTTGCCAGTCAGGGAACACCTCGCTGGTTTGACTATTAATCCAACATGTAAGGAGCAGGTAACTGCTGTCTTACCTATCCTCTTCTGTTCCTGACTTTACTGCATTTCTCTCTTGCAGGCCAAACCAGCAGGGCATCCCTCTGTCCCTGCTCCTGCACGGTTTTCTCTAGAGAGGGAGCAACGCCATAGGAGCAAGTGAATGCTCTGTTTAGCAATCCTGTTGCTGGCAACTTGCCATTTATTTTATTGTTATGTTGAGAGACCAAGCAGTTTGTGAATACCATGTGTTATTGTGAATTATGCAGTGGCTTAAAGTGTTCAATAGCATATAATCTTTGTAGAGGACGTTTTTACATATTTGTAACGCTAAACACTTGTACAACAAGTTCTCGCTATGCATTTCATGTTCACTGAACTAGATAAGTTGTATGTTTTATTAATTGTCTTCATAGACATGTGCCTTAATTGTAGTTAATAGGATTAGACGCTCTCAATTAGAAACCATATCATTTTACGTAGTAATGAACTTTGACCAAACATGCCAGGGTTTGAGCTTGCCTGCTAGATTATAGCAGTCACTTACTGTTCACGTGCAACAGCTTTCTGTGCGGTGCTGGGACTTTCCGTTGGCAGTGGTTACTTTGTCATTAAATGGCTTTGATTTGTGATTTATGCTGTATTTATGCACTGAGCTGGATGAATTTCCATATTGTAAGAGATTTCCTTTGCTTGCTGGAGGATGCTAAACATGTTTCCTCTCTCTCTGCTCTACTAACGTTTTTGGAAACTCGGTAAGGTGATCCAGGGTGTTTATTAGATGATTTGGTCCTTGCACCCTGGGCCATCTATAGATACGCAGCGTAAAGTCTATTCTGAGCCGGCCTATCTTTTTTTCTGTATTCAGAAAATTTCTGGATTTCCGGATTTCTGCTAAGATACAAACGGCGTAAGTCACTTAAACGTCGTATCTTCGTCGCATATTTCCCCTGGCCGATAGGTGGCGCTTCCGTCGTTTTACGCGTAAAATATGCAAATGAGCTAGATACGCCGATTCACGAACGTACTTGCGGCCGGGCGTCGTAGCTTACGTTGTTTGTGTAAGTGTTAGGCCGCGTACACACGATCTAATTTGTCCGCTGAAAACGGTCCGATGGACCGTTTCAGCAGACAAATCCGATCGTGTGTACGGGCTAGCGGACAGGTTTGTCCATCGGACAAATTTCAAAGCATGCTTTGAAATTTGTCCGCTACAAACCTGTCCTTCGGATATGTCCGCTGGTTAGTACGGGAAACCAGCGACATATCCTCCCGCACATGCGTCGTATCCTGTGAATGGATCCGACGCATGCGCGCGGAAGTGTTTACTTCCTGGTGCGTGACGTAGCGGTGACGTGACGGCGTCAACGTCACCGCCGCGTCACCACGCTGTCTGCCGGCGGGGATTTTGATCCGATGGTGTGTACACGCCATCGGACCGAAATCCGATGAGACATGTCCACTCTAAACTGTCCGTCGGACAAGTTTGAGCGGACATATCTTATCGTGTGTACGAGGCCTAAGTCCGGCGTAAAGTTACCCCTGCTATATGAGGCGCAGCCAATGATAAGTATGGACGTCGGGACAGCATCGAATTGTACGTTGTTTACGTTGTTTGCGTAAATAGTTCGGGAATAGGGCTGGACGTAATTTACGTTCACGTCGTTTACATTGACTAGTTGCGACGTGATTTCATGCGTGCGCACTGGGATACGTCCACGGACGGCGCATGCGCCGTTCAGAAAATACGTAAATTGCGTGGGGGCATGATTTATTTACATGAATCACGCCCCCCACATTACTAATTTGAATTAGGCGCCCTAACGACGGCCACTTTACGCTATGCCGCCGCAACTTATGGAGCAAGTGCTTTCTGAATAAGGCACTTGCCCATAACAGTTGCGGAGGCGTAGCGTAAAGAGCATACGCCAAACCCGCAGAAAAATACGCCCCCTTCTCTGAATCGAACCCCCTGTTTATAGTGACAGGTGCCCATTATCTCAGGGTGTGTAGAAGTAGACATAATTTAACCTCTTGCCGACCCGCTCACAGTAGATGTACTGCAAGCAGGTGGCACAGCGATGTACCCGCACATTACGGTGTACTACTTGGTTTGGTGGCACTCCCTGCTGACCCGTGCTGTGAATGGACACAGCACACGTTTGTCAGCAGGTTTCAGCCAATGATTTATGGCTGAAACCTGCTGATTGGTTGTGACAAATCACAGCACAAAGTTCTGTGTTGATAAACACACAGAACTATGTGCACAGACAGCGATCTCTCTGTTTCTTCTCCCTGAAATCAACTCTGAGTTCAGGGAGAAAAAGCAGACAGATCTGTTAGTAAAAGCAACACACGTTATGCTTCTTAGGTACACAGTTAACCCCTTGATTGCCCCTTGATTAACTCCTTCCCATCCAGTGCCATTAGTACAGTGTTCAGTACTATCGCCGATCACCGTATTTGTGTCACTAGCGATGTCAGTGACAGGCAGTTAGCATCCTTCCTAGCCAGCATCAGTTAGTGCTAGATTTCCTGCCACGCTATCACAGTCAAACTATCAGTTGTTGATCACCAGTATAGTGTCTGTACGGATTAGTATCTTGATCACAATCAGAAAAATACTAATGTCTCCATCAGTATAGTGTTCCCAGAAATGCAGTTTGTAGCAGAATACATTTTGCCTAAATTTGTAAAGAAATTTGATTTGATTGGATAATCAGCGATGAAAGCATTTATTTTTTATTTTTTAGTTTATCCTTCTATGTTCTATGGCTGTGGTTGATTTTCCAGTTAATAAATAATTGGCCACCCAAGCAAAGTACCCAGAAAAGTTTGTTATCCAATTTAAAGCTGAACCCCAGTCAGCAGTAAGATATCGGTCAATAGCAATATTTTGTGTAGAGAAGTACACACCTTATTAGCAGGCTTTTTCCTTCCCTAAGGAGGTATGGATTATCAAGGTGTATCTTTTTTTAAATAGGTTTAAAAAAGGAAATTACCTAGCTGCAGTTACAAGATTATCCAAAATGCCCATAAGCCCCAGCCACTTATTTCAATAGTTGGCATTAATGACTTCAGGCTGCTCTACAGTATTCACTACAGTGGGGCTACTGGATATTTGGGTCCTTTTCCATTATATACCTCATAGGAATTAGGCGTTGCATACACTTAACCAATTACCACTGAAACTTCAGACCTAACAAAGTAAAAAATGTAGTATAATAAATAAGGAAAACAAATTAATAAAGCACAATCATATGATGAGATATATATTTTTTATAATATGTGATAGTGTAGTTCGTGTTATGTATAAGTCGTTGCAAAGCCTCAAGGTTTTTTTAATGTAATGCATTCTATGCATTAAAGGTTCACTAAAGGAAAACATTTTTTTTAGTAGCTTCCTTTACCTTACTGCAGTCCTGGTTTCATGTCCCCATTGTCCATTTTTGCTCTGATGTTGCTGTAATTCTTCTCTGTTCTGGACACTTCCTGGTTATCTGTTTCCTGATGACCACAGTACTGGGAGCTTCTAGTTTCGTTTTCCGAACCATCACTACTCTATGGCTCTGTATAGCACTGAGGCAGGAATAAACATGCAAAGACGAAACTAGATGCAAAAATTAAACTGAAAATACAGGTACATTATATGATTGATTTTTATCTATTTTTAATCATTTTTAAAAGGAATCAGTTAACTATTATGTCTCTATACCCTGTAAACAGTCATTTCAGCAAAAAAGGTAAGGTAAAAACCTTCTCTGCTGCATGATATGATCCACCCCCCCCCCCCATTCTTACCTGAGCCAGATCAGATCCAGCAAGGGTGCTCTCGCTCCTGTTTTCCTCATCATTGGACAGATTGATAGCAGCGGCAGCCATTGTCTCCTGCTCCTGTCAATCAACTCTAGTGACGAGCAAGCAGGGGCAGGGCTTAGTTCAATTGTCAGTATCAATGGACGCAGCAGCCGGGCTTGGGTGCCCCCATGAGAATTGGTTTTCTATTGGTGGCAACAGCAAGGGTGGAGGAGCCAGGACCACGGGTGAGGGATCTGGAAAGAGGAGGATCGGGGCCACTCTGTGCAATTGTATTGAACAGAGCAGGTAAGTATAGACATGTTTGTTATAAAAAAAAAAAAAAAAATTCAACCACTTTAAAGTGATACTAAAATTCTAGTTTTTTTTTTCTTTAAAAATAACAAACATGTCATACTTACCTTCTCTGTGCAGTGGTTTTGCACACAGCCCAGATCCTCCTATCTTTGGGTCCCTCTTCGGCACTTCTGGCCCCTCCCTCCTGTCAAGTGCCCCCACAGCAAGCAGCTTGCTATTGGGGGCACTCGAGCCAAGCCACAGCTCCCTGTGACCATTCAGACGCAGAGCAATGTTTCAGGCCCCCTCGCCTCTCTCTCCTAATTGGCTTATTCACTTTGATTGACAGCAGCAAGAGCCAATAGCACCGCTGCTGTCTCAGCCAATAAGGAGGGATTGGCTGAGGCATTCGTAAACATTGCTGAATAGAGATGGGCTCAGGTAAATATTAGGGGTGCTGAGGGGGGTTGGTGCACACAGAAGGTTTTTTATGCATTAAGATATAAAAAAATGCCTTTACAACCACTTTAATCTAGATAGTTGCTATATAAAGGTGATGTTTTTCTTTTGAAAGTTTCACTTTCATCACAGCAGTAACTGAATTGTGATGATCCAGCGCATGTAGCATACAGCAGTATATTTAGTCTTTGTGAAAAAAAATATTATATATAGGTAGTGCACAACAAAAGTATAATTCACTCAACACCATTACAGTTTCCTTTTTAAGGCCTGATACAGCCCTGACATAGATAAACAGTTTGGAATCTCCTCTTGTAAAAGTCAAACTTTTTGCCATACTGCCGGTATGCTGTTTCAAGCGACCTTTCACTCCTAAGCCTATTTCTGTTAAAATCCATATTTTTTGCTAGAAAATTACCTAGAACCCCCAAACATTTTATATATATATATATATATATATACATATAGATAGATAGATAGATAGATAGACATTTTTTTTAGCAGAGACCCTAGGGAATAAAATGGTGACCGTTGCAATATTTTACGTCACACAGTATTTCAAATGCATTTTATTGGGATAAAGACTATTTTATGAATTAAAAAAATGCTAGACAGTAAAGTTAGTCCAATTTTTGTATAATGTAAAAGATGATGTAATGAGTAAATAGATATGTAACATGTCATGCTTTGAAATTGTGCACACTCGTGGAATGGTGACAAACTACGGTACCTAAAAATCTCCATAAGCGCTGCTTTAGAAAATGTTACTGTTACGCGAGAACAACGGGACTGGGACTGGGGCACTTTAAAAAATTTTTTTTTTTTTTTTTTTTTACATTGCCCCTTAAAAAATAAAATCTAATCACTTTTATTGCTGTCACAAAGAATGTAAACATCCCTTGTGACAGTAATAGGTGGTGACAGGTACTCTTTATGGAGGGATTGGGGGTTTAAAAAACCTGAAATCTCTCCTTTGCACTTCAAAGTATTCAGATCACCAAAAACAGCGATTAGAACATGTTCTCTTTTTTTCCTGCCGCGATTCCCGGCGGTCTTTTTCCCAGCAGTTTCCCTATGGGAAACACTGCGGTGGAGCATACACACGGACGGGTTTCCCAGCCAAAGCTCTCACCGCAGTTTTTCCGACGGGAAAACCTCTGGTGTGTACACAGGGAAAGTGACTGAGCAGGTTCTCGCCCTGGCAGGCTTTTTATTGTCGGGAATCCCGATCGTGTGTAAAGCTGTGTAAGGGGCCCCAAAATTTGTTATGGCTGCCCTCTGGGTTGTATTGGGATAAGAGGCAAATTAGTCCCCATAAAGTAAGTCCCCTTACTTCCTGCCCCATAGCCAAACAGGAAGTGAGAGGAAATCCCTGCAAATTAAGGGAATCCATTGTCCCCCCAGGCCCTCAGAACTAGTGTCCCCACTCGAAAAGTGGGGCAGGTCTAGGGTGGGACTTAAACAGAAAGGGGTTTGGCCTTGACAGGAAGGGGTGGGTCATATTTAAATTAGGGGGTGCACAAGTTTAGTCAGGCCTAGGGCAGCACAAAACCTAAATACACCCCTGCTTATGTACATGTAATTTTTCAGATTTATAATTGAAATTTCAAACAAACTTGTTATACATTGTCCTAATGGGGTATTGTTTGTAGAATTTTGAGGAATATAATGAATTTAATCAAATTTGAAATGGAGATGTAACTCTGAATACTTTCCGGATTCACTGTACATGATCAATGCACATCTTATACAGGTGGAAAACACAAGGTGTAGGAAGGAAGGTTTATAGTGCTTTTAAATGTGGATAAAGTAAGTTTTAAAGTGGTTCTAAAGGCAGAAGGTTTTTTATCTCCATGCATTCTATGCATGAAGATAAAAAAAAAAAAAAAACTTCTGTGTGCAGCAGCCCCCCTAACACTTACCTGAACCCAATCTCGATCCAGCGATCTTGCACGAGAGACTCTGCTGTCTGTGACTCCCTCCTGATTGGCTGAAACACACAGCGGGCACCATTGGCTTCCACTGCTGTCAGTCAAAGTCAGTGAGCCAATGAGGAGAGAGAGGCGGGGCTGAGCTATGGCTCTGTGCCTGAATACACACAGAGCAGCGGTTCGGCTCGGGTGCCCCCATAGCAAGCTACTTACTGTGGGGGCATTAAGCAGGAGGGAGGGGCCAGGAGCACTTGTGAGGGACCCGAGAAAAGGAGGAGTTGGCTGGTCTGTGCAAAATCACTACAGGGATCAGGTAAGTATATTATGTTTATGCAAACAAACACCCCCCTGAGTGGAGAATATTCATTCGCTATTGTAACACACCTGGGTGGGCTTGGCTCGCAGTACTTGTGCCCCGAACCCACCCTAGTTTGAAGCCTATTAGAGCCTCTGCCTGTAATCAGGTGCTTAAGAAAAACACCCTCACCATTGGCATCCATGCATCCGGCGTCCTGCAAGGGGCCCTTAATGGGCGGGCCGCCCCTGGTAGGTATTAGTAGTAGAAGAGGTCTAAGATAGCTGTTGATGTATGGAAATATGTAGGCCCTTTCTTCCATGTCACATCATGAATAAATTGAGGCAATATGTCCTTTCATGTTCATAAGCACCTCTATATTACTGTTAGGCCCCGTACACACGACCGAGTTTCTCGGCAGAATCCAGCGAGAAGCTCGCTGGGATCCATATTCTGCCGAGAAGCTCGATCGTGTGTACACTTTCGTCGAGCGTCCCGTCGGGAAGCTCGTCGAGCCAAAATAGAGAGCAGGTTCTCTATTTGCTCGACGGGCCATCGGGACTAATGGCTTGACGCCTTTTTCGACAGCCTGGTCGACGAACTCGACGGCCGGCCGAGAACCTCGTCGGGCGGAACGATGAGTTTAGCCCGACGAGGTTCTCGGTCGTGTGTACGCGATTAAACTGGATTCTTCAGCCATGGTGGAGGGTGGAATGTTTTCTTAAACAACCCTCAACACGATCTGTATTTACAGAGGCTTAAAATTGTATTCGGCTTTGTAGTTTGCCAAAACAAAGAATTACAGGAATTGAGCAAAGGAAACATCATTTACACTAAATAAAATCAGACCAATTAATGTAGACTAATGCTTTAATTTTCTTCCACAGTCTGTCAGCGCTGTACAAAAACAACAATACAAGGGATAGTAAATAATTAACTGGCATTATTCATGGCCTTTGTGAGTGATGACTTATTGTGTAGGCCTCTTTCTGCAGCAGCAAACTGGATCCTTGTCTGACAGACTCTTGGACTAGATGTTCCCAGGTCAGAAAGGCTAGCTTCCCAGGCAATGGTCTCAGGAGTTAAAGCTGAACTCTGGTAATATAAAAAAAATGTCCCTTGTATTGGGGTTCAACCTCTACTGCAAGGGGTTACATTCTTGTTTTTGTCTAGGGTACCAGTAAAAAGTATATTTACTTACCTTATCCCTCACTGTTTCAGGCTCCTCCTTCCATATGAGTTGGGTGCTTTTGCCCTTGGTCACACTCTGACGTCATCACATACAATGCCGGACCATCACTCTTGCATTGTAAGTGAGAGAGATGACGGCCCAATGACAACCCACCCAGAGCAGCAAAGAGAAAAGGTGAGCACCGGCTGCCAGGGGAGCAGGGGATGAGGGATTTAATAGTACCCTCGGTAAACGGGAGCATTTTACCCTTGCAGTGAGGGAGAAGCATGTTTTTTTTTGTTTATATTCCTGGAATATACCACAGTTGTAGTCCTGTACTATTTTTTAAAATGTTTTTTTTTGAAGAAGGGTTAATTGTTGTCTGTGGGACAGTGCACACAGCTGTGTAAATATCTGTAATGCAGCAATGCGTTCAGGTGTAAATAAAAAAAGAGAGAAATGTTATTTATATTTTGAGTGCAGTAATCTAAGCGTATACGCAAGCAGCTAGAAGAGGATGAGAAATTTACATGTGTATACCGTATTTGCCGGCGTATAAGACAACCTTTTATACCTAAAAATATGGCTCAAAAATCTTGGGTCATCTTATACGTCAGATGTAGACTGCAGGCGTCCATTTTTTTAAAGCCGCGCTGCCTCCTCATGCTGTTCCGTGATAGGTGGAACACTCAGTTTCCCAGCAGAGCCTGTGTTCAGTGTTCTGCCTATTACGGACGTCGTCTCTGCCTCGGACGAGAGGATAGGCAGAACACTGAACACCGGCTCTGCTGGGAAACTGAGTGTTCCGCCTATCACGGAAACAGCACAAGGAAGAGGGGTGGCTTTTAAAAAATGGACGCCCGCAGTCCGACTGAAGATCAGCGAAGTGAGGTGAGGCAATGGCACAGTGAGGTGAGGCAATGGCACAGTGAGGTGAGGTGAGGCAATGGCACAGTGAGGTGAGGTGGGGCAATGGCACAGTGAGGTAAGGCAATGGCACAGTGAGGTGAGGCAATGGCACAGTGAGGGGGGAAGGGGGTTGTCTTATATGGCGAGTATATCTCAAAACCAACATTTAAGCTAGAAAATTAGGGGGTCATCTTATACGCCCAGTCGCCTTATACGCCGGCAAATACAGTATGCATGTGCCTTTTATATTGTAAGCTCTAACAAGCAGGGCCCTCCTGCATTGAATTGTATTGGAACTGTACTGTCTGCCCTTATGTTGTAAAGGGCTGCACAAACTGTTGGTGCTATACAAATCCTGTATATTAATCACTTAACCCCCGGACCATATTGCTGCCCAATGACCAGAGCACTTTTTGTGATTCGGCACTGTGTCGCTTTAACTACTTGCCGACCGCCCGCCGTCATATTACTGCGGGACGGTGGCACTGTTCCGCGAGAGCACGTAGCTCTACGTCCTCTCTTTAGCGGGCGCTAGGGGGCGCGTGCGCGCTGCCGGCGGCCGGCGCGCGCGCCCCCCGCTCGCCCCTGAGTCCCGTGTGCGTGCCCGGCGGGTACGATCGCCGCCGGGCACACGCGATCGCTCGTTACAGAGCGGTACACGGGAGCTTTGTGTGTAAACACAAAGCTCTCGTTCCTGTCAGCGGGGGAAACGCTGATTTTCTGTTTATACAATGTATGAACAGAAGATCAGTGATTTCCCCTAGTGAGGCCACCCCCCTATACAGTTAGAATACACCCAGGAACACACTTAACCCCTTCCCCGCCCCCTGGTGTTAACCCCTTCACTGCCAATGGCATTTTTATAGTAATACAATGCATTTTTATAGCATTGATCGCTATAAAAATGCCAATGGTCCCAAAAATGTGTCAAAAGTGTCCGAAGTGCCCGCCATAATGTCGCAGTACTGAAAAAAAACACTGCCCGCAAAGTAGCTGATGCTCTCGCCCAGGAGAGCCGACCTGCCGCCGTAGAATGACGGCGGCTGGTCGGCAAGCAGTTAATAATAGGTACATTTACATACATGTACGTGTTTATATGCAAGTTCTTTGCAGAACACCACTGCCAACAAGATTCTTTGTATAGACATCAGTAAATTATTATGTCTGTGTGCCAAAACCCCCAAAAGTTCAGGTATCTTAATGCACAGCTAAAGCAAAATGAAGGAGGAAATGCAGAGAATACAGTGCCTTGAAATTGTAATAATACCCCTTGAAATGTTCCATATTTTTTCATGTTACAACCAAAAACGTAAATGTATTTTATTGGGATTTTATATGATAGACCAACACGAAGTGGCACATAATTGTGACGTGCAAGGAAAATAATAAATACATTTTTTTTTCAAATATGTGAAAATTGTGGCGTGCATTTGTATTCAGCCAATACTTTGTAGAACCACCTTTCACAGCAATTACAGCTACAAGTCTTTTTGGGGATGTCTCTACCAGCTTGGCACATCTAGAGAGTGACATTTTTGCCCATTTTTCTTTGCAAAATAGCTCAAGCTCTGTCAGACTGGATGGAGAGGATTTATGAAAGTAATTTTCAAGTCTTGCCACAGATTCTCAATTGGATTTAGGTCTGGACTTTGACCGGGCCATTCTAACACATGAATATGCTTTGATCTAAACCATTCCATTGTAGCTCTGGCTGTATGTTTGAGGTCATTGTCCTGCTGGAAGGTGAACCTCAGTCTCAAGTCTTTTGCAGACTCTAATGCCGCGTACACACGATCACTTTATGTGATTAAAAAAAATGACGTTTTTAAAAACGTCAATTTAAATGACCGTGTGTAGGGGAAAACTTCGTTTTATGTCTTGTAAAAAATGAAAAAAAAAAAAATGAAGCATGCTTCAATTTTTTGTGTCGTTTTTCAAAACGTCGTTTTTTGTTTCACAAAAAGTCACCGTGTGTAGCAAAAAAACTTTGTTTAAAACAACGTTTTTCAACCCGCGCATGCCCAGAAGCTAGTTATGAAGCTTCAATGGAAAAGAGTGGTGAACGTAACCTCGCTTTGCTAGAGCATTGTGAAAAAAACAATGGTGTGTAGGCAACATCGTCTTTGAAAATTGAAGTTTCAAAAACATCGTTTTTTACTTCACAGAAAACGTCGTTTTTTTTCATCACATAAAGTGATCGTGTGTACGAGGCATAATAGGTTTTCTTCTAAGATTGCCCTGTATTTGGCTCCATTCATCTTTCTGTCAACTCTGATCAGCTTCCCTGTCCTTGCTGAAGAAAAGAATCCCCACAACACGATGCTGCCACCACCATGTTTTACAGTGGGGATATTGTGTTCAGGGTGATGTGCAGTGTTAGTTGTCTGCCACACATTACGTTTTGCTTTTAGGCCTAAAAGTTCAATGTTGGTCTTATCTGACCAGAGCACCTTCTTGCACATGTTTGTTGTGTCCCCCCCATGGCTTCTCGCAAACTGTAAATGGGTCTTCTCATGTTTTTCTTTCAACAATGGCTTTCTTCTTACTACGCTTCCATAAAGGCCAGATTTGTGGAGTGCATGACTAATAGTTGTCCTGTGGACAGATTCTCCCACCTGAGCTGTGGATCTCTACATCTCCTCCGGAGTTACCATGGACCCTTTGGCTGCTTCTCTAAATAAATTCTCTCCTTGCCCGGAATGTCAGTTTAGGTGGACGGCCATGTTTTGGTAGTTTTGCCAAGCTCTTTCCATTTTCAGATGATGGATTGAATAGTGCTACATGAGATTTTCAAAGCTTGGGATATTTTATTATAACCTAACCCTGCTTTAAACTTCTCCACAACTTTATCCCTGACCTGTCTGGTGTGTTTCAAGGCCTTCGTGATGCTGTTTTTTCACTAGGGTTCTCTAACAAACCTCTGAGGGCTTTATAGAACAGCTGTATTTATACTTAGATTCAATTACACACAGGTGGACTCTATTTACTAATTTGGTGACTTCTGAAGGCAATTGGTTCCACTAGATTTTTGTTAGGGGTATCAGAGTAAGTTCCCTTTCAGACGTGTGGACCGTATGTCTGCTTTTTCATCCATCCGTTTGCGGATGAAAAAGGGACATACATTGGTCCCTATGTGAATGCGGGTGTCAGTGAATAAACATCCGCTGGCACCCCTAATTGTCCGCTTCCACAAGGATCCAATTTTTTAGACAGAAAAAAACCCTATTTTTTCTTCCGTCTGCAGAGCGGATCGGATGAACACGGACACCCTGTCCGTGTTCATCCGATCCCCCCATAGGGGAGAGCGGAGAAAAGAAGACAGGGCGGTCCCTGCACAGTGTGCGGAGACCGCTCTGTCTTCCGACAGCTCAGCGGGGATTTACAGAGCGATGCCTGCTGAGCTTACGGACACACGGAGGCAGATCATTACTGATCCGCACTGTGTAAAAGGGCCCCAAAGGGGGCTGAACACAAATGAACGCCACACTCTTCAGATTTGTTTTGTAAAGAAATTGGAAAACCATTAATCATTTTCCTTTCACTTCACAATTATGTGCCACTTTGTGTTGGTCGATCACATAAAACACCCAATAAAATAAATTTAAATTTTTGGTTGTAACAAGCCAAAATTTGGAAAATGTCAAGGGATATGAATACTTTTTCAAGTCACTGTACATTGAAAGCTGTGGTATTTTACAGCTTTTTGGGACATTATAATTGACAATCATCACTGAGGCTGTATTTACACCTTTATATTGCAGTAATGCATGCAAAAGCATTTTTATGCATGTTTATAATTCATCACATATATGTGTTGCAGTCACACAACGTACTTTGATCCAAATAAGCAGTAGCCTTAAATGTGCAATAGCATACCACAGCACACATATGCATATGCTCTGTGCTTTAGGGATCACTGTGTTGTCAAGAATAGTGCAAAAGCGTTTTTTGTGCATTGATGCACATTGACAGTCTATTAGGTCAGTTAGGGCCTCAAAAGTTATGCATTGGTTCTTGTCCTATGTTAACTTTCCAATATGATGTAATTGTAAAGTTATTTTTTTTAAATAACAAACGGTACATTTGCCTGCTGTGTGCAATGACATTGCACATAATGGCCCCGAACCTCCTTTTCTTGAGTCCCCCGCCGGGCGGACGAGGGAGCGATATTGCTACCTAAACATTTTTTACTTTTTTTTTTATGTTTACTTGCATGTAGAGCAGGCTGTCTAGCAAATGTGATGGTTACAAGGGTTGGGGCAAACAGTATAACACTACTGGGGTTTACTACAATGGACAGCTTTTATTCTTACAGTTTAAATAGTTTTTACAAAACAAACAAAAAAAAAACTGTTACTGTAACAGCTTTAGGGCCCTTTCACACAAGTGATCCAATCAGGGTCCGCCTGTCAGTGTCTCAGGTGGACCTGATCTGATGGTCAATGCATTCCTATGAACTGTCTGATGTAAACTTGTGTGCATTTCTATTCACACCAGCCTACCTCCGAGTCTGATCAGGCCTGCGAGAAAAAAAAAGGGAGGGGGCACTGCGTCCTCTTCTGCTTAGGGGGACCTGATAAAATAATATGGTTGCATAAGTGTGCACACCCTTAGGCCGCGTACACACGATCAAAATTGTCCGCTCAAACTGGTCCGACGGACCAGTTCAGCGGACAAATACGATCGTTTGTACGGGCTAGCGGATATGTCTGACCGGCGGACAAATTTTAAAACATGCTTTAAAATTTGTCCGCCGGCGACATGTCCGTCGGTACACTCACCAGCGGAAATATCTGCCCGCACAAGCGTCGTATGGATGCGACGCATGCGTGGAAGTTGTTTACTTCCTGGTGCGGTGACGTGGCAGCGGGGATTTAGATCCGATGGTGTGTACGCGCCATCGGACCAAATTAGCCCGGCGGACATGTCCCTCCGTGTGTACGCGGCCTTAAAGTAATACTTTTGATTTAGATTTTAATACAGCACTCTTCTTTGCAAAAATACTCCAAATCTGTCAGATTGCAAGGGCATCTCCTGTGCACAGCCCTCTTAAGATCACCCCACAGATTTTCAATCAGATTCAGGTCTGGGCTCTGGCTGGGCCATTCCAAAACTTTAATCTTCTTCTGGTGAAGCCGTTACTTTGTTGATTTGGATGTATGTTTTGAGTCGTTGTCATGCTGAAAAGATGAAGTTCCTCTTAGTATTCAGCTTTCTAGCAGAAGCCTGAAGGTTTTGTGCCAATATTGACTGGTATTTTGAACTGTTCATAATTCCCTCTACCTTGACTATGGCCCCTGTTCCAGCTGAAGAAAAACAGCCCCAAAGCATGATGCTGCCACCACCATGCTTCACTATGGGTAGGGTGTTCTTTTGGTGATGTTTTTGCGCCCAACATATCTTTTGGAATCATGGCCAAAAAATTTGGTTTCATCAGACCATAACACATTTTCCCATGCGTTTGGGAGACTTCAGATGTGTTTTTGCAAAATTTAGTCACGCTTGGATGTTTTTCTTCGTAAGAAAAGGCTTCCATCTTGCCATTCTACCCCATAGTCCAGACATATGAAGAATATGGGAGATTGTTGTCACATGTACCACACAGCCAGTAATTGCCAGATATTCCTGCAGCTCCTTTAATGTTGCTGTTGGTCTTTTTGCAGCCTCCCTGACCAGTTTTCTTTTCATACATTTTGGAGGGATGTCCAGTTCTTGGTAATGTCACTGTTGTGCCACATTTTCTCCTCGTGATGAGGACTGTCTTCACTGAGTTCCAGGGTAAATCTAATGCCTTGGAAATTCTTTTGTTCTCCTGACTGATACCTTTTAACAGTAAGATCCCTCTGATGCTTTGGAAGCTCTCTGCGGACCATGGCTTTTTCCTGAGTGTAGGATGTGACTAAGAAAATGTCAGAAAAGACCTACTAGAACAGCTGAACTTTATTTGGGGTACGACCCCTTTCACACGTACGGACCGTATGTCCGCATTTTCATCCATCCGTTGCAGATGAAAACGTGACATACATTGGTCCCTATGTGATTGCGGGTGTCAGCGGATGACTAACCGCTGACACCTGTAATTGTCCGCCTCCGCAAAGATCCAATTTTTACTACGGAAGAAAATCCTATTTTTCTTCCGTCTGGCGGATCGGATCAGGTGAACACGGACATGCGGTCCGTGTTCATCCGATCCCCCCATAGAGGAGAGCGGAGGAAAGACAGGGTGGTCCCATTAAGGTCTTATGTACACTGCTGCTGGTAAACGGACGTTTAGGAGCAGTTGGGCATTTTTTCAACTGCTCCTGATCTCTCCTCTATGTTATCCTATCAGTACATGTACACAGGGTCGTTTATAGTAGTTTCTAGACAGTTGAGTTTAGAGGCTTTTTTTGTAAAGCAAAAAAATGAGCTCAAACGCTGAGTTTAGAGGCATTTCAAGCACCAAACGTTTTTGCATGTATCCTTACCTGTCAAATGTCTCCCCTGCAGATTCTGTGGGTGGATCTGTTGTCTGGAACTCTGTGGGTGGAGTCGTGATGTCAGTAGACTCCCCGCCCTCCTCTAGACTCCCCAACATGCATTTTCTCTTGTGTATTCCTTACACTAAATTCTGCTATGATCACTAACATCCAGTCAAAATCCAGAAAAGTAACCACATGACTTCAGAAAAGAAGTGTTGGTCGGGATTAAAAAATAATGCCCATCTCCAGGCTAGTGCATGAGATATGTAAATAACCTGTCACTCCCAGCAAGGGGGCGGAACGGACTAAGGTTTTTCTCTGTAAGTCCGTTTTATTTCACTGAACAATAAAAGAGGATTGCTCAGTGCTGGATTAACTCTGTGTGGCAAGACTAAGTTAGGAAATCTTATACTGTACATTGTGACATCAAAAAAAAAAATAAAAAAAAATTCGGGTTTACATCACAAAAGGTGGAAACAGTTCTGAAATTATTTATCTTTGGTTCATTTTTTTCACATCACAGAAACCTGACATTTTAACAGGGGTGTGTAGAATTTAATATCCAATGTAAACATTAACACAAATGTTTACATGCATACAGCATAAAAAAAACGAAAATACAGCGTGTTTTATTTTTTGTTCTGGAAAACTAGGCTGCCAGGTGCACCTGTCTGAATGGGCCCATAGATTTGTACACTACTGTGTACAAAACGAATCGTTGTACGCTTCTGTAAGCTGCGGTTTTAAAAGCCTATGTGGATGAGCCCTTAAAATGTTCTCCGTAAAGTTTTTGTGAATTGTTACAAGATATCATTATACTAGGTGAACATCGGAGTCTTACGTCTGCCCAACTATGTGAAGTAAGTGTATTGTGACATCATAAAGAAATATACAGCTACACATAGGGACGGGGCTGGTGAAGCGTGTGTTAGCAACCCACTAAAAACAATACTAATTGGATTACTGCAATAATGCTTCTATAAACATTAACCAGAACATTATTGTACATGTGAAGTTACCACGCCTTCTTCGTTGTTCCCCATTCTACAATCCAAGAACAAGAAATAGGTCAAGCTTATCTTTACGGATAATCTCACATTGATTTTTTTTTTTTTGCTACCTTCTTTAAAAAAATATATATATACTTCTCCTTTTTTTTAAAGTTCAAGTAATTGCAAACAACTGGAATTTGTAATGTCACGTCTGTCATTGGATCTACATTCAGTACAATTTAGAGAAATATAAGGACAATAAAGATCACAGGAAAATGAGGTTTTAGCCAACGGAGGTTACAAATTTCCCTGTCGGAAATTCCCATAATTATAATTCCGTGTGGTAAGGCAAGAACCTGCATCAGAGCCAACAATGAATTTTAAAGTAAGCTGTACCAATTTTTTTTCACGCACAATCAAGGCTGTTTAGTAAAGCAGTTGCCAGACTTTTCTGGGAGGTATGACTCTGTTACAAACTACTGCACCAATGAAAGCCGATTTCAACGAATGGACAAATTCAGATAGGTCTTAAGGCTCATACACACGGTCGGACTTTTTGCCAACAAACTTCAAAATGAGCAAATTTTTTTAAAATAGCCCGACCGTGTGTACGCTCCATCGGACAAACTTTTTTGGGTTTCATCGGACAAAAAGTTTGGTCTGCAAACGGACAAACTTTACGTCAACAAGAGTCCGATGGTGCCTAGTCCGCGCATGCTCAGAAGCAAAGACTAGCCGGAAGCGTTCTGTCTGGTAAAACTAGCGTTCGTATTTGAAAGAGCACATTCGTGACGCGGCAATTTCTGAAATCTAGAAAAGCAGCGCACATTCTCTTCTTCTTTATAATGTGATAATACTAAAAGCTGCTTTGCTGGTGATACTGACGGAGTAAGGGCTCTTTCACACGTCCGTTCCTTTCGTCTGTTTTTTTGGACGTCCGGTAACGGACCTCAATGCTTCCCTATGGGAGCAGATCCGTTAGCGGATGATGCATCCGCTAACGTCCGCCAGATCCGCATCCGTTTTTTCGGACGGAAGAATGTCCTATTTTTCTTCCGTCCGGCCAAACGGATCGGATGCAAACGGAAAGAAGGTCCGTTTCCATCCGATTCTCCATAGGGGATAGCGGAGGAGAGACAGGGCGGTCCCTGCACAGTGTGCGGGGACCTCCCTGTCCGCCCGACAGCTCAGCGGAGACCCCCAGGCTGAAAAACGGGCCGCACGTGTGAAAGGACCCTAAAAACAAATGTCTTTACTTTGGATTAGTGTATTTTGGTTATATGAATCAAACATATTTCTATATTATTTTGTGGGTCAAGTTAGCACAACCCCATTGCGCAACATGTCTGCTTGACGAACGGACGTTCAGAAACGAACAAAATTGCACGAAACTGAAAATCACGAATGCACACAGACGAAACCTCTACTAACTCCCAATTAGCAAAAGGAGCCCAAAGGGTGACGCCGGAGAATTGAACTTCCTCTTTTAAACTCTCATCAGTACGTTGAAACGTCACTACGTTCGTGTTTGTTGCCAAAAAAAGTCAGAGCGTGTGTATGCTATGGGTGTGACTGGACAACTCCCTTCGGACAAAAATCCAAGGGAAAGTTTGTTTGATGTCCGGCCGTGTGTACGAGGCTTTAGGCCTGGTTCACACCTACGCAGGTGGCAGTGAATGTGTTTTGCGGGTGTGTTTTGCATTTCTTCTTTTTTAATGCTTTTTTGTATTTTTGGGAGGTGTCTGTTGTCTTGCGGGAGAAACCAGCAAATGGCAACAGAAACGCATCAAAAATGCAAGGAGTGTGTTTTTGATGCATTACCATTGAAGTCTGTGGAACCAAAAACGCAACCTGCTGCAAGAAAAAAAAAATATTAACAAAAATGCCATAAAACAGTCCCCTATTTTGTAGACGCTATAACTTTTGCGCAAACCAATCAATAAACACTTATTGCGATTTTTTTTTAAACCAATGTGTAGAAGAATACTTATCGGCCTAAACTGTGGAAAAAAAAAACTTTTTTTGGGGGATATTTATTATAACAAAAAGTAAAAAAATTTTTTTTTTCAAAATTGTTGCTTTTTTTGTTTATAGCGCAAAAAATCTAAATCGCAGAGGTGATCAAATACCACTAAAAGAAAGCTTTATTTGTGGGAAAAAAAGGGCAGCCACGTTGCATGACCGCGCAATCGTCAGTTTAAGCCACGCAGTGCCGAATCGCAAAAAGTGGCCACCAAAATGGTCCGGGGGTGAAGCGGTTAAGCTAGTGCATTGTTGGTTCACTAACCCTTTCCTTCGATTTCCCTTCTAAATGTTTTTTTTTCTATGTCCGAATTTCTCACTTCCTGTTCCTCCTCAGTAAGCTGTTCTGGCTGACTAGCCCCCATGGATGATGGGGACAAGCTTACTGAGGAGAAACAGGAAGTGAGAAGTTCAGACGAAGAAAAGAAAATTTAGAAGGGAAATCGATGACTGCTGTATGCACTGGCGGCGGAGCCGCTCGCGATTGCCATACGTGCACACCCGGGCATAGTAGGTTTACGGAGAGGGGAGGTGGAGGAAAAGGTAAGTACTTATGCGGATGATACCCTGCTCTACTTGGATGACTCCTTCCCATTGGCTCTGGACCTGATAGAGCGATTCGGCGCCTTCTCGGGGCTCCGGATCAATTGGGATAAGTCTCAGATTCTCCCTCTTGATAGCTACCCACCACCCAGAGATAGGGCTCTCCTCCCATTGTTAAGAGTAGCCGAACTTAAGTATTTGGGGATTCGGACCACTAGAGACCCGGAAGACTATGTCTCTCTGAATGTCACGCCACTGTACGACATGCTGAAGCAGAGGACACAGGCATGGGCGCGCCTCCCTTTGGGAATTACAGGTCGCATAAATCTAGTCAAAATGGTTCTGCTACCTAAAATCTTGTACATGGTGTGGCATTCCCCGGTATACCTGGTGCTCCGATGCTTCAAACTATTGGAGACTCTCCTCAAACCGTTTGTTTGGGGCGCTGCCAGACACAAACTCCCTTGGCATAGACTTAAAAATCTGACTGACCTTGCCGGTTTGGCGCTCCCTGACTTTAACGCATATTACCTGGCTGCACAACTGTCGCAGATATTCCATGTGGATAAGGTGGACAAACACAGATTCCTCCATCTTCTCTGCCCCAAGTGTACCTGGTCCACAGGAGACCCTTTGGTAGCAATAGTGGGGGGAGTGACACCACCAGGAGACCGTCACATGTTGCTGTATCATTATAGGAAAGTGTGAAAAGTGGTCTCAGACAGGCTCCACATTGCGTCCCCACACGGTTACACCCCCCTGTGGCACAACGCGGCCCTACCCGAACTGAATCTCCTCCGAGACACTAAGACTTGGGGGACCAAGGGGATATACTATCTGTCCCACGTCACCAGGGGTGGGAAATTGAAGTCCTTTGCTGCCTTACAAACTGAATTCAATTTACCAGAACACATGCGCTTCCGGTATGCTCAGCTACGTCACGCATTCTATGCCCAGTTTCCTAAGGAGGACTTACCCATAGCAGATAACCCCCTGATGGCGGCAGTCAAATACCCAGACCCCAAAAAATTGATATCTCAATTCCACACTATGTTGACCCTTCCGGGGGCGACCTCGTCGCCCTACGCCCTGAAATCACGCTGGGAGGGAGAGTTGGGCCCCCTGGAGGATGATGAGTGGAGCGATGCTCTGGATGCATGTAAGCTTGTATCCCCTAAATTGTCAGACCACCTTACGCAAACCTTTATTATAAACAGGGTATCTAGGTACAAGAGGGGATTCCCCGCTACCTGCCCGATGTGTGGCCAGGCTCCGGGCACTTTTTTCCACTTACTGTGGCAATGTATTAAGATCCAAGCTTTCTGGGAGCAGGTGGTAAGGTTCCTACATGATAAGATGGGATCCCCCATAACCCTTCAGCCAAAACCATGCTTGCTCGGTATCTTTCCGAACGCGGACATGAATAGACCCCTCCAAACGTTCCTACATGAGACCCTCTTCATGGCTCGCAAATTCATCGCCAGGGTCTGGATGAGACCGGACCCTCCGGAACTCTCCCATTGGCTGGCAGAGGTCAACAATGTGTTACCATACAAAAAACTGGTGTACATGCATAGAGGGTGCCCATCTAAATATGACAAGGTGTGGGGCAAGTGGCTCAAATCACCAGCAACTTGCACAAAAGGGGGGTCTGGTTGTAGCCTCCCCTGCTGACTACCGTTTGGTCCTCGGGGATAAGGGGCACCAAGGATGAGGCCTTCACTTAAAATGGAGACTGTCGTACAGACCCACCATGTTAGAACTTAATGACACTTGACTGCTTAGACCACTGTTATCTCTGCTCTTTATTTCCCTTGTATCCTCGCATAGTCGAGAACCCACACAATACAATACTATGTATGATTCCACCTGATGTTGGCTGCATCCACATACTGTCAATGTATTCTACTTGTCTTTTGTTTTTGCTCAATAAAAGCCTTTCTTGGAAAGAAGGGAAATCGACGGAAAAGCTTAGTAAACCAACAATGCACTAGCTTAAAGGAACCTATTTAGAAAATAAAAAACAAACCTTTACAACCCCTTTAATGCAGAGAATGCATTAAGCTAAAAAAAAAAAACCTTGGGGCTTTACAACCTCGTTAAGTGTGGCGCTTCATCTCAAAGGCTGCGACAAAGTGAAAGAGAGATACCGCCATATTGTTATAAAGCACTTGTCTATCAAGGTACATTGTAATGGGCATGGTAGACAAGCTGTTAAAGCAAGAACTTGCTACCTATTTTACTAGCTGGCGAAGGGCTTCCAGATAAAAGTGATCTGGACAGATCTTGAACTGCAGTTTTACTGCCCCTCCTTAACCTGACATAGAGGCCAGAGGGGGGTTGTACACATGCCATTGCAAAAATGATAGCCTTGTTACATTTGGCTGGCAGTTCCACCACCAAAACTGCCCTATTCAAGCAAATTGGGCTGCGCCACTATTGCCCTTCAACCACATGCGTTGCAGGCTTTTAAAGGTTAAAACAGGCAGCGAGAAAGAGACTTGTTGCCTCCCAGCCACCTGTCAACTACCTTCTGAAAATCAATCCACTGCAAACCACTTTTTAGAGGGTTGGTAAGGCCTGCTGCTGCCAGTGTAAATAAGGTCAGTTTGATGTAAATAATCGTATTGGTGTATAAAAACTTAGTACTGTAAAAACGATATACTTATATATGCAAGGTGGGGGGGAAAGCATTTTTACAATAACACTCTCATTCATGCTTTGCAATGCTATAGTTACGCTTTACTGTCCCTTCACATATGGTAAACCTGGATCTGGATCTTCAACCCATTGAAAACAAAGCACTCCCCATAGCTGGTATCTTTTTTCATGACGTATTAAAGCAGGAAGACTGGGTGATTATTAGCAGCTAATCTACAAATCCCTGTATTTAGTGTAGTACCTAAAATGTGCAAGATTATGTCAAATGCAAAAGCAAAGAAATACAAACTTTAAAGAGACAAATTCACCTTGGCTATGCAGGGCAGAATGACCGGGGCATTTATCAAGCTAACTAATGATGCCATTAGAGAAAAATCATTATGCAAAGTCTATGGGTACAATTTTTTTTTATTTGAGACCCCTGTCCCTCAAAAATCCTGGGCAGCCTACTATGATTGATTTGTACAGGTCTGCCACACATTGATCACTATAGATCAGTAAGATTTTTACTCTGATCAGGCGCATAGTTAGGAAGTGGTCAGGGTCAGGTTTCACTGTGTTGCTATTTTTAGAGCATTTGAGGGAGGAATTTGTGACCCAAGCTGCAACTGTAAAATAAACTTGCTGCAGTCTGTCTTACTCTCTTATTCAGCATTTCCTTGCTGTGTGCCAAAATAATAAATGTCTACCACAGCATCTCTGCAAAGACCCCCCACCCCACCCACTTAAATACCCACCTAACCAGCGCTTCTCTGACAATGGTATCACTTCAAGGATTTAAGGCAGGGGTGTAAAAATCATGGATGCATTGCTTGAAAGAAGACCAGAGGAGGGCTGGTGGAGCTCAGCTGCAGGAGAGGTGTGAGGGCCACATGAAATGGCCTGGAGGGCCGGATTTGGCCTGCGGGCCTTGTGTTTGACACCTGTGATTTAAGGTATCCACATCCAATTTTTCCCAGTTATATGGGGGGGGGGGGGTTTGGGGAATTTAAAGTCTTTTTTGTATTCCAATATATGTGTTCCATTATATGAATTTTGGTCCTTAATGGGGAGATATAAAGCAAAAGCGTTTACAAGAGAGACATTCTGGATTTTCCAGTTAAACACCTGCCACCCAAAAGATTATGAACTATAGATATAGATTCGTATGCACCAAATTTAAAGCTGACCACACATGGATCAAAACTGAGCAAGTTTAGCGGGGACTGGCTGAGTTTCAATCCATACATGGGCATGGACCCGTCGAATTTCCCCGGCTTGATCAGTGCTGCCGACAGGGACTGGCCGAATTTCAATCCATGCATGGGCAATGGACCTGTTGGATTTTCCCTGCTTGATCAGCGCTGCTTGCAGGGACTGGCCGAATTTCAATCCATGCATGGGCAATGGACCTGTTGGATTTTCCCCGCTTGATCAGTGCTGTCGGCAGGGGCCAGCCGAGTTTCAATCCATGAATGGGCAATGGGCCTGTTTTTTTTTTTTTTCACCGCTTGATCAGCGCTGCCGGCAGGGGCCGGCCAAATTTCAATCCATGAATGGGCAATGGACCTGTTGGGTTTACCCCGCTTCATCTACGCTGCCAGCAGGGACTGGCTGAATTTCGATTCATGTGTGGGCAGGAAGGTTTTTTTCCAGGGACCCATCTATTGGCTGCCTAAATCAATTGGTTGTAGCATCAACAGTCCAGAGGGAGTAGATATTATTTTTTAATCTCATATCCAAGAATTTTTCAAAATGTACCCTTGCAGTGCCCCCACCTCCCCCCACCCCCCTGCTTAGTAGCAAGGGTAAAATGCTTGTCAAGTCTATGGGGAGACAAAGAGGATGTACTACTTGGTCACAGGGATCGAGTTCTTAAAGCTGAACTCCAGGAATTATTTGCATTGCATACTTAAATTCCAAATCTCATAGCTGATGGGCCGCTGGGGAAGTTGGTAATCACTGCAGTAGTCAGTGCTACTACAGTGATAGCCGCAGTCTTCCAGGTTCTGAGGTTATATGCACACAGTTGCTTCACTGCAAACTGACAACAAGGAGTCGCTTACTTGGCACTGCTGCCAATTAAAGAACACATTGCATTTTTTTCAGTGACTACAGGGACCCCAGAGGAAGGGGGCTGATGTCACAATATCCACCTTGTCCAAGCATAGGATGCATTATATTCTTCTTGGAAAAAAACAAACATTCTATGTTCTATGAGTGCAGTGGTGCCGAGTAAGCGGCCTCCTGTGGTCGGTGTGCAGTATGGCAGCTACTCATATTGAACACTCAGGAAATTGTGGCTCTCACTGTAGTATTGCCAACAACGATAGTGATTTTCAATTTCCCCAGCTGTCCATTATTTATGAGTTATGCATACTTCCGTTGTGCCAAGCTGGACCAATGCAAGTATGCAATACAAATACTATAATTCCTGGATTTCAGCTCTAAAGTGATTCTAAAGGTATTCATTTTTTTTCTCTAAATAACAAACATGTTATACTTTCCTACTCTGCAAAATAATTTTGCACAGAGGGGCCCTGATTCTCTTCTTTTTGGGTCCCCCGCCAGCGGTCCTGGCCTCTCCCCCTGCTGAGTGGCCCTATAGCAAGCCATTCACACGCAAGTCTCAGCTCGGCCACGCCCCCCACTCTCACCTCATTGGCCCCCTGTCTATGATTGACAGAATCAGAAGCCAATTGCTCCTGTGTGAGCTAATGAGGAGATAGTGACCCAGGAGAGCCTCTGCTCTCCTGCACATTGCTGGATCAAGATTGGGCTCGGGTAAGAATAAGGGCGGGCTGGGGGGCTGCGTCCAGGTTTTTTTACCTAAATGTATTAAGGTTTAAAAAAAATCTGCCTTTAGAACCACTTTAAGCATATTTTCTGGACATTGGTGTTAAAGAAACCATGTCACCAATTGAAAGAATTTCAGATAAAAGGCCAGAACACACTTGTCCTGCATTGTAATTGATGATATTCAACAAAGCTCTTGATAAAATGATTGTCTACATACGTGCTTTTATAGTTTAATAGTATCTGAGTTTTTTGTTCTTTTCATTTTCATTTTGTATTAAATGATGGTTATCGTTATCATACAGTACAGGACACCAGCTTGATATTTGTAGACCCTGGGTCATAGGCTGTTACAGTACCTTCTGGTGATTTGTCACTGACAAAGCTTTTTTTGCTGTTGTCTTAAGGTGATAGACTTATTCGACCTTATGGTAGGCAGCTGTAAAAGACACCACACATGTATGCTCTTTTAGAGAGGATGGGCCAGATTCAGGTAGATGGGCGCCTCCTTAATTTGGAGTAACGCTTCTCGTTTACGTTACTCCGCCGTAACTTTAGGAGCAAGTACTGTTATTCACAAAGCACTTGCTCCTAAAGTTGCGGCGGCGTAGCGAAAATGAGCCGGCGGAATTCAAATTGGGCGGGTAGGGGGCGTGTATTATGTTAACTATGCGCGATCCCGTGGCGAACGTACTGCGCATGCGTCGACTGTCAGTGCGCATGCTCCAAATTCTTTCAGGGAACGTCAATGACGTCAATCCCCATTCACGGATGTTTTACGCAAACGACTCAATTTTTTTTTTTTGCGACGCGATGACGACGGCCATACTTAACATAGGATACTCCACTAGTGGGCTGCTTTATCTTTGCGCTGCGTATCTCTTACGGAAACGTCGGAAAGTCACTGCGTCGCGCCCGAATACGATCGTGAATTTCCGATTCCCGCTGATTAACATATTCTCGACGTTAATCAGCGGGAACGCCCCGCGCGCCATTTTTAAAATTGAAGTTACGATACGACAGCGAAATACAATTACGCCGCTCGTATAGTAACTCCAACCCGGCGTTTCTTGTTTTCTGCTTACTGAAAACAGAAACGCCGGCTCAAAGTGAGAGTTAGGCTGGATACTCCAGCCTAACTCTACCTGAATCTGGCCCGATGTCTCCTTGGTGAAACACTTGACAAACTCATCAAGATGACACAGGAGGAAAGGTTGTTCTTCCACTGTGGAAGATTTCAAAATTCCATTCCTCAGGGACTTCTACCTCCTCAATATGAAGAGCACCTTAATGTGCTACCCAGGCTTCAACTTCTAAGCCAAAATGTAGCCCTTTCTTTTGGTGTAAGGCCGCGTACACAAGACCGGTTTCCTCGACAGAATCCATCAGGAAACTTGGTGGGAGAGCTAACCGGTCGTGTGTGCGCTTTCCATCGAGAAAACTGTCGAGGAACTCGACGAGGAAAAAAGAGAGCAAGTTCTCTTTTTCCTCGCTGGGAGTCTCAACTTCCTCGTCATGTTCCTCGTCGGGCTGGTTTTCGACGAGAAACACGTTGGTGTGTATGCTTAGAAACCTGCGCACCTTCGGTAAAAGTAGCGTTTGTAATGGAAATAGCACATTTGTCACGCTGTAACAGACTGAAAAGTGAAAATGTCTCTTACCAAACTTTTACCTAACACGCAGTAACATGAGATTAGCAAAAGCAGCCCCAAGGGTTGTGCCGGTGGAATCGAACTTCCCCTGCTGTCGTATGTATTGAAGTCACCGCGTTTGAGAATGAGGAGATTTGGTCTTGACTGTGTGTACGCAAAGACAGCTTGTCAAGTTTCTCGACAAGCCTAACAAGGAACTCGCCGAGGAAAACGATGTCTCTTTCCCGACGAGTTCCTCGGTCCTGTGTATGAAGCCTAAGGCCTCGTACACACGATTGGACATATCCGATGAAAACGGTCCGCGGACCATTTCCATCGGATATGTCCGATCTGGAGTTTGATCCGATGGCGTGTACACACCATCGGATCAAATTCCCCGCCGGCGGACGGTGTGGTGACGTGGCGGTGACGTTGACGCCGCCACGTCACCGCACCAGGAAGTAAAGCACTTCCGCGCATGCGCCGAATCCATTCGTCGGCGGCGCGGCGGTGGTGCGGGACGACATGTCTGCTGGTAAGTGTACTAACCAGCAGACATGTCGGGCGGACGGATTCCACCCGATAGATTTCAAAGCATGCTTTGAAATCTGTCGGGTGGACAAATCTGTCCGCTAGCCCATACACACGATCGGAGATGTCTGCTGAAACGGTCCATCGGACCGTTTTTAGCGGACATATCCCCTCGTGTGTACGAGGCCTAAGAGGGAATGTCTGTTACAGTTGGTCCTTCTGTGGGTCACAGACATCTTAGACCTGTAGGTTCAATCAGTGGTTTCAAAGGGATATGAAATCGGGTTTCAGGCCTGGTTCACACTGATGCGAATTCTGATGCGATTTTGATCCATTCTGAATGCATAGATTCGCATGTCATCTGAAAAAACATTGTTTTCGATTAAGCCTGTTTACATCAATGTGGTGCGTTTGTTATGCAACTAAAAAAGGACTAGTTTAAACCACAGCGGTGCAAATGCACCGCCATAAACTTCAATTTGCATCAAATTTACGATTGACACACAATAATCGCACTATGTGTGTTTGCACCACAGCAGTGTAAACCAAGCTTTAAAGGGGTTGTAAAGGTTCAGGTTTTATTTTCTGAATAGGTTCATTTAAGCTAGTGTTAGTGTTGGTTCACTTATCTTTTCCTCCGATTTCCCTTCTAAATTATTTTTTTCTTTGTCTGAATTTCTCACTTCCTGTTCCTTCTCAGTAAGCTGTTCTGGCTGACTAATCCCCAGCCAGAACGGCTCGGATGATGGGGGCAAGCTTACTCAGGAGTAACAGGAAGTGAGAAATTCAGACAAAGAAAACATTTTTTTAGAAGGGAAATGGAAGGAAAAGGTAAGTGAACCAACAATGCACTAGCTTAAAGGAACCAATTTAGAAAATAAAAAATGAACCTTTACATCCTCTTTAAACTCTACTTCCTCACTGCTTTCTTTTTTCATACCAAGCAAAGTTTGCTTAAAGGAACACTAAAGGTTTGTTTTTCATTAGATCAATTGATTGCTGTAAGCTAGAGCATTTAAATATCACTTACCTCGTTTTTCCTTTTGACCTCCAAAATACAGTAATCCAGGTTTGAAAATGCCTGTCTCTCCTCTTCTTGCTTTCCACCAGCACCTGAGCTTTTGTCATGGTGGAAAGCAGAATGTGCTCGCCCCCTCCCTGTGACTACAGCCCTGCTCGAAGATGCTCTCTTATTCCTCACAGGCATGGAGGCTAAGCCTAATAGGAACTGTAGTTCCCATTAGGCCGTAATGCAGCAAGAATGAACGCGCACTGCAAACCAGGAAGTCAGTAAGAATAACGATTCAGGAGTGACGGAGGTGAATAAAACAGCTCGATTTCAAAAGGTATCAAACTAGTTATAATGCAAAACATTACTTTTTACTTTATCAGCTATTGTCAGACTTTAATTTAAGAGGAACATATTTTTGTCTTTACAACCCCTTTAACGACAGTCAGATTTTCAGACAGCCTTGAACCATTTTGTGTCCTAGGGAGTGGTTGTTCAAGTATCTCTGGAAGACGGGTTCAAAGGATGATATTCAAATCTTTTCACAGTACCAAAACCCAATGGGTATATAAACTAAAAAAGTACCTTTTTGTCCAAGGTGATGTAAGCCTTCCACCTCAACAAAAACATAATCCTTTCTTCTTTGTGTCTTCCTCTTAAGAGCTAAGAAGACATTTGTCTTCACTGTCTGGATGTGGTCAGAGCTATGAAACTGTACCTAAAACTACAGCTTCCAACAGGAAGACGTACTTCCTATTTTCCCCACTCTCAGGACCTCATAAGGGACATGTGGCTTCAAGATCCACTATTGTTAGGTGTATAAGAGAACTCATCTCAAGAGCTTACATTCTACCAGCACTAATATGTGCTCACTCTACCAGATCATTTGGAATTTTCTGGGGACTCCAACATCAAGCGTCTGTTGCTCAGCTACCAGGTGGACATCCAATCCTCTGCGGATGCAGCTTTAGGGTCCTTTCACACAGGCGGACCGTTCGTCCGTTTATTACAATGTGATCACGGCCGTTAGAGGACGATGCATCCGCTAACGTCCGTAATGACCCGCCTCCGCAAAGATCTGTTTTTTCGGACGGAAGAAAACCCTATTTTTCTTCCGTCTGAAGGATGAATACAGACACACGGTCCGTATTCATCCGATTCCCCATAGGGGAGAGCGGAGGAGAGACAGGGCGGTCCCTGCACAGTGTGCGGGGACCACCCTGTCCGCGACAGCTGTGCGGGGATCCCCGCTGAGCCGACAGACACACACGGAGCGGATCGAAAAACGGTCCGCTCCGTGTGAAAGGACTCTTAGGCTCATGGTTCTTGCAGCAGTACTCTAAGTTGGGTTTGTTGACCCTTGTTGTTAACCACCCTTCTTATTCATTGTTTGGGGTTGTCTCAGGGTCTACATATATCAAGCCTGTGTCTAGCGGCAGCCCGTTCATTAGGGATGCACAGGCGCCACCCCCATCCATGCATCTGGCGTCTTGATCTATATACAGGGCGCCTGACGCATTGATTCCAATGGCAGGGGGGTGTTTTTTTGAAGCACGCGATTAGAGCCAAAGGCTCTAATAGGCTTCAAAAAAGGGTGGGCTTGGGGCACAGAGGACTGCGCCCTGATTCCTCCCAGTTGTGTGAGTCTTGACACCCGTCACCTGATTTGCTGAAAGGACAGGCGATCCTATTGTACGTCTAGGAGGAGGGAGAAGCTGGATGGGGGAAGCTGAAGCCACTGTGATGCAGAAGAGGAGGAGAGGACACAGGAGCCACCGCCCAAAGGAGCCTGCAACTCGCCCATAGAAGCCCTCAATGTGGCCGATGCCTGTAGGAGCCCACAACCTGCCGCCGCTCAACCGCAACCTAGATAGGTAAGTGCCCGGGGGGTTGTTTATGCCCCCCCCCCCCCACAAAAAAAAACACCAGCCGCCACTGCATGTGTCCTGTACTGTACTCCAATATATGAAATTGTACAGGTAACCAAAATTCATATTTTTTCAATATTTATTTTGTACATTTTATTTCTAAATCTTGAATTGACTTTTGTGCAAAGTTGTTGTCCAACAAACAGAAACTACATGTTTTTTCAACTCTTTATCGCCACCCTTTGGGCAACTTCGGCTAATGTTGTGTTATGGTTAGCATTGCTTCTAAAAATGCATGGTTGTACTTTGGATTTTTTCCAACGGACTTCTGTACACACGATCGAAAAATCCAACAAGACACATTTGTTGAGAAAGTAATAGAATTCCTGCGAGGCTCAATCAACCCAAAGCCTAATAAATTAACCGGCTGCAAGCATTTCAAACGTCTCATAAGCTTGTGAACATAGACAGAAATAGTAAATAATACACTGCACTTTGGAATATTACACAATAAATGTGTACTACAGATTAAAACAAACACATGTAGTGTTAATGTGAGGTGATATGGTTAGCATTGCTTCTGAGCATGCGTGTTTGTACTTTGGATTCTTTTTCCGACAGACTTCTGTACACACGATCGAAAAATCCGACAAGACACATTTGTCAGAAAATTTTAAAGTGTGCTATCCCACATTTGTTGTCAGAAATTTTTAAAGCATGTTATCCAACATTTGTTGTCGGAAATTCCGACAACAATTGTCCAATGGAGCGTACAAATAGTCGGATTACCCGATAACATCCTGCCACCACACAATTCCTGTCGGAAAATCCGATCTTTTGTACGAGGCTTAAATGGTCACTAAAGGAAACATTTTTTTAGCTAAATAGCTTCCTTTATATTAATGCAGTGCTGTTTTCATGTCCTCATTGTTCATTTTTGCTTTGATGTTGCTGTAATTCCTCTCTGTTGTGAACACTTCCTGGTTGTCTGTTTTCTGATAACCACAGTACTGGGAGATTTCTCACTGTGGTCACTAATCAAGGAGGTGTGTGTAAAACCCCTCAGCACCAATCCAGTTTTGTTTTACAAACCATCACTGCCCTCTATTGGCTCTCTGGCTCTGTACATCAGAGAGACAGGAAACAACAGCAAAAACGAAACTGAAAGTGCAGGCACATTATATGATTGATTTTTATCTATTTTTAAAGGGAATCGGTTAACTATTATGTCTCTATACCCTGTAAACAGTCATTTCAGCAAAAAAAAATCTTTTCCTTTACAACTCCTTTAAGACAGCTTCTGAAGGGGTGTTATAACCTACAGAGTTCCTCTTTGGCTTGAAATTATTCAAATAAATCTTGAAAAATCAAGTTGAACTATTTCGACTAGCGTTGCACTGAAATCGGTGCCAATACTAACTATTTGCACTAAAGCCAGTACCTTCAAGTCCGCAGACTGTAAGGCTGCATTCACACTGGGTGTTTTGATACGCCTAAATTCTGCCCACAAATTCAAAACTCTCTGCTAAAATGACAATTCGCACAACACGAAATTCAGCAGCCGTTTATTTTAATGGCACCTAAAAAATGCGGTGTGGTTTTGCTGAAATTTTGACGTGATCACCGAAACCGTATCACATGAAGCTTGTCGCCCTAAAAAGGTTCAGAAGCTTCTTTCGTGTGGCAAGCTTCGCTTGATGCAGTTTGCCGCGGTTGCAGCGCGATTTGTCGTGCAACAACCACTGCGGAACCACACCCTGTTTTTAGGTGTCATTAAAATGAATGGCGTCTGAAATTCGCATTGTGCAGTTTCTAATTTTAGCAGAGGGTTTGAAATCGATTCCAAACGCCCAGGTGTGAATGAAGCTTGGCCCCCGCCTTTATGGAGAGAGACGCATGACATGACACTAAAAATAGTTATCAGTAACTGGTATACTTGAGAAAAAATACCGGTACTCGGTCTTAAAAAACTGGTGCTTCCCTATGCCCTGGTTTACACCACTTCAGTACGATTTCAAAGCTGCGGATCCGAACGATTTGCGCTGCTGATTTCATTGCAGCTTGCGACTTCATTTAACAGAAGTTACAATGAAATCAGAAAAACGCAGTGCAGAAACCTGTCGCTGCGACATGAGGCGTGGTGATTTGACAGTTTCCGCCAATGGGGCGCGATTTGTCATGTGATTTGTCATGACAAATTGCACCAGCGTGAATGAGGGCTTATTTTAACAGTTCAGGATTGGAGATTCAGATCATTACAAATGACTGTTTGTGACTAGTTCTCTTTAAAGTGTATCTAAACTAAGATGACCAGATTTTTAAAATGAAATCCGGGGACATATTTTTTCTTTACTAGTAATGGCAACTAGTGATGAGCGGAATACGCCATATTCGATTTCGCGATATTTCACGAATATATAGAAGAATATTCGCGAAATATTCGTTAATATCGAATATTTGTGATATTTTATCAAAAAAAAAATGTTTGCGAAATTTCGCTAATGCGAATGGAGATCACTAGGATGTGATCTGTTTTAAAAATAAATTTGAAAAAATACGAATATTCGCAATAGCGAATATTCACAGCGATATTTGATTTATTCGCGAATACTCGAATATGCAATATTCGTAACGAATATTCGCAATGCGAATATTCGTGAGCAACACTAATGGCAACAATCAGCCACTCTCTGCCCGTCGCCGCCCGCCTCACAGCCTCTCAAGTCTTACTCTTTGGGCCCCGGATACTACTGGATGGGGAGCGGAGGAAGATCACTCCGCCAGGCAGGTGGCTGGCCAGGATTTGAGCCAAGGCAGAAGAACATGTGAGCGAAGCTGAATGGGCATGCACCCAAAAATGAAGAAATATTCCCTCCGCTCCACCAGCACATGATCATCAGAAAGGGGCACAGAAAATGGGAAATATATAACCCCCCTATGCTAGTAGGCACGGCGGAGCGGGGTGTAATTCTATTTTTTTTATTTTAATTCTGCACTGACTGTCTTTGAAATTGCCCCTGCCCCCTATTAAATCCAATCTGGGGACAAAACCAGGGACAGACTTGGTCCGGGGACAGTGTCCTCAATCAGGGGACTGTCCCCTGAAACTGGGGATGTCTGGTCACCCTAATCTAAACCCAAGAACAAAGATTGATAATATTGCAGCCTACTGTTCCTTAGATATGGTGGCTGCATTGGTTTTTTATTTTTCCAAGCATTTTATCCTTTACCCTGGTAATCCTACCATTAAAGGGGTTGTAAAGGTTTGTTTTTTATTTTCTAAATGGGTTCCTTTAAGCTAGTGCATTGTTGGTTCACTTACCTTTTCCTTCAATTTCCCTTCTAATTTTTGTTTTCTTTGTCTGAATTTCTCACTTCCTGTTTCTCCTCAGTAAGCTTTCCACCATCATCCGAGCGGTGGAAAGTCAGTCAGAACAGCGTGCTGAGGAGAAACAGGAAGTGAGAAATTCAGACAAAAAAAAACAAAGAAAAAAAAAAATTTTTTTAGAAGGCAAATGGAAGGAAAAGGTAAGTGAACCAACAATGCACTAGCTTAAAGGAACATATTTAGAAAATGAAAAACAAACCTTTACAACCCCTTTAACTCGCTTCCCTTCCTAGGGTGACAACTGGGCAGCGTTGTCACCCAAAGAAAGGGAATATTTTATCACTACATAATACTATTTTACAATACAATACATAATACTATTTTAAGACCATGTAATGCCTTCCTCTCTTCCGCATTACATAGGGGAGGAGCTTTGTAGTCCAACACTGGCATGTACACTTCCAAGGTCATGTAATAATTTTTATTTTATTTTAGTCTACGGGCTAGGCTAGGTACCAAAAGGCGATGCCCTACTTAGCATTTGTTTTGAATTTAGACTTGTAAGCAATGTATTAAGCCACTGTATGTGGATTCCTGAGGACTTTGTGAAGGACACTTGTAACTTAAATGTTCTGCTGTACATAGCTGTGCTGTCCATGGGGTGGCAGCAAAGATTAGGTGATAATGTTCACAGCATTTTATGCACTTGTTAAAAGCGTAATATATTTTTTAATTAAAATTAACTACTACACACTTGTATACCGCCTATGGACCAGAGACATGTTTACATTTCTGCTATGGACCTGTGTATTTGGAAATACCTTTGATATTACTTAGGATGGCAAAGTAACACATCATTGTTTTTATATATATATATAGATATATATCTATATATATATATATATATATATATATTTTTTTTTTTCTTTATGTAATCCTTAAAAAAAATCACTACTGGTTACACATTTTTTGCTATAATGTGTCCTGTTTAAAGCATAACTAAAGACAACTTTTTTTTAACGTTGTCTATTAGATATGCCGCATACACACAATCACTTTTTGTGATGAAAAAAAACGTCATTTTATCTCACGAAACAAAACGACGTTTTTCAAACTTAATTTTTCAAAACGACGTTGCATACACACCATTGTTTTTCCAAATTGCTTTAGCGTTTGACGGCACTCTGTTCCATTGAAGCTCCATCTCATAACTTGCTTCTGAGCATGCGCGGGTTTAAAAACAACGTTTTCAACATCGTTTTGCCCACACACCATTACTTTTTATGACACAAAAAACAACGTTTTGAAAAACGACACAAAAAATTCAAGCATGTTCGAATTTTTTTTTGGTCGTTTTTTTGAAGACCTAAAACGACGTTTTGCCCACACACGATCATTTTAAATGACGTTTTTGAAAACGTGTTTTTTTTTTATCACAAAAAGTGATCGTGTGTACGCGGCAATAGATTTACCCTCTCTAATTGTCATGTTTACCATTGTTGCTGAAAGAAAAAGTAAAAATAAAATCACACATTTTTCTTCCGTCAAAAAAACGGAACGGACGAAAAACGGACGTTAGCGGACGATCCGTTTAACATCCGATCCGCTAATGTCCGTTTTTCATCAAAATATGTAATAAAAAAAAAGTTCTATCCAAAAAAAAACGGATGAAAAAACGGATGAAAAAACAGATGAAAAACTGATGAAAACGGATGAAAAACTGATGAAAAACTGATGAAAAACTGATCAACTGATGATAAAAAACGGTCCGCACGTGTGAAAGGGCCCAAAAGGAGTCACATAGGTAACCTTGGTATATGGTATATTGATATGTTTTAGCCACACCAATGCTTTTAGCTTCCTTTGTACTTTGTCTAATTTTGTATAAATAAAGTTTTGTTACTTTTATAAACACAGTTTTCATTCAATTGTCTGCCCAGTACAGTCCCACTTAAGGGGTTCCTTTTTTTGTTCTATATCATTTAGGGATGCTTGACATACTGTACCTTTTATTTTAATTCAGAAAAAAAAAAATCTTTACAGTACAGGATATATTTAGTATACAGAGATGGAAAAACATTTGACATTCCATATTATGCTGTCTGTCAGTACAATGCATACAGAACCATGCAAATATCAATTTCTGGGATTGAGGCATATTGAAAGACATATAAAAGAAAAGAACAAACAGTTACGTTTTTATAAATTCTCAGGGCCCTGAGGGTGTAACAAACCTGAACAAACAAACCACCTTGACCCACCAAGGTCATCAATATCCCCTGGGGTTGGATGTGACACAAGGCTTTGTCAGTCACTAATTTGTGATTCTCTAAATCAATAATACTGCACTTTAACTAGTAATTATATTATATAACCCCTTCCATACAGGGCATTTTCACCCCCTTCCTGCCCAGACCAATTTTTAGTTTTCAGCGCTGTTGCACTTTGAATGACAATTGCGCGGTCATGCAACACTGTACCCAAATGAAATCGTTATGTTTATGTAGCTTTCTTTTAGTGGTATTTGATCATCTCTGCGGTTTTTATTTTTTGCGCTATAAACAAAAGAAGAGCGACAATTTAAAAAAACACAATATTTTTAAATTTTTTATTTAATACATTCCACAATTTTTATTTTTTTAACTTTTTTTTCCCCTCAGTTTAGACCGATACGTATTCTTGTACGTATTTTTGGTAAAAAAAAAAAAAAACGCAATAATCGTATATTGATTGGTTTGCGCAAGAGTTATAGCGTCTACAAAATAGGTGATAGATTTATGGCATTTTTATTTAATTTTTTTTACTAGTAATGGCGGCGATCTGCGGTTTTTTTTTGTGACCGTGACATTGTGGCGGACATATCGGACACTTTTGACAAGTTTTTGGGAGTGCTATAAAACTGCACTGATTACTGTGTAAATGTGACTGGCAGGGAAGGGGTTAACACTAGGGGCGCTGAAGATGTTAAAATGTTTCCTAAAGTATGTTCTAACTGTAGGGGGAGGGGGACTCGCAGGGGGAGGAGACCGATGTGTGTTCCTCTGTACTGGGAACACACATCAGTCTCCTCACCGCTGACAGGAGGTGGATCTGTGTGTTTACACACACAGATCCACACTCCTGCCGTGATCAGCGGTAATCGTGGGTGCCCAACGGCAATCGCGGCCGTCGGGCACGCGCACGGGATCGCGAGCGGTGCCGCGGGTGCGCGCGCGGCGTCCGCGCGCTCCCTAGAACGCCGTAAAGACAGGACGTTGTGTGACGTCCAGTCTCATCGGCGAGCGGTTGTTCAAGACGTAAATCCCCTATGGCCCGGTATTGAAGGGGATAATAATCAGTGGGTAGGAGGCTTGCACTTAGTCCTCTCCAAAAGCCCCTGTTCTGGGTGGGTCTGTCACACATAGTTTGTTATAACATTTTGAAAATGGATAATTTTTCTCCTTCACTGATGGACACAGATAGGCTGCACTGATAGGCACTAATGAGGCAACACTGATAGGCTGCACTGATGAGCACTGATAGTGCCCTATTCATTGTGGGCATGTGAAGCCCACTCAGACTCTCTTCCAGGATATGGTGCTGCTGGCTACCAAGCATGCACCTCCCGATCTCGCGCATGCACATTGTACATACAGCGCTGCGCTGGCAGTATGTCTGGTTGCCAACACAATGGGCAGCAACGGAGGAAGGGCCCGTCCCGTTTTTATGGGAACCAAGATAAGCAATCTATGCAGCGATGCACACTGACTGCTGGGAATTATGACACACATCTCACAGGAGCCAGTGCGCCACAGAAAATTGCGTACATCGCAGCAGAGGGGGGAGACAGGAAGACATAAAGAAAACCTTGGAAACAAGGTAAGCTAAGGGAAAAAAATGCCTAATGCTGTTATTGTGGACACTTAGGAAGCGGATGATGAGAACATTAAAAAGTGGGTAGAACTCTGCTTTAAAGGAACACTAAAGTTTTTTTTTATTAGATCAATTGATTGCTGTAAGCTAGAGTAAGTAAATATCACTTACCTCGTTTTTTCTTTTGACCTCCAAAATATAGTAATACAGGTTTGAAAATGCCATTTCCTGTCTCTCCTCTTCTTGCTTTCCACCATCTGAGCTGTTTTGCATGGTGGAAAGCAGAATGTGCTCGCCCCCTCCCTATGACTACAGCCCTGTGTGAAGATGCTCTCTTATTCCTCACAGGCATGGAGGCTAAGCCTAATAGGAACTGTAGTTCCCAATAGGCCGTGATGTAGCAAGAATGAATGCGCACCGCAAACCAGGAAGTCAGTGAGAATAACGATTTAGGAGTGACGGAGGTGAATACAACAGCTCGATTTCAACAGATATCAAACTAGTTATAATGCAAAACATTACTTTTTACTTTATCAGCTACTGTCAGACTTTAATTTAGGAGGAAATATTTTTGTCTTTACAACCCCTTTAAGTTAGCATTGGGGAGATTTCCTTTAAAGGAGTTGTAAAACCAGAAGTTTTTTTTATCTTAATGCATTCTATGCATTAAGATAAAAAGCCTTCTGTGTTTAACAGCCACCCCAGCAACCCCTAATACTTTCCTGAGGTCCCTCTCTGTCCAGCTATGTCCACGAATCCCTGATTGGCTAAGACACAGCAGCAGTGCCATTGGCTCCTGTGACTGTCAGTCAAAGTTAGTTAGCCAATCGGAGGAGAGAGGGGGCGGAGCCGAACAGCAGCTTTGTGTCTGAATGGACACACGGAGCTGCAGCTCGGCTCAGGTGCCCCTATAGCAAGCTGCTTGCTGTGGGGGCACTCAACAGGAGGGAGGAGCCAGGAGAAGCAAAGAAGGACCCAAGTAGAGGAGGATCCGGACTGCTCTGTGCAAAACCAACTGAACAGAGCAGGTAAGTATAACATCTTTGTTATTTAGAACAAACAAGAAAAAAAACAAGACTTTACAATCACTTTAACTTCCAGCTTCGGTAAACATTGTCACTGAAAAGAAGATGTTTACAATCTGCATGATAAGAAAAAAATTGTGTTTTTATTCCGAACTGCATCGGTGTGGGAGAAATTACCACTCACTTCCAGTCCGGATGACAATGGTCAGTGAGACAAGAAGTGATGGAAATCTCTTTAGTTAAACGACATCAATAAAAAGCCATGTATACGTTTTAAAAGGTCTGTCTAGAGTTGTGCATTACTGCAAAATACTCTTGGCTGATTTCATTATGACATGAAAAATAGGCAAACTATGTAAATTGTTATGAAAACCCTGCCTTCATTTTTTTACTGAATTATTTAAGAAATTAACCCTCACGTTTAGCGTTCATCTGTCCAGAGGCCTTAGGAATGCTAAACATTTTTAAACAGTTTCACCTGCTTATATTCACGGATGAGTTGACGTTTAGCTGTGGATTAAAGTGCATTATGGCCAAGAAACCATGCTTTGTTAAATTCTTCTTCCTTGCATAACATGAAGATGTGAATAACTATTCTCTTCAGTGCTGTAGATAATATATTAAACAATGTTCATGGTATGTAGCCTTAGTAATTTCACACCAGAAATCCTTATTGCATTTGTGTAAACAGTCCTGGGCCTCTTAAAACTATCCACGATTTAATGACCCGAGGAGTATGGCTTGAAGAAGACCTCTATGGCAAGCTATAATTTCGAGATTGCAAAATCATATTAGTCCTTACACCTAAATAGCAACCTCTGTTTATTATAATGTGGCCCCCTCCCCCTGCCAAAGAAGTTAAAGGAGTTGTAAAGGAAAACATTTTTTTTTGCTGAAATGACTGTTTACAGGGTATAGAGACATAAACGTTAACTGATTCCTTTTAAAAACGATTAAAAATAAATTAAAATCAATAATATAATGTACCTACAGTTTTAGTTTCGTTTTTGCATGCTGTTTCCTGCTTCTGTGATGTACAGAGCCACAGAGCCAATACGGGGCAGTGATGGTTTGCTAAACAAAACTGATTGGTGCTGAGGGGTTTTAGACACACAGTAATCACACCTCCTTGATTAGTGACCACAGAGAGAAAGCTCCCAGGACTGTGGATATAAGGAAACAGACAACCAGGAAGTGTGGAGATCAGAGAAGAATTACAGCAACTTGAGAGCAACAACGAACAATGTGGACATAAAAACAGCACTGCATTAAAGTAAAATAAGCTATTCAGATAACAAAAATGTTTTCCTTTACAAACCCTTTAATGATATTCTTATCTCCACTCACCTTCAGTACCCAAGACAGGCTGATTCCTAGAGGTGTAACTGCAACCGTCAGGCCCCTGGTGCAAGAAACCATAAAGGGCCTCCCGGCCAGGGCCTCTCCCCACAGTGGCAGGAATGTCAGGGAACGGTCGCAAGTGTGACCTTTCAGCTGCTGCAGGAGCTGTTGCCAAAGAAGTTAATTATATTCTTATCTTCACTCACCGTCAATACCCAAGAAAGGGTGATTGCCAAATGTGTAACTACAACCGTTAGGGCCTTGGTGCAAAAAAACATAAAGGGCCCCCCTGACCCCCGGCCAGGGCCTCCCCCCACATTGGCAGGAATGTCAGGGCACGGTCACAAGTGCGACCTTTCAGCTGCTGTTGGAGGAAAATGGAGATGATTGGTTCCTCTACATGCCACCCGTACAGGGGGTCACATCACAATAACAACCCCTGCTACCCCTGTTGGCGATTCTATCATCCTTCTGTCAAGATCCCTCAGAATGTTGAAAAGGCCAAATCTCGCAAGAAGATGGTTCTGCGCTGTGCTACAGCGTATTGACCTGTGAATTGGCATACTCGGCATTCTCCAAGATCTCATTGTGTGGTTGGTGACTCCACGCCTGCAGTTGAAATGCGTGTAACATAGTTATTACCTGTTCACCTTGCCAGTAGATCCATAATTTTTCCACTTTCTTTAACAGGATATAGACATCCAGCCAACTAAATCCAGTAAAGAAGTATGGGTTTTAGCCAATTTAAAGTGGAAGTCCATGCTAAAACTAATATCCCTGCATCTATAGACACCAACATTCTAACACCAACCTTTCTAGCCCTGTACAGAAAAATCGCCTACTGCCGAAATTGCACGTTATTTGCAGACAGGCAACCTGGCAGGATAGGCATTACTGTGTGAGATCGAGTGGTGCATGCTGGGTAATGCTTGGGAAATCAAGACAGGAGGGATTTCGATGCCCATAGCTTACACGGAACCTGCCTGCTTCAGAGATCTGTAAGTAACAAACTACTGTATTTATTGGCGTATAACACTCACTTTTTTACCCTGAAAATAGAGGGAACACTGTGCCTTCGTGTTATACGCAGGGGGCTGTGGAAAGTTTTTTTTTTCCTGAAACTTCCCTCTTAAAGTTAGGGTGCGTGTCATATGCCTGTGCGTGTTATACGCCGATAAATACAGTATTTTAACAGAAAGTAAAAGTGCAACACATGTGAGGCAGCGTACACACGTCCGAGAACCTCGTCGGGCTAAACTCATCGTTCCGCCCGACGAGGTTCCCGTTGAGCGGTCGAAAAAGCTTGTCGAGCCAAAGTCCTCATAGAACAACGAGGAAAAAGAGAGCATGCTCTCTATTTTGGCTCGATGAGCTTCCCGACGGGACGCTCGTCGAAAGTGTACACACGACCGAGAACCTCGGCAGAATATGTCTCCCAGCGAGCTTCTCGCTGGATTCTGCCGAGAAGCTCGGTCGTGTGTACGGGGCCTGACATGTTATAAATGTTCATGTACATGTTTGGACAAATACAGAGAAGTCTTTAATAAAAAATGTGTTTGGGGGGATTGGAACTCAGCTTTAACTTTAGTATTTTCATTCAGAAATTGAAAAGATTGAGGTGCAGCACATAAATATAAAGGCCCAAATTCACATACAATGAGGCCGTGTACACACGGCAGGGAACCTCGACGGGCAGAACACATCGTTCCGCCCGTCGAGGTTCCCTGCCGGCCGTCGAAATCGGCGACCCGCCCATCGGGAATGGCAACCAGCCATTCTTCCAGGCGGGCCGTCGAGCAACTAGAGAGCGTGCTCTCTATTTCTGCTCGACGGGCAGCTCGCCGAGAGCGTACACACGGCCGAGGTCCTCACTGGAATGCAGCTTCCAGCGAGGTTCTCGCTGGTTTCCAGCGAGAACCTCGGTCGTGTGTACGCCGCCTTAGATTCGCGTAGAGTATCAGAAATACACTACGCCGCCGTTTTTTACCTGGCTCTACGTGGAATCCCGGTAGATTTTGTCCAGTAAACTACGGCGGCGTAGTGTATTTCTCCCGGCGCAAGCCATCTACGCGAGTAGGGGGCGTGAAGCATTTAAAATAGGAGCGTTCCCGCGGCGATCGAACTGCGCATGCTCCGTTCAGAAATTTCCCGCCGTGCATTGCGCGAAATCACATCGTTACGTCATTCGTTGTTTGAGTAGCGTCGTTTACGGACATTCCTATTCCCGAATGAGTTACGTAAAAAAAAAAAAAAAAAATTAAATTTGACGCGGGAACGATGGCCATACTTAACATGGGCTACGCACCGTTAGACCAGCAAATAGCTGGTCTAACAGTACGTAGCAAAAAATGACATAAGCGATTGCGAATACCACTCGTATCTTCGTGGATCGCCGTAAAAAGTCATTTGCATATCCCGACGCTGAAAACGACGAGGACTCCTCCCAGCGGCCGCAAAAATATCGCAGCGTAGATCCGAAGGCTTACGAAGACGTAAGCCTCTCGGATCGAAGCCCGAAGCCGCCGTATCATGGTTTGAGGATTCAAACTAGTGATACGGCGCGCAAAATTAGAAATTACTCCTGTCTAACACCAGTTAGACAGGCGTAATCGCTCTGTGAATCTGGGCCAAAGTGTTCTGCTTTTAAAGGAAGCAGGTGGATATTTTGGTTCTTTTTTACTTAAAAAATAAAATGAAATCTCACATTGTGATCTTATAAAAAGTTACGGTCAAATCTCAAAAAGCGTGATTTAAAATCACCGGTTAGCAAACATTTTACTACATTGTGATATTAAAAAGGTTGCTAATTTTTCATTTTAAGCTTTCAAGCTTTTTATAAATTGCACATAGAACTTACCGTATTTTTCGGACCATAAGACGCACTTTTTCCCCCAAAAAATATGGTGAAAAATGTCCCTGCGTCTTATGATCCGAATGTACATGAGGCACCTCCCCCCGCCGCCTCTGGCAACGCCCCCCGCCACCTCTGGCAATCCCCCAGCCACTGCCCAGCCCAGCAGCGTCCCTCGTGACTTGGCTACCGCCGGCACAACGCGCATGTGCGGCCGGCGGTGGATATTGTAAGCCTAGCATCATAGCATCATAGCAACGACGTCTACCGTCACACGTCGTTCACGTCGTTCACGCCACAGCGCCCTCCGACACTACAGCGTTCCTGGTTGCCTTGGATACTGCCGCTGCATTGTGGAAGCGCGGCCTGCGATTGCTGCCACAATCTCCACCCACCGCTTCCAATCCCTGCACCAATCTAGAACAGATGCTCCCTGACAGCTGGTCCGTCCCCACGATGATTGGGGACCACGCCATTTTGATAATAGAAAGGTACGGTTCTATAAAGGCACTAAACAGCATGTCATTTTACTATTCCCTCCTGTGAATTTGGATTATTTGAGCTGTTTTGGCGGGATTTGTGACATCCTACCAGTCTGGGGGTGAGATTAATATTTTTTTTTCCTGCTTTTTCTGATTGGTTGATGGTTACTTAAATTCTTTTTACTGTTACCCCATGCGATGGCACAGGTCAGGCTGCAATAATGGCAATGGTCAGGCTGCATTTCATGGTAAATATTTTAGTACACCATTTGGTTCAAAATATATTTTTTTCTTGTTTTCCTCCTCTAAAATCTAGGTGCGTCTTATGGTCAGGTGCGTCTTATAGAGCGAAAAATACGGTAAACCTGCTAGTGCTGGATAACAGTAGTGAACATGCAAAGTGTAAGCCCGGAGAATCATGCAGATTTTGAACGAAAGATTAGACATTGTTGGAACACAATTATATATTGTTATAATCTGTGAATAAATGAGTTGGCACATTCTCATTTCTTTCCAGAAGCTGTGTGCTTTTATTTATTTTATTATTATTAAACATTCATTTGGCTGTCCTTTTTTAAAGTTGTGATAGACTCTCCTAAAGCCGTGTACACGCGATCGGTTCAAACCGATGAAAACGGACTGAAGTTCGTTTTCATCGGTCCAAACCGATCGTGTGTAGGCCTCAACGGTCCGTTATCCTTCGGTCCAATCGAATCAATGGACGGCTAACCGATAGGTCAAATCGGATGGACCGATCGGGTTTACAGGGCTTTACAGCTGTTATAAACATAAATTATGTTTTTTTCAGTGATCAGAATTTTTCATAATATTGTCAAGTACATGAACAAGTGGAAAAATAATGCATGTACATTTTATAAAACAATATGTACATTTAAAATAAATACCTTTTTGTTATTTTTAGCCGATTTTTATTACAACTGACTGTATTAAAATCTGAAATGACATGGCCCTGTATTCATTTAGTGTTTGTATTTAAATGCTGATCGCTTCCAGGTTTTTACAGGTTGCTATTATGCAGTGGTCCTAAAAGGAATTGCTTAGCAACTTTTACCCCAATTCCTGCCCAGGCCAATTTTCAGCTTTCAGCGCTGACGCAATTTGAATGACAATTGTGCAATCATGCAATGCTGTACCCAAACCAATTTTTTATCGTTTTTTGGAGACAGATAGAACTTTCTTTTGCTAGTATTTAATCACCACTGGGTTTTAAATTTTTTGCTAAACAAACTAAAAGAGAACAAAAATTTGGAAGAAAAAATTGTTTTTCTTAGTTTCTGTTATAAGATTTTGTAAATAAGTAATTTTTCTCCTTCACTGATGTACAGTGATGAGGCTTGCAGAAAGGCACTGATGAGGCGGCACTAATATGCAGCACTAATAGGTGGCACTGATATGCAGCCCTGATGAGCACTGATAAGTTGCACTGATGGGCACTGATAGGCGGCAAGGATTGGCAGCACAGATGGGCACTGACTGGCGGCACTGATGTGCACTGATAGGCAGCACTGACAGGCATCACTTATGGGCACTGATTGGCAACACTGATGGGGTTTAATTGGCATCACTGATGAGGACTAATTGGCAGCACTGATGGGGCTGCACTGATAAACAGAGCACTGATAATCAGTGCCCTAATTATCTGTGCAAATCTTCCCTGTAAGGAAATAACACTGATTGGCTTCTCTTTACTCACGCGCTGTCAGCATGAGGAGAGGAATGCCGATAACTAGCATTTCATTGTTTTATATGTTATCAGCTGTGATTGGACACAGCTGATCACATGGGTAGAGAGACTCGTCATCAGCTCTTTACCAGGATTTGTGATGCGCTGTGTGCCAGGGACAGAGCGCACCAATGATTACTGCGTTGTGTGCCCCCCCACGGACGAGCAGGCTGGGAGTCATAGGCTGTCCTCCTAGAACGAGAGTGCTTCCGGGAAGCAGTTAAAGAGAGGGTAGAGTTGCTACTGCAGACTTACTTTTTGTTGTTGTTGTAATTCCTTTAATAAAGCATTGGTTGTGCACAAATAAGGCAAACAGGTTATAGTAGGTAGGCAGTTCACCAGAGGTCAGCATTAAAGAGTACGATTGCAGTCAAACAGTGTTACAAGAACTGCCATAATAAGTAAGGTACACGTACAATAAAAGGTACACGTACAATAAGGTAAGACAAAATCAGAGTATTGTCCATAACTGATGGAATGAGCAGAGAAATGTGCACAACAATGCAGGGTACAATAAAAGAGGTTATCTAGCAAGATAGAATGTTAAGGCAAACTATACAATAGGCTGTTACTGTTCGGACCACTGAGATCTGAAAAACAAAGAAAGAGCAGTTGCCATGCAGACTTAGAGCCGGTTCACACAGGGGCAACACGACTTTTAGCGCGACTTTGGGAGGCAACTTGAACACGACTTGAGTATGAATCACAACGCGACCCACAACACGACTTGAAGTCGCCTCCAGGAGGGGGAACTCCACGCCAAATTTTTATTAAAAAAACGGCATGGGTTCCCCCTCTAGGAGCATACCAGGTCCTTAAGTCTGGTATGGATTTCAAGGGGAACCCTCTACGCCGAAAAAATGGCGTGGGGGTCCTCCCCAAATGCATACCAGATCCTTATCCGAGCACGCTTCCCGGCCGGTCAGGAAAGGTGGTGAAGATGGGTGAGCACCCCCCCCCCTCATGAGCCGTACCCCGCGGCATGCCCTCAACATGGGGGGGTGCTTTGGGGCAGGGGGACGCCCTGTGGCCCCCTCAACCCAAAGCACCTTGTCCCCATGTTGATGGGGACAAGGGCCTCTTCCTGACATCCCTGGCCGTGGGTTGTCGGGGTCTGTGGGCGGGGGGCTTATCGGGGGGGCCCCCAGATCCATCGTCCCCCTACCAATTCACCTGGTGGTAGAAAAATGTCAATAAAAAACACTACAAAGGTTTTTAAAGTAGTTTATTGGGCAGCTCCGGGGGTCTTCTTCCAACTTCAGGGGTCTTCCTACTTCTACCTTCTGCCGGGCACCACCACTGTCTTTTTTCAGCTCTTTTACCAGCGGCGGCCCGGTCTTCTCCCTTCTTCCGACTTCGGGGGGTCTTCCGACTTCTCCGCTCTTTTCTCCCGCTCTCCGGTTCTTTTTCTCTTCTGCCGGGCACCACCGATGTCTTCTTTCAGCTCTTTCACCAGCGGGGGCCCGGTCTTCTGCGTCGCATTCTTCTCTTCTTCTCCTTTTCGATGTTGACTTAATGCTCCCTCCCGCTGCAATGCCGGGTGTGCGGTGCGCAGCGATTTATATAGGCCTCTTATGACGTCGCAGTCACTGCATACCCTGGGTGGTGACACCATCACCCGGAGCATGATGTGACTGTGACGTCATAAGAGGTCTATATAAATCGCTGCGCACCTCACACCCGGCATTACAGCGGGAGGGAGCGTCGAGTCAACACCGAAGAGGAGAAGAAGGCGACGCAGAAGACCGGGCCCTGCTGTTGAAAGAGCTGAAAAAAGACAGCAGTGGTGCCCAGCAGAAAAGAAAAATAACCGGAGAGCAGGAGAAGAGAGCTGAGAAGTCGGAGGAAGACCCCCCAATGTCGGAAGAAGTAAAGAAGACCGGGCCGCTGGTAAAAGAGCTGAAAGAAGACAGCGGTGGTGCCCGGCAGAAGGGAGAAATCGGAAGACCCCCGAAGTTGGAAGAAGACCCCCGGAGCTGCCTAATAAACTACTTTAAAAACCTGTGTAGTGTTTTTTTTTTTTTTACATTTTTCTACCACCAGGTGAATGAGTAGGGGTACGATGTACCCCATACTCATTCACATAGGGTGGGGGCCGGGATCTGGGGGCCCCCTTAATAAAAGGGCTCACAGATTCCGATAACCCCCCCCACCCGCAGACCCCGACAACCAACGGCCAGGGTTTTCGGGAAGAGGACCTAGTCCCCATCAACATGGGGACAGGGTGCTTTGGGGTGGGGGGGCCACAGGGCACCCCCCTGCCCCAAAGCACACCCCTCATGTTGAGGGCATTCCGCCTGGTATGGCTCAGGAGGGGGTCCCCACCCCCTTTCCTGACCAGCCAGGCTGCGTGCTCGGATGAGGGTCTGGTATGGATTTTGGGGGCCCCATGCCTATTTTTCGGTGTAGGGGGTTCCCCTTGAAATCCATACCAGACCTAAGGATCTGGTATGCTCCTAGAGGGGGAACAAATGCCGTTTTTTTATTTAAAATTTGGCGTAAAGTTCCCCTGTGGGAGGGAGGAGCTTGCCTTAGAACAGGTTTTCACTGGGGCAACTTCCTGTAAAGTGAACGGGGATCCGACTTGAAATCAATGGGTACAGGTCGCCTAGAAGTCAGATTGAAGTAGTACAGGAACCTTTTCTGAAGTCGGAGCGACTTCAGTAGATTACATTAAGACGGCTCCATTCACTGCCATTCATTTTCTCGACCGCGCGACCTGGGGCGACTTCAAGTCGGATCCCAGGTCACCCCAGTGTGAATCAGCTCTTACATTTTAAAGTACTGACTCCAGACTGTCATCATGCTGCAAAAGAGTGATGCTTTTGTTATGGCATCATCATGACAGAAACATAAACTTTCCTAGGAAATCTTGCCAATTTATGGACAAAGAGCTAGTATATGTGAATATTTTATATCTATTTGAAAATGGTTTATTATGCATTTTTCAAGTGCAATACTATACAGGTTCCATGTATTCACATTGACTAGAGCAAGGGTGTTAAACTCAATTTCATTGTGGGCCACATCAGCATTATGATTGCCCTCAAGAGGGCCAGTTGTATCTGTAAGATTAGGTGTCCAGCACATCCCCTTCCCTTACATTAGATGTCATGAGCCACCCCACCATCAGAAGTTGAGTCTCCCACTCTCCCTTACATCACAGTGCACCCCCTTTCCTTATGCTGGATGCATTGCTTGAAAGCAGAAAGTAAGGGTTTGGAGGAGAACCAGAGGAGGGCTGGAGCTCTCCTGCAGCTGCAGGAGAGGTGTGAGGGCCACATGCAATGAGCTGGAGGGCCGGATTGGGCCCGCTGGCCTTGTGTTTGACACCTGCGCCCTAGAGAAATAAAGATGCAACCTGAAATTAAATACATCTTGAAAGCACTTATCAACTAACTCAAATAGTTACTTGCATACATTAAAGTAAAAATTTCAAAAAAGTGTATTTTTTCCCCCCCAAAAAAATTGCGTTTGAAAGACTGCTGCGCAAATACTGTTTGACATAAAATATTGCAACAGCCGCCATGTTATTCTCTAGGGTCTTTGCTAAAAAAAAAATATATATATATATATGCGATGCTAAAAAGTTCTACAGGTTGCATGTTTTGAGTTACGAGGAGGTCTAGGGCTAGAATTATTGCTCCCACTTTAACGATCGTGTGTGGTTTGAACACTGTTTTCATATGCGGGTGCTACTCACGTATGCGTTCGCTTCTGCACGCGAGCTCGGTGGGACGGGGCAGGTTTACATCTTTTTTCTTATTTATTTGACTTTTTATTTTTCACATTGTTCTTTTTCTTTTTTTTAAAGACGTGTCACTTTTATTCCTATTACAAGGAAGTATGACAGGACCTCTTAAAGGGTCACTAAATTTGGGCTGAAACGACTGTTTAAAGGGTATAGAGACATAAAAGTTAACTGATTCCTTTTTTTAAATGATTAAAAATGGATAAAAATCAATCATATAATCAACCTACAGTTCTAGTTTCGTTTTTGCTGTTATTTCCTGTCTCTCTGATGTACAGAGCCAGAGAGCCAATAGAGGGCAGTGATGGTTTGTCTAAAACCCCTCAGCACCAACCCAGTTTCAGTTTACACACAGTAATCACACCTCCTTGATTAGTGACCACAGTGAGAAAGCTCCCAGCACTGTGCTTATAAGGAAACAGACAAGCAGGAAGTATGGAGATCAGAGCAGAATTACAGCGACATCAAAGCAAAAACAAACAATGAGGACATGAAAACAGCACTGCAGTAAGGTAAAGGAAGCTATTTAGCTAAAAAAAAAAATTCCTTTAGTGACCCTTTAAATATGAGATCCGGGGTCAAAAAGACACAAAAATGCAATAAAAGAAAAAAAATGGAATTTGAAAAAAATATATAAAAATGTTGCTTTAAGAGCTATAGGCAGAAGTGATGTTATGACGTTGCTTCTGCCCTGCAATGGTATGTAGCTGGGTGGGGGCCATCTTTCCCTCACTCAGCTCCATACCACAGAGGGAAGAGGATGCGATCGCCTCCGTCCACTCCTGGCGGCTATGGTAAGTGGCGGAGAGGGCCCTCTCCCGCCACCGATAAAAGTGATCTGAAAGCGGACTGCCCGCTGAAGAATAGGATATCAGAGTTATGCCAGCTAACTACTGCCATAACAACGATATCCCTCTTCAAAGTATAACGACGGCGGGCGGTCCGTAAGTGGTTAAAGAGGAGCTCCAGTCTAAAACTGTAGCTGCTAACTTTTAAAAAAACAGCCACTCACCTGTCCCACGATCCAGTGATGTGTTCACCCCAGTCTGTTTCACCTGCTGTCTTCTTTTATCAGGGCCGGTATCTCAACTATGGGCACCTGGCTGTGACAGCTTTCAACTTTACAGCCCACTGCGCATTATGAATGGTGTATATAGTCTTTTGGTATCTGTCGCGTGTTACAGAAGACTGCAGTGGGGGGTGGGGCGGAGAACTTCCGCTCCAAGCTTCTAGGCCAGGGGTGGCAAACACATTGTAATGTGGCCCGCACAGCAGCCTCCTCATTTTGCCAGGTTGGGTTCCCAGCCCCAGTCCCACGAGCGGCGCGGCAAATTAGCACATGCGCGGCCAGTATGAGCATAGGCATTAACGTCTTCCCCTTACTGTGCCGCTCTGTCTCCGCCTTCGCCCCCGCCTCCACCGCCGTGTCTCAGACTGCCACTCTGGTCTCCGCCTCCACCCTGTTTCCGCCTCCACTGCCGCCTCCGCTCTGTCTCCAGCAATGTCGGCTTACAATGCCGCTCTGGTGTCCACCTCCTCCTCCGTCCTGTCTCCACCTCCACCGCCGCCTCCGCTCTGTCTCCAGCCATGCCGGCTTACAATGCCGCTCTGGTCTCTGCCCTGTCTCCGCATTCACCACCGCCCCGTCTCCACCTCCACCCCGCCTCCCCAGTCCCTCCAGCCAGCAATGCCAGCTTTTTTGCATGCCACTGACTGTACATAGTGGCAGAGATTGCTGCCAGCTTTTTAGGCATTTTTTCCCCCATCCAGTGGGCTGCGTCCTGTGGCTCTTCTTAATAAAGTGTGTGCTGCTATTTTATAGTTTTGGTGAAAAAAGTACTGATACTTAACACAGGAGATCCGCCCACAGAGGGATGGTACCACTATAGCCCAATTAAAAAAAAGGTACTATAGCCCAATACAAAGGGAGGGAGCCGCCTATACAGGGAGGTACCAGAGCTGTTCCAGGTAGGAAGGTAGGAGAGAGTACAGATGTGAGGAATTTTTAGGCGCAATCCTGACCCATGCACTGTATACGTAGCGCAATCTTGACCCATGCACTGTATACGTAGCGCAATCCTGACCCCTGCACTGTGTACTTAGCGCAAGCCTGACCCCTGCACTGTGTACTTAGCGCAATCCTGACCCCTGCACTGTGTACTTAGCGCAATCCTGACCCCTGCACTGTGTACTTAGCGCAATCCTGACCCATGCACTGTGCACTTAGCGCAATCCTGACCCATGCACTGTGCACTTAGTGCAATCCTGACCCAGGCACTTTGTACTTAGCGCAATCCTGACCCCTGCACTGTGTACTTAGCGCAATCCTGACCCCTGCACTGTGTACTTAGCGCAATCCTGACCCATGCACTGTGTACTTAGCGCAATCCTGACCCATGCACTGTGTACTTAGCGCAATCCTGACCCAGGCACTGTGTACTTAGCGCAATCCTGACCCATGCACTGTATACGTAGCACAATCCTGACCCCTGCACTGTATATGTAGCGCAATCCTTACCCATGCACTGTATACGTAGTGCAATCCTGACCCATGCACTGTATACGTAGCGCAATCCTGACCCCTGCACTGTATATGTAGCGCAATCCTTACCCATGCACTGTATACGTAGTGCAATCCTGACCCATGCACTGTATATGTAGCGCAATCCTGACCCATGCACTGTATACGTAGCGCAATCCTGACCCATGCATTGTGTACTTAGCACAATCCTGACCCATGCACGGTGTACCTAGCGCAATCCTGACACATGCACTGTATATGTAGCGCAATCCTGACTCTGCAATTCTTTTTCCATGAGAAGAAATGGGTATTATTTTTGGCTGCAGCATCTAAAAATATAGCTTGACTACAATGCATTATACAAATCGATACAGTGATCAGTGGCGGTCCGCCCATATGGGCGCACGGGCGCCGCCCCCCCTCCCGCAGTCACAAGAAAAAAAAAAAAAACGGGCCCTTTAAGAACTTCTGGCGGCCGTCTATAGAGGGCGCTGCAGCGCCACCCCCTCTCGCAAGTAACACACGTTCAATGCTATGCATTGGACGTGTGTTACTGTTGCCAGCTGCCTGGTCTATTCGTATAACCGGACATGGGATGCCGGTTACCCGAATAGCGGCAGCTGGTTGGCTGAGGGGAACTGCCTATCAAAGCCAGCGGCTCTGATAGGCTTTTCCAGTGCCGCCCTCCGGCTCTCGGAAGTCTATGCTCGGAGCGCAGGCAACCTGCGGTCCTTGCATTAGACTGACAGACGTTTCAGCCAATCAGGTTCCCGGATTCTGGTTTTCAGGAACCTGATTGGCTGAAGCTTCTCCACGGCGGCAGAAGACATCGAGGGAGGACATGGAAGCGTCAGGTAAGTGATTTTTTTTTACAGGGAAAGGGGCAGCATGGGGCACAGTGGCAGCATGGGGCACAGAGGCGACAATGAGCACAGTGGCATGGGGCACAGTGGTGACAATTGATGGCACAGTGACTGAATATGATGGCATGGCACAGTGGTGACAATTGATGGCACAGTGACTGCATATGATGGCATGGCACAGTGGTGACAATTGATGGCACAGTGGTGGCGTTCATGGCATGGCACAGTGGTGACAATTGATGGCACAGTGACTGCATATGATGGCATGGTACAGTGGTGACAATTGATGGCACAGTGGTGGCGTTCATGGCATGGCACAGTGGTGACAATTGATGGCCCAGTGACTGCATTTGATGGCATGGCACAGTGGTGACAATTGATGGCACAGTGGTGGCGTTTGATGGCATGGCACAGTGGTGACAATTGATGGCACAGTGGTGGCGTTTGGTGGCATGGCACAGTGGTGACAATTGATAGCACAGTGACTGCATTTGATGGCATGGCACAGTGGTGACAATTGATGGCACAGTGACTGCATTTGATGGCATGGCACAGAGGTGACAATTGATGGCACAGTGACTGCGTTTGATGGCATTGCTTAGTGGTGACAATTGATTGCACAGTGACTGCATTTGATGGCATGGCACAGTGGTGACAATTGATGGCCCAGTGACTGCATTTGATGGCATGGCACAGTGGTGACAATTGATGGCACAGTGGTGGCGTTTGATGGCATGGCACAGTGGTGACAATTGATGGCACAGTGGTGGCGTTTGGTGGCATGGCACAGTGGTGACAATTGATGGCACAGTGACTGCATTTGATGGCATGGCACAGTGGTGACAATTGATGGCACAGTGACTGCATTTGATGGCATGGCACAGAGGTGACAATTGATGGCACAGTGACTGCGTTTGATGGCATGGCACAGTGGTGACAATTGATTGCACAGTGACTGCATTTGATGGCATGGCACAGTGGTGACAATTGATGGACACAGTAGCTGCTTTTGATGGCATGGCACATTGGTGACAATTGATGGCACAGTGGTGGAGTTTGATGGCATGGCACAATTGGTGACACAAGTGGTGACAATTGATGGCACAGTGACTGCATATGATGGCATAGCACAGTGGTGACAATTGATGGCACAGTGACTGCATATGATGGCATGGCACATTGGTGACAATTGATGGGCACAGTAGCTGCGTTTGATGGCATGGCACATTGGTGACAATTGATGGCACAGTGACTGAATATGATGGCATGGCACAGTGGTGACAATTGATGGCACAGTGGTGGTGTTCAAGGCATGGCACAGTGGTGACAATTGATGGCACAGTGACTGCATATGATGGCATGGCACAGTGGTGACAATTGATGGCACAGTGACTGCATATGATGGCATGGCACAGTGGTGACAATTGATGGCACAGTGGTGGCGTTTGATGGCATGGCACAGTGGTGACAATTGATGGCACAGTGACTGCATTTGATGGCATGGCACAGTGGTGACAATTGATGGCACAGTGACTGCATTTGATGGCATGGCACAGTGGTGACAATTGATGGCACAGTGACTGCATATGATGGCATGGCACAGTGGTGACAATTGATGGCACAGTGACTGCATATGATGGCATGGCACATTGGTGACAATTGATGGGCACAGTAGCTGCGTTTGATGGCATGGCACATTGGTGACAATTGATGGGCACAGTAGCTGCGTTTGATGGCATGGCACATTGGTGAGAATTGATGGCACAGTGGTGGCGTTTGATGGCATGGCACAGTGGTGACAATTGATGGCACAGTGGTGGCGTTTGATGGCATGGCACAGTGGTGACAATTGATGGCACAGTGACTGCATATGATGGCATGGCACAGTGGTGACAATTGATGGCACAGTTGCTGTGTTGCATTGCACAGTGGTGACAATTGATGGCACAGTGGCTGCATTTGATGGCATGGCACAGTGGTGACAATTGATGGCACAGTTGCTGTGTTTGATGGCATGGCACAGTGGTGACAATTGATGGCACAGTGGCTGCATTTGATGGCATGGCACAGTGGTGACAATTGATGGCACAGTGACTGCATTTGATGGCATGGCACAGTGGTGACAATTGATGGCACAGTGACTGCATTTGATGGCATGGCACAGAGGTGACAATTGATGGCACAGTGACTGCGTTTGATGGCATGGCACAGTGGTGACAATTGATGGCACAGTGGCTGCATTTGGTGGCACAGTGGCTGCATTTGGTGGCATGGCACAGTGGCTGCATGTGATGGGCACAGTGAGGCTGCAATATTTTTTTTTTTCGTTTGCGCCCCCCCAAAAATGTTGAGTACCAGCCGCCACTGACAGTGATTCTAACTCAGAAGCTTATAAAACATAATCACATATCTGGAGAAGAACCTAGAAAGTGTTTGCGTTATGTAGGCTGAAATGATAGAATAATGTAATGTACTTGTTGGAAAAAAAACTGACAGGGGTTATAACTCTTTCTTACTTTATCCTAAAAAAGTTTGCTTTCAGTTCAACAATGTGTAACATGATCTATGCCCAGTTTTTATACTGTATGGTCAGGAGGAGCGATAGAGTGCGTAAATGCTATTCTACAGTATATGTACAAGTCATTGAAATATCAGTGGCGCCCAATGAGAAGTTAGACCCCCTTCACACTGGGGCGCTTTTCAGGCATTTTAGCGCTAAAAATGGTGCCTGTAAAGCGCCTGAAAAGCGCCTCTCGTGCTTTCACACCGGGGCGGTGTGCCTGCAGGATTGGCAAAAAAGTCCTTAAAACAGCATCTTTGGGGTGGTGCCAGAGCAGTGTATACACCGCTCCGGCAACGCCCCTGCCATTGAAATCAATGGGCAGTGCTGTCGAAGCGCTGCAAAGCGTTTCTGCAGCGGACCGTTTTGAGGTGCGTTTAACACTTTACATGGCTTCGCTGTGGGGGTTAAAAGTGCCTCGCTAGCGACTGAAAAGCGTCCCTAATACAGCAGTAAAGCGCCACTAAAACTAGCAGCGCTTTACCGCTAATGCCTCCGCCCTGTGAAACTAGTCTTACTCATAGAGGTTGATTTACTAAGGCAAATAGTGCACTGCAACTGTGTTTGCTCTGGATCTGAGGGGAAGCTCTGAAATGAGGGGAAGCGCTGCTGATTTCTATCATCCAATCATGTGCAAGCAAAAATGCATTTTTTTTATTTTCCCTGCATGTTCCCCTCATATCTAGAGCAACTACACTTGCAGTGCACCGACTATTTACAGGCATACCCCGCTTTAAGTACACTCACTTTACATACACTCGCGAGTAAGGACATACCTGCGAGTGTATGTAAAGTGCCTTACAAGTACTGTACAGACATTTTGAAGCCTCAGTAAAAGGAGCTGAAGCTTCGAGAGCATAGCCCACCCTGTTCCAGTGTGCCCCTAAAACACCCACTACATCCCCTGAGACCTCAACTAAAGCTCTTGACACCCCCACTACAGCCCCTGACCCCCCCACTACACCCTAGAAGTGAAAAAAGGTATTGTTGCACTTTAAGTACATTTTCGGTTTACATACATGCTCTAGTCCCATTGTGTACTTAAAAGTGGGGTATGCCTGTATCTTTAGTAAATCACCCCTATTGCCCTTATGCCCATTGCCTATACACAGCTGCCCTCTATTAAAGTTTCCACGGAAAGCCAAATAACTCGATGCTGTCAAAAATTCCAATTGACAGGAAGCAAAATAGAAATACAGTAAAACCTTGGTTTGAAAGCGTTTTGCGAGATAAGCAAAACTTTTTAATACATTTTGACTTGATATATAAGCGATGTCTTGATATACAAGTAGCGTCATGTCACAAGAGGCACCTTTCTTCCCTTTTATGCTCTGTAGCTCTTGCTGGATTTTGCTTCTAATGCCCTTGTGGAGGCTTCCATTTGTGGATGGACATTTTATGGTTACACAACCTAGAATGCTAGAATCTTTTTATATGGACTATAGACTGAAGAACCTATGAATAAATGGTTGTGGAATGAATCATTTAAGTTTCCATTATTTCTTATGGGGAAATTTGCTTTGATATACAAGTGCTTTGGATAACAAGCATGTTTCTGGGAACAAACTATGCTCGCAATGCAAGAACTTATGGTGAAAAAATAAATAAAAAAATAGGTTGTGCATGCCATTTACTAAGTTGATCATATTTTTCCCCCTCATTACAATATCACATCTAGCACAATGTGAAGCAATGTGGAATTAATTATTTTACTCTAATCCAACTCTAATTTTAAACTATGCTCATCACTTTGACTATGGACTCTATTTATCAATGTTTTTACCCAAGATTCACACAACCTTTGCCCAAGATTTTTTCGTAATCCAATCTTATAAATTATATTCAGTATTTCCACCATCCCCCCCGCAACAAAAACATCGAATCCAGTGACAACACACTGGACTAGATGTCAGAAGAAGCTCCACTCGGAACTCTTCAAAACTACTTTAAGGAAGAAAATAGAAACAACTCAGCCGCATCAAACGGCCGTTGAAACATTGGTAGCCATAAACTCGGCCATGCTACAGTCAGCCGACTTGGTAGCGCCGAAACGAATAACCCGCATTCGGAAAAACAACCGCAGCTGGTTTAACAACCAGCTGTCGTTACTGAAGCAAGAACGCAGAAGGGCAGAATCTGCCTGGAAAATATGTTCTTCAGAGCTAAACCTATCCATCTACAAGGCGACTACAAGAAAATACCACAAAGGAATTTTCCAAGCCAAGAAAAAGTATTTTTCGGAGGCTATCAACGGTGCCCTAAACCGCCCCCGCGAACTCTTCAAGATGGTCACCCAGACCATGAAACCAGGTTGCATTGAAGCCCCCAGCTCGGACACACAAGATTTTTGTGATGAACTATCGGATTACTTCATTAATAAAATCGAGGCAATCCGTGAAAGCATTCAGCAAAACAATTCCCCCCTTAGCCCCCCCTGCAGCCTCTCACACAGCACCCATAGTAATTCTCCTATATCAGGTAAGTTTACCCTGGGACCCATCTCCATTGAGACCACTAAGAATATCATTGGCGCTTTGCGTAATGGCACAGCGCCAAATGACATTATCCCCACAAAACTGCTGAAGGAATGCGCCTACATCCTGGCTCCTCCCATCACGCAGCTTATCAACCAGTCTTTCTTGGAGGGCATAGTGCCCTCACAGTTGAAAGAGGGTATAATCCAACCCATCATGAAGAAACCCTCCCTGGACCTCAAGGACCCACTCCACCGCCGTCCCATAACAAGTCTCAACGTACTCTCAAAGATAATGGAAAAAGTAGTGGTACAACAGCTGCAACAGCATCTAGATACCTACAAGCTACTTGACCCATTGCAATCAGGCTTCTGTCCCGGACACGGGACGGAAACAGCATTGCTGAAAGTATGGGACGATGTTCTCAAGGCCGCAGACGAAGGAGAATCTTGTCTTCTAGTTCTGTTGGACCTAAGTGCCGCTTTCGACACTGTAGACCACAAACTGTTGCTGACTCGGCTTGCTGAAGTAGCCAGAGTAGCAGAAGGCGATTTATCTTGGTTCTCCTCTTTTCTTAAAAACCGATCGCAAACAGTGAAGTTAGGACCTTTTACATCTGAGAAACGCACAGTAACATGCGGAGTCCCTCAAGGATCGCCTCTGTCACCAGTGCTGTTTAACATATATCTTCGTCCTCTTTTTGAGATTATCAGCAGCCAAAAACTGCTCTACCACTCATATGCAGATGATACGCAACTGTATTTCCGCATCTGCAATAGACAGGATCACCACCTCAATCTAGAGACATGCCTCTCTTTGATAGAGGACTGGATGACAAAGAGTTATCTTAAACTCAATGGAGCGAAAACAGAACTTCTCCTGTTTCACGCCAAGCGTAGGAATCAACTTTCAACAGCGTGGACCCCCCGCCTATTTTGGGCAAGCTCATCACCCCTAGCGCCAAAGTCAAAAGCCTAGGGGTCATTTTTGACTCCTTTATGACAATGGACGCACAAATAGGGTCAGTAGTCAGCGGATCTCACCATCTACTGCGCCTACTACGCAGACTCACTCCGTTCATCCCTAAAGAAGATTTAGCGGTCGTGGTGGGAGCAGTTGTAAACTCCAGGCTGGATTATGCAAATGCCCTTTACCTCGGACTCCCCAAGTACCAAATCGCTCATCTGCAAGTCGTTCAGAATACGGCCGCCAGACTTGTGACAGGGAAAAAACCCTGGGAATCTATCTCACCTTCACTGCGAGCCCTTCATTGGCTGCCAGTTAAAGACAGAATTGTTTTTAAAGCTCTCTGTCTTACGCATAGATGTGTCCATGGAAATGCCCCCCTCTATTTATGCGAAATAATAAAAGCGCATAACCCCAATCGCGTTTTGCGATCCACGAATCAGAACCTGCTCCAGGTTCCGAAAGCCAACTTCAAGTCCAAAGGAGAAAGAAGATTCGCGATCCAAGGCCCCAGACTGGAACGCTTTACCAACCAGCATTCGGTTGGAGGAGAACCACCTAGCATTTAGGAAAAAGGTCAAGACTTTTCTCTTTTGATATCAAAGGAGACAGGAACAACAAGCGCCCAGAGGCGATTCAGTTCGCATGTGCCGCGCTATACAAGTTTTCATTCATTCATTCATTCATTCATTATGCCAAAATCAGTGAACGTTGATAAATGCACCGCTAAGTATTTTACCCCCCTCAAGACTTTCACTTTCACCCCCTTCCTGCCCATGAAATGTTTATTATTTTTTGGTGCTATTCAAAGCTATTTTGGCCCTCATTCTCGTTTGAATCATGGGTGTGCAGTTTGTTCTGCACTTCTGTGGCCCATGTTCAGCCAACAGCAGGCTACCATCAACCATACCATCGTAACTAAACGTGGTAATAGGTTAATAAACACTATTTTATTTTAGTTTTGCTATATAAGTGAAAAAATACCAAAACTTTAAAAAAAATAAAAACATTTTGGTTATAAGATTTTGCAAATAAAGTTTTCTTCATAAATTTATGCCAAAGCACATTCTGCTACATTTCTTGGTAAAATAATACAAATCGGTGTATATTAATTAGCATGTGTGAAAGATAATGGGGTTGGTTTACTAAAACTGGAGAATGCTAATTCTGGTGCAGCTCTGCATAGGAACCAATGATCTTCCATTTATTTATTTTTTGTCAAAGCTTAAAGGGGTTGTAAAGGTAAAAGTTTTTTTTACCTTAATGCATCCTATGCATTAAGGTCAAAAAACATCTCACAGCACCCTAGAGAATAATTTTTTTTTGCGGAAATGACTGTTTACAGGGTATAGAGACATAATAGTTAACTGATTCCTTTAAAAATGATTAAAAATAGATAAATATCAATCATATAATGTGCCTGCAGTTTCAGTTTTGTTTTTCATCTAGTTTCATGCTTGTGTGAAGTACAGAGACACAGAGCCAATACAGGGTAGTGTTTGTTTTTAAAATGAAACTGATTGTTTCTGAGGGGTTTTAGACACACTGTAATCACACCTTCTTGATTAGAGACCACAGAGAGAAGCTCCCAGTACTTTTTTAATAAGGAAACAGACAACCAGGAAGTGTGCAGAACAGAGAAGGATTACAGCAAAAACGAACAATGAGGACATGAAACCAGGACTGCATTAGGGTAAAGGAAGCTATTTAGCTAAAAATAAATCCTTTAGTGACCCTTTAATTTAGGATTACCTGTAGGTGCAAGTATAACCTGAAGGTATACAACCGCTTTAAAAGCAGCCTTAGAAAATATTATAATTTTCAAACAAAAAAGGTGGAAACAAGAAAAAACGTATTTAAATATAGTAAAAATATGATCCTTTTATTAGTTAAAATCCCTTAAAAAAAGGAAAGGTCATCTTATCCTCCTTCCTGATCCAACATACAATAAAAACTTGTCATAAATTCTCCCAGGAGACATTTATCCATTTATATGAACAGACATATAACATGATAGTTACAACCAGTAACTAATATAGGCAACTTCATGCATAGGTCTAGCCTATGACACATAATAAATATAACTACCATATATAAATCATATAGTGAGCATCAGGAGCAGAACTTTAGATACACATATGTGCATCAGTTGAAAATAAACCATGTGCAAAATCCTGGGTGAATATATACTGCTGACTCAATATTAAAGGGGTTGTAAAGGTAAAACAAAATTCTCTAAATAGCTTCCCTTACCTTAGTGCAGTCCTCCTTCACTTACCTCATCCTTCCATTTTGCTTTTAAATGCCTTTATTTCATCTGAGAAATCCTCACTTCCTGTTATTCTGTCTGTAATACACACAGTATTGGGAGGGTTTCTCCCTGGTGTGGAGAAAGCCTCTTGAGGGGGGAGGGGGCGAGCAGGAGTGTCAGGACACTCTCTACTTTGCAAATAGAGAAAAGAGCTGTGTGTTAGTGGGTGTCCTGACACTCCTACTTGCCCCCTCCCCCCTCAAGAGGCTTTCTCCACACCAGGGAGAAAGCCTTGCATTACTGTGTGGAGTTAGACAGAAGAACAGGAAGTGAGGATTTCTCATAAGAAATAAGGACATTTAAAAGCAAATTCAAAGGATGAGGTAAGTGAAGGAGGACTGCACTAAGGTAAAGAAAGCTATTTAGGGGGAAAAAATGTACCTTTATAACCCCTTTAAGATTAGAGACAAGTATGTTAAGGGAAGGTGGTAGTGAAGTAATTTTTTAAACTTGCACTGTTTAGGAGATATTCACACTGCATGCAGCTGGTGAAGTCACCGGCACATGCACTCTGAAGGTCCAGCATAATGTGCCAGACCTTCAGAGCTCCATGCCACAGCTGAGTGAGGTCAATGCGTCTGTCACTGCTGTGCTGCGGGAGTGACGTCATTGCAGCCCCGGCCACTTATATACGGAACCCGGAAGGAAGACCAGGAGAAGGTGACAGCCCACCACTGGAGGGCTTCATTCTAAGGGAAGTATTTATTAACCACTTAAGACCCGGACCAAAATGCTGCTAAAGGACCTGGCCCCTTTTTGCGATTCGGCACTGCGTCGTTTTAACTGACAATTGCGCGGTCGTGCGACATGACTCCCAAACAAAATTGGCGTCCTTTTTTCCCCACAAATAGAGCTTTCTTTTGGTGGTATTTGATCACCTCTGCGGTTTTTATTTTTTGCGCTATAAACAAAAATAGAGCGACAATTTTAAAAAAAATGCAATATTTTTTACTTTTTGCTATAATAAATATCCCCCAAAAATATATAAAAAAACATTTTTTTTCCTTAGTTTAGGCCGATACGTATTCTACGTATTTTTGGTAAAAAAAATCGCAATAAGCGTTTATCGGTTGGTTTTCGCAAAATTTATAGCGTTTACAAAATAAGGGATAGTTTTATTGCATTTTTATTATTTTTTTTTTTTACTACTAATAGCGACGATCAGCGATTTTTTTCGTGACTGCGACATTATGGCGGACACTTCGGACAATTTTGACACATTTTTGGGACAATTGTCATTTTCACAGCAAAAAATGCATTTAAATTGCATTGTTTACTGTGGAAATGACAGTTGCAGTTTGGGAGTTAACCACAGGTGGCGCTGTAGGGGATGTGTGATCTATGTGTTGTGTTTACAACTGTAGGGGGGTGTGGCTGTAGGTGTGACGTCATCGATCGCGTCCCCCTATTACAGGGATGACGCGATCGATGCTACGGCCACAGAGAAGCACGGGGAAGCCGTGTGTACACACGGCTCTCCCCGTTCTTCCGCTCCAGGGACGGATCACCGCACTGCAGCGGCGATCGGGTCCGCGAATCCCGCAGTCCCGGTCCTGGAGCTTTGGACCGGGTCGCGCCCGCGACCCACGGCTGGGTACTAAAATCAACGTATATATACGTTGATGTGCCCAGCCGTGCCATTCTTCTGACGTAAATGTGCAGTAGGCGGTCCTTAAGTGGTTAATATGATGCATACTAGCACATTATCACATTGCCTTGCAGGGGATTTTTCTTTTTAATGCTGCAGTTTACTACCACCTTAGGGAAATCTTTTATTTTTTTGGTTGTGGCAACAGGGTTGCGTTAATACAGTTCTGTTTTTTTTTTTAACAAATCGGAGCACATCTACCCACCCTCACTAATGTCACACTCATTGTAAAGCATAACGAAACTTTGCGTCTTTGAGCTAAGTTCTAGTGCATATTCAAACTACATGGTCATTAGACTGGACATGGCAAAACTGCAAATTACTGCCTACTTCTGTAAATCCTTTGAATCAGGGGTGTCCAACCTCCAGACGGCTATGAATGAGGCCCAACACAAAATCGTAAATTTTCTTAAAATTTTTAGATTTTTAATTGGAATATTTTGTAAAGTGTATTTATACATGCGGTCAAAGAAAAAAAGAAAAAATTGACAGTGTCTCTTTACTAGACTTTTAATCAAAATCTCTTCACAATCACGCCTTATACACGTGATTAGTTTGTGGCAGCATCAGTGGCGGCTGTTTTTTTTGAGAGGGGGCGGCAAACAGTCCAGCCCCCCCAAAAGGGGCCAGATGAATAGGGGGTGGTGGCAGCATGGATAGGGGAGGCGGTGCCCGTGCACCGTTAATGGATGGGCCGCCCCTGGGCAGCACCTATATTTGTGAGCAACAATCATCAAAGATAAAGCACACGAAGGGCAAAATTAGAACCAAAATATCTGATGAGCACCCTGACAATTAAGAATTGCTACGACATCCATTAAAACAAATATTTATGCGTTTGTCAAAAACAGTGTCAAGTACGAAAGCTAGTTTTATGTTGCCCTGTTCTTACTTTTAGAATAAAAAATATTGCAAAAGAATTACGTTTTATTACTCAAATAGGTGCATTATCTACAGCATGGGTCTTCAAACTACGGCCCTCCAGTTGTTCAGGAACTACAATTCCCATCATGCCTAGTCATGTCTGTGAATGTCAGTGTGTTACAATGCCTCATGGGATGTGTAGTTCTACAACATCTGGAGGGCCGTAGTTTGAGGATCCCTGATCTACAGTATATCCGTGATTTGTAACTTGTGATCTGCCCAACCTTTTCTGCTTATCAGCCTTATTGTTAGTTTATTTCATGTGTGGTCCAAGACAATTCCTCTTCTTCCAATGTGGCCCAGGAAGGTCAAAAGGTTGGACATCCCTGCTTTAACTAATCATTATAGGCAATTAATAATATATATATATTTTTAAATATGTTAAAGCCACTTTAAAACACGGATGAAAGGGCGGTCCGTATGCCCGTGTTCTTCCGATCCGATCCACAGATGCAAGGAAAAATAGGGTTTTCTTCCGTCTACAGAATCGGATCATTGCGGAGGCGGATGAGATCGCGTGTCAGCAGATGTTCACCCGCTGACACCCGCAATCTCATAGGAACCAATGTATGTCCCTTTTTCATCCACAAATGGATGGATGAAAAAGCGGACATACGGTCTGCAGGTGTGAAAGGGGCCTAAAGTCATTGTAAAGTCTTGTTTTTTTTCTATAAAAATAACAAACACGTTAAACTTACCTGCTGTGTTGCAGTGGCTTTGCACAGAGCAGCCCAGATCCTCCTCTTCTCGGGTGCCTCTTCTGTGCTCCTGGCCCCTCCCTCCTGTTGAGTGCCCTCACACCACGCAGCTTGCTATGGGGGCACTTGAGCTGAGCTGCAGCTCTTTGTATCCATTCAGACACAGAGCCACGATTCAACCCTGTCCCCTCTCTCCAGATTAACTAACTGAGTTTGACTGACAGCAGCGGGAGCCAATGGCACAGTGCAGTGTCTCAGCCAATCAGGAGGCAGAGTTCCGGACAGCCGAGACACTTGTGGACATCGCTGGATAGAGATGGACCTCAGGTGAGTATTAGGGGGGCAGAGGGGGGCTGCTGCACACAGAAGACTTTTTATATTAATGCATAGAATATAAAAAACCTTCTGTTCTGTGCAGCAGCCCCCCCTCTGGCCCCCATAATACTCACTTGAGGTCCATCTCTAACCAGCAATGTCAATGAGTGTCTCGGCCATCTGGGATATTGAGATAAAAAACCTTTACAACCACTTTAAATCCACAGTCATGCCAGGCATATAAAACGCAGAGCGGGGGGGGGGGTTATGTTAATTTGTGGGTGACCTGGATACTAATGGCTGTCCGGTGGTGGGGTTCTCTAAGGCTACTGAAGATTGCAGTGATTTAATGATGACACAAATAAGGGACCTGGAGCACTTGAAGCCGAGGCCAGTTCTGACGCTTCGCTCTTACATTACGTAGAACCACCAAAAACGATATATGTTTTTTAGCAGAGACCCTAGAGAATACAATGGTGGTCCTTGCAACTTTTAACTCGCATGGTATTCGTGCAGCAATTTTTCAAACACGCTTTTATGGGAAAAAACTGTTTTCATGCTTTAAAAAAACAGTTAAAATTAGCCCAATTTTTTTTCATAATGTGAAAGATTAAGTTACGCCGAGTAAATGGATACCCAACATGTCACCCGCTCGTGGAATGGCGCCAAACTTTGGTACTTAAAAATCCCCATAGGCGACACTTAAAAAGAATGTACTGGTTACATGTTTTGAGTTAGAGATGAGGGGCCGGATTCAGAAAACTATTTACGCAGCGTATCAAGAGATACGCTGCGTAAATACTAAGAATAGCCGGCGTATCTTTTTTTGCTATTCAGAAAAGAAGATATGCCGGCTTTCTTCTAAGATACGAGCGGCGTAAGTCTGTTACACCGTCGTATCTTAGTTGCATTATTACGCTGGCCGCTAGGTGGCGCTTATGCCGTAATATATGCAAATTAGCTATTTACGCCGATTCCCGAATGTACTTGCGGCGGCGTGTCGTAGTTTACGTCGTTTGCGTAAGCGTTAGAGCAGCGTATGGTTACCCCTGCTATAGGAGGCGTAGCCAATGTTAAGTATGGACGTCGGGTCAGCGTTGAATTGTACGTCGGTTACGTCGTTTTGCGTAAATCGTTCGTAAATCGTTTGCGTAAATCGTCCGGGAATGCGCACTGGGAACGTCCACGGATGGCGCATGCGCCGTCCAAAAAAAACATGAATTGCGTGGGGTCATGATTCATTTCACATGAATCACGCCCCCACTTCATTCATTTGAATTGCGCTGCCTTAAGCTGCAACACATATGTCACCGCCGCCGTAAATAATGGTGCAAGTTCTTTCTGAATAAAGAACTTGCGCAAATATTTACAGCGGCGTAACGTATCGGGGATACGTTACGCCAGCAGAAAGATCCACGGATCTTTCTGAATATGGCCCGAGGTCTAGAATTATTGCTCACATGTGTGGTTTGAACACCGTTTTCATATGTGGGCGGGACTTGCGTATGCCTTCGCTTCTGCGTGCAAACACAGGGCCAGGGGCACCCGTGTTAATTTGACTTATTTATTTTTTTTGACACTTTCCGCCGGAAATTTCTATGATCACAACCCGGGGTCGGCGGATCTTGTCTCCGACTTATCGATCGCAGTGGTGAGTCAGGAGAAGCACCGGAGGGCAGCTAGAGCGTCCCCTTTCGCTGCCTGTAAGAATGATCAAGCGGCGGAACAGCCGCTATGATCGTTCTTATGGTGAAGGGAATCGCCAACTGAAGGGAAACGTCAATATCTGAATGATGCCTGTAGCTGCAAGCATCATTCAGATAGACCACCACAAAAAGCCCAGGACGTCATATGACGTACTTTGGGCGCCAAGTAGTTAAGGCATTTAAGGTGTGATCCCCTGAAGGTGGTTGAATTGTGCCGCACTAATGCCTGTAGACAGATTGGGCATGCATAGGTAAAGTTTTCTCCCCATGATTCGCAGCATAGTCAGAATTTGCAATCGTGTGACAAAAAAGCAGTATACTGAGACTTCTGATGCCAAGATTCCGACATTCCACCAAAGTCTTTCCATTTTATAGTTTTGTTGTTTTTACCAGTACTTTCACTACAGTCTGATACATGCAAGTATTTCAAACAAGCTCAGCATTTAAAAGTATTTCCCTACTTTGCAGGATAAACTAGATCAAATGCAACTAATTCAAGATCTGTTTGTGAGGAGTGTGAATGTTGGAGGGCAAAGTCCACTTTTTGCTCAGATGCCTAAAGCAGAGTAAAAATCCCAGCAATGAAAATGACAGCAATGGTATACTAAACAAGCAGACTTAGTTTACTAACTTACTTCCTTTAAAAGTGAACCTTCATCCCTATTCTTTAACAGAGCAGTATGGCCAAGCCTTTTATGGCGATAGTTCTCTTGCAGGTCATTGGAGTGCTTGTGCTCTCCTATGACCCAGAATAAGCTAAAGCTCGTCGTTGGATGGCTCTGGATGGATCTCAACAATAATGTTGGGATCCACCCACATTTTTGACTCGTAGCTGGCTCAGCCTCTCAACCTGCTGCTGAGAGGCTAAGTCAGCCGCTTCTCCCCCTCCAGAGCCCAAGGCTCCAGTGATCGCGGGAGGGGCACAGCAAAAACTGACACCCACTGCTCTCTACTCAAAGCGGACTGAGAACTAATCGTTCCTCGGTTATGATTGCTTAGTTCTCCAGTTTAGACCCGATGGGGGACAGCTGCAGCATGAAGGTAAGTATGAAGGTTTTTTTTTAGGATTTATTTAGAATACCACACTTTTCCTTTAAAGCAAAACTACACTACATCTGAGCACCACAAATCCAAAAAGCCATTTAATATATATTTTTTTATATTTAAAGCAATTGTTAAGAAATCACTTTGAATCACATCCCCAATAATTCTGTCTGTGACCATCTTAAAGAGGGGGTTCACCCTTAAAACCACTTTCTCCCATCCCATCCAGCATACTGGCGTCAGCGCCAGTATGCTGTCTTTTTTTTTTTTTTATAGGTGTACTTACCTCTTAATAGATAATTTAATTTTCGTCCTACCGCGGTGTATGGCGCCGCTATATAGCGTCACGCCTTCCGAAAACAGCTGACTACCGTGTTTCCCCGAAAATAAGACGTACTCCGAAAATAAGCCGTAGCGGGATTTCGACACAAGATCGAAATATAAGACACCCCTCCGAAAATAAGACGTAGCGATGGCGTGTCAAATCTCCGAAAATAAGACGTAGCGATGGCGTGTCGAATCTCCGAAAATAAGACGTAGCGATGGCGTGTCGAATCTCCGAAAATAAGACGTAGCGATGGCGTGTCGAATCTCTGAAAATAACATGTAGTGATGGGCGTGTCGAATGCGTAGCGGCGCGGCGCGAAGTGGTAAACAACACGTGATAGGCGTACGGTACTGTACTGGTGCGGAGCTCAGGAGCTGAAGTGAGGAGAAGAACGCTCTGTAAAGCTGTAAAGCTTCTCCCAGCACTGACCAGCAAACCCCTCTCTCACCCCACACAAACACCAGGGAATAGGGGGAAAAGCTGAGCCCAAAGTGATCACCCCAGCTCCACTGTGCTCCACATCACCTTTGCTGGCCTATCTTTCTGTACAGCCAGACAAGATGAGTACAAAGAGAAGAAGTTGGATATCCGAATGGTCCAAAAATGGCGTGCAGAATACGATAATCTCAGTCTACAGGTGGACAGAGGAAATGCTAAGAAGCGCAAGTGTGGTTCAGGTAGGCAACCTTTATTTTCTGTAATAAAAATAAGACACCCCCCGAAAATAAGCCATAGTGTGATTTCTTGAGGAAAAAAAAATATAAGACGGTGTCTTATTTTCGGGGAAACACGGTAGCACTCGGCTGTTCTCGGCGCCTGCGCACAGACCCAGGAGCTGACTGCGCAGGCGCCGTATACAGCCAAGTCCTATTTCGGCTTTTTTCGGAGGGCGTGACGCGGCTATATACGGCGCCTGCGCAGTCAGCTCCTAGGTCTGTGCTCAGGCGCCGTATAGCTCCGAGAACAGCCGAGTGCTAGTCGGCTGTTTTCGGATGGCGTGACGCTATATAGCGGCGCCATACCCCGCGGTAGGACGAAAATTTAATTATCTATTAAGAGGTAAGTACACCTATAAAAAAAAAAGACAGCATACTAGCGCTGACGCCAGTATGCTGGATGGGATGGGAGAAAGTGGTTTTAAGGGTGAACCCCCTCTTTAAGTAATGGCAGATGATTTATGTTGTATTTACTTCCTGGAATCCATCTTCCCTTAGCTCAGGCATGCAGGCAGGATAGTGTGTTTAGCTGAGAAAAGCCCTGCTTCCCTCCTCCCCTTCTGAAGACTCCTGGGATGTATGACGTAATTTGCCTAGCCATAGAAACCAGGAAGTAACTGAAGAAATGTAATAAAAAGTTTAAAACAACTATATTTAATATACTTACGTGTGCAAGCAGCATAAGAAATATAGAAACATAAAAACAGAGAAAAGTAACAGCAGAAAAAGACTAAGTAGTCCATCAGGTCTGCCCATTTTTATTTATTTTTTGTTACCTTTGTTGTCTCACTATAGAGCTATAGATTCTATTTAAATCTAAAAAAAAATAGTTGGTGTTGATTTTAATAGTGAAGTTCTGCTTTAAAGTCCTCTCTCTTGACTCCCCCCTGAAAAAATCCTCTCCTAGGTAAAAACGACATATATGGACCTCGCGTGTACAGACATGTTGCAGGTCTTTTTGAGAGTCCCTGCAGCATTTCTTTGCATGTCTAAATCATGCATCCCAGACAGCAGTTCACAGGATCTTGCGCATGCGCAGAAATGCTATGGGGTCTCTGCCAGTTCACTGCTTGCTCCCTCAGTTTTAAGCTGATAAATTGTGGAAATCGGTCATAGCCCTGCATACAAAATGCTGCATTAATTGCAAATTCTGATGGCATTTGCATACTAAAAAACACTTAGCAGAGTTTGTTACAAATGAGGCAGAGCCTGTAGCAAATAATAATTTATTAATCATATGCCTTAATTCATAAAAAAAGATACCAAAATTCGGCTCTAAAAAAAATAAAAAAAATCATCTTTTGGACACTGTCTCTGAATTAACTTTATATGAAGTCATATAGCAGGATGGGAATGAGTCACTGCTTTGTGTGTAAATATCAGCATGAGCTTTTGAGCTCCGTAAACCATAGGTTGCTGTCAACAAGGAAACAAGAAAAAAGTATCTGAGAGCTCCACCTGCTGGCTGCATGTGAAAATTCTAATTATTCATAATATACTTCATATTTATGTAAAATATATATATATATATATATATATATATATACACACCGTATGTCACAAAAGTGAGTACACCCCTCACATATTTGTAAATATTTTATTATATCCTTTCATGTGACAACACTAAGGCTGGGTTCACACTTGTGCGGTGCGTGTTCAGCAGATTAGCTCAGTTTTTGCTGCGAATTTGGAGACCTGGGGGAAGTTCTGAGTGAGAGGAGAGTGGGGGAGAAATGTATTGAGATGAATGAGAGAAATTCCTGAAGAGAACTGAACACATCTGCGAATCAGCTGCGTACCCATAGAAGATAATGTGACTGAAATTTGCACCTGAGCCGCACTGCAAGGCCTCCACAACGCATACGGTTTTCCGGCAATGCGCAGTGCGAATGCATCGCACATATGTGAACCAGCCTCATTGAAAACAATGTATTTAGAAATGTTCTGCGTTCCCCCACCTAGATGTACTTAACTTCCTAGTTAATCCCCTCCCGGACACACATCCTCACTCAACCTCCTCTGAGGAGACTTGTACAGAGTCGCCATTACCCGAGCCGAGGTAGGATGGCCACGTGTCCTCGAATTTGCCCTCCAACACTGCTTCTTAATTATACCATATGATGGGTCATAGGAGGGATAACCAGAAGATATTGTTTCCATATGTTGATACACTCGTGTTTGCTCCTCCCCTTACTGTATACTTTGCAATTATACTTTATTGCATCGCGGCTGCGACCGCAGCGTTTATGCCCTTGTTATTATTGTTGCTGCATTGTACCAATTGTACTGTTATCATTCTTCTCAATAAAAATCTATTGAAACAAAAAAGAAATGTTCTGCGTTTTGGATGCGGTTGAAACCGCAACAAATTCGCATAGGTGTGAACCCAGCCTAAAGAAATTTAAATTTGCTACAATGTAAAGTAGTGAGTGTACAGCTTGTATAACAGTGTACATTTGCTGCCCCCTCAAAATAACTCAGCACGCATCCATTAATATCTAAACTGTTGGCAACAAAAGTGAGTACACTCCTAAGTGAAAATGTCCAAATTGAGCCCAATTAAGCCATTTTCCCTCCCCTGATGTCACGTGACTCGTTAGTGTTACAAGGTCTCAGGTGTGAATGGGGAGCAGGTGTGTTAAATTTGGTGTTATCGCTCTCACTCTCTCATACTGGTCACTGGAAGTTCAACATGGTACCTAATGGAAAATAACTCTCTGAAGATCTGAAAAAAATAATAATGGTTTCTTTACATAAAGATGGTCTATGCTATAAGAAGATTACTAAGACCCTGAAACTGAGCTGCAGCATGGTGGCCAAGACTATACAGCGGTTTAACAGGACAGGTTCCACTCAGAACAGGCCTCGCCATGGTCGACCAAAGCAGTTGAGTGCACGTGCTCAGCATCATATCCAGAGGTTGTCTTCGGAAAATAGACGAGTGTTGCCAACATTGCTGCAGCGGTTGAAGGGATGGGTGGTCAGCCTGTCAGTGCTCAGACCACACGCCGCACACTGCATCAAATTGGTCTGAATGGCTGTTGTCCCAGAAGGAAGCCTCTTCTAAAGATCATGCACAAGAAAGCCTGCAAACCGTTTGCTGAAGACAAGCAGACTAAGGACATGGATTACTGGAACCATGCACTGTGGTCTGATAAAACAAGAGACCAATATAAAAAGACCAAGAGACCAAGATAAAAAAAAATTGGTTCAGATAGTGTCAAGCGTGTGTGGCAGCAACCAGGTGAGGAGTACAAAGACAAGTGTGCCCTGCCTACAGTCAAGCATGGTGGTGGGAGGGTCATGGTCTGGGGCTGCATGAGTGCTTCCGGCACTGGGGAGATACAGTTCATTGAGGGAACCATGAATGCCAACGTACTGAAGCAGAGAATGATCCCCTCCCCTCAGAGACTGGGCCGCAGGGCAGTATTCCAACATGATAACAACCCCCAAACACACCTCCAAGAACAACCACTGCCTTGCTAAAGAAGCTGAGGGTAAAGGTTATGGACTGACCAAGCATGTCTCCAGACCTAAACCCTATTAAACATCTGTGGGGCATCCTCAAACGGAAGGTGGAGGACCGCAAGGTCTCTAACATCCACCAGCTCTGTGATGTCGTCATGGAGGAGTGGAAGAGGACTCCAGTGGCAACCTGTGATGCTCTGGTGAAGGAGGGTTAAGGCAGTGCTGAAAGTAATGGTGGCCACACAAAATATTAACACTTTGGGCCCAATTTGGACATTTTCACCTAGGGGTGTGCTCACTTTTGTTGCCAGCAGTTTATACATTAATGGTTGTGTGTTGAGTTATTTTGAGGTGACAGTAAATGTACACTGTTATACAAGCTGTACACTGACTACTTTACATTGTAACAAAGTGTCATTTCTTCAGTGTTGTCACATGAAAAGATAGAATAAAATAGGTCAATACATGGATCAGGTGTTAGGCTGCATTCACACCTGAGCGACAAAACGCCTGTCGCCCGACGCTCGTGCCGCTGGAGGGGAAAAATCCCATTCATGTCTATAGAGACGGTTCACATCTCTGAAACGCCGAACGCCTGTCGCCTGAAAAAAAGTCCCGGACCCTTTTTTTCAGGCGACATTGGCGTTCGGCCATAGACATCAATGGGAGACTTTGTAAAATAAAAAAAAAATGAATCGAAGCGCGGCAAGTAAAGCCGCGTATGCGGCGTTCTTGCCGCTCAGGTGTGAATGCAGCCTTAGGGTTGTTTTCAGCAGTAGTAAAGAAAACAAATAGTATGGGTGTAGAATGCAAAAAGGCAGTTTGTAAATATAAATACACAAACTTTAAGATGTGTGTATAAATAGAAAATACAGTTATATTCAGCTCTCCCTGTGGTGCCAAGCTGGGCATATTGTGCACACTTCCCGGTATTATTGTTCTCATTTATTTTTAGCCTGTTAGAGAATTTGGCAGCACAATATAAAGGAGAAAATTCTACAACAATGGCATATGACACCTGCTAACTCTCTAATTGAGGATCTTTAAAAAGGTTTACATTTCATTTTGAATTTGTATTATGGAATTGGGAACCTGTTTGGTAAAGTAGTACAAAGTAACCCATGTCAACCAATCAAAATGCAGCTTCCAGCAAATGCTATTTGCACAGTTTCTTTTTTTTAAGTGGCCGTAGAGAATCAGGCAAGCGAATCTGTAAGCAGTGCGAGAGAAGCTGATGTTTATGGCAGGTCCACTTTTCAATCCATTACACATTGGGGGAGATTTACTAAAACTGGAGCACTCAGAATCTGGTGCAGCTGTGCATGGTAGCCAATCGGCTTCTAGCTTTAGCTTGTTCAGGATCACTAAATCACTTTTTGCTAAAATGACTGTTTACAGGGTATAGAGACATAGGCCCAGATTCACAGAGCAATTATGCCTGTCTAACTGGTGTTAGACAGGAGTAATTTCAAATTTTGCGCGCCGTATCACTAGTTTGAATCCTCAAACCATGATACGGCGGCTTCAGGCTTCGATCCGAGAGGCTTACGTCCTCGTAAGCCTTCGGATCTACACTGCGATATTTTTGCGGCCGCTGGGAGGAGTTTGCGTCGTTTTCATGCGTCGAGATATGCAAATGAGTTTTTACGGCGATCCACGAAGGTACGAGTGTCCCTCGCAATCGCCTACGTCATTTTTTGGCTACGTAATGTTAGAGGAGCTTTTTGCTGGTCTAACAGTGCGTAACCCATGTAAAGTATGGCCGTCGTTCCCGCGTCGATTTGAAAATATATATTTTTTTTTAACGTAACTCGTTCGGGAATAGGAATGTACGTAAACGACGCTACTACGACGTGACGACGTGTTTTCGCGCAATGCACGGCGGCTACGAGTGTCCCTCGCAATCGCCTACGTCATTTTTTGGCTACGTAATGTTAGAGGAGCTTTTTGCTGGTCTAACAGTGCGTAACCCATGTAAAGTATGGCCGTCGTTCCCGCGTCGATTTGAAAATATATATTTTTTTTTAACGTAACTCGTTCGGGAATAGGAATGTACGTAAACGACGCTACTACGACGTGACGACGTGTTTTCGCGCAATGCACGGCAGGAAATTTGCGAACGGAGCATGCGCAGTTCGATCGCCGCGGGGACGCGCCTATTTTAAATGCTTCACGCCCCCTACTCGCGCAGATGGATTGCGACGGGAGAAATACACTACGCCGCCGTCGTTTACTGGACAAAATCTACCTGGATTCCACGTAGAGCCAGGTAAAAAACGGCGGCGTAGTGTATTTCTCATACTCTACGAGAATCTAATTCTCTGTGAATCTGCCCCATAATACTTAACTGATTCCTTTTAAAAATGATTAAAAACAGATAAAAACCAATCATATAATGTGCCTGCAGTTTAGTTATGTTTTAAAAAATGGTTTCATGTTTCTGTGAAGTAAAGAGACACACAGAACAAAACAAACAAATACAGGGCAGTGTTTGTTTTTAAAATGATTCTGAGGAGTTTTAGACACACAGTAATGACACCTCTTTGATCATGGACCACAGTGAAAAGCTAGCATAAGTTTTTTCATAAGGAGCCAGACAAGCAGGAAGTGTGGAGATCAGAGAAGTATTACAGCTACTTCAAAGCAAAAAACGAACAATGAGGACATGAAACCAGGACTGCAGTAAGGTAAAGGAAGCTATTTAGCTTAAAATTTTTTTTCCTTTAGTGACCCTTTAAGCTTTAGCAATGGAACCTGGAAGCTGATTTTGCATGCTCCGGTTTTAGTAAATCAACCCCCACTGTCTCTTTAGGACAGACCTCCCTGTTCCTAGACCTTGCTCCTAATAATCCAATAATCAGATGCGGAATTTGCCTTCTGTAGGCTAGAAGAACAGAATCTACCTACCTACCACTTCTAATTAGGAATGATATGCTACAGATACATTTTATACAGATCTGCAGGAGGTTGAGCTGCAGTTTTACTGCCCACACAAATTCTACATATCCTGCACCGCTTTTCTTCATGACGTGGCATTTTTTTACTTAGGGCCCTTTCACACGGAGCGGTCCGTTTTTCGGTCCGCTCCGTGTGTCCGTCGGCTCAGCGGGGTGGTCTCCGCTGAGCTGTCGGGCGGACAGGGCGGTCCCCGCACACTGTGCAGGGACCGCCCTGTCTCTCCTCCGCTATCCCCTATGGGGAATCGGATGGAAACGGACCGTCTGTCCATTTGCATTCGATCCGTTCCACCGGACGGAAGAAAAATAGGACATTCTTCCGTCCGAAAAAACGGATGCGGATCTGGTGGACGTTAGCGGATGCACCATCCGCTAACGGATCCGCTCCCATAGGGAAGCATTGAGGTCCGTTAACGGACATCCAAAAAACAGACGAACGGAACGGACGTGTGAAAGAGCCCTTAGACTGCAAGGTTTGCTGTTTGGCAATGTAAAAAACAAAAAAAAAAGGCAGTAGTAGCACCTCCTAAACATGTGGCAGTAGTAGCACCTCCTAAACATGTGCATGCCTGACAAACCCCTAGAATTAGCGACCTGGCACCTAGGGCACAGCTGGGGTACCCTGTCTCTGTGCGCAACCCCCCCTTGCGATCGCGTCGGGCCAGGTCGGCCGGTAATTGAGGTTGCGGCCTTGAAGCCTTCTGTAGTCCTATGGTTCCTTCTGGAATCTGGCGCCCTCTTGTGGTGGCCGTTGGTATGACAAGACAACCAGCAATGCTAATGGAGCTTCCCTGCCTGTTTCCATCTCCTTCCCTTTACTTAGAAGTTAGAACCCCCAAACATTATATATATTTTTTATTCTAACACCCTAGAGAATAAAATGGCGGTCATTGAAATACTCTGTCACACCGTATTTGTGCAGCTGTCTTACAAGCGCACTTTTTGGGGAAAAATATGTTTTTATAAAAAATAAGACAACAGTAAAGTTAGCCCTATTTATTATATATTGTGAAAGATAATGTTACGCTGAGTAAATTGATACCCAACATGTCGCGCTTCAAAATTGCGTCCGCTCGTGGAATGGCGAAAAACTTTTACCCTTTAAAATCTCCATAGGCTATGTTTAAAAAATTCTACAGGTTGCATGTTTTGAGTTATAGAGGAGGTCTAGGGCTAGAATTATTGCTCTTGCTCTACCAATCACGGTGATACCTCACATGTGTGATTTGAACTCAGCTTTCATATGCGGGCGCTACTCACGTATGCGTTCACTTCTGCACGCGAGCTCGGCGGGAAGGGGGCGTGTTCCTGGCTCCTAAGTTTTTTAGCTCACTCCTAGATTCCAAGCAAATTTGTCAAGCTCTGTGTTAGTGCCCCTACTCTGGATGAAGGAGCCACAGACACCTTTGGGCGCAGCATTGTCAGTCTGGGGGGAGGGGAGTGCTAGCAAATTTAAGATACGTTGTCAGATTGAAGCTATACTCCAACTAGCACTTTATAAGCAGTTACAGTAACGGTTTTGTTCCTTTTGGAATAAAGGTTTCAACTTAAATAAACACTGACCATTGTAAGCGCCCCTGTCAGCCGTAAATGGTTTGTCTCAACTCTCTAACTACTGCATCTGCAGGGCAGCTTGTTCTGTTGAAAACAGCAGACTTATATGCCAGATCACTGAGTAAACAGAAAGAAAGAAAAAAATTAAATAAATGCAGCCATCACATCTAAGGAGTTGTAAGCGGCAATATAATAAATGTTTTTGTTTGGGTTTGATACCACTTTAAAGAGTAATATATTACCATTCATAATGATTAGGTGTCTCCAAACTGTCTTAACAAAGGGCCAGTTTACTGTCCTTCAGACTTTAGGGGGGTCAGACTAGAGCCAGTGGGAGTAGAAAATGTCCTGATGTCCAGTGGAAGTAAACCATGCTCCATCGTTGGTGTCAATGGGAAGAAATGTGCTCCATGTTTGGTGTCAGTGGGAGAAATAGTGTCCTATCGTTGGTGTCCGTGGGAGGAATTGTGCCCCATTGTTGGTGCCAGTGGGAGGAATAGTGGCCCATCGTCAGTGTCAATGGGAGGAATTGTGCTCCATGTTTGGTGTCAGTGGGAGGAATAGTGCCCCATTGTTGGTGTCGGTGGGAAGAACAGTACCCCATCCTTGGTGTCAGTGGGAGGAATAGTGACCCATCATTGGTGTCAATGGGAGGAATTGTGCCTTATCGTTGGTGTCAGTGGGAGGAATAGTGGACCATCGTTGGTATCAGTGAGAGGAAATCTGCCCTATCATTGGTGTCAGTGGGAGGAATTGTGCCCCATCGTTGGTTCAGTCGGAGGAACTGTGATCCATCATTGATATCAATGTAAGGAATTGTACCCCATTGTTTATTAAAAGAAGGAATAACGCCCAATTGTTGGGGTCAGTGAGAGGAATCAGGGCCGATCCTATGAACACAGGCACCTGGGTACAGAAATATTTCTGGCGCCCCCACATGGGCGTGGTCATTTTACTAACTCCTCCCCTTTACAAATTTTTCTATGGCATTGACTTAACCACAGAGATGCTCCCCCACAAAGTCTTCATTACCCTGGAATCCTTACATGATCTCTTAACAATAAACAAAATACAGGAAGAGAAGCAGAGTACTTTATTGAGACCTGGAGGGGGGCCTGTCTGATGGACACAGAGAAGGTTCCGTTATAGAGTCTGTTAGAAAGAGCCCCCAGACATACTACAGACATGATACAGGAGATGGTCAGAGACTGCAGACATAGTACAGGAGACGTTCAGAGACTGCAGACATAGTACAGGAGACGGTCAGAGACTGCAGACATAGTACAGGAGACGGTCAGAGACTGCAGACATAGTACAGGAGACGGTCAGAGACTGCAGACATTGTACAGAAGATGGTCAGAGAGTGCAGGAGATGGTCAGAGACACATCAGTTTTGGACGAACACACACCTATGCTCAGAACACTAGTTCTGGATGGACACAAACAAGGAGAGAAGGAGGGAGGGGAGAACTCTGCCACTTCGGCGCCCCCTCCTCTGCAGGCGCATGGGTGCAAAGCACCCTGTGCACCCTGCCTAAGATTGGCCCTGGGAGGAATAGAGCCTCATCGTAGGTCTTAGTGGGAGGAATAGTGCCCTTTGATGGTATCAGTGGGATGAATACTGCCCCATTTTTGGTGTCGGCAACAGAAATGATGCCCATTTCTGGTGTCAGTGCATGGAATAGTGCCCCAAGGGCAGGATAAAGGCTAGCAAACGACCACAATTTGGATTTTAGATGGTAAAACCGACCATGCTCATAGCAAAAATGTTGTCCCCTGTCATCATTTAGGAGAGCCAGACCTCTCTACTCTGTATGTAGCAGTGACCCTCTCTGCTGTGGTTTAACACATCCTCTGTGAATGAGAAACAACAGTCCTACACTCAGCAAAACTCACACTCTTTTCTTAGTGGAGGCAGTGCCGATCCTGACCTCCCTGGGGGCCCTAAGCAAAATGACGTGGCACATTAAAAATGAGAAGCGGGGGGCGCTGACGACAGTGACATGTCACATTAAAGAAAGTTGAGAAGCGGGGGGAGGGGGTGTTCTGCTGTCGGGAATGACATCTTACATTAAATTGAGAAGCGGGGGGTGCTGACTTCTTACCTCTTCTCCCATGCAGCCAGCGAGTTGAGAAGCCATGTGAGGGGGCGAAAATTACTTCTCACCAGGCGGGGCCTCTACTAATTTGGGGGGCCCTTCGCAGTTTTGCGGGGCCCTAAGCGGCTTGCATAGTGAGCCTATAGGGTGGATCGGCCCTGAGTGGAGGGCTAACTCTGACTCAAAGGGGGTATTTTGGACTGTAGTATAGAGGGTTGTTTCTCACATACACACAGCGCATTGGTCCCGCTTTGTTGCATGATGGTGGGGGACAGACTTTTTACTATGGATGTGGGCTGCTTTGCCATCTATTTTAAGGATTAGAATCTGTTAACTTACTGCAAAAGAAAGCTGTTGTCAGAATTTTTTGTTCTATGGTTCAAGTAGGCTTAAACTAAATGTGTGGATTTTCTTACTAGAGCTCGATCGTTGGTGGGCTGACACACAATTAATGCCATGGCAGACTTAAAATGTTTGTAAAGCCACGTTTTTTTTTCCTGTTCCCTCTGTTAGATAACATTAAGCTCCGCCGTGTATGTGATTTATGCAAATACGCTGCCTAATACCTTATTTCCGAGTGCTGCTCGATGACTGCCTCTTCCCATCCGATAGCTGCAGGGTGCTGAGTTCCCCAGCTGACATCAGCTGGGAGGCGGGGAGGAGAGGAGAGCAGCAGGCAGTCACGTGAGTGCCGAACAGCGATTGGAAATCAGGTATTAGGCAGCGTATTTTTATAAATCACATACACTGGGGAACTTAACAGAGGGAACTATAGAAAGCAAAAACAGTAATTTTTACAGCAGGAGGGGCAGATTGGGGAGCTAACAGGCAGGGAGGGAGGGGGAGTGGACAGAGGAGTGGACAGGGGAGAGACAGGAGAGCTGCGGATGATAGAGGCATGTAAACTGACCATGATGTCAGGGCTCAGCAGCCATTATAAACCGTGGTCGGTTTACAGAGGGGAGGGCAGGGCCAGGAATGTCAGACAGGTATTTCAGGTGATACGGGAGGGGTAAGCACTGCGCTATTTAACATGCTTTAACCACTTGAGATCCGCCCCACGTCTAAAGACGTCATTTTTTTTGAAGATGGATATCTCGGTAACGGCAGCAGCTGCTGCCACAACCGAGATATCCATCTCTTCATGGGGCGGACCTGTTAACGATAACGGCGGTCATTGCGGCAGATTCGCCACAAGATCGCCGTTATCGGTGGCGGGAGAGGGTGCCCCCCCCTCCTGCCGCTCTCCCACGCCCTCCGCCGCTTATCGTAGCCGTCGGTAGCGGCTGAGGCGATCGGGTCTGCTTGTCGTCTGTCCGGGGATGCGACTGAGGGAAAAAATGTCCCTCAGCCGTCCCCAATACCTCTGCTGGGCGAAAGTGACGTCAAAACGTCAGTCCCGCCCAGCGTCTTAAAGAGACATTTTTTTGTTTACTTTTTATCTTTTTTTTTTTTCTTTTGCATTTAAGTCTAAATATGAGATGTGAGGTCTTTTTGACCCCAGATCTCATATTTAAGAGGACCTGTCATTCTGTTTTCTATTACAAGGGATGTTTACATTCCTTGTAATAGGAATAAAAGTGATCAATTTTTTTTTTTTTTTATTTCAGTGTAAAAAATTAAAAAATAAATTAAAACAAATAAGAAAACAAAAAAACATTTTTTTTAAAACGCCCCGTCCCGACAAACTCGCGCGCAGAAGCGAACGCATATGCGAGTAGCGCCCGCATATGAAAACGGTGTTCAAACCACACAAGTGAGGTATCGCCGCGATCGTTAGAGTGAGAGCAATAATTCTAGCCCTAGACCTCCTCTGTATCTCAAAAAATGCAACCTGTAGAATTTTTTAAACGTCGCCTATCGAGATTTTTAAGGGTAAAGGTTTGACGCCATGCCACGAGCAGGCGCAATTTTTAAGCGTGACATGTTGGGTATCATTTTACTTGGCGTAACATTATCTTTCACAATATATAAAAAAATTGGGCCAAATTTATTGTTGTCTTATTTTTTAATTCAAGAAAGGGAATTTTTTCCAAAAAAAGTTGCGCCTGTAAGATCGCTGCGCAAATACGGTGTGAGAAAAAGTATTGAAATAACCGCCATTTTATTCTCTAGGGTGTTAGAAAAAAATATATAATGTTTGGGGGTTTTAAGTAATTTTCTAGCAAAAAAAAACTGTTTTAGTCTCGTAAACACCGAATCTGAAAAACAGGCACGGGTCTCAAGTGGTTAAAGAAACAGGTTCTAATTTTTTTTTTCTTTTTTTAGGGTAATAAACACTTTAATCAAAATCAATCTTTTTCCTATATACCCCATTAGTAATTTGTTTTTACATAGTAACATTTTATGTTTGGTATTTGTGTACATGCAGCCTAGAGAGAAGTTCAAGGTCCTCTACCTAGAGAATAAATAATGTTGTTACCAAGACTGGGACATGTGTGTGATCCATTTTTACCTCTCTCTTGTTGTAAATTAGCTTACAAACATGTTAGGTAGTGAAGATATGGCAACTAGAAGTGTCTAGGGGAATGCTGTTTACTGGATGATCCAGAGGTGGGGGTGAAGGACACAGAAAATGAAATTTGACAGTGCCATGGATTGAAGAAACGATCAGTCCACCTATGACAGATATTTGATCCATCAGAAGATGGTGGTAGGAATGCCCACCTTACATCTGGTTGGTATTCCACAAAATCATCTGCTGCGTAGCGTAGTCTTATTCCTTGTGCTGCGTCCTCCACAATGTAGCACAAGTGAAGAATTACACAAGAAAAGAGAGTGATTATCCACAGCAGAGGGGAATCTGGAAACTCAAGTTCACTAGTCATACACAGTTTTGTAGCAATTCCAAAAAGCTTTCCATAAGCTTTTAACTGAAAACATGATTTCATGTCTTGGAGCTTACCCACATTGCATTTACACACCCACATGGCAAAGATATTTCTTAACCGTACATCAAAGGACACTAATTATTTTATACTGTTGCCTTCAGGTGATTGGACACTGGCAAGCTGTAAAGACAGTCCTGTAATAACCCACCCACTCCCTTCAGTTTTTCGCTAGTGTCATTTTGTGAACCATGATTCCTTAGGAGGACCTTATCGAGTGGGAAATAATTAGAAATTTTTGGGGTTTTTACTGATAACCGGGACTCATTAGAGATGTAATCAATAAAATAGGTTGCAGTCCTAGGTAGAAACCTGCTACAAAAATAAATAAAAAGGCGAGAAATATGTTTTTTTTTATTTCAATACTTTTTTATTGAAATTATATGATAGTAGCAAATACAGTATATTATGAAAAGTATTGGGACACCTGCCTTTCTACGCGCAGGAACTTGGCATCCCTGTCCTAGTCTGTAGGGTTCAATATTGGGTTGGCCCACCCTTTGCAGCTATAACAGCTTCAACTCTTCTTGGAAGGCTGTCCACAAGGTTTAGGAGTGTGTCTATGGGAATGATTGACCATTCTGCCAGAAGCGCATTTGTGAGATCAGGTACTGATGTAGGATAAGAAAGACTGGCTTGCAATCGCTGCTCTAATTCATCCCAAAGGTGTTCTATAGGGTTATGGTCAAGACACTGTGCAGGCCAGTCAAATTCCTCCACCCCAAACTCACTCATCCAAGTCTTTATGGACCTTGCTTTGTGCACTGGTCCAAATCAGTCTCAGCCAATGAGGAGAGGGAGTCCTGGGACAGACGAGGCTCTCGTGCACATAGCTGGGTCAAGAGGGGGCTCAGGTGAGTGTTAGGCTCCATGAATGCTGGGCTTAAAAAATGCCAGTTCCTCATAAAGAGCATTTTTTGTACACAGCTTAGGCAATCAGAAACGCAAACCAGAAGGTTTTTATTCTGGCCCTAAATGTTGAGCTTAAAATATGCCTCTAATGGGTATGGACACATCGAATAACATTGAGCTGCTTCTACTGCCAACACACAAAACCCCTGTAGAAGCAGCGATTTTTGAAGAGGAGATCCAGTCTAGGCAAAAAATATTAAAGTGATATTAAAGTCTCCTCTTTTTTTCCCATCAAAAATAACAAACCTGTTATACTTACCTGCTCTGTGCAGTGGTTTTGCACAGAACAGCCCAGATCCTCCCCAGCATGTTATGGGGGCACCAGAGCTAAGCCGCATCTCCCTGTGTCCATTCAGAAATGGAGCTGATGCCCACCTCTTTCTCTCCTCATTGGCTCACTGACTTTGACAACAGCAGAAGCCAATGGAGCCACGCTGCTGTCTCAGCCAATGAGGAGAGAGAGTCCCGGACAGCTGAGTCTCTCGTGCAATATCGTTGGATCTAGGTGGACCTCAGGTAAGTATTAGGGGGGCTGATGTATACAGAAGGTTTTTTTAATCTGAATGCACAGAATGTATTAAGATAAAAAAATGTTCTGCCTTTACAAGCAATTTGAAAGTCCGCTGCTACAGGTGCAGGTTCTGGGAAGGGTTCTGCTGTCTACTAGGACCTGTGTGTCTCTCAAAAGGCAGTGGGGGGGGGGGAAGAAGGAGGGGCTGGAAATACTTGGAGATCCCCATGTCGATCTTACCTGGAAGTGGGAGTGGTTACCTGTTAAAACCAGGTAACCACTCCCCCCAAAAAGTGCTAAATATGGTAGTGAAGGGTGGGGGGTGTGGGGGTGAGGCTGCGCTTTAAGCCACCATTGTGCATGGACCCTTAGGGGTCTGTGGAGGGAGCAGCACAGCCAAGGTTGTTTTACCTTCATGCACAGAATGCATGAAGGTAAAAAAAAAAACTTTACTTTACAACCAATTTATCCATTTCATGCCTAAGCCTATTTCTGACATTTGTTGCTTGCAAGTTAAAATATGTATTTTTTGCTAGAAAATTACTTAGAACCCCAAACATTTTATATATATATATATATATATAATATATATATATATAATATATATATTATATATATATATATATATATATATATAGCAGAGGCCCTAGAGAATAAAATGGAAATCGTTGCAATATTTTATGTCACGGTATTTGCACAGCGGTCTTTCAAACACAATTTTGGGGAAAATAAAAACAAAAACATTTAAGTTGGCTCAATTTTTTTTGTATGTAGTGAAAATATGATGTTATACTGAGTAAATAGATACATAACATGTCATGCTTTGAAATTGCACACACCAACCTTTGTAGAATGGCGTCAAACTATGGCACCTCAAAATCTCAAAAAGGCAATGTTTTAAAAAAAATTAACAGTTACCAGGTTAGAGTTACAGAGGAGGTCTGGTGCTAGAATTATTGCTCTCACTCTGACGATCGCGGCGATACCTCACATGTGTGATTTGAACACCATTTACATATGTGGGAGCGTGACTTATGTATTAATTTTCTTTTCTGCACAAGCTCGCGGGGACGGGGGTGCTTTATAAAAAACAATTATTTTATTTATTTTTATTTTTTACATTGTCTCTGTAAATAGAATAAAAAAAAAATGTGATCACTTTTATTGCTGTCACAAGGAATGTAAACATCCCTTGTGACTAGGGGTGCAACGGATCGTGACCGATCCGTGATCCGTACGGGTCGGCCTCTACGGATCGGCACAGATTGCGATCCGTGGAACGCACCGCTGCCGCGGCCTTAGGAAAGGCCGTGGCTTTGGCCTAGCTCCGGAGCGGTCGGCCATCTTGGTACACCCGGCGGCGGCGGTGCGCGCTGACGTCATCACCCCTCTGCTCGTGGATCTTCTATTCTACGAGAGAGTGCGCAAAGCGGTATAGTGCAGTCTAGTGAGTTAAACAGTGAGTTAAACTGTTGGCTAACTAATGGCTATTATTACTAATATGTGGGGGCAATGTTAAACTACTGGCTATTACTAATGTGGGGGCAATGTTAAACTACTGGCTATTACTAATGTGGGGGCAATGTTAAACTACTGGCTATTACTAATGTGGGGGCAATGTTAAACTACTGGCTATTACTAATGTGGGGGCAATGTTAAACTACTGGCTATTACTAATGTGGGGGCAATGTTAAACTACTGGCTATTACTGATGTGGGGGCAATGTTAAACTACTGGCTATTAGTACTAATGTGGGGGCAATGTTGCACTGGAACAGTGATGGTGATGACGAGTGGGGGGGAATGGTGGACATTACCTGATGAGTGGGGGGCTGGGGGCAATGGTGGATTGCGGGATGTAGTAATTTTAACACAAAACTGAGCTTATTTGCTTAAATATATATATTTGTAAATCCGACGGACTGTTTAAATGTTAAATTAAAAGTGAAAATCAGAGTTGTTCTGTCACATTAGCAACCATGCGAGGTCAGCAGGTTTGCTGCGGCTTTTAAAAATTAACATTAAACAGTCTGTCAGATTTCCAAATACTGTATTTAAGCACATGAGCTCCGTTTTGTGTTGATCCGAAAATGATCCGATCAATGACTCCTGATCCGAGGATCGATCCTATCCGTGAGTTTTTTGATCCGTTGCACCCCTACTTGTGACAGTAATAGGTATTTTTAAATACATTAATAATTTTGTTTATTCAACATGAAATGGAGCTTAGTTACAGTATGTAGCATGAGGCTGTATATTATGCAATATTTATATTTTTGGTAAACTCATTCAATGAATGCAAGCTGAGATAACATGCACTGCATTGATTCATTCACACCAGTTCACAGTAACCATGAGATAAACCAAAGTTCAGGACTATTCCTTTATCCCATTGTTATACAAATCTATGTACACTACTAACTGTATGATTGAATCAGTTTTGATATTGCCGTTTTACTAACTTGACAGCTTATTATTCTAAATAGGAAACCTTCATTTTGTTTGCAAATATTAAAGATTTTAACTATCGAAATAAGCGTATATTGTTTGCTTTGTGCAAAAGTTATAGTGTCTACAGAATAGGGGATAGATTTATGGCATTTTTATTTTATTTTTTTTATATATATATATATACTGGTAATGGCGGTGATCTGCAATTTTTAGCCGAACTGCGATATTGGGGTGGACAGATCAGACACTTTTGACACATTTTTGGGATCATTGGCATTTATACAGCGATCAAAGCTAAAATTGGCCCCTGATTACTGTATAAATGTCAATGGTAGGGAAGGGGTTAACACTAGGGGGCGATCAAGGGGTTTAATGTGTTCCCTGCTAGGTGTTTCTAAATGTATGGGGATGTGACTTACTAGAAGAGGAGCCAGATCGCTGTTTCTACTTAGTAGGATCAGACGATCTGTTTCTCCTCTCCTGACAGAATGGGGATGTGTGTGTTTACACACACACACACACATTCCCGTTCTGGCTCTCAGGCCCGTGATCGCTGGCTATGCGCATCGTTTCCCGCCCCTGCTAGAGCTGTTTAAAGGGCTGACATCTAGCTATGGCGTTTCAAGGGAACATGCCGACCTCCTGCAATATAATGACGGCGGCTGGTCAGCAAGTGGTTAAAACAGATATGGGAAAATCCCAGGAGCCAGTTTCTAGTAACTTTAATTAATTTTGTCTAGGGGAAGGTTATCCAGAAGTGGGGCTCTAGTAGTGTTTGTGGTTTTCTCCAGTTCTTGGCAATGGAGCCTGCGCCTGGATTGGACAAACTGCCACCCAAATACAGATCCTGCCAGGGCTGGTGCTAGACTATTTTGCGCCCCCCCAAAAATATAATAATAAAATAAATAAAACTGATTTTCAGTCTAACTACTGATACATTTCAGTGCCAGTGGCCAGATATATAGAGGCTCTTCATCTCTGTATCTTCAGCTTAATGAAAGATACATATTTTTAATATTAAAGATCATCCCGCTGATGCTGTGGACCTTCTTTAACCACTTCAATACCCGGCTTTTATACACACCTCCATACCGGGCCTATTCTGGCACTTCTCTCCTACATGTACAAATCATCTTTATTTTGCTAGAAAATTACTTAGAACCCCCAAACATTATATATTTTTCTTTAGCAGACACCCTAGGGTGTGCATTCGCTTCTAAGCGCGAGCTACCCGGGACAGGGGCGTTTTAATTTTTTTTTTTTTTTACTTTATTTCTTTTTTACACTTTTTTTTATCACTTTTATTCCTATTACAAGGAATGTAAACATCCCTTGTAATAGGAAAGGTGTGTGACAGGTCCTCTTTAAGGTGAGAAGTGGGTCAATAAGACCTCACATCTCCCCTCCATGCTGGAAAGCATGAGATTGTGAAAAAAAATTCACCGATCTCATGCTTACTAGCTGCAATTGCGGCTTTGTTTACATTCCGGTACACGGGCGTGATGTCATCACATCGCGCCCGGGCCTCTGATGGTCATAGAGATGACTGGTGACCATCTGGTCACCAGTCATCTCTATGCTTACTATCTGGCGCTGGGCGATTCTTTCTCCGGGCCCCTGATGGCACGGGAGAGCCCGGGGAAGCAGCGGATGGTGGTGGGGGGGGGGGGTGTCATAGCGGAACCGCCACTTTGATCGTTCTTATGGTGCGCAGGATCGCCGCCGGAACACAATGATATCTGAATGATGCCTCTAGGTGCAGACATCATTTAGATATCACCGCACAAAGTACAGGATGCATATGACGTCCACCCGGGATGGGAGATCCCCTCTGTGGACGTCATATGACTATATGTGGTATTGAAGTGGTTAAAGTGTCTGAATGGCTTTCCTAAACACTCTGCAGCATGGCAGCGGACCCTGGTGGCTCCTTGACGGGTGATCCTGCACAGTGTCTTGGACTTATATCTATTCCGATGAGCCTATTTACCTTTTATGTGAATTGCCATTTGGCATGCATTAATACAGTCATGCATTTAGAGGCACTTTCCCCCTTGTTCTTTGTAAACCAGCAGCTGTGGCTGTGCCCTGGGCGGCAGTGTGCCCTAGGCAGATGTATACCTCCCAACTTTTTGAGATGGGAATGAGGGACACCTATCAGCAAAAGTATGCAGGCATAGGACACACCCCTTGCCACGCCCCCTGAAATGAGAATTGTAGAAAAAAAAACAAGATTGGTTAAACTCGCAAGTTTTTTTTTTTTTTTTTACCACTATTATTCCTTTATATTGGCTTTTGGAATTTAAAAATGCCGCAATTTAGAAATCAGATGAAAGGTTTAGCACTGAAAAACACTTTTTGATAGATAAAAAGTTCATTTTATATACATCTATATTGATCAGACCAAAATGAGGGACAAATGAGGAGGAATGAGGGACATTCCTCCAAATCAGGGACAGAGGGACATTGTTCCAAATCAGGGACAGTCCCTCCAAATCAGGGACAGAGGGACATTGCTCCAAATCAGGGACAGTCCCTCCAAATCAAGGACAGAGGGACATTGTTCCAAATCAGGGACAATCCCTCCAAATCAGGGACAGAGGGACATTGCTCCAAATCAGGGACAGTCCCTCCAAATCAGGGACAGAGGGACATTGGTCCAAATCAGGGACAGAGGGACATTGTTCCAAATCAGGAACAGTCCCTCCAAATCAGGGACAGATGGACATTGCTCCAAATCAGGGACAGTCCCTCCAAATCAGGGACAGAGGGACATTGGTCCAAATCAGGGACAGAGGGACATTGTTCCAAATCAGGAACAGTCCCTCCAAATCAGGGACAGATGGACATTGCTCCAAATCAGGGAAAGTCCCTCCAAATCAGGGACAGAGGGACATTGCTCCAAATCAGGGACAGTCCCTCCAAATCAGGGACAGAGGGACATTGTTCCAAATCAGGGACAGTCCCTCCAAATCAGGGACAGAGGGACATTGCTCCAAATCAGGGACAGTCCCTCCAAATCAAGGACAGAGGGACATTGTTCCAAATCAGGGACAATCCCTCCAAATCAGGGACAGAGGGACATTGCTCCAAATCAGGGACAGTCCCTCCAAATCAGGGACAGAGGGACATTGGTCCAAATCAGGGACAGAGGGACATTGTTCCAAATCAGGAACAGTCCCTCCAAATCAGGGACAGATGGACATTGCTCCAAATCAGGGACAGTCCCTCCAAATCAGGGACAGAGGGACATTGGTCCAAATCAGGGACAGAGGGACATTGTTCCAAATCAGGAACAGTCCCTCCAAATCAGGGACAGATGGACATTGCTCCAAATCAGGGAAAGTCCCTCCAAATCAGGGACAGAGGGACATTGCTCCAAATCAGGGACAGTCCCTCCAAATCAGGGACAGAGGGACATTGCTCCAAATCAGGGACAGAGGGACATTGCTCCAAATCAGGGACAGTCCCTCCAAATCAGGGACAGAGGGACATTGCTCCAAATCAGGGACAGTTGGGAGGTATGCGGATGCCTAGTGGTAGCGCAAGCTCTGGATTGTGCCAAGTTCTATGGTCTCAGCGTACACTTCCATTTTTATAACATCAGCATTGTAATAACAATCATTGGAAATGAAAATATGATTTTACATTTTCACCACCATAACTATGCTTTTAAAAAAAAAAAAATCCTGTGTTACAATCCATGTGTACAGTAGCAGCGGCAGTACCCTAAATGAGCCACTAGATGTCGTTCTCCTATATGAGGCCGTTGGTGGCCCGGCAGAGAGCGGTAGTAGATGGGAGCAGCAAGGGTTAGTGCAGAGGAGGAAGCAGCGGTAGCTGCAGCCGCCAGTCGGGAGGAAGAGCAGGGAAGCCCAGCATGCGCTATGTGCTGATGGTTTTGCACGGCTGCATCTACAGTATGTGCCTGCTTGTCGGAGGGGCTGGGATGTGTCTTCGGGAGGGGGAGGGGGCTGCATGTGTACATATGCATGGTCAGGGGGCGTTCCTTTCCGCTGGGCGCAGTTCCTCGTCTTGCCAGTAGAGGCGGTGCGGAGTGAGTGAGACAAAAATAGCCCGAAATTTGCCGAGAAATATCAGGATTGTGTATGAGGGGAGGGAGAGCGGCATTAGGCTGGTTTCCAGGAGGAGCTCTGCTCTCCTCTCCCCCTCTCTCTCTCTCTCTCTCTCCTCTCCCTCTTTGTGTTATTTATAGACTCCCCTTTTTTATACCGCTTTCCTTCATCGCTATTTTCCTTTGCGGCGTTATGTGTCCCCGGCACTGCTGACACCTGGAAGAGGAGAAGAAGAAGAAGGAGAAGAGGAGGAAGGAGGAGGAGGAAGAGGAGGAGGAGGCCGGGAGGGAGCGGGGGGGAAGAGGACGACACACAGACCCCCACTGACTATTTATAGCCCCGGACCACCAATACCCCCCCCACCCCCCTATCCCCCCCCTCCCGACCCCCCTCCTCTATTATTATTATCCGGACGGAGAGCCTTCATCATCACCTTCATCATCATCATCACCTCCACCATGGGCTGTTTGGGGAACAGCAAGACGGAGGATCAGCGCATCGATGAGAAGGCGCAGAGAGAGGCCAACAAGAAGATCGAGAAGCAGCTGCAGAAGGAGAGGTTGGCCTACAAAGCCACACACCGGCTACTACTACTCGGTGAGTCAGTGACACCCACCGGGGGACAGCGCTGGAGACGGACACCCCCCCCCCCCCCACACACACATCATCAACACTGATAGCAGGCATGGGTCACCCACCCCCCCCCCCCCCCATCATCACTGATAGCAGGGCATGGGTCACCCCCCCCTCCCCATCATCATTGATAGCAGGCATGGGTCACCCCCCCCCCCCCCCCCATACATCACTGATAGCAGGCATGGGTCATCCCCCCCCCCCTCCCATCATCACTGATAGCAGGCATGGGTTCACCACACCCCCCCCATCATCACTGATAGCAGGCATGGGTCCACCCCCCTCATCATCACTGGATAGCAGGCATGGGGTTACCCCCCCTCATCATCACTGATAGCAGGCATGGGGTTGCCCCCCCTCATCATCACTGATAGCAGGCATGGGTTTACCCCCCCCCCCCCTCATCATCACTGGTAGCAGGCATGGGATCATCACTGATAGCAGGCATGGGTTACCCCCGCTTCATCATCACTGACAGCAGGCATGGGTTACCCCCCCCCCTCCATCATCACTGACAGCAGGCATGGGTTACCCCCCCATCCATCACTGATAGCAGGCATGGGTTACCCCCCCCATCATCACTGATAGCAGGCATGGGTTACCCCCCTTCATCATCACTGACAGCAGGCATGGGTTACCCCCCCCCCCATCCATCACTGATTAGCAGTCCATGGGTTACCCCCCTAGTCATCATCACTGACAGTAGGCATGAGTTTACCCCCCCCCACCCCACATCATCACTACCAGCAGGCATGGGTTACCTTACCTCCCCCCCCATCATCACTACCAGCAGGTATGGGTTATTCCCCCCCCCCCCCATCATCACTGATAGCAAGGCGTGGGTTACCCCCCACCCCACATTATCACTGATAGCAGGCATGGGTTACCCCCCCCCCCCCAATCATCACAAGTAGTAGGGAAGGTCCCCCCCCCTACCATCACTGCTAGTAGGCATGGTTACCCCCCATCTTCATCACCAGTAGCACTGGCAGGGTTACCCCCACATCGTCACATGTAGAAGGGAAAGGGGTGCCCCCTTCATTCCTAGTAGTCAGGAGGGGTGGGGGAACCAACACAGGTAGTAAGGAAGGGTCACCCCCCCCCCCAATCATCACAGGTAGTAGGGAAGGGTTACCCCCCAAATCATCACAGGTAGGGAAGGGTTACCACCCCAATCATCACAGGTAGCAGGGAAGGGATATCCCCCATCATCACAGGTAGTAGGGAGGGGGGTGCCCACCATAATCACAGCTAGTAGTCAAGAGGGGTGGGGGAACCTTTCCAACCATCATCATCAGGGGGTGCAGGGAAGGGTTTATCTCCCCCACAATCATCATTTGTAGTAGGCATGGGGTTAACCTTTCACTACCATCACTGGAGCAGGAAAGGGGGTAAACCCCCTATGATCATCATTGCTAGCAGGAGGGATCGATACACCACCCCCAACCACACACACAATCATCATTTGTAACCCTCTACAGTCCTCACCGGTACTGTGAAATTGGTCACCCCTCCCAACACCATTATTACTTAATCCCCTAATCATTATTTGTAATAGGTAAGGGGTTAATCCCCTGCAATGATTACTAGTAGCAGGGAAGGGGTTACCCCCCTAGGAAGATGAGTGGTAGGAGAGAAGAGGTTGCCCCCCTAGGATGATCAGTGGTAGGAGAGAAGAGGTTGCCCCCCCCTAGGATGATCAGTGGTAGGAGAGAAGAGGTTTCCCCCTCCTAGGATGATTAGTGATAGGAGAGAAGAGGTTCCCCCCCCCCCCCCAGGATGATCAGTAGTAGGAGAGAAGAGGTTGCCCCCCAGGATGATCAGTGGTAGGAGAGAAGAGGTTGCCCCCCCCCAGGATGATCAGTGGTAGGAGAGAAGAGGTTGCCCCCCCAGGATGATCAGTGGTAGGAGAGAAGAGGTTGCCCCCCAGGATGATCAGTGGTAGGAGAGAAGAGGTTGCCCCTCCAGGATGATCAGTGGTAGGAGAGAAGAGGTTGCCCCCCCCCCCAGGATGATCAGTGGTAGGAGAGAAGTGGTTGCCCCCCTAGGATGATCAGTGGTAGGAGAGAAGAGGTTGCCCCCCAGGATGATCAGTGGTAGGAGAGAAGAGGTTGCCCCCCAGGATGATCAGTGGTAGGAGAGAAGAGGTTGCCCCCCCAGGATGATCAGTGGTAGGAGAGAAGAGGTTGCCCCCCTAGGATGATCAGTGGTAGGAGAGAAGAGGTTGCCCCCCTAGGATGATCAGTGGTAGGAGAGAAGAGGTTGCCCCTCCAGGATGATCAGTGGTAGGAGAGAAGATGTTGCCCCTCCTAGGATGATCAGTGGTAGGACAGAAAAGGTTGCCCCCCTAGGATGATCAGTGGTAGGAGAGAAGAGGTTGCCCCCCTAGGATGATCAGTGGTAGGACAGAAGATGTTACCCCCCTAGGATGATCAGTGGTAGGAGAGAAGAGGTTGCCCCCCTAGGATGATCAGTGGTAGGACAGAAGAGGTTGACCCCCTAGGATGATCAGTGGTAGGAGAGAAGAGGTTGCCCCCCTAGGATGATCAGTGGTAGGAGAGAAGAGGTTGCCCCCCTAGGATGATCAGTGGTAGGAGAGAAGAGGTTGCCCCCCTAGGATTTTCAGTGAAGGGGTCGCTGAGTGGTAGCAGGCAGCTTGGTGCAGGCAGGGGGTACGCTGGGTGTGAGGCGTCCTATGTACAGGGAGACGCATGTTCCCAGCGATGTGCCCCAACTGCTCATGTCTTATACAATGACATTTGTCTGGATTTTGCTCTCCTTCCATCGCTGTCAGCTTGCTGTTTGCTGCATATTTGTGTGCTGATTGTTTAACGTTTTTCTTTTCCAGCTGCTGATGTATTCATTGGATGTATACAAAATGTCACTACTGAATGACACACATGACCAATTTATACTCCTTTTTTTTCTATTTCTCTCTGCACATGAATCTGTGATCAGATGATGGGGGGGGGGGGATGAGGAGCGCAGGGCCTGCAAGTAGTGTTGGAAATGCATGGATGTTATTCTATCAAGACATGATCTGAGTCTGTAATTATTTTTTGTATATATTTTGGCAGGTGCTGGTGAGTCAGGGAAAAGCACGATTGTGAAACAGATGAGGATCCTCCATGTCAATGGATTTAATTCAGAGTAAGGATACTGCTTTATAACAATGCATATGTCCTTTCATGAATCATGCTGTATGTATATTCCCCCAATTCTATGTATATAGATATATAGTGATTTGATGCTTAAACAGTCTGCATTAATACATTATGGCTTACATTGTGCATGCACGCCTGTGTGTTTTCCTACCCTGTAGTCTTCTCTACTGTATTTCTGCTGTTGCTACTGCAGCGTTTGACAGGCCCTTGTGTAGCAACAACATGGCGACTATACTTTTACATAGCAGCAAATATCTAAATTCTGTGTCTGTGTGTGCAGAAGGCAGGCAGGCAGGAGCAGGAGCAGATAAGGATGTGCGGCTTTTGCCAACACGGTCATTTAAATCTGTCAAATATTTCAAATAGTAGATGTGTTTGAATTCATCTCTGTGGAGTCAGATGTCACCATGATTGTAGTCTGACCATACGGCTTCCTTATCTTGTACAATTTCTGAAGCCGGAGTTTTATTTCTTACTCGCGGAGGGAGTCTTTTACCCATCCCAGCAGTCGCACAGAATTTGAGTTCTATAAACTATTGATGTCAATGACCGTGTTTCTGCTCTGCTACTCCTATGTTTTTATATTAGTATTGGTAACTGGGCATAAGGCTTGTGTAATTGGGTCAGCTTTAGGCAACCTCTAGGTTTTTGACTATCGAGGAACTAAAAGTACCAGCATGCAGTGTTGGCTGTCTGCTGGCATGCATGTAGGCCTCCTGAACCACAGGAGCACCATGGTGCAGTAATATAGTTTTATGAAATCATTTAGAACAATCTTTCTCAACCTTTTTAACATGGAGGAACTCTTGTAATAACTTTCCAGTCTCAAGAAACCCCTGCTAGTAATACCCACTATATCTACAGCTCATTGATTATTATTGTGATGGTTTGTGGAAAGAATGTTCTTGTGATGGTTTGTGAAATGAATGTTCCTTGCATTTGTGGTCATTGAGAGGATTTGTCCCTTACAGATAGCTAAAAAGATGATTGGTGTCAGTGGTTACCTCTCTGAGGCCTCGTACACATGACTGAGGAACTCGTCGGAAAAGATACATCGTTTTCCTTGGCGAGTTCCTTGTTAGGCTTGTCAAGAAACTTGACAAGCTGTCTTTGCGTACACACTGTCAAGACCAAATCTTGTTCACAAACGCGGTGACGTACAGCACATAGACGGCAGGGGAAGTTTGATTCCACTGACACAACCCTTGGGGCTGCTTTTGCTAGTCTCATGTTACTGCGTGTTAGGTAAAAGTTTGGTAAGAGACATTTGCACTTTTCAGTCTGTTACAGCGGGACAAATGTGCTATTTCCATTACAAACGCTACTTTTACCGAAGGTGTGCGGGTTTCTAAGCATACACACCAACGTGTTTCTTGTCGAAAACCAGCCCGACGAGGAAATTGAGACTCTCGTCGAGAAATAGGGGGAACTTGCTCTCTTTTTTCCTCGCCGAGTTTATCGACAGTTTAATAGATGAAAAGCATACACACGACCGTTTTCCTCGGCAAAAAAGCTCTCCCACCAAGTTTCTTGATGGATTCTGTCGAGTTTCTCAGTCGTGTGTACGAGGCCTCTGAGTCAGAAAGTGCTCAAGGAATCCATAGCATCCTCTAGATCAGGGGTCTCCAAACTTTCTAAACACAGGGCAAGTTTACTGTCCTTTAGGCATATAGGGGGGCTGGATTGTGGTCATCAGGGGTACAAAATGTCCCACCATCAGTGGGGGTAAACAATCCCCCCATTATTGGTGTGATTGGGAGGACTTCAGCCCTATTGTTGGGGTGATTGGGAGGAATTGTGCTCTTCATTGGTGTCAGTGGAAGGAGTTGAGCCCCATTGGCGTCATTTGAGGGATTTGAGCCCCATTATTGGTGTCATTGGGAGGAAATGTGCCCTTCATTGGTGGCAATGGGAGCAATTGTTCCCTGTCATTGGTGGCATTGAGAGTAATTGTTCCCTATCATTGGTGGCTTTGGGAGGAATTGGGCAGCATTGGGAGGAATTGGGCAGCATTGGGAGGAATTGGGCAGCATTGGGAGGAATTGAGCAGCATTGGGAGGAATTGGGTGGCATTGGGAGGAATTGAGCAGCATTGGGAGCAATTGGGTGGCATTGGGAGGAATTGAGCTCCATCGTTGGTGGCGTTGGGAGGAATTGGGCCCATCGTTGGTGGTGTTGGGAGGAACTGGGCCCCATTGTTGGTGTCATTGGGAGGACCCGAGCCCCATTGTTGGTGTCATTGGGAGGAACTTAGCCCCATTGTTGGTAGCATAGGGAGGGATTTTAACCTAATATTGGTGGCATTGGGAGGAATTTTAGCCCATTATTGGTGGCATTGGGAGAGATTTTAGCCCATCATTGGTGGGATTGGGAGGAATTGTGCCCCATAATTGATGTCTATTGAAAAGAATTGTGCCCTGCATTGGTGTCAATAATTTGTAACAGTGCCCCAAAGGCCGGATAATAACAAGCAAAGGGCTGCAGTTTGGAGACCCCTGCTCAAGAGGAACGGTGACTGAAAGACGCTGATGTAGAATCTCCTTGTGAAGTACTTGTATTGTCCTACAAGTTATTGTTTCCATGTTGGTAATAAACATTAGTAAAGTCATCCTCCAGCACGATAAAGCCAAAGAATAAATATAGACATTATTCACAGAGATGCACCTTTATTGACAAAAGTAGTTTACTACCATTGTCCTCCTTTAATGATGTAACATAGACAAGGAATAGTGTTGATATAGGAACTTGATCATCTTGTGAAAATGAAACTTAAAGAATCTTTGCCTTTTACTTAGGGAAAAGAAGCAGAAAATTCAGGATATTCGGAAAAATGTTAAAGATGCCATTGTGGTAAGTTTTTATAATCCGTGGTATGATTCTACATCTGTTTGACCAGGGGTCTGTGATGGTCTTTTAGGATCAGCTATTCATGTTTTTTATTGAAAAACCAAAGCAATTTGTGAAATAAGAGATTATTGTTATGGCTTAGTGCATGGGTCCTCAAACTATGGCCCTCCAGTTGTTCAGGGACTACAATTCCCATCATGTCTGTGAATGTCAGAGTTTTACAATGCCTCATGGGACTTGTAGTTCTGCAACAGCTAAAGGGCCGTAGTTTGAAGATCCCTGGTGAGTCATCTGCCTTTATAGTAATGTATATAAGGGCTGTCCATGGCTAGGACCACCCTTGTGCATGAGATAGACATCACCCAATATGCTGACCATGGTTGAGATAGACATCACCCAATATGCTAACCATGGTTGAGATATACCGGTACATCACCCAATATGCTGACCATGGTCAGATCAGGAAGGTATCTTTAGTCTATGGGCACTCTGTATCCTCAACACCCACTGCCTGATTGACCCTCTTCAACCGATAAATCTATCTAGCCAACTGAAATAGCTTTTTTAAATCCCTGTTTCGGCTGATGCCACGAATGCCTGCTCAGTACATAAACATGCATGTTTGGCCAAATGTTGTTAGTACAGTAATCATTGTAAGGGACAATTGTGCAGTGGTTGTATATTCTGACCCCCACCTCATGTCTAGGGCTACCCTTACAATACTTACCTAGAGTCTTTAAAAGTTGGTCTTGGGAAGCCAGTGCTAATGTAACCGGTTATACTATAGAACGCACCTGTAATATGAATTCGCAAGAATTGCTGCTTTTGCTTAAATACTATAAAATATCCGTGCTAATCCTATTTTCTCCTATGTTCTCTATTTTGTTTGCAGACTATAGTATCTGCAATGGGCACCTTAATACCTCCAGTTCCACTGGCGAATCCTGAAAACCAGTTCCGCCTTGACTACATCAAGAGTATAGCTCCACTGTCAGACTTTGATTACACACAGGTAGGCTATGGGTACTTTTACTTATTTAGCTGGCTCTTGCTGAATTGGGTCAAAATGTTCTGCTGTTTCAGTACCAAGTTTGAATTTGGTGCCTTTCCTGTCTACATCTGTTTGTTACTTTGTAAATCAATAATCTGGTTGCAGAAAGGAGGAGAATTATGCTGGCCATACACTCCACAAAAATTCGGCCGAAAATCGGTCGTAAAGAAAGATCTTTCGTTTTTCGGCCAGTTAATGGGCACAAAATCGAAAATCTGTTGGACGTTTTTGAGCGAAAAAAACGAAGGACAAGTTTGGAAATTTTCTGCCGAACGAACGATAAATCGGAAGGTTAATGTGTTTCCCGTCCTAACCTTCTGCACTAGGTATATGTTTTTTTTTATGTCAACTGAACGATTTATCGGCCATTACATGATGGCACTATCGTTTGCACTCACGAAAGAACTTTCGTTTTTCGAAAGTTCGTTCGGACGATTTTTCGTGGAGTGTATGGCTAGCATTAGGATGGCTTCTGTTGGGTGCAGACAAGGAAGCATGCAGAGATCTTATGGGAAATGAGTGACCACTTGCTAGCTTTTGCTCCAAATAAAAGATAACCCTAAGTCTGGGTTCACATATGTGTTGGGCTGGTTTCAGTGTGATCTTTTCAAAGGAGTCCTGTGTGGTTTTGTTCGCTGGTTTAGGTCTGATTTCCCCTGCAAATTTTTAAAGTCTATGACACTTGAAATTGCACTTGACCCAGACTGGAAATCATACAGGACTCTTTAAAAACGCACCGCAACTGACCCACATTTATGTGAACTGGCTTCATAGGAAGCTGGTTTGGTTCACATGTCGTGCAAATCAGAAGCAGTTCAAAACGCATTCAATTCGCATTTCTATGTGAACAGGGGCTTATAGTAATGAAGGGCAGTACGATATACCTGCTTTATACAGGGGATCTATGTTGTATACTTGCAGTAGCATGGTTTATAAACTTTTCACAGTAGTATGGTTTATTGCTTTTTCACAAGACTTTCCATGTTGTGTTTATCAAATGTAGTGGTGTAAAAGATTTTGAATATAGAAGGGGTTGGAAGCTCATTGGTTTCTATGCAGAAGTGAGCCTGATTTTGCACTCTCCAGCGATAGTAAATAAACCCCATTGTGTACTTAAAAGTGGGGTATGCCTGTATAAAGCTTTAGATGATAAGCTTTTTATATTGTAAGATAGTTCACATCACCACGTTTGACATGAATACAGTGGTAAGATATACATTGGTGAAGGCTTAGAAGAAAAAGTTGGTGGCTATATTTTTATTATTATTATTATTTCTGTGTATGTGTACTGTTATGCACGGCGGACATAAGCTGGAAATGAATTTTGTGTGGTCTGTGTTTTAAACTGAATTAAGTTCCCTTACACTGTGTTTTGTAGAAAAATTGCTTGAATGTGCTAATCGCAAGAAAATTGCAAAAGAAATGAAATCTTTAGTAATCAGTTGATCGTATTTTCATGATCTGCAGTCTGAGAAGAGTGTTGAGAAAAATGCATACGTTAAACCTGTTTACACTGGGGAGATTTACTAAAACTGGAGCACTCGGAACGTACCTGGTGCAGCTGTGCATGGTAGCCAATCGGCATTTATGCCCCGTACACACAATGAGATTATCGGACGAATGAGCATCCGTTTTATTTTTTGCATGCTAATCTCGCGTCGAATCTAAAGCGCTTACTAAAGTCGCGAAAAATTTTTCGTACGACAGAATAAAAATTCGAAAGTGATGTCATGTGTTGCGATGCATTTGTATTGCATTTTCAAGCGATAGCTGTACTGATTAAATGAAAATCGTAGGATCTGGCATTATATCAAAAAAATGCCGTAGAATAATATCGGATGAACTGTCATGATCGGCTCTCGAAAGCTCTGTACTAACGATCCGATTATAGTACGATCGCTTCAAAAGCATAATTTTCCGTAAGATTTTTGGATCGTGTGTACGGGGCATTGGCTTCAGCTTGTTTTTAGTTCAGCTTTGACAATAAATCCTGGAAGCCGATTGGTTTCTATGCAGAGCTGCACCAGATTTTGCACTCTCCAGTTTTAGTAAATAAGCACCACTGTTACAGCTGCTTTGTCATTTTTAGATGATGTACAGCGCAGAATCCTGTACAAGTTGCGTGTTTTATTATTGCATTACAGAATAGTGAAAAGACTTTTCTTATAGTGAGTTGTATGAGCTTTACAATGGTTGTAGTGAGCTAATTTATCAGCTGTTCTGCAGCAACTGTTATCATTGGAGTATGCAAACACTAACCTTGTCATGGACAAAAGAACAGCTGTATAATCTTATGGATTGCTAACAAAGTTTTTTATGTGATCAAAAGGCTGTGCTGTAAAGGTGACTTGTTGAATGACATTGGCTCTATACCTTTTACACAGTTACCACCGATCACAGATTTCTTATGCCTCGTACACACAATGAGAGTATCGGACGAATGATCGTCCTATATCAAAAACCAATAGGTTAAAAAGTTACGAAAACTCTCATACAACTTCGGAAGTGACAAAATGCTGGTTATTTACCAAACGCAAATCCACTTTGCACTACAAGTACAAACTACAAATGCAAAGTGCACTGCAAATTGCACTGAAAGTGCACTTGGAAGTGCAGTCGCTGTAGATCAGAGGGGGACATGCAAGGAGAATAAAAAACAGCATTTTAGAAAATTATTGAAATTAAAAGTGGATGTAAACCCCCAAAAAAATTTTTTTTTGATCTCACAATGTAGAGTATAAGATTTCCTATCATCTGTGCCCAGTCTTGCCACACAGAGTTAACCCAGATCTGAGTAATCCTCTTTTAATGTTCAGTGAAAATGAACAGCCTTCCAGATAAAAACTTGCCTAAACTTGCCTTATGTTATGTTTATCATAACATGAGGTATACAAAGTGAGAAATCCACCCCTCCCCCACATAACACATCCTGGTAATATACAATGAACTTTGGATCACCTCATGTTATGAGAAACATAACATATGATAAACATGTCCAAGCTAGATATGTAAATAACCTGTCACTGAAAGAAAGAAGAGAGAAACGTTTTTTATAATTTGGCAAGTTTTTATCTGGAATTCTGTTAATTTGCACTGAACATTACAAGAGGATTACTCAGCGCTGGATTAACTCTGTGTGGCAAGACTGGGCACAGATGATAGGAAATCTTATACTCTACATTGTGACATCAAAACTGAACTCGGACTTTGTTTGTAGAAATACCATAATAATTGCACAAAAAATGTTTGTTCTGTTTTCGCACGAGAAAAAGTTTTGTGTTTATCCCTGCGGATATTTTTGCATGTTGTGATCGGCTTATGAAAGCTGTGCACTAACGATCAGAACATTGGAACATTGCCCTGAAAGCGCTATTTTTTTATCCGATTTTCTCATTGTGTGTACTAGGCATAAGGAGGATCATCTTAAAAGTGTGTCTGAAATGTTGGGCACTAGGTCATGATATCTGTGTGTGTTTGTTTTTTCCAAACAGTATAAAGATACCAAGTACCATTTTTGTATTCAGTTGTTGTTTTTAGTGTGTTTTTTTGTTTATAAGGCCTTGTTCACATGGTACACCCATGTCAGGGCCATGTTTGCCTGCACATGATGCAGAGGTGTTCCATGCATGCAGGCAGTCCCGTTCATGTCAATCAGAATGCAGCAGCTGCAGAGACACAGCCGTTGCTCCCAATTTGACATCCCTGTGGGTGCGTGTTTCCAAACGCGCCAAAGGGAAACGCACTCACACGAATGTCTGATTAGGAGCAGAGGCTGTGTCCTGGCAGCTGCTGCATCTTGATTGACATGACTGGGACTGCCTGCATATGGAATGCATGGAACACATCTGCATCCTGTGCGTGCAAACATGGTCCTGACACAGGTACACATGTATGAATGAGCCCAAAAAATGTGCCAAACGTAGGTGTTTAGTATCGCTCTTAAATTTACAGGATGAACTTATTGTTAGAATGTCTCTGGAAATCATCTAGAATGTTTTGAACTATACAGTAATTTTTTTTTTTTGTGGCTTTGGTGCAAATAGAATTCTGGGTATGATTTGCTTATTTTGTGTGTTAAATGTTTTGATGTTCAATTTTTGGGTGGACTGCTCACATGTTAAAGGCCAACTCCGGGCAAATGAACATTTATCCCTTGCACTGGGTCACTGTGCCTGCACTGCAAGGTTTAATTGCTCATTTATGTCTAGGACAACAATAACAGATCTATTCACTAGATCTTCTGCTCCTCCCACAAATAGACCTGTCCCCACAGCTTCTGTGGTCTACGATCCTGATGTCATCATCAACAGCAGAGCAAGGTCCATAGCCCTGCACTGGCCTTGAGGACGCCAAGGGATATTCTCTTTTGTCCCTAGTGCTTTGTCCAGTGCCATGCATGCACTTGCACTGGACTTGAGGACACTGAGGGATATTCTTATTTGTCCCTATTGCTTTGTCCACTCCAGTGCCATGCATGCACTTGCACTGGACTTGAGGACACCGAGGGACATTCCACAGGAAGATCATGGGGGGGGGGGGGGAGCGGGGAGGAGCATGTAAACAGTTTTTCCTCTTCCCTGGATAAAACAAGCTATTAACCCCTGCAGTACAAGCACAGCCCCTCTGGCAAGGGGTCATTTTATTTTATTTTTATTCCTGCCCGGAGGCAGGACTTTATTTTATTCTTACCTTTGTGACTTTATTTAATTACTGTTTTTTTGTTATTCGGGATTTTAATATCACAGATGTTGAGAATTTAAACCGTCAGCTTAAATATCAGTAGTAAAATGTTTTGTGTACTTCTGCAGTTTTAATATTCAAATCGGACACAAGAGAAGGTGTGTGGGGAGAACACTCTTTTTCAGTAGAACATGTTTTTATACAAACTGATGTTCCTATTTCAGGTCATTGACGAAATTCAGAAGCAGGGTTGAATCAATGTTGTATATGTGCATATGTTTAACAGTGATTCTGAGCAGATGGTTTTTGTTGAAATATTTTAAAGAGGCCCAGTTTTTTTGGGCCCTGAAGAGTATACTTACAGGTGAAACCTTGATCTTGGGTCTGTCTCTATCTAAAACAATCTTAAAGCAGAGCTCCACCCAAAAGGGGAAGCTCTGGTTGTTTGCACTCTCCCCTCCTACACTGCCACATTTGGGGGGGGGGGGGGGGGAGCGGGTACCTGGTTTTGAGAGGTACTCCCATTTCCGGGTCAGACCGCAATGGCAATCTTCGGGGATCTTCCTTTCCTCCCCCCGCAGCCTTCTGGGACTCCCAGAAGAATGCAAGAACATTCATTAAGCACAGCGCGACTCGTGTATGCGCAGCAGGAGACCGGATGTGAAGCCAAAAGGCTTTATTGCCAGTTTGCCTTATATAAGATGCACCTGAAGCCATTTGAGGAATCTGCTTGGGTGCCGACATCACTGGACAGATAAGTGTCCAGATAAGTGTCCTTATATTAACCTCCCTGGCGGTAATCCTGAGTGTGGCTCAGGGTGAATTTTTATTACCAAAAGCAGTAACCCCGAGCCACACTCTGGATTGCATCGCAAGAGCCAGGCAAAGTTATTTACCTTGTCCACAGGACCCTGCGATGTCCCACCGCTGTGTGCGGGCCGTGTACCCCACTCGATTTATCACTGTACCGGGCTCTGTTCCCTGCGAGCATCGCGACGCACAAGGACCAAGCCCGGTGGGAAATTCAAAATGGCGAAAAATACATAACACAGTGCACTGTAATCTGTAAGATTACATTAATGTATCAAATCATTTCACATCCTCTTTGTCCCTAATGCTTTGTCCGGTGCCCTGCATGTAGTTTTATATTATATATACTGTTGTTTCTGCCTGAAAACTTGAGATTAATAATGGCAACCAAAAAGCGGCGATAACTAAATCACTTGCAGAACTGAGCGAAACATCTTCAAACACTGAAAGTAACGACAGCGACAATTCTGCAACTGATTATTATTTGATTACTATTACTATTTATTCAATAAAATGTAGTATTATTATAATAATTATTAATAGTTATTTATTATATTATGATTTTGTGTTTCAAACTTTATCATTTGCTGGATGTCTACTAGACTCTTGTTTCGACAGATTTAAGTGAATTATTCCTGAAAATTACAGGCCTACAATATAAAACGCCAAATTTTCATGCAAAACAATTGTACCGCTTTGAGCATCAAAAATCTGACATAATCATACCGCCAGGGAGGTTAAGCCCAGTTCACATGGGCTGCAGTGAAGCCGTGCGAGTTCAGCTGAACTCGCACGATTTCACTCCCGCCCGGCAATTTCAGCCGTGATTTAAGAGACACAGGTTTCTGCACAGATGTCAATGTAAATCGCGGGCTGAAATCGCAAAAAGTAGTGCAGAGACTACTTTTTGAAAGTGCAGCGCCGCAGATGCAGCGTCGCGCCGATTAGGACAGTGCCATTGCCGGCAATTTGCGGCAAAATCCGCCGTTTTGACATGCGATTTGACATGATCGCATTTTGAACCAGGGCTAAAAGTCAGAAGCTTCAGTATTTGCAGCTGCTGATTTTTTTTTTTTTTTTTTTTTTTTTACCCAGACTGGAGCTTTTCTTTATTGATGTTTCATTGGTGGAGGAAAGCAACATTTATTGTGTTGCTCGTACCAAAGAGATACTTCCCATTATCTAGTGCAGCCTTTTTCAGCTTTTTTTTACCACAAAGGAACCCTTGAAATAACTTTCCGGGCTTAGGGCCCTTTCACACGTACGGACAAACGGTCCGTTTTTTACAAGTCCGTTTACGGACTTATAATGCATCCTTATGGGATTGTAGACGTTAGCGGATGATGTATCTATTAACGTCCGCAAAGATCCGCAAAATAGGGTTTTCTTCCGTCTGGCGGATCGGATCGGATGAATACGGACAGACGGTCCGTATTCATCCGATTCCCCATATGGTAGAGCGGAGGAAAGACAGGGCAGTCTCTGCACAGTGTGCGGGGACCGCCCTGTCCGCCGACAGCTCAGCGGGGATTTACGGATGATCCCCGCTGAGCCGACGGACACACACAGGACGGATCAAAAACGGTCGGCTCCGTGTGAAAGAGCCCTCAGGGGACCCCTGCTAAAAATGACAATATCTGCTACAACTCATGGTACATCAGTGTGCTGGTCAGTGGGAAGAATGCAATTTACACTTGTGGATATAGATAGAATTGCCCTCTTACAGATGGCTAAAAGGATCAATGATTTCAGTGGGAACTTATCTTGGAAACATGTAAACAAGAAGGACATGCGCCAAACTAAGTGCAGTAAATAAGGATTTAATGAAGTAAATTAATAAACAGTAAATTGGCTACTCACAAGACAATGAGAGCATAGGCACATAGGGGGTTAATGACTGGTCCGGTGTCACACCTATCGTCCACAGCTGCAAAGGTCCAGGCAGGCTGACTTGGCCAAGTCATGAGAGATGTAAGAGCCCATCCTGGGGAAGCCTAGAAGAAGCAACAGGGGGTCCAGGAGCCGTGTATCCTAGTTAGGACGCGCTGTGCGTTCCAGCATGAAGCGCAATCCGTCGCCGTACGACCGGAAGTGACGTCGAACCTCGGGCCAACCAATGGGATGACGCGCTTCTCAGCATCCGCTGGTTCATCAGATCCATCTTATCTTGGATACAGAAATTGCTCATTGTTCAAGGAACCCCTGGAGGAACTCTAGTTGAGAAACCCTGTTCTAGTAACCATTGACGGTACCTTTTCCCGACTTCCCTTTGTGACATACTCCTGCAAGTGTTGTATAGCCCAGGTGCCCCCTCATTAAATATCGCTCATTGTACTGTATACAAGTGGATTTAATGGCTATAATATCAAGCATTGCAGTCCATTAAAAAAAGAGAACACCCAGGCCGTTGGGCCTTATTATTATACAGAATTTACATAGCACAGTTTGCACAGCGCTTTGTGTTCAATAAAGTTCCAATAAAAACGCTAGTGCAATGTGCTGTTACACCACACACCAGCAGCCATTTGGAGTTTGGAAAGGATAACTCTCACTACCGACAAGAGCAGCAGTGTGTTTTTTTTTCTTTATGTAATTGCCAAACAGATTTACCAAGTGTGTCCAAAGGTATATTTAATGGGCCAAAATGAAATAGAAGATGAGAGAAGCTCATTGTTAGTTTTTACATACTTTAGTAAAGTGGTTGTAAAGGCTGAAGGTTTTTAACCTTAAAGTGTTACTCAATCCACAACAGTAAAAATCAGGCTGTATATGCAGTAAAATATTATTTTTATACTTACTGTGGAACCTAAGGGGTAATCCTCTGCATTGTGTAAAAAAGCTGTTTGATCCTGTGTTTTCTGATCCTCCCCTTCTCCCACAGTCCCCAATCCATCTCCTGATAGTACAGAGCCTTGAGGGCACTCTGCACATCCTCAGTTTGGTGTGTATTGCTAGAGAGTTTTTTTGGGGGGGGGCAGGGTGCTTGTGATTGGAACAGTGCCAGATCTTGATTCAGTGCTGTACTTGAGAGAAAATCACTTAAAAGCAAAGTATGTTTTTTTAGGAATCATTCTCCCTTAGGTGGATGCTCCTCTAAGACGGAGAACTGAGTGATCAAACACCACATGAGCAGAGAGCTGGTGACTGTCTGGGCACATTGGCTCACTGGAGTGCTGGGCTGTGAAGGGGGAAGGATTGGCCGACTCAGACTACCAGCAGCTCAATGAGAGGCCGAGTCAGGTGCTGGTCCAGGGTTGTGGACAGATTCCTAACCATGCAGGAGAAGTACAGCCAAAAGAGCTTTGTACTGAAATCCAATGTGCCACAACTCCTGAAAAGATTCAGTGGGTGACCGCATGCACCCAATAATACATCAATCTTACAGAATAGTCCTAAAAATATATATAAATTACAAAAATAACTACCGTATTTTCCGGTGTATAAGACAACATTTTGGATGCAAAAAAATGCATCCAAAGTCGGGGGTCGTCTTTTACGCCGATAACAGTCTCGTCAGGATGCGGGCATCCATGATTTAAAAGGCACGCCTCTTCCTCAGACTGTTCCGTGATAGGCGGAACACAATTTTTCCCAGCGGGGCCTCTGTTCAGTGTTCCGCCTATCACGGATGCCTTCTCATCCTCGGACAAGAGGATATCCGTGATAGGTGGAACACTGAACAGAAGCCCTGCTGGGAAAATTTGTGTTCCGCCTATTACAGAACAGTCTGAGAAGAAGGCGCAGCTTTTAAATCATGGATGCCCGCAGCCTGGAAGCCAGAATCTTTAAAAAAATAAGGGGCAAGTGATGGCACAGTGGGGGCAAGTGATGGCACAGTGGGGGCAAGTGATGGCAAAGTGGGGGCAAGCGGAGGCAAGTGATGGCACAGTGGAGGCATGTAATGTAATGGCACAGTGAGATTTGAAAAAAGCCTGTTTCTGTCAGCGGTTGTTCCTGTCAGTGGTTGTCCCGGCTACCCCTCAGCTTCCAGAAAGACTAGTAGGAAGGGGGTAATCTTATATGGTGAGTATATCCCAAAATCACATTTTTTCCTGGAAAAATAGGGGGGTCGTCTTATACGCCCAGTCGTCTTATTTGCCGGCAAATACGGTACTGTTAAGTACAATGCCCTTTGTTAGCTCAGCAGACATTCATTTCAATAGGGTATATACACCATAGGATAATGCACTAAATGTCTATACATTAGTACGTGGGTTTCCTCTGGATACTCCGGTTTCCTCCCACACTCCAAAGACATGCTGGTAGGTTAATTGGCTTCTGTCTAAATTGGCCCTAGGGACCTTAGATTGTAAGCTTCTTGATGGTAGGGACTGATGTGAATGTACATTGTATATGTAAAGCGCTGCGTAAATAGAAGTACCTAAATAATAATAATAATAATAATAATTAGAATCCAGCAATATCCAGGTAAAGCAGAACACCAGTCTGATCATATAAAGCTTACATAACAGAGTGAACTGGGGTGAGAACCACCCATAAAACACATATGCGGTAGTTTTAGCTGAGCTGGCACGTTCTGACTTTTATTGCGTTGAAAAGGAGCACATTTCTAATTGGTTTGGGCACTCCCATGTCATACATATAGCTATGTGTATTTACAGTGAATCATGAATCTCAATGCCACACACAACATGGCAAACTTGTGTTTTGTCTCTGCAGAGGAAGTTGTATTATGTATTATATACCCTGTAGGACTGAAGTCACAAAACCCTCCTGTATAACAAACGTAGATCAGTTCTTCATGTTGTGTTCTTAAAATTGCCAAAAATGAAACCAATTTTTTTTTTTTTTCAAGGAGTATTTCAATGTAATTAATCCAACATTTGCAAGGTTAAAGCTGATTTTTGTTCAGAGACACACTTTCATTATCTAATCCGAAATTTTTATAGCTCAGATTTACCAGGATGCAATCAAATCCATATCACTTTTCAGTATATTTGTTTCCTTCCTGGTAAAGATGATCAGTACATTTTTTTTGCAGCAAAGCCTGTTGCAAAAAAAGAGAAAAATACAGACATAATTTTGCATTTATTTACTGTTTTTATTGGCATATAACACTCACTTTTTTTACCCTAAAAATAGAGGGTAAACTGTGCCTGTGTGTTATACGCAGTGGGCTGTGGTAAGTTTTTTCCCTGAAACTTTCCTCTTAAAGTCAGGGTGCGTGTTATACGCCGATAAATACGGTATTTTTTGTGGAAAAAAGCAAATATAATTCTGTTCATATAGTGTGTCAACAAAGAATATCTATGTTATGCCTAGTATACACGAGCCTAATGTCGGGCAGAAGGGTCATGTCAGAAAATGGTCTGATTACCGCCTCCCGATCGTGCTCAGTCAATATAATGTCAATAATAATTAGGGTTGTCCCGATACCACTTTTTTTAGGACCGAGTAAAAGTACCGATACTTTTTTCCAAGTACTCGCCGATACCGAATACCGATACTTTTTTAAATGTGTCCCCAGATGCAGCCATGCCCCCCCACAGATGCAGCCATGTCCCCCCACAGATGCAGCCATGTCCCCCCACAGATGCAGCCATGTCCCCCATATATGCAGCCATGGTGCGGGGAGGGGGGGGGGGTGGTGGTGCTGAGTATCGGATCTGGCATCAGGGGCATTTGGGGGGTACAAGTACTCCCGCAAATGCTCGGTATCGGTACCGATACCGATACTGGTATCGGTATCGGAACAACCCTAATAATAATAATGGCTGATTGGAGTGTTCTGGCGTGGGACGTTACCCAGTCAGAACACAATAGAACAGTAGGGGTGATTATTGTACTAACATCAGATTGTTAGTACATCGGCTTTGATCTGAGCTGTCAGTTTTAGTGTGTGCTAGTCTTGGTCAGTGCCACCTCCCTCTGTTCTGCAAGTTGTTTACACACACATGTGTGTATATATATATATATATATTAGAGCTTTACTTTCTACAAATTCAGATCTGCCTTTTGACTTGTATTTATGCACAATTTGTAAAGTGTATGTTGAGCCAACCCTTTTCTTTTTGAATTTTAGGTGACAACCATTTCACCAGACAGGAAGTATCAGCTTTTTATTGCTGTCTGTGTCCCTGTTGCAGATTTTTCCCTTATTTCCTATCTGGTGAAATTGTCATCACCAGTAAGAGGAGATCTGGATAGCAGTAAAGAGCCAACGGTTTTATTTATTTCTCACTCTATACAAAGCAGCAAAATTTTTTAAATAAAATGGGGACACATTTTAACTGCTGGGTTTGAGCACCTTGTTAAACAGCATAATCTTGTTTCATGCAATTAAGCTAAGGCTAGCCAAACGCTAGTAGAAATTTGTTTGAATTTTTTTTTTTTTTTTAACCACTTGCCTACTTGGTACTTATACCCCCTTCCTGCCCAGGCTAATTTTCAGCTTCTAGCCCCCTCACACTTTAAATGACAATTGTGCGGCCATACAACACTGTACCGATTTGAAAATTAAGAAAAAAAAACAATTTTTATTATTTATTTTTTAAGTTTTGCAAACAGGACATTTTTCTCCATCGCTGATGGGCACTGATGACGTGGCACTGCTAGGTGGCACTAATGGGCACTGAGGCGCCACTAGGTGGCACTAATAGGTGGCACTGATAGGTGGCAGTACTGATGTGCACTGATTAGCAGTACTGATGGGCACTGATTGGCAGCACTGGTGATCACTAAGGGGGGGCCAATGTCTCTCTAAAGCCCTGTACACACGAACGGTTTGATGAAAACAGACCGATGGACTGTTTTCATCGTTGGACACAGTCGAATTTTTGACTGATGGTGTGTAGGCAAGACTGATAAAAGTCAGCTTCATCGGATATCCAATGAAAAAATCCATCGGATTAGATTCCATCAGATATCCGATCGTGTGTACTTCTTCTTTTCTTCACACTGACAGCATTAGCTGACAGCTGATCACGTGGTAAAGGACCCGCTGTGATTTGCCCTTGTCTCTGCTCTGTAATCAGCCGAGTCCCAATGCCCCCCTGGGGCGCATGGGCGGTGTGAGAATGGGAGGATGTCCATGTATGCCTTCCTGGCATTTTAAACCCCTTTTTTTTAGATTTTTTTGTTTTTTAGGCATAGTGATGGGAAAGAACAGGATGGAACTTTTTTCTTGAATGAACAAATTTCTAACATTGTATGTGTTTTTCATTCAGGAAATTATATTTACTCCAAAACTTTTCCAAAACTAAAGTATTTTTGTGCAACAGTCGTCAAGTCATTGAGATCAATTTTTTAAAACTAGAATGTACAAAAACTGGTGCAGCTCTGCATAAAAACCATTCCGCTTCCAGGTTTTTTTTTGTTTTGTTTTCTAAACGCTTAATTGCTGATTTGCTACCATGCACAGCTGCACCAGATTTTGCACTCTTTCGACCCCATTGAATGTACAGAGAATTTTTGTGAAAAAAAATACAGTCCAAAACATTTTACATAAACCAGATAGTGTTAACAATTACAACATTTCCTACAAATTTCTAGTCTATAGCTAGCTTTAGATTGGCTTGCTATGTGGTGTTTGCTTATACAGAGACGTATCAAAGTCGGCAAAATCATACAGCAAAAGTGACATTTTGAATGGGACACATTTTAGGGTTATCTGTGATTTTCTGTTTTAAGTATGATATTAGCATATTTATCTATTTTATTAGGAATGTGTGATCGATACGCAAATTGTTATTTGTCGCACTTGCATTCTTTTAGCTACATGTGTATGTTTGTAGTCCTAAATGTAGGCCCAGTGCCCCATTTTGCAATCTCATGTGCTGATTGACATTTGTTCACTTTCACAGGAATTGACTGGTTTCATTTTTAATCCTTATTTATTGATCTATTTTATGCCCTTTGTGCAGCAGCGTTAACAGATTAAGGGCACATTGCGCTAGTAGCTGTGGAAAGTGATCATGGTATGTTACATAATCGTCCAGCTTCATTTACATTGTTAGCTTTGCTTAGTATAATCGGAGGGAAAGTGGTCTGATTCCATCTGCTGCATGAGGCTGAGGCTGGCTGACTTTAGGGAAAGGAAAGCTTTTGGAGTTTCCTGGCTTGTGGATTTGTGTGTGTGTGTGTGTGCAGCGTGAGAGGTCGATGGACCAAAATGACGATGATGTATGTTGGAGGGAACCAGACTATGGTTTTCTGTAAGCAATGGCTGAGCTTATCTAAAGGGTCAGTCCAGAGAGCATTGCAAATGTGTAGTAGTCCACAGCGACTGCTAACATTCCATCAATAGGAATCGGTCAGAGACATGATTACTGATTGGCTAGTATAAATTTCTTCGCTTTGATCACTGCTTAAAGCGGAGGTCTGGGGGATTTTTTTTTTAAAAGCCAGCAGCTACACCTACTACAGCTGCTGGCTTTTAATAAATGGATGCTTACCTGTCCTGCTGTCCCTTGATGTTTCCATCAGCGGTTGGGTGCAGCCGCCGCCATTGCGGGTAAGGGAACCCAGCAGTGTAGCCTTCCGGGAACCCTACTGCGCATGCGTGAGGCCCTGCTCCTCGCTCCTATTAGCCTGGCAGCCAGGGGAGAAGGAGGAGGGAGCCCTGCGGTGACGTCACGGCCGGACTCCCATAAGTGGGAAAGGATAGGTATCCTGACCCCCCCCCCCCCCCCCGAAAGGTGCCAATTGTTGCACCAGAGGGGGGTAGGAATCCAATGAGCGGAAGTTCCACTTTAAGGTGGACCTCCGCTTTAAGTTAAGTCTTAATTAGACAAAAATTCTACCGTTGGTAAAGAACTTTACATTGATAGATAGATTACTGTGGTTTCGTTTGGTGCATTTCTTTCTTTATGTCTTTTTTGTGTCTTCACATCACAAATGTGGCTTTGAAAATCTAGCTTGCAATTACCGCTCATAAAAAGTAACAAGCGACCTTACCATGGAAAGTTACTGATCAGCTTAGGCACAGTTGAGTCAGTTTAGTACTTCAAATGTTTTTTGTCAGCTATTATTATTTTGATATTAAACCATGGGAATGATCCAAAAGAGGTGACTTCCTACCGGCCTATTTCACAGATCTTTGAATTTTAACATAAAATTTTAACATCAGTTGTGACAAGGAAAAGTGTAGTTGGCGTCCCGGTGCATGAAGACCAGTCTGGTTTTATGCTGACTCATGTAATATACAAGAACATAAGTCAGCTGTTGGTCGTGTTACAAAATTTCCACAATTTAAATTCCCAGGAATAGGATGCTAGTGAGGAAGGATATGCCAACTATGGTCTCCTTTAGATGCCAAGAAGGCTTTTGATCATATTCACTGGAAACATAATGAAAACACAATGGGGAAAATTTGGATTGAAAGGGAATTTTGCTGATTGTATAAATAGATTGTAAGAAGTAAATGCCACATAATTATAGACAGTGCCTGTGAGACCATAAGGATTTCTAAAGGAGCGACACAAGGTTGCCCCCTTTCACCTCTTTGTTTCAATTTAGCTATTGAACCTCTGGCTCAAGTATTGAAGGATTTTAGGTCCAGGTTTAATGGTGGGTCCAGGAACCCTGAAATCTTCACGTGGATGATATGTTTTTGAACGTCTCTGACTCGGAGGTATGGTTGCCTGAAATTACTGCCGCTAATTGAGAAGTTTGCTGGTCATGGTATGAACCTAGAGAAATCTAAGGCCGGAATCACACTTGTGCAGTGCGAATTTCAGCTCTGTAATCTCTGCAGATAGATAAGAGAAGTGTTCAGCAGATCCATTGCGTTTTTAGCTGCGAATTTGGAGACCTGGGAGAAGTTCCGGGTGAGAGGAGAGTGGGGGAGAAATGTATTGAGCTGAATGACAGAAATTCCTGAAGAGAACTGAACACATCTGCGACGAATCAGCTGCGTACCCATAGAAGATAATGGGACTGAATTCGCACCTGAGCCGCACCGCAAGACATAAATCCGCACACGTTTTTTCTGCAATGCGCAGTGCGAATGCATCACACATATGTGAACCAGCCTCATTGAAAACAATGTATTTAGAAATGTTCTGTGTATTAGATGCGGTTTAAGCCGCAACCAATTTGCATAGGTGTGAATCCGGCCTGAATGTATATGGTTGATGGGGAAAGCTAAAAGCAACTTGCTTGGTTCCATTTACTCCGTTTGTACTTTTTCAGAAAATTTGGGTTTAATTTATCTTAATTTATGAATTGGGGATTGTGGGAAGTTGCTGGATAAGTGGAGAGGATTTGCAGCTTCACTGAGTGGAAGGGGTAGCATTAGAACAGATCTGTATGTTGCAGAAATGGAAGGATCTGATTTAGCGTCTACCCATCTTTTTGTCTAAGCCGGGATATAAGGAAATGGGGAGGAGGAATCCAAAAAATGTTGTGGATGGGGAAGAGAGCTGGGATTAAAATGTCTTTGCTAGTCCAGTTATCATTTGCTTGTTTGGTTGGTAATTTATTTTTTTATTTTTTTTGGGGGGGGGGATGTTAAAGAGGAGTTCCACCCAAATTTGGAACTTCCTCTTGTTCCACTCCTCACCCCCATACATGCCACATTTGGCATGTAATTTTTTTGGGGGGGGAGTGGGGGCTTCAGTAGGAGTGGGACTTCCTGTCCCACTTCCTGCTTCCGCCGAGGGGCTGGTAAGGCGATTAGGCTTAATCGCCTTATTGCAGCCCCTCCCTGTAGGCGATCACATGGGACACTGACAGGTCCCATGCGATCGCCTCTCCAATTAGCGGCGAGCCGCGCCGCGCGCGCGCATGCGCAGTGCGGCTCGCGCATGCGCAGTGGGTGCCCGGCCGTGAAGCCGAAGGCTGTCACGGCTGGGTGCCCACAGTGGAGATGGAGACGCCGGCTGGGGAGGGGGGGAGAGGAGCGGAGCCCCGGTCGGCGCGTCGCTGGAACGCAGGACCAGGTAAGTGAGTGTTTATTAAAAGCCAGCAGCTACACTTTTTGTAGCTGCTGACTTTTAATAAACACAATTTTGGCTGGAACACCCCTTTAAGCTGTAGGAGCAACTTACAGAAGGACTGACAATATTTTTTTTTATTTATTTTTTTGCAGCATGATTAAAAAAAATATCGGCTATTATGAACAAATAATTTTATTTCAGTAATATGTTTGAGGCTGATCTCCTGCTGAAACAAATGGGGGTATATTTACTAAAACTAGATCACTCAGAATCTCATGCAACTATGCATAGTAGCCAGTTAGCTTCTAATTTCAGCTTGTTCAATTTTAGCTTTGACTATAAAACCTGCAAGGTGATTGGTTTCACAGATTTTGCACACTGCAGTTTTTGTAAATCCCACCCCCCATGTTGTCTTAAAGTGGATGTAAACCAAATTTTTTTTTATTTTTTATGTCACAATGTAGAGTATAAGATTTCATATCATCTGTGCCCAGTCTTGCCACACAGAGTTAATCCAGCTCTGAGCAATCTTCTTTTTTTTGTTCAGTGACAATTAACAGACGTCCAGTGACAGGTTATTTACATATTTAGCTTGAACATGTTTATCATATGTTATGTTATGTTTATCATAATATGAGGTGATCCACAGTATAAAAAGTGAGAAATACACCCCTCCCCCGCATAACACATCCTGGTAATATACAATGAACTTTGGATCACCTCATATTATGATTAACATAACATATGATAAACATGTCCAAGCTAGATATGTAAATAACCTGTCACTCAGCAAGAAGAGAGAAACCGACTTTTTATTTAGACAGGTTTTTGTCTGGAATTCTGTTAATTTTCACTGAACAATAAAAGAGGATTGCTCAGTGCTGGATTAACTCTGTGTGGCAAGACTTGGCACAGATGATAGGAACTCTTATACTCATACATTGTGACATAAAAAAAAAAAAATGTTTGGGTTTACATCCACTTTAATACAAACGGCATGTGTATTGATAGTTGAAATTGAAAGAGAGTTTGCCCCCATAGCTTAGTGAATGTCGTTTTTTACTTTTCAAAGAAACCCCAATTAGGTGCAAGGAAATAATAATAAAAAAACAAAAAAAAAAACTTTACTTAGACATGACTGGATGATGGAGCTTCACCTTATTTACTAAGCTCAGGAGAAAATTCCCATGCAAAGCGAATAGCTGGCAGTCTATTAACTCTTCGCTTTCTATTTCCTGCGCACATATGGTATGCGGTTTTATGATCTTAAAAGAACTTGTGTACTTTGCCTGTATGAGGAGTTTTTTGTAATAAAGACTAGACACTATGGCTGTCTCTTCTTGCATGGGGTGACTGGTCTTGTATCTGCCCCCTCCTGGAGTTTTCTGCTGGTAGCCTGGACTGGGTGAGCCTGCTGGGTCCCTCCCACAGATCTGCTTTCTACCCAAACTGTGTACATCACAATAATACTGCTAGGTTTACACAGTCATTTCTATGATGGACAGAAAGTGAATTAATTTCCCATAAGGTTAAGAGATACATTTCAATAAAGTTTTTTGAGTTTTAAATGTAACTCAATTACAAAACAGAGCCTATGGGGCGTACCCCGCCTCAAAACAAATACAAAAGGCATAGACAGTAACAACTAACAACCAGTCTATACTGTGGTTTAAGGCTTGGAAATATTTTTGTATAAAGTTACAAGTTGTGGTTTTGAAAGTTTGCCTTTTCTTGGAAAAACCCAGGTTTGAGTCAGGATTAATCTATATAGAGAATTGGGTTTGAAGATGAGCAGGGAGAGGAAAGAGAAAATGGGTATCAAGGATGAACTTGGCTTTTCCTACAGACAGACTCAAAATGATTTTAGGAAGAACAGGAAATTAGGGGATTAAACCCAGGCTCCTATCATATCAATTTTTAAATATTTCCTTGAAGTGTGGAGCCATTGGTAAATTCCCATTAAGTTGTGTTTGAGTTCCTGCTAAAGTCTGAGGGCAGTAGATTAGATGACCTTTAGACTACATTCACATGGCTGTAAAAAATGAATTTTTAAGCATTTATTTTATTTAGTGATCTTCAATTTAGACATTCATGCAGGTGGGTAAATGTATGTATTGAATTCAGATTGTAACACAAAATCCAAAAAATCTGCACCTGTGGACATGCGTATACACCCTAAAGGGGTTGTAAAGGTTTGTTTTTTTATTTTCTAAATAGGTTCCTTTTAGCTTGTGCATTGTTGGTTCACTTACCTTATCGATTTCCCTTCTAAATGTTTTTTTTCTTTATTTTCTTTGTCTGAATTTTTCACTTCCTGTTCTCCTCAGTAATCTGTTCTGGCTGACTAGCCACCAGCCAGATGATGGGGGCAAGTTTACTGAGGAGAAACAGGAAGTGAGAAATTCAGACAAAGGGGGAAAAAAAAACATTTAGAAGGGAAATCGACTGAAATGGTAAGTGAACCAACAATGCACTAGCTTAAAGGAACCTATTTGGAAAATAAAAAACGAACCTTTACAACCCCTTTAATTATGTATATGCATTCTGATATGAGCTATATATAAAAATGGATCTGAAAGCAAATCTTATTTATGCAGGAACTTTTGTTCCAGAAAGTGTATATTTCTATTAAAGGTATAACAAAATATATAATAAATGTATAATTTATATAATAAGGTATAACAAAATATATAATATATAATACATTTATAAATTATATAATAAAGGTATAACAAAATATATAATACATTTATAATTTATATAATAAAAAAGATAATGGGTTCCTAAAATATGATAATCACAGCACAATTAGGAAGTTTAGTAGGGTGGCTCCTTTTATTTGACTAAAATGTTTTTATTTATTTTTTGCCAAATAAAGGAGCAGTAGTTTGGATGTATTGCAAGATCCTGATAGTTTCTGAGAGTTGGTTATTAATGTTTTATGTTTTTGAAAGTTATTTTTGGGTAGCTGAAAGGTACTCTCCATGGCATGCAGAAATTATTGATCCTGCTATATCATTTTTGAGTTTTTTGATTTTATATGTATGAAGGCTTGAAGTCTATTAACAGATAAAATGTTTTTTTATAAATATCTGTTAAGCAAATAGTAAAGTCTAATGGAACTATAATTTTGGATGTTGGATGTCTTTATTCTTGGAGTTTTTTTTTATCATCTTGTGTATGCAATAAAATTTTGCAAATAAAAAGAAAATCTAAAAAAAATATATTTTTCCATCGTATTTCAGTGGTTTTTCACATGTATGTTTTAAAAGCACTCGTATAATCATTATAGCTTTGAGTATTACCGTAAGTTTTTCCCTATTTAATAAGATTACATATAATAAATAAATGTCTTCTTTTTTGTACACTGTGTGCGGTAAAAATAACCAGGGGTGACCCCTACAAAGCCCTAAGTAAGAAGGGTAAGTCTCCATGCACACTGCAGCTGATAAACTGCAGTTTATTGGCGTTTTAGTTTTTTTTTTGTTTTTTTAAGCCCATAAACTGAACAATATGTTAGCCTATGTGCCCATGCACACCTGGGCGTTTTTTAGTGTTAATGAGCTTTGGAGTTTATTGGCTTTTTTCTAAACGCCCGAAATTTGCATTAAAAGTGCAGTTTTTCGGCGAGAAAAAAACGCAAAATGCTGGCACCAGCTTTTTTTAGTGTTTTTTTATCCATTGAAAAAAATATATTAAAAAAATAAACCTACACTGATTAAAGCTATTGCAAAAACGCTAAAAAACATTGAAAGGCTCCCTGCAAAGCTACTGGCGTTTTTTTTATTTTTTATATATAGCTTTTTTTTTTACCTTCAGTGTGCATGGAGCCTCATGGACTATGGGCCAGATTCACATACAATTAGATTCGCGTAGAAATACACTACGCCGCCGTATTTTACCTGGCTCTACGTGGAATCCCGGTAGATTTTGTCCAGTAAACTACGGCGGCGTAGTGTATTTCTCCCGGCGCAAGCCATCTACGCGAGTAGGGGGCGTGAAGCATTTAAAATAGGCGCGTTCCCGCGGCGATCGAACTGCGCATGCTCCGTTCAGAAATTTCCCGCCGCGCATTGCGCGAAATCACGTCGTTACGTCATTTTCGCCGTAAAAACTCATTTGCATATCCCGACGCTGAAAACGACGCGGACTCCTCCCAGCGGCCGCAAAAATATTGCAGCGTAGATCCGAAGGCTTACGAAGACGTAAGCCTCTCGGATCGAAGCCCGAAGCCGCCGTATCATGGTTTGAGGATTCAAACTAGTGATACGGCGCGCAAAATTTGAAATTACTCCTGTCTAACACCAGTTAGACAGGCGTAATTGCTCTGTGAATCTGGGCCTATGTCTGTACCTAACTATTGAACAAAAATATAAAAGATATGTAAATTTTATTTATACAAAAATGTGTTTTTGTAGTTGTACACTGTTATTTATGAGAGTTGTATAGAAGAGAGACAAGAAAACCTGAATATAGTCCATGTACAGAAGTCATGGCCAAGCAGGCTCACTTTGTAGAGAGCATGTAACATGTGAGCATGTAGAGGGTAGTATCATTTTGCAAAGCAGATTTTTTAGGTACGTTTTGGTTGTGTATTTGAGCATCTATTCAGTAATTGTAATACACCTTGTACTAAACAAGTATATAGTAAAACCTTGGTTTGCAAGCATAATTCATTCCAGAAACATGCTTGTAATCCAAAGCACTTGTATATCAAAGCATTTTTTTTACAGGGCATAAAAAAGAAGAGAGGGACCTCTAAGGCCTCGTACACACGAGGGGATATGTCCGCTGAAAACGGTCCGATGGACCGTTTCAGCAGACATCTCCGCTTGTGTGTATGGGCTAGCGGACAGATTTCTCCACCCGACAGATTTCAAAGCATGCTTTGAAATCTATCCGGTGGGAATCTGTCCACCCGACATGTCTGCTGGTTAGTACACTTACCAGCAGACATGTCGTCCCCCACCGCCGCCGCCGCGCCGCCGCCGAATGGATTCGGCGCATGCGCGGAAGTGTTTAACTTCCTGGTGCGGTGACGTGGCGGCGTCAACGTCACCGCCACGTCACCGTGCCGTCCGGCGGCGGGGAATTTGATCCGATGGTGTGTACACGCCATCGGATCAAACTCCCGATCGTACATATCCGATGGAAATGGTCCGCGGACCGTTTTCATCGAATATGTCCGATCGTGTGTACGAGGCCTAAGTGTAGAAATAAGTTGCTAAATGTTGTACCTTCATTAAATGTAACCATATTGTTACACTTAGAGGCTCCTCTATCTTTTGTATACTCAGTTGTGACATGACATTACTCTTTTATATCAAGACATCGCTTGTATATCAAGGCAAAATTTATTAAAACATTTTGCTTGTCATGCAAAACGCTCTCAAACCAAAGTTTTACTGTACTTGCAATCTACATTATTCTATTTATCAAATGCACTAGGAGTGTCGCTAACATTCACGGGGCGTTTATTTTGTGAACTCTGGAGATGCTCATTAATCTATTTGAGGGTTGTCTGTATTGAATTTATGGTCCCATCATTCTTTGTGTAAAGCTGTTTTATGTTTAACAGAATCAATTATGGAGCCACACCGTGTCTGTTTTCTCTGTGTGGTTTGGTTGTGTGTTTTGTGTTTCTGATATCCTACTATGATTTTCTTTGTGGTGCATTTTTCAACAGCATCTGGAGGTATATTTGCTTCCAGAATGGGATCTAAATACAGACAGTGAATGTTGTGTTTTGATGGTTGCATATATGTAACTAATAACACACTAAGTACTTGGTCCCTAGTGCTCTAATTAGCAGATAAAGAAAAGAAATAAGAGAAAAACATTGCATGTTTAATTGGCAGTTGCGAGGAAAACGATTTCCCCCATGATTTTTGTTTTAAATTGGCAGGTATTTTTTTTTTACGTGGTGCTTCATCACTTTTACAATTTATGTTATTACAAAGATCAAATGTAACATACGTTGTGTAGTCCACATTTGATTTTTAAGTTAAAACAAAAATAGAATAAAATCTTCATATTTCTATTTTTCTTTTCCCCCTAAACCTGTATATGAAATTTTAGTCTGTCTTATTTTATTGCGGTATTGTTGTATTTTTCAACCATTTTAAACTCAGTTGTTGATTGTAGGATGAGTCTTTTGTCGCATTGATTCTATATTAATTTTACATATAGCTTGGATAGCGTGGTTTTGTGTTTTTTAATGATGGAAGGCAGACAAACGATTTTATTTCCTAAAAAGTTTCTAAAAATGCTGGGTTCCGGTATCTGGAAACATGCAGGCAGATAGGGGCAGCATTTATGGGCATCTACAGATAACCCAAGCCTTTATTTCCAGTGGCAGATTTATATTGCCTAAGATCGCAGAATGCTTTTAGTATTTTGTGTTTTTTCATCTATACTATTATGTTGATTTTCTTTCTCTAACAACCCATTATCCTTGGAAATAAGGATTTTTTTTTTCCCATCGGCTTTACAGTCTGTTTAGATAGATAGATAGATAGATAGATATATATATATATATATCACACACACATAGTAACAAAGTCAGAATTAAAAAGGCTAATTGTGACCTGAAATTTGCAATACATTTTCTGCAGCATCAGTATCTAAGCTGCCCACATAAAATGGCTCAAATGTACTTTAGTTTCAGCAAAACCTTTTTGTGAAAAGTTAACCTCCCTGGCGGTCTTCCCGTGTGTGGCACGGGGTGAGATTTTTAAGCTAAGATCGGTAACCCCGTGCCACACACAGACTTGCCTCGCTGGATGCAGAAAAAAGTTTACTTACCTTTTCTCTGCGATCCAGCGATGAATCTCCGCAGTACACGGCGGCCGGATGTCCGCCTGATGCTGTGTGTACCGCCGATTCCCTTCCCTGCGAGCGTCGCGACGTAGGGGGGGGAACGGCGCCAAATTCAAAAATGTAAACAAACACTATACATACAGTACACTGTAATCTTATAGATTACAGTACTGTATGTAAAAAATACACACCCCCCATGTCCCTAGTGGTCTGCCCTGTACACTACATGTCATTTTATATAATAAAAACTGTTCTTTCTCCCTGCAAACTGTAGATTGCCCATAGCAACCAAAAGTGTCCCTTTATGGCAAAAATTGTGTTAGAGCAGCTAAAAAACAGCGATAATAAATCAGAATCACTTGCAGAATTTAGCGATAGCGATTTGTGGGGAAATTCGTCATAAAAAAAAAAAAAATAATGACAGCAAAACTTCTGCAACTGAGCAAATTTCAGTGATTTTGATTTGATTACATTATTGAATAATTTTTACTATAATTATATTATTATTTGTTATAATTTTTTATAATTATTTATTATATTATAATTTTTAATAAAAAAAAAAAAAAAAATCATACCCGGGATGCCTACTAGACTCTTGTTTGGATAGATTTCAGTGAGTTATTCCTAAGAATTACAAGCCTACAGTATAAAACGCCAAATTCCCTTGCAAATAATGGTACCGCTTTAAGCACCTAAAATCTGAAAGAATCATACCGCCAGGGAGGTTAACTTTTTATAGGATCTTCTTTCTTCCAACTGACAGTGACATAAACAAATTAAAAAAATAAATACAAAGGTGTCGTGTAGCAACTCCCTACCAGTAGATCTGGTATAGAGAAGAAGTTTTACCTAAAATGCAACTGGAAGCGTAATAGTATTTTTGGTTGTATTTTAATGTTGGTTATATTGGGCCAGATTCAGAGAGCCATTACGCCTGTCTAACTGGTGTTAGACTGGAGTAATTTCAAATTTCGTGCGCCGTATCACTAGTTTGAATCCTCAAACCATGATACGGCGGCGTTGGGCTTCGATCTGACAGGCTTACGTCTTCGTACGCCTTCGTATCTACGCTGCGATCTTTTTGCGGCCGCTGGGTGGAGTTTGCGTCGTTTTCAGCGTCGGGGTATGCAAATGAGCTTTTTCCGGCGATCCACGAAGTTACGAGCGTCGTTCGCAATCGCGTACGTCATTTTTTCGCTACGAAAAGTTAAACCAGCTATTAGCTGGTCTAACGTTACGCGGCCCATGTTAAGTATGGCCGTAGTTCCCGCGTCGACTTTCAATTTGTTTATTTTTGTTGCGCAAGTCGTCCGGGAATAGGAATGTCCGTAAAGGACGCTACTCAAAAAAAAAATGACGTAACGACGTGATTTCGCGCAATGCACGGCGGGAAATTTCTGAACGGAACATGCGCAGTTCGATCGCCGCGGGGACGCGCTTAATTTAAATGCCTCACGCCCCCTATTCGCGTAGTTTGATTCCGCCGGGAGAAATAGACTACGCCGCCGTACCTTTACGGGCCAAAATCTCTCTGAATTCCTCCTAGAGCCAGGTAAAGTACGGCGTCGTAGAGTATCTCTGATACTCTGCGGGAATCTAATTCTTTCTGAATCTGGCCCGCTGTTTTTATATCCCACGTGACGTAGGAAAATGATACCTAAATAGGTGGTTTGCTTGAATCCTCTATGTGTATATAGACATTGTGGGTGTAAAACTTCATAAACACAAATATGTTTACAGAGAGTATAAAACACAAGTTACTAAATTATAAAGTTATAGAAATACCATACAATTTTAGAAATTTTTTAAATTTGTGCCCTTTTCTAAATAAAACTGCTCCACTTATTAATATTTTAGAATAATATAGTTTATAATAAATCTGAGTTGGTTAATTCTCTGAAGCCAGGCATCCAAATTGTCTGGAGGGAGCATTTTCTATTTTAGTTGGGGGGGGGGGGGGGATGTTTCCAGAGCCTTGGCATTATCTGCTGACAACTACATTTAGAGTGAATGCCTCCTTGGTTCTGCATTACATTTGCTGACCATTCCCGCCCTTATACACATACTCAGAGTCATTGTGTTTGAGATATTATTGCTATTTTATTTCCTTTATTGCTTTGGAAAAAGAAGATAGTATGCCTCTAGTTTAAAAGAAAGAAGAGAGTGACTGCCAAACAGTCAGATTCTGACTTTTGTTCCAGCGCACCTTAACAAATGAAAGCGTGTCTGGTTAGTGTCTTGTGAATCTACTTTTCCTGTACACAATGCCAGTTTTGCATACTTCAGGTGCCTGTTGTGTGATTTTGGCAGATTGATCGCTACCATCTGCTACAGTTGTTTTCTTGGAAATCCCCCTTGTGAATGTTTCCCTTCTGTCCTTAAAAAATGGGGGAACAGGGGGAAGTATAGACATTGTGGAAAGGACATAGTATGGAAAGTTCATTTGACTTTTTGTGTTGTCATGAAGAGTATGGTCTGTTATATATATATTTATATATATATATATATATATATATATATATATATATATATATATATACACAGTAAAATCTTGGTTTGAGTGTAACTTGGTTTGAGAGCGTTTTGCAAGACAAGCAAAATGTTTTAATACATTTTGCCTTGATATACAAGCGATGTATTGATATAAGAGTAGCATCATGTCACAACTGAGTATAAAAAAGAAGCGAGGAGCAATACGGTTACATTTAATTAGGACCGAAGCAACTAATCGATTAATCGACAACTAATCGAATATGAAAATGGTAATCGATTAATCAGCCAGTAACATAATGGGGTTAAAAAAACTAAAATTTGCCCTTTATAGTACAAAAAGAGCAAATCTCTACTGTAAATTACTTCCACTGTCCAACAGTAAAAAATTAACCCCTTACAGTAGCGATTTGCTCTTTTTGTACTCATTTTGTTTTTTTTTAACCCCCATTATGTTACTAAACATCTCAGGCCTCTCTGTTATTTGGTGCTTTTTGCAGAAACACTACAGTTCATTTACATGGTTTCCTAAGGGATACGTTCACATCCATGATTTTTTTCAGCTGCTGCGTATTTGGAAGGAGTTTTTTTAAATGCAAAACGGTGCTATTTTGTTTTTTTTGGTTCAATATACTTAATTGAGAAGCTGCAGAAAAGCATGCAATTTGTGTTTTTTAATCTGCCCAACAACAAATTGGCCAAAAAAAAAATGCAAATCACCGCAAAATTACTTTATTTTTTATTTTTAAATTATTAACCGATTACTCAAAACAATAATCGGCCAACTAATCAATTATGAAAATAATCGTTAGTTGCAGCCCTACATTTAATGAAGGTACAACATTTAGCAACTTATTGCTACACTTAGACCGCGTACACACGATCAAATTTATCTGCTGGAAACGGTCCGACGGACCGTTTCGGCAGACAAATTTGATCGTGTGTATGGGCGAGCAGACAGGTTTTACCAGCAGACAAATTTTAAAGCATGCTTTAAAATCTGTCTGCTGGAAACCCGTCTGTCCGATATGTCTGCTGGTTAGTACACCAACCAGCGGACATATCTGTCCGCACATGCGTCGAATGGATTCGACGCATGCGTGGAAGTATTTTACTTCCTGGTTCGGTGACGTGGTGGCGTCAACGTCACCGCCACGTCACCGCGCTGTCTGCAGGCGGGGCTTTTGGTTTGATCGTGTGTACACGATCAAACCAAAATAGCCCAGCAGACAAATCCCATCAAATCGGTCTGTCAGACCGATTTGATCGGATTTATTAAGACGTGTGTACGCGGCCTTAGAGGTGCCTCTCTTCTCTTTTATACCCTGTAAAAAAATGCTTTAATATACAAGTGCTTTGGATTACAAGCATGTTTCTGTGTGTACATGTGTGTGTGTGTGTGTATATATATATATATATATATATATATATATATATATATATATAATATAGCATTTATCTTTATGTTTTTATTTTTATAAATAACGTGGTGTTTTATTGAAACAAAAGCAGAGTACAGCAAATACAGTGACATAGACAAATATAGAGCATATTGGCGTAGCATTTATCTTTTTACATTAAAATATTTTAGATAATAGAGTAAGTTCACAAAGATCACAAGATCATTGATTGCACAGGATGCACACAATATTACAAACCTAGATTATAAGGCTATTTATAGTATGAGTTGTCTATTGAATAAAAGAAAATACAGATCTGTGAGAGAAAAAAATACTGATATATGGGAATTGGAGGTTTTTTAATAGTTACTGGAAAAAGGGGGTTATTTTTTGGTAATTTAAAGCTTAAGGTAAAATAAAAAAAGTTGTTTAAAATAGAAAATGTATCTATGTAAAGTTGACCCTGTTGGATCCTAATGTGGTAGAATGCAATACTACTTTTTTTATGAGATTTTATTTAACAACTTCCGATAGGAGGTACACTAAGTGCCAGTTCACACAGGGGCAACCCGACTTACAGCACGACTTTGCAAGGAATACACTTTAGGGAACATTTTAACCCCTTCAGCGCCCCCTAGTGTTAACCCCTTCCCTGCCAGTCACATTTACACAGTAATCAGTGCAGTTTTATAGCACTAATCGCTGTGTAAATGTGAATGGTCCCAAAAACGTGTCAAAAGTTTCCGATATGTCCGCCGCAATGTCACGGTCACAAAAAAAAAACGCAGATCGCCACCATTGCTAGTAAAAAAAAAAAATATGCCATAAATCTATCACCTATTTTGTAGACGCTATAACTTTTGCGCAAACCAATCAATATACGATTATTGCGTTTTTTTTTACCAAAAATACGTAGAAGAATACGTATCGGTCTAAACTGAGTAAAAAAAATGTTGAAAAAAAAATTGTGATATTTATTAAATAAAAAAGTAAAAAATATTGTGTTTTTCTTTTAAAATTGTCGCTCTTCTTTTGTTTATAGCGCAAAAAATAAAAACCGCAGAGATAATCAAATACCACCAAAAGAAAGCTCTATTTGTGTGGGGAAAAAAACATAACGATTTAATTTGGGTACAGTGTTGGATGACTGCGCAATTGTCATTCAAAGTGCAACAGCGCTGAAAACTAAAAATTGGTCTGGGCAGGAAGGGGGTGAAAATGCCCTGTATGGAAGGAGTTAATGACAATACTCGGTGCTCCAGAATAGAAGCTACTCATAGAAATGATCTGAAGGTGTCAGAGCTCGAAAAGGAAATCCAAAGAGACCATACTGCCATATATTTGGAATAGCATTCCTGTAGGCTCGCCGTTAGTTCCTCCATTCTCTTTTTAAAATATTCAATTCAACTAGCCATTCTTTAATAGTGGGAGCAACCAGAGTACTCCACTAGAAAGCAATAATTATCATACATGTTGTTTGTGCTGGTCTAGACTCAGTGTCGTTTTCACTCCCATAAACCAGACCACTGCTGTTTGCCCAATGTCTTGAGAGCATCCTTGAAAGAATGAAAGCTTGTTGAAATGTATCTGTCTGAACTTCAGCTTACCAGTCCTTTATATTTTGGTGACTGCTTTTGTGTTTTTTTTTTTTGTTTGTTTGGTTTTATTTTTTTTATTTTTTTTTGGTTTAAGGATTTTTTCCTGTTTTTATCACACTTCTTATCCTAGAGTGATATTGTCACTTGCTGTACAGTATCAATTAGGGTTGTCCTGATACCGATACTATACTTGGTATCCGGACCGATACAGAGTATTTGCGGGAGTACTTGTACTCCCGCAAATACCCCTGATACCGAAATAGAATACTCCCCCCCCCCCGCCGCCGCCGCCGCATACCGCCGTTAATCCCGGTGCATGACAGCGGCGAGCATTACAAGCTTTTGCTTGTATACTTGTAAAGCCGGCGCCGCCATGTATAGACACTCCCCCTCTCGTGATTGGACGGATCCGTCCAATCACGAGAGGGGGAGTGTCTATACATGGCAGCGCGGGCTTTACAAGTATACAAGCGAAAGCTTGTAATGCTCGCCGTTGTCATGCACCGGGATTAACGGCAGCAGCGGCGGCTTTGCGGCACATCGGGTATGGGGGACAGGACATGGCTACATATGTGGGGGGGGGGACATGGCTACATATGTGGGGGGGACATGGCTGCAATATGTGGGGGGGGGGACATGTCTGCAATATGTGGGGGGACATGTCTGCAATATTTGGGGGGGGGGGCATGTCTGCAATATTTGGGGGGGGGCATGTCTGCAATATGTGGGGGGGGCATGTCTGCAATATGTGGGGGGGACATGTCTGCAATATGTGGGGGGGACATGGCTGCAATATGTGGGGGGGACATACATGGCTGTAATATGTGGGGGGGACATGTCTGCAATATGTGGGGGGGACATGTCTGCAATATGTGGGGGGGACATGTCTCCAATATGTGGGGGGGGGGCATGTCTCCAATATGTGGGGGGGACATGGCTGCAATATGTGGGGGGGACATACATGGCTGCAATATGTGGGGGACATGGCTACATATGTGGGGGAGACATGGCTGCAATATGTGGGGGACATGGCTGCATTTGGGGACACATTTAAAAAAAGTATCGGTATTCGGTATCGGCGTCTACTTGAAAAAAAGTATCGGTACTTGTACTCGGTCCTAAAAAAGTGGTATCGGGACAACCCTAGTATCAATGGAGAACAGCATAGTCACCATAGGACAGAATGTGTTTTTTTTTTTTTTTTTTTTTTTTTTTTAGGATATCTTGTGAATCGTATTGAACAGATAATAAAAATGCATGGGTATATTTAACAGACCAAAAAAAGCAAACCAGACATGTTAATTGTTGGGGTTCGCAGACAGTTGAAGCATTTTACGCTTGATGTGGGAGCTAAGAATCCTCGGACATTGACTCTTCTGCAATAGTCAAACTTTCTAGCAATTTTATGGGCAGGAAAAAATTATTTAGGAAACTAAAGCACTGCAATTATGCATTTAAAATACTTAATTTGCCAGTGCTTTCACCTGCATTTTTTTTTCTTAGTTTGGCAACATGATTTTTTTTAAGTTTTATGTTGTGGTTTTGTTGATGTGGTTGTGGTGTTCTTGTTGTTGTTCTCGTGTGTGTATTTATTTTTTATAACAATTCTAAGAATTCGAAGATCATTCGTTTTACTAACGAGATATATATCTATATTAGCGCTGTAACTGATTAAAACTTTTGTGTTCGATTAATCGATTATTTTTTTAAATTGATTAATCGACTAAGTTCGATTAATTATAACGCACATACAGATCCAACTACTTTTAGCTGATCTCCTTGCAGGTCGATTCCCAGTGCAGCTCCAACCACTGGAAAAATGGATAGCAGGATACAAAAAACACACAAAGGCAGTGCTCAATGGGAATAGCATTAAAACTTTTATAGTCTTCACGTAGGTAACAATATAAATATTACACTGGAGATAAAATCGATGTAGCTACATAAACTGTAAAAATGGTGCAAGTAATAGCAAACAGTAGCAAAAGCAGTCATAAAAACATGTAGCTAAGTATGGTACTGTTATAAAAATGTGTACAACGATACCACTGCTGAATCCAGATGAGGAGGGGTTAACATCAGTCCTTCGGCTGTTGTGGAACTACAAGTCCCATGAGGCATTGAAGGGCTGACAGTTGCAACAGCTGGAGGGCCACTGGTTGAGCACACATGGTGTAGCCTCTCATCACCTAGTTCTCGGCCGTCCACCCTGCCTCCTTGTGAACTACATGGGACAGTGCTGGTCAACACTCTGCATGTATTTTCTTTTTTTTTTCACAAGAAGCGGCATGTACTTTCTTAGATTTCGATTTTTGTCCATTCAGAAAATTAAGATATTTGTAGCTATGGGAATTAAGTGAACAAGAAAGCAGCAGCACAGCAACAGGATGGATTTCAGGTTGAAATGAGAGCAAGTAGAAGGCGTCTTCTGAGCCGTTATAAAACATGGGTATACTTTTCTGTGTGCTCATTTGTATAGTGCCACCATACATTGCCATCAGCAGTACATCAATGCTTGCCTATTCTCCCAGAATAATATTGGTATTTTTTTTTTAAATTGCAATCCTATTCTATTCTCTTCTTTCATAAAGAGGTAAACATGCCATTTCTATGCTGCAGGGGCTTTATACAATGCTGAACAAATGGAACTGGAGCCTTATTCATTGCTGTCTAACATGGGTCTCTTGGATACTACACACCCTTTACCATATTTTCAGTGCATTAAGCTAGGTGTTCAATGTTTTAAGACTGCAGTAATACATTCCTGACATATCACATTTTACAGCAACTCATCATTAAAGAATAAAATATAAAACTCAAAATTGTCATCATTAACAAACAGACAAGTCATTTTTGTCTAGGCCAGGGGTGTCAAACTCCATTTCATTGAGGACTGTATCAGCATTATGGTTGCCCTTAAAGGGCCAGTTGTACCTGTAAGACTATGGACATGTATCCACTCTTTATCATATTAAATAATGGCCTCTGCATTCTATTATTACTGGTTTTAGTAATGAATTAAAGTGATACGAAATCTGGACCCTGCATTCACGATATCTGGTCTCCCACAGTACACAGAACATGGAAATGCAATTATTTTAGTAAATCTAACTTGCTCATCAGCAGTATATAGCAGTCTTGTGACTTCCATAAGTGTTTGGTTAAAGCTTGTAGGAGGAGTTTTTATTCTGCACTGACTGTCCTATCAGGATGCAGAACCCCTGATCCTTTGCCTGGACAGTGCTGATTGGCCCTGTGCTGATCACATGCACCCCCCCAAGAAAAATCTCTATCAATACACACCAAACTGAGCATGTGCAGCCTGTCCCCTGGCTCTGTATTATAAGGAAATATATTGGGAAGAGTGGAACGAGGAGAGGATCAGAGGTGACACGATCAAATAGCCTTTATACACAATGCAGAGAATTAACCCCTCAATGAGTATAACGAGCATGCTTTACTGCATATACAGACTGATTTTAGTGTTGATATATCGTTGATATTTTGCGTTTTTAAACATAACGGCATCGGCCGATTATTAGGTAAAATAAGCCGATTGTCTAGGATCTAAGGTAGGGATGTGCTTGGTGGAATTCTTCCGCCTGCCCACCCGCCCGCTGCTATCTGCTGACTTTTTTGTTTAGGAAGTCGGCAACCAGCGGGCCGGTAACAGCCAATCGGCGGCCGCCGCTGCCGACATCCTCCACTGTAGAAATTTTTTTTACCCTGACGCGCTGCCTTTGCCTATAAACCCCAGAATGCAGCGCGGGCCAGTAACTGTCGGCCCGCGCTGCATTCTGGGGCTTGTAGGCAGAGCATGCAGCACGTCGGGGGACGTTTTTTTCCAGAGTGGAGGATGGCGGCGGCCGCCGATTGGTTGTTACCGGCCGCTCTGCATTCTGGGCATTGTAGGCAGCAGGTCAGGGACGAATGGAGCTTTGTGGATAGAGTGCTAATATCGCCCTTCCTTCTGTTTTAGCACTGCTCAGCGCTCAGGAGTAGGTAATAGAGAAATCTGGCCACAAGAAATGAGACAGAAATATACAATGATTAGCAGCTGGTTAAAAACATGTAAACATCAAAACTGACAGTAAAACAAGGTAGCAACTATTGAAAGTCCCAAAGTCCAATATAATACTGCAGCAGCGCTATTTCCAAACAAACGTTTGAAAAATGAAACAAACTTCTATATAATCAATATAGAAGTTTGTTTATTTTTTTAAATGTTTGTTTGGAAATAGCTCTGCTGCAGTATTATATTGGACTTTGGGACTTTCAATAGTTGCTACCTTGTTTTACTGTCAGTTTTGATGAATGGAGCTTTCTTGTGCTAGGCTAGAAAGATGGAACGGAGCCTGGAGCGCTCCGCTGGTGGGCATTGATGAGGTGGCAATGAAGGACATTGGGCTGTACTGGTGGGCACTGATGTGAGGCACTGATGTGGTGATGCACTGGTGGGCACGGATGTGGTGATGCACTGGTGGGCAATGATGGGATGCACTGGTGCATTGGTGGGCATTGATGAGTTGGTACTGATGGACTCCTCCACTGGTGAGTACTGATGAGGTGGCACTGGTGAGCACTAATGGATACTGATAAGCTGCACCAAAGAGAAATGCTTGATTTCCCCCATCAACACAGCCTCCTGTAGTGCTATTGTGTTCTGCTGGCGGGGGGCACAGGGAGCCTTCCTGACTGGCAGAACACAATGATTACTGCTAGTGGCTATAGCCATGGGCAGTATTCTCATGCCTAAAATCTGACAGGCTGGTTGTACCCAAGTTGAACATTGGATTGAGTTTGGTACAATCGGCTTGCCCATGCATGGATCGAAATTTGGCTGGTTCAGAAGGGATCCATGTATGGCCAGCTTGCTTACTAACAGCCTGTAACTGCACAATGAAAGAGATTGATGAGGTCATTCCTGCTGACAAGTGTGGGGGCAAAGCCAAAGAGTCCTGGTTAGCTCAAAGTTTTGTCCCTTATGCAGAGGATTAGAGTAGGTTGATATTAATATTATATCATTTATTTAATTCCTGGTTGTGTAAAAAATTCTGAAAAAGACCCTTATGCTGTGTACACACAACCGTTTTTCATGAAGAGAAAAATGCCATCTTTTAAATTGGTTGTTGAAAACGGTCGTGTGTAGGCTCCAGAGCATTTTTATCGATTAGAAAAATGGGCAATAAAAATTTAGAACCTTCTTGTTTTTCACGTCGTCGTTTTTCTCTTATGCCGCGTACACACGATCGGTTCGTCTGATGAAACCGATCGTGTGTGGGCCCCATCGTTTTTTTATCCATTGGTGAAAAAACTAGGAACTTGTTTTAAAATTATCTGATGGATAAAAAACCTATAGAAAAAAACGATAGTGCCGCCGTACGTGTTGTACGTCACCGCGCTTTGCTAGGGCATTTTTTTTTTCATGATCGTGTGTAGGCAAGGCAGGCTTGACAAGAATCACTTTAAGAAAAACGGTGTTTTTTTCCATGACATGAAAAATGGTCGTGTGTATGCAGCTTTAGGCTGGCCATACAATTTTCCTATTTAATTTCCTTCAGATTTATCCTTGACTATGTAGTACAAGGGCCTGTCTGATTGCAGACACATTAAAAGTATTTAGGTTTGACCTCATATTATAAGGTTTTGGTAAATCTAAAAAATAAAAATGTATGATGTATGGCCAGCTTTAACATAATATATTCACAAATGATAAATATGTGGTCTCTGTAAGATGAACACTTGGGGCCCATTCACAGTAGGGCAGCTAGTGTCAGTTGTGTGCCGGAGGTGGGAGTTGTTGATGCCTTTGCGTTGTTGCGGCGCAAGACAGTGTTTACCTTCTCTTTTTTTTTTTTTTTTTTTTTATAATTTATTTTGTTTTATTGAAATGTAATCAGCTGGTCAACTCCTTCCTTTGTTATGACCTAAAGTCTGTCCAGGAAGTAAGGCAGAAGTAATAGAGCAGTGGTTTTTACTTTCAAAGTATTTTATTTTCATAGTATATAGAATACAATTTTATACAATTATTTATTGTTCCAAAGTCACATAAATAATAAATCCTGGACAATGACAAAATTAAGTAAGTGCTGAGTAGCTTAAATATGCATAGAAAAAAAGAAATTAGGAGGGTAAACTAATCCTATTAATAGAGCAGTGGATTTAAACAGCTATGAAGACAGTGCTATGTAGAATTAATAGAAAGCTGTTTTATTTTTGCAAAATAAGTAGATTAATTCTATATCGGTACATAGGGGACTGGAATTTAGAAGTAAAAAAAAAAAGTTGAACTTGGCCTTTAAATTAGTTGTAAATACATATTTTTTTTTGCTGAAATGACTGTTTACAGGGTATAGAGACATAATAGTTAACTGATTCCTTTTAAAAATGATTAAAAATAGATAAAAAATCAATCATATAATGTGCCTGCAGTTTCTAGTTTCGTTTTTGCATGTTGTTTCCTGCCTGTGCTGTACAAAGCCACAGAGCCAATACAGGGCTGTGATGGTTTGGAAAACGAAAGTGATTGGTGCTGAGGGAGTAATCACACCTCCTTGATTAGTGACCACAGTGAGAAAGCTCCCAGTACTGTGGTTATCAGGAAACAAACAGCCAGGAAGTGTGGAGATCAGAGAAGAATTGCAGCAACTTGAGAGCAAAAAACGAACAACGAGGACATGAAAACAGTACTGCATTAAGGTAAAGGAAGCTATTAAGATAAAAAAAAAAATCCTTTTCAAACCCTTTAAGGTAAATGTGGACATGGACTATAATAAAGTTAGTGGGCAAGATTTATAAATCTGAGGCATTTATATATCAAAGTTTTCACCGGCATACAGGACAGAAATAACATTTTGAATTTGCTCAGAATATGCTTCATTAGGATTTTGTGGATTTTAACTCGCACCAGAAGTGTGCTGCAGCTTAAAGCCCAGAGCAATTTCCATGTTTACACTTGGTGGTTCACATGTTAATATTTTTTTTACTTTAGTAGCAATAGGAATCCTTTATTTTGTTTTTTATCCTTAGGATTTCACAAATTTCAAACCTTAGCGTAATAAAGTCATATTAAACCCAAAAGCGAACATTTTATTATATTGCAGCTTAGTAATTATTAGATGTCATGGCTACATTTGTTTTCTTTCTTTTTTCACCTAGTGATCTGGCCAGTAGGTCTGTTGTTTTTCTGCTGAACAAGCTGTCTTGCAGATATAGCAGTTAGACTGTTGACACAAACCCTTCACCCCTGATAGGCAGTCTTAGGCCTCTTTCACACACATCAGTTTTTCATCAGTTTCATCTTTACATGAGTTTTTTACATCCACCGCCAATGCAATAATGGACCGTTTGTCAGTTTACATCCATTTTTCGTCTATTCTATTTATTTGATTTTTTTAACAGAACACTAAGGGGGCTTTAATCCGATTTAAAAAACGGATATTTACAGATGTGGATGTAAAAGCGCCCTGCTCTGCCTGAATAGTGGCGCCAAGAACTAACGGCGCTTTACCTCTACTACCCCCACCGCCCCAGTGTGAAAGTGCTCTAAGGGTAAAACAAATTTTTAATGGCTAAACACAATTTTGCAACTGTGATGTGTTAGTAAAACCGTACATATCACCACAACTTATTTGTAGATTATGCCTTCTTTTTTTTTCTAATATCAAAGTAAAACTGGTCCAAATTCAGTAAAAAACAAAAATCAATTTAGCTGTATATTTCTTACGACTACCATAACCTACCACCAAAGTGCAACCCAAAAATGTCCTGCTCCTGACAATTGCAGTGATACCACATATGTGTATGTTATTTGTTGTTTGTACCCGTAGTAGGGCCCAGAAACAATAGTGCGCATTTTGTTTTTTGTCCTACTTAAAAACACACTGAGAGCCGGTTCACACAGGGGCAACCTGTCAGGCGACTCAGCCGCCTGGCAAGTCGCGGTCCGCTCTATTCAATGGAACCATTCTACTAGGAGTGACGCAAGTCGCTCTGACTTAGAAAAAGGTTCCTGTACGACTTTGGGGGCGACTTGCATTGACTTCAATACAGAAGTAATTTTGCAAGTTGCCTCTCGAGTCGTCTTGAGATCGCCTTGCCGAGTCGCCCCCAAAGTCGTGCTGCCTGTGTGTGAACCAGCTCTAACTGATACATATTTGACCCAAACACTAACCCTGGCAGAGACCTAAATCAAACCTTGATCTAGTTATTTTTTTTTCTTTTATTTTTCATTATTATCATTTATTTATGCTTTTTACACACTTTTATTTTCTCTCTGCAAGGAGAGAGAAAGATGCAATGTATCTTTCCTTTTCATTCGCAGAGAGAGAAACACAGGGGCAGGCTTCACAGGGACTGATCACTGTGGTAGCCAATCGGAGGCTACCGCAGTGATCAAGTGACCTGAAGTCGGGAGTTCCGGGCCCTGATTGTTGGTACAGGACCCTGGGCTCTTGGTTCCTGTTCTAAGGTCCCAACACAGAGACTCCGGTCTCTGTGCTGGGAACGCACTGTGCGCCGCACTCCCAGCTCAAGGCAAATACACATATATGCGGCCCCACAGCAAAAGGCAGAGTTCAGTGAGGCCACATATGTGTTCAGTCATTAAGGGGTTAATTACTTTACAAGTCTTTCCGGTACCGTGTCTCTCTGCCCAGGTGACAATCGCATTGTCTAGTCCCACAATATACAAGACAGACATTCTTGTGTCTGATTTTTCAATGCAGGGACAATGGTTTCATGTTTTTTATTTCATTTTTTTTCTCCAGTAAGCATATTGGAGGTCAAACTGAGTAACAGCGGCAATATTTCCTGTTTCCCTCTATCAATGAAAGTTCAGAAAGGAGAAAGCTATCTTTTCGTTGCTTGTACTTCCGGGGTAAAATGCGCTCAAATGCGGTGAATTGCACAACAAAATTCCGTCATGAAGGGTTGTTCTTTTGACATAAAACGTTGCATTTCGAGAATCTAAATGCGCCCACTAACGTCTCGAAAGTCGGCCGATCAAGCTTATCGTACGCTTTCTTGAATGATTTTCTATCCACGTATGGCCAGCTTTAGTCAGTCTCTCTGAGAAATTGACAATAAATTTTTGATCGTGTAATCCAATATGTTCATGTGATCTTTGTGTAGGTTTTCTGTGTTAGCCGCAGCTCACACTGCCACGACTTTGAAGCTGAAATCCCAGCGTGACTTCTGTACAACTGCTTTAACAGAAATCAATGCAAGTCACGCCAAAGTCGCACACAAGGAGTGCAAAAGCCTTTTTCTAAGTCGGGGCGGCTCAAGACGCTCTTATTAGAACAGTTCCATTGCACTTAATGGGGCGCAACGTGTCATACGACGTGCTCTCAAAGTCGGAGCGCATTTAACACCAGTGTGAACTGGGCCGTATGGAGGAGCTTCATGACAGCATTTTGGAGTTAAAGGGGTTGTAAAGGTACAATTTTTTTCCCCTAAATAGCTTCCTTTACCTTAGTGCCGTCCTCATTCACTTACCTCATCCCTCCTTCGATTTCCTTACTTCCTGTTCTTCTGTCTGTAACATGACACAGTAACGCAAGGCTTTCTCCCTGGTGTGGAGTGTCGTGCTCGCCCCCTCCCTTGGACTACAGGAGAGTCAGGGCGCTCTCTACGTTGCAGATAGAAAAAGGAGCTGTGTGTTAGTGGGCGTCCTGACTCTCCTGTAGTCCAAGGTAGGGGGCGAGCACGGCACTCCACACCAGGGAGAAAGCCTTGCATTACTGTGTCATGTTACAGACAGAAGAACAGGAAGTGAGGATTTCTCAGAAGAAATAAGGACATTTAAAAGCAAAATCGAAGGATGAGGTAAGTGAAGGAGGACTGCACTAAGGATAAGGAAGCTATTTAGGGAAAAAACATATATACCTTTACAACCCCTTTAATATCAAGAAAGAGTGTGATTTACTCTAGTATGAGTAGTATTGTAGTTTAAATGTTAATGATAGGGACACCTTGCCACCCAGGCCAATTATGACATTTCTCTCCTACATGTAAAAGCCATAATTTATTTTGCTAGAAAATTACATAGACCCCCCCAAACATTATATATATATATATATATATATATATATATATATATATATATATATATATATATATATATATATATATATATATATATATATATATATATATATATACTAAAAAAATATATAAAGACCCTAGAGAATACAATGGCGGTTGTTGCAACTTTTTATTCCGCACTGTATTTGCGCAGCAATTTTTTTAAACTTTTTTGAGGGGAAAAAGTTTTGTGCTTTAAAAAAAAAAAAAAAAAAAAAATTGTTACATCAATATGTGATTGTATGTTTTGAAAAACAGAAAAAATATTTGGAAAAAAAAAAAAACAGTAAAGTTAGCCCAATGTTTTTGCATATTGTGAAAGATGAAGGTACGCCAAGTAAATAGATACTTAACATGTCACGCTTCAAATTTGCACACGCTCGTGGAATGGCGCAAAACTTAAGTACTTAAAAATCCCCAAAGACAACACATTAATTGTTGTTTTATTTTTTACTGGTTACATGTTTTGAATTACAGAGGAGATCTAGGGCCAAAATTATTGCTCTTGCTCTAACGTTTAAGGTGATTCCTCACATGTATGGTTTGAACAACGTTATCATATGTGGGCGGGACTTGCGTATGTGTTCGCTGGGGTGCTTTTAAAAAAAACTATTTTTTTTATTGTTAATTATACTTTTTTTTATTAGTTTGACACTTAAGAAAAAAAAATTGATCACTTTTATTCCTATTACAAGGAATCTAAACCTTGTAATAGAAATATAACATGACAGGTCCTCTTTACAGTGAGATGTGGGGTCAGTAAGACCCCACATCTCACCTCTAAGCTGGGAAGCCTGAAATAAAAAAACGATCCTGGCTTCCCAGCCGAAGCGGGACCGATTTGTTTGAATGCAGAGTCCGGGTGTGACGTCATAACATCGCGCCCGACCTCCGGCGATCATAGAGACTCTATGGTAAACATCTGGGGCTGGTGGATCTGTTCTCCGACTCGCCAATCGCATCGGAGGGCGGCGGGAGGTGGGACGTCCCGTAAGAACGATCGAGCGGAGTTACAGCTGATATGATCATTCTTATGGTGTAGGAAATTGCCGGCTAAAAAAGATGATATCTGAACGGTGCCTGTAGCTGCAGACATCACTCGGATATCCCCGCTCAGTCAAGGACGTCGTATGACGGCCGGTGGGCGGGAAGTGGTTAAATGCTTGGTTGGCTCTAGCTTGCTTGCTCTGTAATGGCCCTGCTTATACATGTATTCTACCAATTGGAGATCACAGGAGTTGAAATATCTGTTATTGTTTACTACAGTTTCTCCTTTTTTTTGTTTTTCTTTCCCTCTGCTCTCCTCAAATTCCACGAAAAATCCCGGAACACCTGCTTTAAAAACAAAAACAACCTAATTGGGGCAGATCAAATGGCACCTCTTTGGGAAGTGTTTTGAAAATGAGACAAGCTGTTGCTGGATTTTAGAGATCCGCGTCCTTCTTGGAGCACATTAGTGAGCTGCTTTCTATACTTCCTCATATAAGGTGACACTCTTGTGACTTCATAGCTCCTATATGTATGAGTGTACTAGTCATGTTCTAAGCTCCCTAGGGCAGATAGATCTTTGTCCTGTCACAATGTACTCATTCTGTTTCTCTGGTTGATCTATGTAAACAGTCTAATTGGACCATAATTTCTCTTTTGCTCTCCATTTTCTTTGTGTTGCCTCCCCCTCCTTCTTTCCTAAACAGCTTCCGCATGTCTTGCAGATGATATAGACAGGACTGTTTGTACGCCCGCTATTGTATTTTTAATGACCTTTAACTGATCTCTTTCACATGTTTATTTAGAAAACGTTGAAATAACCACCTTACACATAAAGCTAGTGAAGTGACTGGCCTCAGGGGATACATACATACAAAACCAAACCAATCTCCTAAAAAAATTGTACCTGTTTATCTACAGCTGTCTTTCCCTTACATCCATTCAAAGTACAGAAATTACACAGGAGGGGATCTGATTGGAGGACAGGGACACACCACCTACACACAGAAACAGAGCTGAGGCTGTCAATTAGCTGTAGATCCCTCCTCTGTCACCTTTTTTCTCTTGGTGTCAGAATAACTTCTCAGAAGTGACTTGTGCTGATAGCAAAGGAATAAGCAAGTGGACAGATATGACACAGAAATCAATCTTACTCGAGTAAGACAAGTACACCCTATAGAAGGATATGCTTTATTCATATTTCATGTCTGAGGTTTACAATCAAATTAAGGCCAGTTGCACACGAGTCATCTAACTGTTGTGTGTCTGATCCCAGCAAGCACAATTTCCAGTCTCCACAGCCCCTGCAGCTTGTCAGTCTATAGCAGGCAGAAATATGCTGCCTCTGGATAGAGTTACCGTATTTATCGGCGTATAACATGCACCCTAACTTTAAGAGGGAAGTTTCAGGGAAAAAAACTTTCCACAGCCCCCTGCGTATAACACGCTGGCACAGTTTACCCTCTATTTTCAGGGTAAAGAGTGAGTGTTATACGCCAATAAATACAGTAAATGCCAAACTGGGTGGTACTCGTGTTTAGAGCTCTATACATTCTGGGTCAAATGTCCAACTCAATAGACTTCAGTCCAAAGATTGCAGGAGCTGAGTGTAAATCTGTCAGTCAAACAGTGACTGCACCCAATCAGCTGCAGGCCACTGTTCAGGTATTCTGACAGCAATGGGTTGTGGCTGTTGGCTCCTTCTACGCGTGACGGACTCTGCCAGGAGCCCGCCCTTCTCTATGGGTGGTCGGATGCCATCCAATCCGATTCGAACAATTCCCATCCGTCTGTTTTTAGTGGATTGAATTGGATGACACATGTCCGTTTACACCTGCCATTTAATAGAGGAGAATGGAGGGTCTGATCAGGTCCACCTGAAAAACTGACAGGCGGACCAGATTGGTCTGCTCATGTAAAAGGGGCCTTACAATACAATGATTGGTAGGAAGATTAGTCCATCTGTGGTGTTCCATGTGCATTGAGCAATATATATAGTATTTATTGGCGTATAACACTCACTTTTTTACACTGAAAATAGAGGGAAAACTGTGTCTGCGTGTTATACGCAGGGGGCTGTGGAAATTTATTTTCCCTTAAACTTCCCTCTTAAAGTTAGGGTGCGTGTTATACGCCAATAAATACGGTATATATACACACACATACATTAAAACATTTTTTTGGGGGGGGGGGGATTATTTTCACGTTGAACTGAATGTTAAAAGCAAATAACATAAGTACTTTCAATTGACATTTGTCAAGTCTCTGGCGAAAACCTTACAGTGTTTGGTCAGCTTTACTCTCTCCAAACAAGCATGCAGATCAGGTAGTTTGACTTCACTGCAAAAGTAAACTCGTTCTGGAGTCACCAAAAACAATATTATATGACATGGTGGGTACATGTCCGTGCTACGTAATAATATGGGCATGTAGTACTAGATTTTTTTTTTTTCAGTCTGCGGGCCTAAACAAAGTTGTTACAGCTTTCACTAACTATGCTATACAGTGCAGATGGAAGAATCCTTCTGTTGGGCTATTGTATTCTGACAGCCACTGGCAACAGCTGTGAGAATACCCGAGCAGATGCCACATCTCATTAGACGCACCCGCCGGTCAGCCAACAAGTTTCAGAGTTTAAAGGCGCTCTTGTGAAAAAATGGCAATTGAAAAGCGCCTGTAAACTGGCTCTTTTGCGACCCCAGTGTGAAAGCCTGAGTGCTTTCACACTGGAGCGGTGCGCTTGAAGAACAGGAAAAAAGTCTGGTAAGCAACATCTTTGGGGAGGTGCGGGAGCGCTGTATCTAGCGCTCCTAAACCGCCCATGTCGTTGAGACCAAAGGTCAGCGATGCTGAAGCGCCTGCAAAGCACTTTGGAAGTGGCGCTTCGCGGGCGATTTTTAATCCTTTTTTAGCCGCTAGCGGGAGTTAGAAGCGCCCAAAAAGCATTGCTAAAACGACGGTAACGAGCTGCTAAAATTAGCGGCGCTTTGCTGCTACCGCGCCCAGGGCCTCGGTGTGAAAGTGCCCTTAGAGCAGGGATCCTCAAACTACGGCCCTCCAGCTGTTGCGGAACTACACATCCCATGAGGCATTGTAAAACTCTGACATTCACAGACATGACTAGGCATGATGGGAATTGTAGTTCCTGAACAACTGGAGGGCCGTAGTTTGAAGACCCATGCCTTAGAGTAAGCATGCAAAGCGGGAAGGGTCTAGCAGGGCCACCCACTAAGTGAATTTTCGGCCAGTTAATCAATTGCTGGTTGAAATTCGGACAGTATATGGCCAGATTTAGATTTAGATTTAGTGCCCTTGCCATCCTGATCTTTTGAAATAAGGTCCATGAGCATGACAAATTTGTAGGTATAGCCAAGCATATTTACTCCTTGTCTTTTCCCTGTGCAGTGCCTGGTAACCTGGAGACCTGTTGCCAGGCACAAGTGCTGTCACATGGGGCAGAATACCTGCTTTTAGGGACATCTGCAATAGACTGAGGCAGATTAAGGTAGCAGGCAGGAGGGCTAAAGCTTTGATTTTGGCACAGTGGAGGGTACACCTTTTTGTGAGGGGCTCTGGAGGTGACAACACACTCGTTGACTGACCCACCTGTGTGCTGCTTTGTTTTCAACCACTAAGATATTTGAGTAGGAAGGAAGGCTGTCCTGGAGAGCTGTGGATTCCCTGTGAAGATTTGCAGCATCCATGGTAAAAACTACAGGGCCCAGTCGTCGCAAGTGCGACTGCTGCGACCCTGATAATTCCGCCACTGCTTCAAGCTTAATTCTAACTCCAATGATATTTGCAGCTTCTGAGGAACAAGATGGGGTTAACCTAAGTCTAATTGTATCAGATTGGCCTGTCATAGTAGACCACACACAGGAACTATTGCACTAAATTGGTTTTTCCCGATGGATTTCCTCTTCTGACTGTAGGAAAGGATCAGGATATGCTGTTTATACAGCAAAGAATTTGTATGAGACAACATAATCTGCTTTCTAAGTAAACACTGTTAAGCTGCAGTCCAGTTATAGTTACTACATGCCTTAGGCTGGCCATAGATGAGTCAGTTGTTTTCCTTCCACCAGTGGGTTGAAGGAAGAAGATGCTGGGCCAGCACAGACGGTAATTAGACACACCTACAGGAGAAGACTATGATGAAAAGGAGAGAAGGGGATGTGCTAGGCAATTGACTCCCACTGAAGTATTCAACATCCCCCCCCCCCCCCCCCAAGTTCAAAGGGACATTGCAAGTAAATAAAAATGATTCATAGAGGGAATAACACTTCAAGTAAGCATTAGTGCTACATTTTTCTGCGCTTTTTTTTTTTTTTTTTTTTCAAAAGCAAATCTATGGGAAAAAATAGCTCACCCAGTGTACATCAAGCTTCCCACAATGTAAAAGCGTAAGACCCTTTCACACTGAAGACACTTTTCAGACTTTTTTTTGCGATAAAAATAGCGTCTGAAAAGCGCCTCTCTTCCCCAGTGTGAAAGTGTGAGGCCTTGTACACACGATCAGTCCAAACTGATAAAAACGGACTGAAGTTCAGTTTCATCGTTCCAAACCGACCGTGTGTATGCCCCATCAGTCTGTTGTCCTTCAGTCCAAAAATTTAGAACTTTAAAATCGGACCGATGGACGCCTACCGATCGGTCAAAACTGATGGTTAGTACGCAAAAGCATCGGTTCAAAACCTGTGCATGCTCAGAATCAAGTCGACGCATGCGTGGAAGCATTAAACTTCATTTTTTTCAGCACGTCGTTGTGTTTTATGTCACCGCGTTCTGACACGATCAGTTTTTGAACCATCAGTCTGTGAACCGATGAAACTGAACTGTATCGTGTGTACAGGGCCTGAGTGCTTTCACACTGGGGGGGGGGGGGAACATGCGGGATGGCAAAAAAAGTCCTGCAAGCAGCAGGGGCAGTTTGTGAGCGGTCCAAACCGCCCTGCCTATTGAAATAAATGGGCAATGCTATCGAAAAGCATGCAAAGCGCTTTGGTAAAACTGCAACACTGGCACTTTTAAACCTTTGGCCGCTAGCTGGGGATAAAAGCGCCCTGCTAGCAGCCGAAAAGCGCAGCTAACGTGGCGGTAAAGCGCCGCTAAAACTAATGGCGCTTTACCGCTGATGCAGCACGGCCCTAGTGTGCCTTTCTAAATGTCTAAAAGGTATTTTTCACTTTTGCAGTCAAGTTGGAATAATACTTACTTTATATTTGTTACATGTCCCCATTCACATAATAGAACATAAAAATAAAATACAAATGTTTACCTTCAGTAACTCACAATGGGAGATATACAGTATATGCCCCCACCCCACTGTTCACTTGTTGCATCCTTCTGTTCTCCATAATTATATACTATACATAGTAATTTAGAAGTTGGGGGTGGACGGTGGAATTATTATTAGAACAATGGCCCAACAGTCTTTGCTACATATTAGCAATGGGACTTTTAAAAGCATTTTTATTACGTTTTTAAGCTTGCTTTTAGCTACATTGGAAATAACCCCTTCCCACCTGCCCTGACATCCTTTTAACTGGACTATTACGCCTGAGGGGGCAGGAAGGTCTACCTAGGAATTTGACCACTCTGATTGGCTGTCACAGTGGTCACTTGATCAGGAGCCAGTCCTGGCAGTTTATGAACATTAGGCTGAGAGCTTTGACAGCTCGGTCTTTGTGCTGAAAGTGCACTATGAAGAACTCTCAGTATAAAAGCCTCTGCTGCCTATAGATGAATAGGTGCGGCTTACGGGCTTAAAGCCCACACTTTTTGTGTTAGTTGTGACCTCATCATTGTGCTGCATGGCGGGTTCACCCACTACAGGCCGCCTGCAGAAAACCACAGGAGGGACGGATACATGACCAGGCACCCTGGCCAAGGATAGAGAGCAGCACTGACTGGTCTTTATTATAGGAAGCCCCTGCACAGAGGCAAAGCTTCTTATTGGATAACTCCACACCAAAATTCACATATGAATACACCTTTTTGCAGTTAGGCAATATTTGCTTCTCCTGGAGTTCAGCTATGTTACTTACTGCTTCCTTCGCATTCTCCTGGCAATCTCTGCTGTCCTAAAGTTCCAACTGTAGCTGACAAATATGTAGCATCCGACCCTTTTGGGAGTGTCAGGTACTTGATCCAAATCTGTGCTCCATAGTTTCTTCTGCAAGCTATACTTTACTACAGTACACAAGAGCAGTGAAAGGCCATGCACTTGTCACACCCAAAAATGTATCTAAGGTCGTATAGAGCCTGAAGAGCGCCGAGATCAGCAGCGTGGGAAATGGGAAGGTTTTTTTTTTTTTTTCTTTGTAGAAGACTTTACTGTGGATTCCTATCTTCTTCTTTTTTTTTTTCTCTGGAAACCCTTCATTTCCTCGGCCCGCTAAATACTTGGGAAAGAATAGAAGGCAACATCTCTCTGAATAAGATGCAGCTTCGGTTAAAACAAGAAGCACTTTTTTTTATCCCAAACTTAAAGGGGTTGTAAAGGATTTTTTCCCCCCTAAATAGCTTCCTTTACCTTAGCGCAGTCCTCTTTCACTTACCTCATCCTTAGATTTTGCTTTAAATGTCCTTATTTCTTCTGAGAAATGCTCACTTCTTGTTCTTCTGTCTGTAACTACACACAGTAATGCAAGGCTTTCTCCCCGGTGTGGAGAAAGCCTCTTGAGGGGGCGAGCAGGAGAGTCAGGACACTCTCTACTTTGCAGATAAAGGAGCTGTGTGTTAGTGAGCATCCTGACACTCCTGCTCATCCCCTCCCCCCTCAAGAGGCTTTCTCCACACCAGGAAGAAAGCCTTGCATTACCGTGTGGAAAAAGCCTCTTGAGGGGGCGAGCAGGAGTGTCGGGGTGCCCACTAATACACAGCTCCTTTCTCTATCTGCAAAGTAAAGAGTGTTCTGACTTGCCTGCTCACCCCCTCCCCCCTCAAGAGGCTTTCTCCACACCAGGAAGAAAGCCTCGCATTACGGTGTGGAGTTAGACAGAAGAACAGGAAGTGAGGATTTCTCAGAAGAAATAAGGACATTTAAAACAAAATGGAAGCATGAGGTAAGTGAAGGAGGACTGCACTAAGGTAAAGGAAGCTATTTAGGGAAAAAAAATGTTTTCCTTTACAACCCCTTTAAATCCCAACGCATATGTGCATAGGTTTTTCAACCTTTTTTTTTCTTTGATACCATTTTGGTTGGCCCCTGCAAACAGACGTGTGGAGGACTGTGAGTCATCTTGGAGAACATCAGGTCAGAGTGACTTGTCCAGTAGAGAACTTTTAAATACTGGGGGGGGGGGGGATATGGGCCTTTCATATTTCTAGCTCTGTCTGGTTAGAAAGGTAAAAACATTTTTTGTTGTAGGCAACACCCCAGTTATTAGACTGCTCATGTACCTCTAACTTCATTTAAAGCTTTATGATGGCAACCGCATGCATGGTTAACTCAATAATGCACTTTGATCTCCTGGCTCCTATGGTCATTGATCCCATATTGAGTCTGACTGTTCTACTGGGTCCAGAGCACATTCACTGCACCTTCTTGGATACAAAAGATCATGTCATAGTGACCGCCATTGCATCCTTTCAGGGGCAATACATGGAGCCCATGTTGAAGATCTATGACTGTTCCTTTGCTATGGCTGACAGTTCATGTAAAAAAAAAAAAAAAAAAATGCACTGCATTGCCACAGGCCAGAATGGATAAAAGTCAATGATTTTTTTTATCTTTATAACATTTTATTTTAATAAAATGCTTTTGGAGGAAAGAATTATCTAAAGAGGTTATTCTATTTAAGATATATTAATAATTGAGTTTATTCAGCATGAAATGGAGCTTGGTTATGTAGCTGGGTTTACTGAAAAATGTCAGAGATAACTGCTCCCGATCACTGGGAGCAGTAGATCCTGTCATGTCACTAGGCAGAATGGTGAAATGCCTTGTTTACATAGGCAGTTCCCCATTCTGCCTCCCCTTTACTTTGATCGCAAGCCAGTGGCAGACATAGAGCCCATGGGACCCACGGGCATGCTCCCACGGCGCGCACTACGTGCCTGATATCCTGCTTTTGTGGAGTGTCAGTTTGTGCAGGAGAGCCATTCTGCCGGCCGGCAAGTAGTTAACTGGCCGAAAAACAAACAAACTGTCCAAATGACGGAATTTCTGCAGATTTTTTTTTTCGTAGAGTGTTAGGCCAGCATTAGTACGGTGTAAGAAGTGTACAATTTGTAAGTACTTGTAATGGTCAGGATTAGAGTACAATATTCCAGTTGCAGTGTCCTAAAGGTTTAAATGGAAGGGCCTAAATCCTCCAGCGCATGGATACCTTTGGGGCCCAATGCAAGAGGCTAAGATCGGGTATGATGAATAAAGCGGGTTAACTCTGTTTATATTTATTTGGTGTCCATGTTCCTGATTGTTTGACCCTTTCTGTTTGTCCTGGGGATCATTGTCGCCAAGACAGAAGTTGATGAAATCCCAAATGTTGAAATGTTCACTCACTTCCTGATGTGTCTCTAGTACAGGAAATAAAGAGAATTCTTCATAATGTGATACAGACAAAAAATAAACAGGGACTTAACCCTTATCTACTGTATCCAAAACTCAAAATAAAGGTTTATGGCTGTAAATGAAATTTAACACGTTTTTTTGTATTGGATGATTGTGGCCTGCTATTTCTCTGGGAATCTGTGTAGTGTCCAGCTAACTGCAGAACAAGAAGCACTAATTGTGACCTTTTATAGTAGTTTGTATTGGACTAATATATAACTGACTGGAGCCTGGGCAGTGCAACAAGGTGCTCATAATGAGGATTATCACTCTATTGCCTGTAATCCTTAACAACCTAAAATAGAATATATGTGTCCATATAAGGTCTGCTTATAAAGCAATACAGATATTTTGTGTCAGATGAAAGTGTTAGCTTAGCAACATCTTCATGAATAATGTTTTGTGGTCTGATACATAAAGTGATGTACCCACTTTCCTAATTAATTCATAACCATGGGATGTTTATAAAGGTATATCACCAGACATATAATTCTCATATATTGTTAACATGATCATTTTAATACCAAATGCCAAACCTCAGTTTAAATCGTCACAACTGATTACATACTTTATATCCATAATGCATCTTAAATTTTCACATGTTTGTGCTCTTCATACAGCTGTCTTTGGACAGAATCATCTTTGGCGCTCCCTCAATGGAGATCTTTGCTTTAAAGGATAAATTGACCTTTAAAGTGGTTGTAAGCTTCGTGTTTTTTCACTTCCGTGGGATTGCTCCCACGTCGCTATCTAAATCGCTCTTTCGGCATGTTTATTGGTTAGATTGATAGCAGCGCAGCCATTGGCTCCCGCTGCTGTCAATCAAATCAATGACGGGGCGCGCTAGTGGCGGAGCCGAGTTGTACACTTGGCGGCTATGGCCGCTGAGTGTATTACACGGGAGCATGCCCGTAAGGTAACCCCCTCAGGAGAACGCTTCCCAGAGGTGGTTAGCTCTTGCGGGGAGGAGCCGTGAGAGCCGCCGTGGGACCCCAGAAAAGGCCACTCTGTGCAAAATGAACTGCACAGTGAAGATAAGTATAGCATGTTTGTTTTTGTAAAACTGAACCCATACAACCCCTTTTAAAAAAAAAAAGAATATATAGCATATTTTTGTGCATTTACATTTTTTTAATTTTTTTATAGGGACTTAAAAAGCTTTACATCTGCGAATTTCCCGATCAGGAGATCGCAGGTGCATTGCATGGCTTCTGCAGACTGTCTGTCTGTGTAAGCTGTCTGCTTATACCTCGTACAGGCAGGCAGTTACACAAGGACAGGAAGAATCCATGAACTACCAGAACTTTTAACATTGCGCCGGTAGTTCATTGAGATCTACAAGCCATGAGCCACAAAGGCTGTTGGTAGTTGTAACTCATTCATTCACAGAAGTCTGACGTGGCCATGTGGACAGAGCCCTGCACAGTTACGTTCTTTTCAAATGGTGACATCGGGTGCAGGGAGAAGATCCCCCTGCCCACTGTCATGGAGGGGGGTTGGAATCGGGGAGTGGCTGCAACAGCAAGAACATGTCACATATTCCACCCTAAAAACAGGTGGAACCAAAGGTGAACTTATTCTTACATTTTGGCTGATTTGTGATACTTGTACCTTGTATTAAATCTAATTGGTACACTATATACTATTAAATTGTATGTACCTTCATAAGTGTGTTTACAGTATATTATTGTATTTTGTAGATTATTGTTCCATAGCATCTGCCTGATAAAGTGAATTAAATACACGCAACACATTGAGATAACTGCCCCGCTTGGGGAACCTGTATGAGATCCATGGCTAACCCGGTGGAACAAACATTCAGTTTAATTCATATATATGTGATGAGATATGTTGTATGAAGGGTACAAACAAACAATGTGAAAAGCTAGTATGTATTATGAATGTATGTAATCGCCCACACAGATTTTTTTTTTTTTTTAATCTTTTTTTTTAAAGTGTATTTTTGTGCGTGAACTCGAGAGAGAGAGAGAGGAGCCGGACTGCAGGAGTTGGGAGTAGGCAGACCCTCCCCCCGGAGGCAATCGCCATCCTTCTCCATGCCCCTGGTGGCAATGGCGGGTGTGAGGGGGGCCTCCCACTCACCCCGCCCTACCTGCTCCTCTTGGGAGCCCAACTGGGGCCCAACGGGGCAGAGGGACTCCCCCCTATGAGGGAGTGAGGGGCCTAGCAAGCCCCGTAGGTCCTTCACCTCTCTTTATTTTAGGAGACCTCATGGCCAAAGTGCGTGTGTGTTAAACCAATTTCGTGTGCGTGCAAGTGTGGTGTTTTTTTGGGGGGGGGGGGTGGGCGTACTAAGCACAGGCGTACCTTGCATAGCACACCCACCGGGAGCCGGGCTGAGACCACCAAACTCAGTTCACATGTAGCCGAGACCGGGATCCGAACCCTTGGCTGCAGAGGTGAACGGCTTGCCAGCGCAGTGCCAATCACGTTGAGCCACCACAGCTCCCCTGCCCACAAAGATTTTAACTGAAGTTTTGCATTTGACCTTAATAAAACGATAACAATTATGTTTGTTGATGTACCTTTAAGAAACTCCCATAGGTATTCATTTTTTTTTGGTTCAAGGTCTTCAATAACATGTCACCTGAGTGAAATTGGAGGACTATGAGTGTGATTGTGGAGATGATGACACACTTGTGTTTTATGAACAAATATAGGATTATGTTCCCTTGCTGATTTGTATCCTCAAAGGTTCTCATTAATAGTCTTTGGTGTATTGAACCATTTTCTGATATGTTTTTATTTTCAAGTGCGTAAAAATAAACAGGATCATAATTAGGCATCAACATAACATATATAAAATGGAGTTCTGTTGGTCCTAATCGGCAGTTAACGCATTTGTAGAACACCTAAACAATAAGTTCTTTGTCCAACATAATGACACCTGGAAAGTTAAACCCATCATCTCTGTGACTAATTAGCATATGTATTTCCCGGATAGGAAGATATTTTCCAACACAATGCAATTTTCCACAGAAATGTTTACAACTGTTTCATTCACAGAGCCATGTTGACTGTGTGGTAGTTTATGATAAAAAATGAGCAGGGCATACTCCCGAACTACATTCTAGTTTTCCAGAGCTTCAGTGTAATCAGTGACTGCCCTGGACCTAACGTCTGCTAAGAGAGGTTGGAATGGTTCCATATTCCGCTATTCAATTCTCATACAATTATTTTTCATTCTGACAAGCTTCCTTTAAAGTTTACCTGGAAGAAATATGGCGGCAGTGACTGCTGACCTCCCTGTCTAAAAATGCTAGTTGCTAGCCTATCATGCTGATTTTTTATTTTTATTTTTTTACTTCATTATTTTCAGAAACAAAAATTGGGGCCAAGCAAGTAGATAGATATGCCCTGTTGAGCTTTTCTGTCCTTGGCAGAGGGCAGACCACCATCTTTTTTTTATCAGTGTCTTGGCCTGTTTTCTGTTGTGGGGTACAACTCCTCGAAGCCCCCCGGGCTATGAGCTCTATCCTTCATTTTCCCCCTGCTGGGGGGCTTGTGAGTGGCCTTCGCTGTATTCCTGGTAGCAGTGTCTCACTGTGTTTTGGTCTAAAAGGACAGAGTGGTTTTGGTTGGTGGAATGTGGCCCAAGCCTTGGTTTGGAGTTGTTGTGGTGTGCTGGCAGGGATTTTTGCATTTCTGATAGCAGCAGGAGAAGAGTGATAAAGCTTGTCAGCATGCTGTATTCATCCAGACCATGGGAGGAAAGACCGGGGATGGAACGATGCTGCTAGCCATTGCTACCAAGTTCAGGTCTGCAGTGAGTTTGTGCTTACCTGTGTTCTGTTCCATAGTGTTGAACCTCTGGTTCAAATTACAAGTATTTACCTGTGTGCAGATTTTTGCATTGGTCAAGTGTCACCATGGTGGTGGGACAGGGGTGCAGTGTGTACTGGGCACCTTGCCTTCCTTGAAGCTGGGCCTTTTAGTTTGTTTTAAACAACTGCCTGTTTCTTTTTGTTTTAGGGCATGGGTCTTCAAACTACGGCCCTCCGGTTGTTCAGGAACTACAATTCCCATCATGCCTAGTCATGTCTGTGAATGTCAGTGTTTTACAGTGCCTCATGGGATGTGTAGTTCCGCAACAGCTGGAGAGCTGTAGTTTGAGGATCCCTGTTGTAGGGGAACAAATGTTCAAAAATTAGTCACAGCAGACTTCGCCCTACGCGTTTTGTCATTCCTGAAATTTTCTGGTGTCTGTGCCATGGAGGACATCAGGTGTAGTGAAACGCATTGGTTGAGCCTGCTGTGACATCATTGTGTTACCGGAAGTTTGTGGGAAGCAATTTTGTACATCAGCCGGAGTTTGTTTACAAAGCACTTTTGCTTTGCTTTAAATGTGAGATTTTTTCTACTCTTAATAAAATTTAATTTTTAAGGTTTAGACTATGAAGTTTTCCATTTTAAATTTGGATATGACCACACACATGGATTTATGATTGAGATCTCTCTGAAGTACCCTTCACGAGGAGAAGCATATTTCTAATGTTATGAGCCCTAGAGGATCCTGTTCTGGAAAGATTCCTATGAGCCCTTTGGGGTAGATGCTGCCTTCTGACCTTTCTGCTACCAGAAGGCCATGGCTGTCTGGTAAGCCTATAAGCCGATAAGGCTTTCTTGGTGGGGACCTTTTAATTTACCTTTTGAGACACCTTCATTTCCTAACTGCTTACCTGGGTGGATAACTTTATCACATTTTTTTGTTGGACATTTATTTATGTTTACTTTCACATTTTGGACTTTGCACATTTATAATATTTTCACTTTCATGTCACATTGTTTGTTTTTGGATATATTTGATTATTTCTTATGTGCTTAGTGTTTGAGATGGCGCAACATGTAATTTAATGAAAAAACTCAACAGGCTCAACAGGCAAACTCATCCCATTCTAAGTTAAATCAGCAGAAAAACCTGGGCACTTGACCTATCTGTGTGACCGACCTTACTTCCACTTACACAGCATGAAGCAGAAATCACTCCATAAGGCTCCACACCGCAGCTTGGATTTTAAAAATAGGAGGTGAATGCAGGCCACGGTGTGGAGTCGTACTGCAATGTACATTGGAGAGCGGACGGCTGTATCTGCTTTTCATTTTAATTGGCCCCTTGTGTAAAAGCTGTTAATGGCCCATAGATCTTTCTACCTCAAATAGTAGGTTCAGCCCAGTATCAATTAATTCTAATGTGATTATTGTAAGATCAAATAATGCAGTTAAATAACTTTGCAGCTTGGTAAATTGACCATATAGAGAATAAATATCACTGATATGTGAGCTCTCTTTTCCTTGGAACCACAAAAAAATTGCAGCCACGTTGGATTGTAACAGCTTGTACACATAAGAAGATAATATAGAAACTCCTTCTAATGCAAGCGGCATGCTGCATTTTGCCCAGCATTGCAACTCTTCGCTGCATTTGAAATAGTGCAAAGGAACAGATCCAGTGATAATGCGAGGGGTAGGTATCACTTAACCTCCCTGATGGTATGATTATGTCAGATTTTTGCGTCGCAAAGCAGAACATTGTTGCGCATGGATATTTAGCATTTTACATTGTAGGCCTGTAATTCTTAGGAATAACTTTCTTAAATCTGTCCAAACAAGAGTCTATTAGACATCCCGGGTATGATACAGTTTGAAACATGAAATTATAATATAATAAATAATAATAATAAAATCTATTTAATAATATAATCAAATCAAACGCACAGAAATTTGCTGAGTTGCAGAATTGTCGCTGTCATTACTTTCAGTGTTTGATGACAAATTTCCCCACTAATCGCGATCGCTCAATTCTGCAAGTGATTCGAATTTACTATCGCTATTTTCTAGGTGGTGTAAAACCACTTTTGATGTAAAGGGACACTTTTTGGATGCCGTGGACAATGTCAAGTTTCCAGGCAGAAAGAACATTGTATATATAATATAAAAGTGCATGCAGGGCACAGGACAAAGCATTAGGGACAAAAGGGTTGTGAAATGATTTCATACAGTAATGTAATCTATATGATTATATAGTATACTGTATGTGTTTTTGTTTTGCGATTTTTGAATTTGGCACTGGGCTCTGTCCCCATGCGTCGCAACGCTCACAGGGAACGGAGCCCAGCGCACAGTACATTGGGCGGAGTACAAGGTAAGTAACTTTTACAGGATACTGCGATGCAATCCCAAGTGTGGCTCGGGGTTGTAAAGGCTAAAGGTTTTATTTTTTTATTTTTACCTTATTACATTCTGTACATTAGGTTAAAAAAAGTTAATGTTTTTCTACCCCCCCCCCCCCCAAAAAAAACAAAACATATCTGAGCCTAATCTCGATCCAGAATTGTGCTGAAAGCAGTAGAGCTGCCGGGCGTCTGTTTTCTTGCTCTCGCTCTCTCTCTTTCTCTCTCTCTCTCTTTCTTTCTCTCTCTCTCTTTCTCCCTCTCTTTCTCTCGCTTTCTCTTTCTCCCTCTCTTTCTCTCGCTTTCTCTCTCTCTCTCTCTCTCTCTCTCTCTCTCTCTCTCTCTCTCCAGCAGGAGCCATTGTTAGAAGAGAGCAGAGGGTGGGTCAGAGCCTCGCTGTCTTTGTCTATAACGCATGCAGCGTGGCTCAGGATTGAGCACACGGGTGGGCCACAATAGAAAGCAGCTTCATATGGTGGAAAAACAAGAAGAGGAGGAGCCATGAGCAGTGGCAGGAGACCTGAGAAGAGGAGGGTTGGGGTTGCTCTATGCAAAAACTATTGCACAGAGCAGGGAAGTATAAACCTGTTTGCTATTTTAAAAAAAAATGCCTTTACAATCACTTTAAACACAAACTTCTAAATACACAGCTAAAAGAAATATAGGGACTGTTTTACCAGCCAAAGGATTTTCAATGATGTCCATTCAGTCTTCAGATTTAAACAGTGCAGCCAATAGGTTGACTGCTTTCTCTGACAATGTCATCTCCTAAGCCCCAAGCCTGCTAATTGGATAGTGAAGGAGCTGCAGCAGACTGGTGAGATCATCTTTCTGCTCCCTTCATCTCCTGCTGGCAGTTCCTTCCTTGTTGGCACATTTGCATGCAGCACACCCAATTGGCTCCCAGTCCTACCCCTTATGAGAATTGCTGTACAGGTTATTGCAATAAGCTGATACCTAGTAAATACAGGCACTTACACTTTAAATTACCTAAATATTTTATTATTTAATAGATAGCTGTGTAAATGTGTGGCTGCTTGGAGTTCAGCCTGTGCTTATTTGCATTGAGATATTTGACTCAATCACACTTTTTCAGGCCTGATGTAGGAAACACACTCTGCACATATTTTTAGTGCGCACCATGCATCCAATTCAATGCCCATGTGTGCCAGGTTACTCATTTTAAAGCCTATATGGAAAACAAAAAAATACAGATCTATTTGATGACCATGGATTCACATATTCTACATATGCATAGTTTGATAATATGATTTTGTGTAAAGTGTCTTATCATTTATTTACTCTTTGAGATCAGGTTTAGTTATTTGATTTGTGTAAGGTGCTGCACACTTTGTGTTGGTTTAGGCAGAACCATGGCCAGAATCTAAAACTGATATCTCAGGTGTGTGTGGTTGTTGGCAAGTTAAAAACAACCTGCTACTTGCATCTTTTCTTATCCAGAATTGTAGTTCATGTAGGGACAATTGCTAGAATTGTTATGGGATATAACTAAAAATAAAAATTAGCATCCTCAATATGTTTAGACCGGTTACCTTATTCCATATAAAGGGGCCATCTCATCTGCTCACACTAGGTAGAAATATGAAGCTAAAAAGTTCTTCCAGAAGTCTGGAGCTTTTTACTTAAAGGGGAAGTGCGGGAAACCCCCCCCCCCCCAAAAAAAAAAAAACATACTCGCCTAAATGGCTGCAGCATCAATCTAATGCTGTAGCTGTTCTGAAACCAAGGGCTGAGCAGTCACATGACTGCTGATCACACGGCTCTCAGTCTTCAATGAGCAGAGAGCTGTGACTGTCAACCAACAGGTTCTCTACTCTGCCCCACCAGTGCTCACTGGATTGTCAGGCTGTGGAGGGGGGTGGGAGGGGCTGGCTCAGGCTTACAGCAGTGTACTGGGAGGCTGAGCCTCCTGCCAATCAGGCAACTGGGCAGATCCTGACATTGTTGTCCGGATCCCTTGAGAGCCTAGCCCTGGATGAAACCGCTTTAGGTCCCTTTAAACCTGGAACACTTTTTGTGGACCAAAAATATGCGTCTTTTATGCGTCTAAGTGGGTTTTTATTAGTTATGTTATTTCGTAAAACCCATACACATTATAAGGTAAACCTTCTTTGCCAACTTTGTCTAGATGTTGTTGGGTCCCTAGCTGTCCAATAATCGAGGGTCACTTCTTTGTGAATACTGTGTTAGATATGTACTATTGCAGTTCACTAACTGTGTACTGTTCCCTTTATATACCTTATTGATTTGCTTTCCCACATCTTCTGATAAGCTAAATAAAATAAAGTATTAAAAATGTGAATATGTATGCGTATGCTACTTGTAAAACACAGGGCGACCTACTCTAGACAGCTGTGTTTTAGCTGTGTTACATTCCTTATTCACAGTGTAGTACAGCCAGACTAGAAAATGTTCAGAAGAGCGTAGAAAAGGCAGGGGTGTGCTTTTTAGACTGGCAAGCTGAATGTTAAAGTGGAGTTCCACCCATTTTTTTTATTTTTGTCTGTGCTGCATGCCCTAATCTCATAGTGTTCAGAATGGACAATTTTTATTTATTTTGTTGCTTGTAAATACCTTTATTTTGTAGTCCTTTATTACTTCCTTCTCCTTATTAGCCTAGGCTATTAAGTCACAAGGCTATTTGCAAGGGTTTCTGGGATAGGCATCATGTTTCCCAGTAGTCCTTGCAAACCTGACTGAAACCTATTACATTGCTTGTACAGCACTGAGCATGTGCGAGATATGCAAAGCTGAAATCCAGGAAGTCATACAGTCTGGCTTCATGATGCCCACACTTAAGATGGTCACGGTCTATTTCTAGATTATAAAGTATCTAAATACTGTAACAACTTAACAAAACGGACCATAGTTTACAAACTAACTTTACTAGAATACATTAAGCTTGTGTATTACAGGGGTATTTATATTTAAAAAGTGAAATTGTGGGTGGAATTCCCGTTTAAGTTGGCCATACACTATGGGCCAGATTCAGGTAGAGTTAGGCTGGAGTATCAGTGATACTCCAGCCTAACTCTCACTTTAAGCTGGCGTTTCTGTTTTCTGTTACCAGAAAACAAGAAACGCTGGGTTGGAGTTCCGATGCGATTGACGTAATTGAATTTCGCCATCGCATCGCAACTTTAATTTAAAAATGGCGCCGGGGGCGTTCCCGCTGATTAACGCCGAAAAAATATGTTAATCAGCGGGAATCAGCAATTCACGATCGTATTTGGGCGCGACGCAGTGACTTTCCGACGTTTCCGTAAGCGATACGCGGCGTAAAGATAAAGCAGCCCCCTAGTGGCGTATCCTATGTTAAGTATAGCCATCGTGTCGAAAAAAAAAAAATTTGCGTCGCTTGCGTAAAACGTCCATGAATGGGGATTTGACGTCATTGACGTTCACTGACAGAATTTGGAGCATGCGCACTGGGATGCATTGACAGTCGACGCATGCGCAGTACGTTCGCCGCGGGATCGCGCTTAGTTTAAATAATACACGCCCCGTACCCGCCCAATTTGAATTCCGCCGGCTCATTTACGATACGCTGCCGCAATTTTAGGAGCAAGTGCTTCATGAATAACAGCACTTGATCCTAAAATTTCGCCAGAGTAACGTAAATGAGAAACGTTACTCTAGAGTAAAGATGCTCCAATCTACCTGAATCTGGCCCATAGTGTTCAGAATGGACAATTTTTATTTATTTTGTTGTTTGTAAATACCTTTATTTTGTAGTCCTTTATTACTTCCTCCTCCTTATTAGCCTAGGCTATTAAGTCACAAGGCTATTTGCAAGGGTTTCTGGGATAGGCATCATGTTTCCCAGTAGTCCTTGCAAACCTGACTAAAACCTATTACATTGCTTGTACAGCACTGAGCATGTGAGAGATATGCAAAGCTGAAATCCAGGAAGTCATACAGTCTGGCTTCATGATGCCCACACTTAAGATGGCCACGGTCTATTTCTAGATTATAAAGTATCTAAATGTTGTAACAACCTAACAAAACGGACCTTAGTTTACAGACTAACTTTCCTAGAATACATTAAGCTTGTGTGTTACAGGGGTATTTATATTTAAAAAGTGAAATTGTGGGTGGAATTCTCGTTTAAGCTGGCCATACACTATAAGTTTCTATACACCAAGTTTTTTTTTTCCAGCCTCCATGCTGAACAAAAATCAATTCTTCCCTCCACACTTTACAATACATATAGATGAATCTCTGTAGCTATTTTATAATAGCAGGTGGCACCAGCGACTGTCAGAATACCTTAAAAGCTCCCACATCCGGCTCCTTCAATTTTTGAAAGGATGTCAGGTGAGAGGAGAACGACAAGGCCACTCCTAAGAAAATTTTGGTTAGTTCATAAAGCAAACCTTTATAACCCCTTTAAATGGACAGAAAAATCTGTGTGTATGGTACACGGTGGGATCGGTGATAATTGTCATTAATGCCATTTGTACTTGTCCTGGCCCCTTATCCTGTAATCTAAAACAAATAGAAGAAATTATTTAAAGTGAACCTGTGCTTTGCCCATGCAGAGCAATGCAAATGGTTAGCTTAACTGTTACTCTTCCAGACGCGCCTCACTTCCCTTCGCTCCCCAAGCAGTTTTAGGTACAAGGAGCTTGTGACTCCTTCCACTTCCTCCCACATGACCTTGCCGGTGCGTCTTCATTGGCTGTTTAGGTATGTAGTGCTGACACAATAAGACAAGGGAGAGAGAGCCTTTGACATGAAGTTTATACAGGATGCCCTCCCTATGACCATAAAGAAGGGGTAAGGGACTGAAAAGAATTTAAAGTGGAAGTAAACCCCTCTTATCAATTTTAGCATGTGCCAGAAATGTAACTCTTTTTTTTTTAAAGTGTTAAATCGATGGGTTTACTTCCACTTTAAAGAATGTGCTGAAGGGAATGTGACATTACATTGAACCTGTTTCTTTTCCCTTTGTGAGGCAAAGTACAAGTTTACATTACTAATAAGTGCACTTTTAGACAATGTGCATGTATTCTTTTTGCCCCCGTTCTCTACTGACCCAACAGTCCCCTGCCTCTCCCGATGCATACTTGCTGCGTTCCAACGCATGCCACCTCCTGCGTCTGACATCCATTTCTGAAAGTCCTCTCTCCCTAACTGCGCCTGTGCAGTAGACTTTAATGTGACTTGCCTACCTATGTCTCGCTGCAGGGAGATAAGGCCCATTGACTTACTTTAGGGTAAGTATCTGCGGTTACAGTCATTAGGTAAAAGTGGTAGTCAAATTTTCTTTTCTTTTTTGTCTTTCGTTTTAAGTATAAATCTTTTGAGACTTTGTTTTTACTTTCAGCTACATAGACAAGTGCGTGTAGTTGTAGCTGTGACATTCATACAGATTTATTATATTCTGACACGTTTGGATCGCTAAAAGAATCTGGCTACACGAATGGAAGATGTTCATGAAAAATAAGTGCATGGCAAAGCTAATTAAACACAAGCTTTGATCAGTAATCATTCAAAATATTTATGTTACAAGTTGCCCCTGGAGAGAGCATCTTATCTCTAGAGATAGAAGAGTTTCATTAATTTCTTTCTTTGGGATCCTCAGAGCTGGCCAGAGTGATGTTTATTCTGATTACTCCATAACAAGCAATAGCAACAAAAAATGTCATCGTTTTTTAGGTTTGTTTGATATACAGTTAATATTTTTCATGCCAGCAAGCAGTCTGTCCAATATACTTTTATGTTTTGTGAAGCAGTAATTATAAAAAAATCTTCCCTAGCAGACCTTTGATTGGACACTCCATTCCACCAGCGCTAGACAATTGGCTGTGCAGTGTACTGTGGATAGACTGTGATGTCATTGTCCCTTCATTAGCTCATGAAGCTCTCAGCAGCCAGCTCATAGAGATCTCCTGCTGGTGTCAATCAAATGCAGTGAAGAGGAAGTGGGGGACAGGCCTTATGGCGCGTACACACGATCACTTTTTGTGATGTAAAAAAACGTAGTTTTATCTCACAAAACAAGACGACGTTTCTCAAACTTCATTTTAACTGCTTGCCGACCTGCCGCCGTCATTTTACTGCGGCAGGTCGGCTCTTCTGCGGCCACTAGGGGGCGCGTGTGCGCGGCGGCGCGCGCCCCCGAGTCCTGTGCGCGTGTCCGGCGGGCACGACGAAATCGCTCGCTCGTTACAGAGCAAGGACCGGGAGCTATGTGTGTAAACACACAGCTCCCGGTCCTGTCAGCGGGAAAAACGGTGATCTTCTGTTCATACAATGTATGAACAGAGGATCAGTGATTTCCCCTAGTGAGTCCACCCCCCCCTACAGTTAGAACACACCCAGGAATATACTTAACCCCTTCCCTGCCCCCTAGTGTTAACCCATTCACTGCCAATGGCATTTTTATAGTAATCCAATGCATTTTTATAGCATTGATCGCTAAAAAAATGCCAATGGTCCCAAAAATGTGTCAAAAGTGTCTGAAGTGTCCGCCATTATGTCGCAGTACTGAAAAAAAAAACTCTGATCGCCGCCATTACTAGTAAAAAAAAAATTTATAAAAATGCCATGAAACTACCCCCTATTTTGTAAACGCTATAACTTTTGCGCAAACCAATCAATAAACGTTGTTTGCGATTTTTTTTTAACGAAAAATATGTAGAAGAATACGTATCGGCCTAAACTGAGGGGAAAAAAATGTTTTTTTTTTCATATATTTTTGGGGGATATTTATTACAGCAAAAAGTAAAAAATATAGCATTTTCTTCAAAAAAGTCGCTCTATTTTTGTTTATAGCGCAAAAAATAAAAACCGCAGAGATGATCAAATACCACCAAAAGTAAGCTTTATTTGTGGGGAAAAAAGGACGCCAATTTTGTTTGGGAGCCACGTCACACGACCGCCCAATTGTCAGTTAAAGCGACGCAGTGCCGAATCGCAAAAAGTGCTCTGGTCATTGGGCAGCAATATGGTCCGGGGGTTAAGTGGTTAAACGACGTTGCCTACACACCATCGCTTTCTGAAAATGCTCTTGCAAAGCATGGTTACGTACACCATGTTCGACGGCACTCTGTTCCATTGAAGCTCCCATCTCATAACTTGCTTCTGAGCATGCGCGGGTTTAAAAATGTCATTTTGCACACACACGATCATTTTTTATGACACAAAAAACGACATTCTGAAAAACGACATAAAAAATTGAAGCATGTTCGAATTTTTTTTTGTACTTTTTTCAGAAGACATAAAACAACGTTTTGCCCACACACTATCATTTTAAATTACGTTTTTTAAAACATTTCATCACAAAAACCGACCGTTTGTACGCGGCTAAATCGTGGTTCCTTAGACACACAGGTTGGGAGCGAGCAGACCACGCTTCTCCCCATAGCAAGCGGCTGGTTATGGTGAATGTTAGAAGAAGAAGAGGAGCCAAGATTGCCACCGGGGACCCCAGGAGAGAAGAATCAGGGCCACTCAAAACACAAATATGACTTTAGTAGCACTGTAAGCAAGGTTAATCACTTCTCCAGCAGTTTCCCTGCTGCTCCTTCCTCTTCTACAACTGGCATCAAATACCTAATATCATCTGTTGGCGCATAGGGGGAGCACCGCCATAAGATAATGTACAGCTTAGTAATTGGCCGCCAGGCACAAATGGACCCATGCGCCTTTTCTTTCTTGGAAGCACCAGTTATTTTCCCCAAGAAGGAAGGAAGGGTAAGTGCTGGACAGTGAAAAAATGTTATTGCGCTCAGAATGTGACAAAAGAAAATGAATAAAGCTGCAATCCAAAAGTGTTTATACTACACAGAAACCATATGAACAAAAAATAGAGATTGCGCTAAATATTATATATAGGTGATTTGAAATGCTGATTAAGCATGTGCACAGATAAATAAGTCCATCAACATATAAAAGTTTATAATCCAGTGATCCCACGGGTGCTGACAAATCAACTTGGAAAAGTGTGGTATAGATGAAACCTCCACCGAAATCATATATAGCCTCTTACCAGAAAGACATAATATATAAGCCTGATACGATCTATGATGCCGGGTGATGGTCAGCAAGGAAGCTCCACTGCATACAGCCTGGTTTACAGATGTAAAGTGTCTCCCGACGGGTCATCAACAGGCACATATAAAACACAAGGCCTCACATAGCATAAAACCCTTTTTATTGAGAATAAAAAGAGACGACTTGCACTTACATCAAGAGTGAGAAAGCAGCGCATAAAACACAGCCCGGCTGGCTTGGAACAAACAGCCCGTATTCCGGGTAGAGCGATTGGAGCACGCGGTGACGTCAGAACGTCTCCTCCCTACGTTTCGTCTGAAAGACTTGATCCCGTGACCAAGTCTTTCAGACGAAACGTAGGGAGGAGACGTTCTGACGTCACCGCGTGCTCCAATCGCTCTACCCGGAATACGGGCTGTTTGTTCCAAGCCAGCCGGCTGCTGTGTTTTATGCGCTGCTTTCTCACTCTTGATGTAAGTGCAAGTCGTCTCTTTTTATTCTCAATAAAAAGGGTTTTATGCTATGTGAGGCCTTGTGTTTTATATGTGCCTGTTGATGACCCGTCGGGAGACACTTTACATCTGTAAACCAGGCTGTATGCAGTGGAGCTTCCTTGTGACCATCACCCGGCATCATAGATCGTATCAGGCTTATATATTATGTCTTTCTGGTAAGAGGCTATATATGATTTCGGTGGAAGGTTTCATCTATACCACACTTTTCAAAGTTGATTTGTCAGCACCCGTGGGATCACTGGATTATAAACTTTTATATGTTGATGGACTTATTTTATCTGTGCACATGCTTAATCAGCATTTCAAATCACCTATATATAATATTTAGGCGCAATCTCTATTTTTTGTTCATAAGTGCTGGACAGGTCAATATCAACGGGACACGGACACTGTAACTTGAATGGTTTGGGACACAGACACTGTCACTTGAATGCCCTGAACAGCCAGGGACTTTTTAATATTCTGTATTTCCTGGTAAATGTTTGCATGGTTTGATTTTTGTCTGGCATGTTTAGATTTTTTTTGTTAGTACAGATTGAACAACTCAGGAATCCAAAAATAACCTTTGTATAAACTTAAGAAACTTAGGAAAAAACTGTTTCTGCAAGCATAGTTTTCAGAGCAGATTAGCGTGTTCTTTGTAATAAGGATCTATGCTGAATATAAATGTACTGTTATTCCTTGATACAAATTTTGCCTTCATTCTGTTACCTATAGATGTTGGGTGATTATCACATAATACCTACCTACTGTATAATGTCAGCCAGCTGTTTATGGAGCACCTCCTGAAAAACACTTTAACCCATTGCTCCTGGTGTTGGTTGGTTGTTGGTATCCAGTTAAAATGCCAACACACATTTTATGTTCTTGCTTTACATAAGACAGAACTTTCAAAGTGTAGATGGTTCGCTAATATTCAGCCTGTAGGTAATTTCTTAAACGATTCTTGTTCTGAATCCTGGCAGACTGAGTGAAGTTGATTGCCAGCAATGATAAAAACAGCTGTTTTAAATTGTGCCCAAAGCTGGAAAGTTTCTGATTGGATAGTCAAGTTTATAGGTAAAGGTGGGGATCCCGGAGGGACTTGTTTTTTTTTTTGTTTTCTTTTTTTAGAGACAACCTACGCCTCCCCGTTCCTCTCACTCCAGAGGTTGGATTGTTGGGTGTGCTCAATGGCTCTATACCTACAACTCATGCTCGAATTCTGATACGAATAGTTTTGTTCTATGCTAGGAAACTGATCTTACATTAAAAAAGTGCATCTGCCCCGGATATTCAAATGCTGTATCGTATGGTGAACAAGGTCTTACCCATATTTAAGTGCATATATAAAGGCAGGGCCTGTCCCAAAAAGTTTAACAAAGTCTGGCAACCCTGGCTGGATATTGAGGGACTCCTTCTGGAAAGACATCCCACTTTCTCAGCCATAAAGAGCTATGGGCAGGGGGGTTCTGGGTGGTCCTGGTGATCGCTAGGTGGTAGGGGAGCGATAGGTGAGTGAACAATCTGGGTGTGGGGGTGGGGGGGAGGGTAGAGAGTTCTGGATGGATGTTGAATGTGTGTTGGTGTGTGTGAATGAGGTGTGGGATTAGTTCGGTATCTAACGGGTATCTATGTCGAGAGGCCAAGTGTGGCCAAGAGAGGCCAAATGTGGTCCACGTGGGATACCCTGAAGCATCTGTTGTTATTGTTCCTCCGTTGAGGGACCGGGGGACTTATTCTCAGGGAGGGGGGAAATACTGATGGATATGGGCGGATTGACTCCTATGTCATTTTATGTTGGTGTTGTAACAATTACTGTGCCTTTTTCTTTAATGATTGTAATTGCAGAAAACCAATAAACAGTTTATTAAAAAAAAAAAGTGGGGATCCCGCATCCAATTTGCAATAATTGTGAAGCCAGCCTTAGGCCTGGTTCACATCTACAGTCAGGTCCATAAATATTTGGACATCGACACAATTCGAATATTTTTGGCTCTATACACCACCACAATGGATTTGAAATGAAACAAACTGCAGACTTTCAGCTTTGATTTGAGAGTATTTACATCCAAAGGTGAACGGTGTAGGAATTACAACAGTTTGTATATGTGCCTCCCACTTCTCAAGGGACCAAAAGTAGTGGGACAATTGGCTGCTCAGCTGTTCCATGGCCAGATGTGTGTTATTCCCTCATTATCCCATTTACAAGGAGCAGATAAAAAGTCCAGAGTTAATTTCAAGTGTGCTATTTGCATTTGGAATCTGTTGCTGTCAAGTCTCAATATGAGATCCAAAGATCTGTCACTATCAGTAAAGCAAGCCATCATTAGGCTGGAAAAAAAAAACCATCAGAAAGATAGCAAAAACATTAGGTGTGGCCAAATCAACTGTTTGGAACATCTTTAAAAAGAAAGAACGCACTCGGCAACACCAAAAGACCACAGAAAACAACTGTGGTGGATTACCAAAGAATTCATTCTCTGGTGAAGAAAACACCATTTACAACAGTTGGCCAGATCAAGAACACTCTCCAGGAGGTAGGTGTATGTGTGTCAAAGTCAACAATCAAGAGAAGACTTCACCAGAGTGAATACAGAGGGTTCTCCACAAGATATAAACCATTGGTGAACCTCAAAAAAAGGAAGGCCAGCTTAGAGTTTGCCAAACAACATCTAAATAAGCCTTCACAGTTCTGGAACAACATCCTATGGACAGATGAGACCAAGATCAACTTGTACCAGAGTGATGGGAAGAGTATGGAAAAGGAAAGGAACTGCTCATGATCCAAAGCATACCACCTCATCAGTGAAGCATGGTGGTGGTAGTGTCATGGCGTGGGCATGTATGGCTGCGAATGGAACTGGTTCTCTTGTATTTATTGTAGGGTTGTCCCAATACCACTTTTTTAGGACCGAGTACCAGTACCGATACTTTTTTCAAGTAGTCGCCGATACCGAATACCGATACTTTTTTTAAATGTGTCCCCAAATGCAGCCATGTCCCCCACATATGCAGCCATGTCCCTCCAGCCATGTCCCCCACATATACAGCCATGTCCCTCCAGCCATGTCCCCCACATATACAGCCATGTCCCTCCAGCCATGTCCCCCACATATGCAGCCATGTCCCCCACATATGCAGCCATGTCCCCCACATATGCAGCCATGTCCCCCATACCTCGCCGCCGAAAGCCGCCGCCGCACTTAGAACATCACAGCATTCATTTGAATAGCTGTTTTGCCCGCGCGTATAGACACTCCCCCTTGCTCGGGATTGGACAGATCACGATCACCCATCCAATCCCGAGCAAGGGGGAGTGTCTATACGCGCGAGAACACTACAGCTATTCAAATGAAAGCTGTGATGTTCCCGCACGCTATTTAACCCATGTGGCGGCGGCTTTCGATGCGGCAATGGCGGCGGGGGGGGCAGAGTATTCTATCACAGTGCAGATGGACAATGACCCGAAGCATACTGCGAAAGCAACCAAAGAGTTTAAGGGAAAGAAATGGAATGTTATTCAATGGCCAATTCAATCACTTGACCTGAATCCGATTGAGCATGCATTTCACTTGCTGAAGACAAAACTGAAGGGAAAATGCCCCAAGAACAAGCAGGAACTGAAGACTGTTGCAGTAAAGGCCTGGCAGAGCATCACCAGGGATGAAACCTAGCATCTGATGTCTATGCATTGCAGACTTCAGGCTGCAATTGACTGCAAAGGATTTGCAACCAAGTATTAAAAAGTGAAAGTTTGATTTATGATTGTTAATCTGTCCCATTACTTTTGGTCCCTTAAAAAGTGGGAGGCATATATACAAACTGTAATTCCTACACCGTTCACCTGATTTGGATGTAAATACCCTCAAATTAAAGCTGAAAGTCTGCAGCACATCGTGTTTGTTTCTTTTCACATCCATTGTAGTGGTGTATAGGGCCAAAAAGATTAGAATTGTGTCGATGTCCCAATATTTATGGACCTGACTGTATGCGTTTTTTGGTGCTTTTTGCAGAAACATCCTACAGTATATTTTACATGGTTTCCTATGGGACATGTTCACATCTATGCTTTTTTCAGCCGCTGCCTATTTGGAAAGGGTCAAGGACTGTATTCAATGGAGTTTGGTTCAATAGATTTCAATGGAGAAGCTGCAGAAAAATATATAGAGCTTTTTTACAGTGATTTGCATCTTTTAATCTGCCCAACAACAAGTTTTCTATTCTGCTCCTTCGAATTTTCCCATCACTGTGGTCGAAAACGAACGTTGATTTGACCCCACTAACGATTAAAAAATTGAATGAATGTTTTTGTAATAGTTTTTTTTTTTTTTTTTGAAGGAAGACATTTTTTTTGTATGGCCAGCATATAATTACCATTCTGTCTGAAAATTTGGCAAAACAATCTTTAATTAAATTTTTTCTTTAACAAAAAAAAATGTGATCTCTGAGTCGGATGATATTTACCAGATTCAACCTCTAATGGTATAATACAGTGGATCTCCTTTAATAATATATACAGTATATCTCTTCTGCCACATAGTTGGTTATTTATATTTACCACTGCATAGAGATATTTAAGAATAAATTGCCTTTTTTTTTTTCTTTTTTCTTTTTTTCTTTTTTTTTAAGCTTTACATAATAACTCAATTATACACCACACTTTTTTAAGCTTATTATCTGATTAATCAATTTAATCAAAACAATAATCAGCCAACTAATCGATTATGAAAATAATCGTTAGTTGCAGCTCCACTTTAGTTATACTATAAAAACAAACAATATTGTCCAAACATCCATGCATACCTCCCCCTTTCAGTCATATAGTCCAATAGGAATGGTGAGCAAACTTTTAATTAGGACAGACAGGTGTAAGTACCCTGAGCTAATTGAAAAAATCATATATCCCTATAACCACGTTAAGGCCCCTTTTACATGGTCAGACTGTTCAGGTCCGCCTGTCAGTTTTGTCAGCGGACCTGAACGGCCACTCCACGCAAGCCTATGGAACGGTGGGTGTCGGAGACATGTCCGCTGACATCCGATCCGCTAAAATGAGACGTATGGCGATTCGTCGCCATCTGTTCATATCGGATTGGGTGAGATCTGATGAAAACAGACATGCTGTCCGTTTTCATCAGATCTCTCCATAGAAGACAGCGGCGCTCGACAAGCCCCTCCCAGCTCAGTGAGCAGAGAGGGACCTGTCATCTGCCGGCTCAGCGGAGATCAGTGAAGAGATCTCCGGCTGAGCTGGCGGTCTCCGTAGCGACAGAGTCCGCCTCGCCTGAATGTAGCGTTACTCCATAAATGTCCTCCAATGGACTTTTCAGTAGCTTTTTGGGTGATCACTGTATTGATGCATATGGTAACAGGTAAGCACAGACAACACTGCTGTATATTGCAACAGTCCCTGTATAAATATACGTATAAGAGCCAGTTCACACTGGGGCGACCTGGGATCTGACTTGAAGTCTCCCCAAGTCGTCCCAAGTCGCACGGTTGAGAAAATGAATGGAAGTGAATGGGAGACGTCCTAATACACACTACTAAAGTCACTCCGACTTCAAAAAAGGTTCCTGTACTACTTCAATCCGACTTTTAGGCAACTTGTACCCATTGATTTCAATGGAAATTGCCTCAGAAGTCGGATCACTGTCTTAACTTGAGCAACAATACAGGAAGATAACATACATTTCTCAGGCTAACCCCTCCCTCCCCCTCCCTCCCACAGAGCTGATTGTTGTTTGATTGGCCACTGGATAGCTTGAAGTTGCATTGTAAGTTGCCTGATGATTCATACTCAAGTCGTGTCCAAGTTGCCTCCCAAAGTCGTGCTGGAAGTCGTGTTGCCCCTGTGTGAACCGGCTCTGAGTATATTTCAATGCCCCCGGCTGCATCTGGAAATGCTGTGCAGTTTGCAAGAATGTGTACACCGGCTGCCACTAATCATGAAACCACGATGTCGGGGATACATTCAATAATTGCACATGAACGTCCAGCCATAAGAAGCAGTAAAAGCAGTTCCTCTGCCATATATGCTCTCTCCTATGCACGATCCATTAATCTAATGACACTTTATTCTGTGCAACAATTCTGTGATAAACTATACTGAGCAGCGTTGTCATTGTCACCCCAGGACAGGGAGTTTAGGCTACTTAACACTGTTAGGACTTCATTATGCCTCTGTCTCTTCTTCACATAACAAAAGGGGGTGTTTTGTAGTCTACCGAGATAGCAGGAAACCATGCAAACCGATAACAGTCCAGAGGCAGAGACTACAGGAAGTTGGCAGCTCACAAGATTTCTGCCTGGGTGAACGGCTATTATTATTTTTTTGTCAAACAGATATAGTAAAACGCCGTAAATGGTATATTTAACAAACCAAAAGAGAGCAAAAAAGATAAACGTATTGTTAGACTTTACATACACTTTCGATTTCACGTTGCCTGTACCAGGTTAAGCTGTATTCTGTCTGACACATCTTCAGACCCTAAACGGCTCAAACTCTGCATAGATGAACACAGGATGGATCCACTGTGTTGGCTGTTTACAGAGCAATGGTGTCATGATCCAACAAACACTGACAACAGAACAGATATACAAGCCTAATAAAGGTCACAGTTTCCTGTTTTTAGTCATCTTTTTTCATTTGTGGCCACAATTTTATGGTGGTTGGTTGCTTAGTCATTTTAGTGTGTGTGTGTAAAAAAAAGGGCTTCCCACTTGGATGTAAGGCTAACTGTGCATATCTTCTTTTAATGTATATATACCCAGTGAGGTGAACAGCCTCAAATGATACACAGAGATGAAACAAATCTCCCTACATAAGTTTTACATGTGTATTTGCTGTCCTCAGCTGTATATATCTTTAGAAATTGCTCTTCATGTTACAGATTGCTCTCTTCCTGTTCATCACTGGGAGTGTATTTTTGGCATATGGCCAAGACAGCTGATTGGAGGAAAGCCCCCCCCCCCCCCCTTCGGCTTAGGCAAAGGAAGAATGTGCAGAGCGTTGCTCTGACAAGATTAGCCCTCTGCTAATCTAATTTATAGCAACCTCCCATGACACAAATTTCAGGCTGCTTTTATCTCCTGTGTCTGAGAACTTGTGAGAATTTCAGTAGGATAACAGAGCCACGGAGCAGAAGAAAGCCACTGGACTGAGTGCTTTAGAGATAGATAAGAAAACACTGCAGATAAATGTGTCCAGCTCAAGTTTCATGAAAGGGGTTTACATCCACTTTATTGCAATGTATAGTGTCTTCAGTGATTGTTTTTTTTTCTTCTTCGCCTTAAAGATCCCCCCCCCCCCCCAATTCTGATCCTACCCCCAACTGTATTTTATTTTTACACGTTATAAACATTTTAAAAACCTAAATTGTGCCTATGCTCGGCTAGTATACCCCACATTCTAATGTGCCTCTCGCCCTCCTTATCCTTTCTCACACCATCATTTTCAAAAGAGGTCATCTGAGGGTGGCTTCTTCTTCCGTGATCTTTGCCACCTACAGTATGTGCCTTTCCTGATCTTGCTTATGTGTTATACAAGATCGGGCCAGCTTGTTATTGATAATAACAATAACAAGCTACTCCAAGTAATTTATGATGCATGCATCATACATGGTCTGGGGTGTTATTCAATACCAATCTTCCTCAGATCCCATATGCCACATGTCTAGTACGTGATCTTGTGTGACTTTTTGTTTAATAACCTGCTGCCCTAAACTCATACAGCTGATATGCAAAATTAGGCTAGGTTTCCCTGGATGTGGCCTCCGGGGAAAATCAGAAGAAGTGAAAAAAAATATACGTTTTCCAAAATATTGTTTTGCCTCTTGCCAGCCATGTAAAACACATGTGTGCGGGGCAAGGAGGGAGTAACTTTAACACTGCACAAATGCATCAATGGCAGCTTAGGTTTGTGTGCAGAGAGTGCGCTCCAGCACAGTGACTGAGCTGTCAACCACAGCTCTCAGGTGTCTAGTTATGATCAGAAGCCTGCTGGACAGGTTCCCAATTATGTGACCATTGTGATAGCCAAGTCTGTCTCAGCTCCTGCCTTAAAACCTAAAGGACTGTGGTGGACAGGCAGATAGGAAGCAGTTAATCTTTGAAATAGCTTGCGTGATGTTTATGGGTGGGCATGTAGTGATGTTTGTGGGGCATTTCTGTTTGTGGAGCAAAGTTTTGTCTTAAGGCCCATACACACGATCAGACTTTCCGAAAACAACGGTCCGACGGACATGTTTTATTGGACAATCCGACCATCTGTATGCTCCATCGGACAATCGTTGTCGGAATTTCCGCTGACAAATGTTCGCTGTGCCTGCTCTCAAACTTTCCTACACCAATTGAGTTTCGTCGGATCATCCGATCGTGTGTACACAAGTCCATTGGACTAAAATCCAAAGTACAAACACGCATGCTCCAAACCAATGCTAAACATCAGAGAACAATAGCAGAAGTTGTTCAAACGGTGGTGCTAAAGAGCTGAAAAACCACGTGATTTGGTGAATGTTGGCTGAAAATATTCTGCCGTGTGTATGCAGAACAAGTTCACGGCCAACGCCCTTCGGACCAGAATCCACAGAAACGTCAGATGGAAGTCTGATCTTGTGTATGAGGCTTTAATGTAAGAAAGTGCCACACCTTCTGTGCATTTTAAAGTTTTTACATACAGTTAAAGAACTATACATCAATGTGGTTAATTTTTTTTATTTTTTTTGTAAAACATATTTTATAAATCTAGTTGATGTTCTGAGGGTAGGGTAACAGTGTTTGTTTATTACATATAGGGATTTGATTTCTGATTTGTGCTAAATTTCTTCTTGTACAATGCAGGTCTATGAGACTATTAGAGAAAAATGTCTGGCCAAGGGAAGGAAACCTATAAAAAAAAAAAAGTTTTACACTTAACTTTTTACACTTTAGATTTAAAGCTGAACTCTAGGACTGCCAGCCTTGGAGTTATACCATTGCGGACTAGCGTATGGCCTTGCAGTGTTCAATTTAAAGAACTACTTTCTGGCAGCTTAAATTGTTCTTTTGGTATCATTACATGCTACTCATGAATTGTCTATTAAATAGCAGTATGTTCTCCACTTCCTATATATAATGTAATCTGAACGCCTCCCCCTCAGAGACCCCAGATTATTAAACCGTCAGTGCGGCAGACTTTCTGACAGTGGGATTTGGTAAAATATTCCAGTAACCTTTTTTCACCCCACCTGTCCCTATTGGGGATTCTGAATCGTCCATCATTCACTTTCGCCTCCAAGAACCCTCTGGCTTTTTGATGGTGGCAGATGAAGGGTATTAAGCATATGTCTGACCTGTTGACAATCAATGGCATCAGTATGGTTTAGTATCTAAAGGGAAATTGGAATTTACCGCATTGGGAAGTGTTCCATAATAACCAAGTACAACTCTTTTTTTTTTTTTGTAAAACCTCTGGTCTTATTACATACCATACAGATTGTCCAATACACCTAACTTCTTTTGAAAATTATTGTCATAAAAACCCATACTCTAGGGGCCTAGTATCCACCCTGTACTTATCACTGATTTCTTGTGCCCAACCAGATTCCCATGTATTAACAATTGGGGAAAAGATTTAGGAAAAGCCCTTGAACAGGCAGATTGGAACAGAATTTGGATGGCTACTTCCAAATGCTTCCTTGCCATACTGGCCCAGAAAAGTGCATATAAGGTGCTTTTATGTCATGCCACTTTATCATATTGCCAAGTTTGTCCCCAGTTCCTACAGTCATTAAAGCATTCTGAAGTAACATTGAGGGCCCATATGGGAATTGGTCCCCTGGCAAACCAAGGGACAATTGTATGCAAATTGATGGGAGAAATGTATTTATTAGACCTAATTTTGAGACATTACACAAAAAGGAGAAGATATTCAGAGCTGTTCTAAACGTGGTATATACACATACCCAGAAGCGAGAGGCCCTGGGCAAGTGCCACCAGGTGTGTAGAAAGGTACCTTGTTCTCTATAGCCACAGAAAATGGTTAGAGAGGTAATTGTCCATATGTTAAGTCAGCGGCTACAGTATTTGTAGCTGCTGATTTATTTTATTTTTTTCGCCAGTGGAACTCCACTTTAAATTATTATTATTTTTTTAATGCGTGGATTTTTGATTGATGGACTTCCACACAGACGATCGATTTTTTTATCCATAGGAAAAATTTCAAACATGTTCTATTTTTTTTTTTCACTGATCGGAAAAAAAAAACGATGGGGACCACACACAATCGGTTTGTCCATCGGTCTGTTTTCATCGGACAAACCGATCGTGTGTACAGGGCTTAAGAGACATGAATCAGTGCTTAGGCCCCGTTTTTTAAGAAAAGGAGCTTTACTCTGCACCTTTTTGGTAAGGGTCTATAGGGAATCTGTAAGGAAGAACTATGGGAACCTCATTTCTGACATGTATTTGAAAGTATGTACTCCAGGGTTATCCTTGCTTCACTGTAGTGAGTCAAGTGACCTGGAACAATCACACAACAGTAACTTGTCAGCTATTCAGGAGACCCCTCTGCCAGTTTGTAAATGGCCATGCTAAAACAAATTTGAGCTCAGCACAACTATTGTGTAACCTGTTATAATAAGTTTGTTTTTAGCTTTTATATAATAACCCCCACTGGGCAAGTTAACCTGAGTGGGTGGCGTAGGCAGTGACTTCAGTCCCATTTCCAAAATCGGCTCAACTTTTGGCACACAAGACTGTAGTAGCATCAGCAGTCATACAAAAGCTGTCTCTTGCAAAAGGGGGTGCTTTTAATTTAAGACAATTTACTCTTTCCTTGCCTGGCACCTCCTCGGGTGGTCAGACCGAGTCAGATGTGTATTGAAAATATCAATATCTTTTTAAGGAGGAAGTAAACCTGATGGGTGTTACTTTCTCTTTGTTTCCCTGCAAAGGTAAAGCATAGTGGGCTACTATGCATGGCACAATAGTCCATTATGTGACACTTACCTGCAGGAGAAGCCCGCAATGTCCCTGTATTCCTCGCTAGTAGCGCGCGGCTATTCACCCCTTTTCCTTCCGGGGCCGGAGTCTTGTGACATCACTAGTGCGCATGCCTTAATCTAGGCTTACCTGTAGGTTAAAGTGGTTGTAAAGGTTTTACAACCACTTTAAACTGATTGTAAAATCTCTTATTTATTTTTTTTTAAATTACAAATATGTTATACTTACCTGCCTTGTTGCATTGGATTTGCACAGAGCAGCCCTGATTCTCCTCTTCTCATTTCCCTCTTTAGCTCTCCTTGCCACTCCCTCCTGTCGAGTACCCCCACAGCAAACAGCTTGCTATGAGGGCACCAAAGTCACCACTTCCTGTGTCAATTCAGACACGGAACCCACTGGTTCCGCCCCGCGCCCTCTCTCCTGATTTTCCCTCCTCTGGTAAAGTCTTTATTAAAATTGATACTCCACCATTTGTAGTTTACAACTTCCAATTCTGCTGACTTTTGCTCTCTCAGTGTAGCTTCCCTAAACTTCCCTTCACAGGAAAGAGTGAGAAGTGAATAGTGCAGTCTTGATTCAGTCCCTTGGCTAGGAGAATGGAGTGCCTTGCCATCCTAGGTTATGAAGCTTTGTTTTCCTATTGATGACACACAGCTCTAGTCCCTACATGCAAAGGAGCCACCCTGAAAAAGCAAATTTAGGGCAGCGGTGAAACGAATGATGAAATATTAAATATAGATTATTTTTGTTGCAAGTAGTCAAAGCAAATGCATTTTATCTGCTGTAACCCCCTGTATAGTAGAGCTCAGATTGGGAGAGAAACTAGTACTAACAGTCAATTAGGCTCTGTTGCAATGTAGACAGGGAATATGCTGAAAGGAGGAGACGGCAGAGTGATGGATGACCTCTTCAGTGTGCTGCTACTCTTCCATTGTCCAAACAGAAAGCTTTTGTTCTTGGTCAAGGGTGTGTGTGTGTGTGTGTGTGTCATATATACAGTTGTGCTCAAAAGTTTGCACACCCTGGCAGTAAGTGTGAAATGTTGGCATTAATATTGATAATATAACAGAAATCCATATTCTCAAAATCACCTGCCCTGCTCAAATGGGAACTGGAATTAGGTAGTCCATACACCACCCAACAATGGGCTAAAGCCTGTTCGGCCACATTTAAAGTTACTAGTTGTTCTACCCTCTGGGAACTATCCACCAAAATTACGCAGAGATGGTACTTAACCCCTGACAGATTGTCCAAATTCAATAAAACACAGAGTGATCGGTGCTGGAGAAACTGTGGGCACCGAGGAACATTACTTCATACTTTATGGAGTTGTCCTAATTTATCTCAATACTGGACTTCGGTCTTCCACGTGATCTCCGAAGCCTCTCACTCTGCAATCACTCCCCAACCTGGTCTAGCGCTCCTGTCGCTCGACCTGGACCAAGTTCCATTCCACGCCACACATACTGTCCTACATATTCTGTTATCTGCTAGACTCAGCATTACAAGGAACTGGAAAAATCCTGTGCCCCCCACTATAGGAGCTGCCATACAGACTACACAATTACACTGTACATATGAGAAAGTGCTAGCACTCAGGGATAAGCACAAAGAGGATACGGCAAAACAATGGCACCTATGGACATCCTGGTACGACAGAAACTGCATGAGTCCACTTGCCTTGCCGTAAGACTTTTGGGCCAATTTATAGGAACTTGAAGGGGAGCCCACCTCGGAGCCCGGAACACAGTCGTGAACCCAGTTGGGGGTGTCTGGAGTCGGAGGTGACCCTCCCCCGGGGCCAAGCATTTCAAAGGTGCCCTACCCTTTGCTCTATCGCTGCATGGTAGCAGCCTTCGAGATTGGAATCCTAATACAGTTAACAGTCTAGTTGCACCTGGTTGAATTGTCGTGGTGGTGTTTGACCACCATACTTGTGTTTGTTCTTGTGTTATCTTAAGTCACTACTTGTTATGATGTTATGCTTGATGTAGTGCTCCGACTACATTGACTTATATTGCTTTGATCCACAATGTATTGCATTATTTTGCATTATTTTGCTTTGTTCTGTTAAAAAACAAAACCTTAATAAAAAACTTATTGATAAAAAAAAAAATATTGAAAATATGACTGTTATTTTTGTGGAACTTGTACAGTAAAGGCTTCTTTTTGGCAACTTAACTATGCAGCTGTTTTTTGTTCAAGTTTCATCGTATTGCACTCCTTAAAAACAACCATGCCATCTTTTTCCAGAGCAGCCTGTATTTCTCCTGAGGTTACCTGTGGGCTTTTCTTTGTATCCCAAACAGTTCCTGTGGCAGTTGTGGCTGAAATCTTTCATGATCTACCTGACCTTGGCTTGGGATCAAGAGATCACCAAATTTTCCACTTCAGTGATTAAACATACGCACTGGCATATTCAAGGCTTTTGATATCATTTTATATCCTTTTCCATCTTTGTAAAGAGTTGTAAAGATTCATTACCTTGTTACGCAGGTCTTTTGGCTGTTATTTTCTACCTCCCCATGGCTCAGTGTCTAGCCTGCTTAGTCCATCCATGTGAGAGCTAAAAAAAACATTGACTATTTATACACAAACACTAATTGTGATTTAAAAAGCCACACATGTGTGAAATTAACCCTAAATTGCCATTGGTCTGTACTGTATGTGTGTGTGTGTATATATATATATATATATATATATATATATGTGTGTGTGTGTGTGTGTATATATATATATATATATATATATATATATATATTCTGTGTGTGTTTGTGTCATCTGTGTATTTAGCTACGTGCTTGGACTAATGCTCCATGCACACTGAAGCTGATAAACTGCAGTTTATTGGTGTGTTTTTTTTGAAGCCCATAAACTGAACTCTATGTTAGCCTATGTGCCCATGCACACCTGGGCGTTTTTCAGTGTTAATGAGCTTTGGAGTTTATTGGCTTTTTTTCTGAACGCCCGAAATTTGCAATCAAAGTGGCGTTTTTCGGCGAGAAAAAACAATAAAAATTGCAAAACGCTCCAAAACGCCGGCGCCAGCGTTTTTTCGCGTTTTTACCCATTGAAAAAAAAAAAACAGTAAAAAAAAAAAGTTATAAAATAAAAGCTACACTGAAAAACGCTGATTAAAGCTATTGCAAAAACGCTAAAAAAACGTTGCAAGGCTCCCTGCAAAGCTACTGGCGTTTTTTTTATAGATTTTATCAGCTTCAGTGTGCATGGAGCCTTAGGCGGCGTACACACGACCGAGGTTCTCGCTAGAAACCAGCGAGAACCTCGCTGGGAGCTGCATTCCAGCGAGAACCTCGGCCGTGTGTACGCTCTCGGCGAGCATCCCGTCGGGAATGCCGTCGAGCCGAAATAGAGAGCATGTTCTCTATTTGCTCGACGCCCCGCCTGGATGAATGGCTGGTTGCCATTCCCGACGGGCGGGTCGCCGATTTCGACGGCCGGGCGAGAACCTCGACGGGCGGAACGATGTGTTCCGCCCGTCGAGGTTCTCGTACGTGTGTACGCCGCCTTAGTGTGTGTTTTGTTTTTGTTTTTTGGAAATTGTTATAAGTCGGATCTATACACAGGCAGCTGCAATAGACTTTCACTGTATAACAGATGATGTATTTGATATTTGTGTCCATTGGTGGCAGCAAGTTAATATTTCACCAAAGTGAAGCCACAAAAGATTTCTTCTAATACAGACCCTGCCAAGTGACCGATTGACCAAGGAAACCTCTTGAGCTATGTTTGCATAGAGAAAACTATAACTAAGAAACTAAGAATGTCTACCATGTCATGCTCTGCTTTGAAGTATTTAATTCTTCCTTTTTTAAAAGTAATACATTAATGAATAATTGCCAGTAAGCCATTGTACTTATCAGACGGACTGTGTTTGCTTAGCGTTGCCATAGCGACTAAACCATACATTCAGTATGCAACGTTTAAACAATATTGATTTTCAGTTTAACATGGTTTTGTCTTGGTGCGAGTTTGTGTGAAAGAATTGTAGGTGCTTCTATGGATTAATGTTTACCATTCATGTACCAGTCATGCATCGAAAGAAAAATAAACTTGTTGCGTTCCCTTTTCTATGGGTGTGCATTTTTTCCTGCTACTTGGGTTCACCTTTTGTATGTGTTTTTTTATTTACATTTTTTTTAATACTTACACCTACATTAATAGTGCGTGCATATTTCTGAATACCCACTAAAAAGTCTACAATTTTTTAGTTTTTTTAATGAAAATATATAGGTTTAAAGCTGCACATTTTACTAAATACATTAAAGCAGAGTTCTGCCCCAAGCAAAAACTTAAAAGTGTTTTTTTTTTTCGTTTTTTTTTTCTTTACTTTTTTACTTTCCAGTGGAAGGAGTGGGGCCAAACCTCCGAGCGATCTTGGCTTGGCGAGATCTCTCAGAATTTTTTTTTTTTTTTGACCGTTACCCGCTCACCCCAGAAAGGTGCCAAATGTGGCACCAGAGGGGGGAGGAGGCAGATAACTGAAGCTTCCACTTTTGGGTGGAACTCCTCTTTAAATTATGATCAGACAGAATTTGCGGACAGTTTTGTTTATTTCTTATGTCTTATGAGATAATTTGTTGAAGTCTATGAATGGTTTTAACCTTTTCAGGGCTGTGTTTACTTGTCCTTTTACATTTTGCAGTTTTGCCAGACATTAACCACTTCAGCCCCGGAAGGTTTCACCCCCCTCCTGACCAGAGCATTTCTTTTGCAATTTGGCACTGCGCTAATTTAACTGGCAATTGGGCGTTCATGCAACACAGTAACCAAACAAATATATATAAATATATATATTTTTTACTTTCTGCAATAAAACGTATCCAAAAAAAATGTAAAAAATCTAAATTCTTCATCAATTTAGGCCAATGTGTACTCTGCTATATATTTTTGGTAAAACAAAAACCCAATAAGCGTACATTGATTGCTTTGCGCAAAAGTTATCACATCTACAAAATATGGCATATTTTTATGGCATTTTTACTAGTAATGGTAGCGATCAGTGATTTTTAGCAGGACTGCAACGATTTGAACAAATCTGTCTGCTGGGATGTATTGGTTTGATCGTGTACACACGATCAAACCAAAATCTCCGCCGGCAGACAGCGCGCTGACGTGTCGGTGACGCGGCGGTGACGTTGACGCCTCCACGTCACCACACCAGGAAGTAAAAACACTTCCGCGCATGCGTCAAAACCATTCGACGCGTGTGCGAGCAGATATGTCTGCTGGTTAGCATACTAACCAGCAGACATGTCGGGCGGATGGGTTCCCAGCCGACAGATTTGAAAGCATGCTTTCAAATCTGTCGGCTAGCCAAATCCGTCTGTTTGCCCGTACACACGATCGAATCTGTCTGCTGAAACGGTCTGGCAGACCGTTTCCAGCAGACAGATTTGATCGTGTGTACGCGGCCTAAGTGATATTTTTGGAGGACCAGTGACACCAACATGGTGATCAGTGCTAAAAAAAAAATAAAAAATAAATGCACTGTCACTCCTAGGGAGTGTTTGCTAATTGTGTGGGGGATGCTTTGATTAGGGCAGGGGTGTCAAACTCAATTCCATTGTGGGCCGCATCGGCATTATGATTGTCCTCAAGAGGCTCCGGTTGTATCTGTAAGATTAGGTGTCCAGCGCATCCCCTCACCTTACATTAGATGTCAAGAGCCCCCCCACCATCAGAAGTTGAGCCCCCCACTCTCCCTTACATCACAGTGCACCCCCCTTTCCTTATGCTGCTGCTGGGAAGAAGCTGGATACATTGCTTGAAAGCAGAAAGTAAGGGTCTGGAGTAGGACCAGAGGAGGGCTGGAGCTCTCCTGCAGCTGCAGGAGAAATGGCATGGAGGGCCGGATTCGGCCCGCGGGCCTTGCATTTGACACCTGTGGACTAGGGGAAGAGAGATCTGTGTTCTGTGGGGCGGTTCACAATCGGTTAGTCTGAGGGTTTTTTTTTTTTTAACATATGAATTTTTGTTAGTTAAATTTATATTATCATTTTTAATTGTATGTTTTCTTATTAGAATAAAAAGACAAACAAGAAATACAAAAATAGAAATAGTAAAACATTGGAATATGTTGACGGTTCCCCTGCACTTCCCGTTTCACTGACGCAGCTTGGGTTCACACTTCTGCAATGGATTAATGTATACCATTTGCACAAATGCTCTGTATCGGTCCCAATAACGAAACTAGTATCGGTATTGGGACAACCCTACCTAAATGTACATTTAACTGTTTGGCATTATGTGACTTTACCATGCAGTCTTATGCTGCAAACGGTGGTGACAAATGACAGATGGCTATTTTCTGTAGATTTACTATACAGTAAGTCGAGCTTTAATTTAAAAATATAGTAGCCAACTTTATATTGTAAATGTTGGTTTATTTTATGCCTCTTGCAGGTGCCAGGCAGCAGGCATATGCATATACCCATAGTCAATACTCGCGTTTAAACAAACACCAGCGTATTCCTGAGTAAAGCCGCAGCCAGCCTTTCATGTCTTTGGAAAACTCTAGCATCTGAGCTGTTAAACTGGGGAAATACTCCGGAAGTTACATTGCATGGGCTCAAGTGCCATTGCAAGAGGCCTTATAGGGGCTGATTTACCAAGCCTGTGCGCCAAGACTCATGGTGCACAAGCAGGAGTAAACCTGTTTTTGACATTTACCAAAGAAACACGCTGCTAGTGCAGCGTGTTTCCTCATTTACTAAAGTGCCTAATGCGCCCAGAAGAGGGCGCACAGCACGCCAGTACAGAGCTGGCGTGCGGCATTTAGTTATGTAAACATCGGGGATTCGGGCGGGAGTTTATGAGGGGAGGGAGGGGGGTGATGCAGGGGAAGTGTAGTGACATGTGTTTCAACTTGTGTGGCGGGCCGATTTGAAAGGGAAAGTGACTTTTGGGACCCGATCCCCGGGCGCTTGCAAAGTACGCTAGAACCTCGGAAGGTTCACTTGCATACTGGGCATGCGCAGAGGGAAAAATCGGAGCTCACCGCGCGCCTCTTCAGAACGCCGGGAAATCCTTGGTAAATACCAGGCGGCGTAGCAGTGTTTGCACTGCCTGGAGCGGCGTACGGCAAGCTCCGAGCTGTTCTCGGGCTGCGCTGACACTGAAGGGGAACTCCGCGCCAAATTTCAAATGTGAAACCGGCGCGGCTTCCCCCCCAGGGGTACAATAGGCTCTCCGGCTTGGTCCGGAACGTGAGGGGTTAACCCACGCCAAAATCGGCGTGGGGTTCCCCCCCAGATCCGTACCAAGCCCTCATCCCAGGCATGCAGTCTGGCCGGACAGGAATGGGGGTGGGGACGAGCGAGCGGCCCCCCCCCTCCTGAGCCGTACCAGACCACATGCCCTCGACATGGGGGAGTGTGTGCTTTGGGGGAGGGGGGCGCTGCCCCCCCACCCCAAAGCACTCTTGTCCCCATGTCGAACGGGACAAGAGCCTCTTCCCGACAACCCTAGCCATTGGTTGTCGGGGTATGCGGGCGGGAGCCAATCAGAATCTGGGAGCCCCGTTTAATAATGTGGCCCCCAGATTTCGGGCCCCCACCCTATGTGAATGAGTATGGGGTACATCGTACCCCTACCCATTCACCTGGTGAAGGTGGTTTGAACTTTGAGGGTCTTCTGCCGCCGCCCCCTTCGAATTTTTCGGCCTGGACGGGGGTCGCACATCCCATCCAGGACTTGGACGTGGCGGGCTTCTCGTCGCTGTCTTCTGCCGCTGCCCCCTTCACCACGAAGCTCCGTGCTTGTTTGATGAGGGCAGCGGGCTTCCGTCGTCTTCTCCGGGGCGAGGGTCGTACATCCCACCCCGGATTTCGTCGCCGGGTTCTGCCTGGCTCCTACTAGGGGCCAGGGCTTCTTTTGCCGTCTTCCGCCGGAGGGCGCCACTCTCCGGGCTTCTCGACGTTGTCTTCCGCCGCGGGGGCCAGGCCTTCTTCTTTGCCGCCCCCTCGATTTTTTCGGCCTGGACGGGGGTCGTACATCCCATCCAGGACTTGGACGTGGCGGGCTTCTCGTCGCCGTCTTCTGCCGCTGCCCCTTCACCACGAAGCTCCGTGCTTGTTTGATGAGGGCAGCGGGCTTCCGTCGTCTTCTCCGGGGCGAGGGTCGTACATCCCACCCCGGATTTCGTCGCCGTCTTCTGCCGCTGCCCCCTTCACCACGAAGCTCCGTGCTTGTTTGATGAGGGCAGCGGGCTTCCGTCGCAGTCTTCCGCCGCGGGGTGACACTCGCGGGCTTCTTCTTCCATTCGATGTTGACACGGCGAGGTCCGGCGCTGAAATGCCTTCTGAGCGGCGGGCAAGGACTTATATTGGCATTGGGCGTGGGCGTGGTTATGCCAACATGTGACCTTAACCCATGTGACAGTGATGTCACGTCACATCACTGTCACATGGGTTAAGGTCACATGTTGGCATAACCACGCCCACGCCCAATGCCAATATAAGTCCTTGCCCGCCGCTCAGAAGGCATTTCAGCGCCGGACCTCGCCGTGTCAACATCGAATGGAAGAAGAAGCCCGCGAGTGTCACCCCGCGGCGGAAGACTGCGACGGAAGCCCGCTGCCCTCATCAAACAAGCACGGAGCTTCGTGGTGAAGGGGGCAGCGGCAGAAGACGGCGACGAAATCCGGGGTGGGATGTACGACCCTCGCCCCGGAGAAGACGACGGAAGCCCGCTGCCCTCATCAAACAAGCACGGAGCTTCGTGGTGAAGGGGGCAGCGGCAGAAAACGGCGACGAGAAGCCCGCCACGTCCAAGTCCTGGATGGGATGTGCGACCCCCGTCCAGGCCGAAAAAATCGAAGGGGGCGGCAAAGAAGAAGGCCTGGCCCCCGCGGCGGAAGACAACGTCGAGAAGCCCGGAGAGTGGCGCCCTCCGGCGGAAGACGGCAAAAGAAGCCCTGGCCTCGGGAGGAGCCAGGCAGAAGCGGAGGAGCCCGAGGTGGGGCGACACCCCCGTTGTTCTCCGCTGTTTTCGGCCGGCCCCCCCCGGATGTAAAAGAGCTTCATTTTGGGGTGGGGGCACAGTCGAGCATGGCGGAGAGCATGGGTGGGTGTTTCCCCCCCCCCGGCAGAAGACGGCTAGAAGACCGAGGAGTGGCGACGCCCCCGTTGTTCTCCGCCATTCCCGCCGGCCCCCCCCGGATGTAAAAGAGCTTTGTTTGGGGTAGGGGGCCTGGCCGAACATGGCGGAGAGCATCGGTGGGGGTCTCTCTCCCCGGCGGAAGGCGGCGGCGAAGACGGGGGGGGGGTAGGTGTACCCCCGCGGCGGAAGACAACGTCGAGAAGCCCGGAGAGTGGCGCCCTCCGGCGGAAGACGGCGAAAGAAGCCCTGGCCTCGTGCGGAGCCAGGCAGAAGCGGAGGAGCCCGAGGTGGGGCGACACCCCCGTTGTTCTCCGCTGTTTTCGGCCGGCCCCCCCCGGATGTAAAAGAGCTTCATTTTGGGGTGGGGGCACAGTCGAGCATGGCGGAGAGCATGGGTGGGTGTTTCCCCCCCCGGCAGAAGACGGCTAGAAGACCGAGGAGTGGCGACGCCCCCGTTGTTCTCCGCCATTCCCGCCGCCCCCCCCGGATGTAAAAGAGCTTTGTTTGGGGTAGGGGGCCTGGCCGACCATGGCGGAGAGCATCGGTGGGGGTCTCTCTCCCCGGCGGAAGGCGGCGGCGAAGACCGGGGGGGGGGTAGGTGTACCCCCCCGGCGGAAGGCGGCGGCGAAGACCGGTGCGGGGCTGGAGCCCCCCCGGCAGAAAACGTCTGGAAGACCGAGGGGCTCCGCCCCCGTTGTTCTCTGCTTCTTTCGGCCGGCCCCCCCCGGATCTGAAAGAGCTTATTTTGGGGTGGGGGCCTGGCTGGACATGGCGGAGATCATCGGTGGGTGTCCCCCCCCGGCAGAAGACGGCGAAGCCCGGGGCCCAATGGGCTGGTGGTGGGGGGTCCCGGCAGAAGACCCCCGGAGCTGACTAATAAATTATTTTTTTCTGTGTGTTTTTTTTTGTTTACACTTTTCCACCCGGTGAATGGGTAGGGGTACGATGTACCCCATACTCATTCACATAGGGTGGGGGGCCAGAATCTGGGGGCCCCCTTAATATAGGGGGCTCTCAGATTCTGATAAGCCCCCCGCCCGCATACCCCGACAACCAACGGCCAGGGTTGTCGGGAAGAGGCTCTTGTCCCTTTCGACATGGGGACAAGAGTGCTTTGGGGTGGGGGGGCAGTGCCCCCCTCCCCCACAGCACACACTCCCCCATGTCGAGGGCATGTGGTCTGGTACGGCTCAGGAGGGGGGGGGGCGCTCGCTCGTCCCCACCCCCATTCCTGTCCGGCCAGACTGCGTGCCTGGGAGAAGGGTTTGGTCTGGATCTGAGGGGGAACCCCACGCCGTTTTTTGGCGTGGGTTTAACCCCTTATGTTCCAGATCAAATCTAAGAGCCTGTTGTGCACCAGAAGGGGGACCCCCACGCCGTTTTTTTTTTGTAATTTGGGGTGGAGTTCCCCTTTATCCCGGTCCTGTCAGGGGGGGGGGGGAATGCCTGCTCGTCTGTCCCTACAATGTATGAACAGCGATCTGTCATTTCCCCTACACAGTCCCACCCCCTTTACAGTTAGAACACACCCAGGTAACATAATCAACCCCTTCCGCGCCCCTAGTGTTAACCCCTTCCCTGCCAGTGTCATTTTTATAGTAAGCAATGCATTGATATACCATTGCTCGCTACAAAAATGCCAAATCTCACAAAAATGTGTCCGCCACAATGTCGCATTAGACAGAAAAAACAAATGATAGCCACCATTACTAGTAAAACAAAAAATTATTCAAAAAAAACCCATAAGACCAACCCCTACTTAGAACTTTTGCCCAAACCAATCAAACGCTTATTGTGATTTTTTGCAACCAAAAATATGTCCAAGAATACTTATCGGCCTAAACTGAGGGCAAACATTTTTTGAATATATTTTGGGGGAGATTTATTATAGCAAACCGTAAAAAAGATGTTTTTTTAGTTACCAAATTGTCGCTATATTTTTGGGTCAAGCAAAAATAATGAAAAAACGCAGAGGTGATCAAATACCACCAACAAAATAAAAAAAAAATAATTTTTAGGGGGGGGGGGGGAGGATGAGGACGCCCAATTTTTTGGGGGGCCACGTCGCACAACCACGCAATTGTCAGTCAAAATGACGCAGTGTTGAAATGCAAAAAATGGCCCCGTCAGTGACCAGTAATATGCTCTGGGGCTCAAGTGGTTACAAATTAAGAATACACTAAAGTTAGCCCAATTTATGGCCATAATGTGAAAGATGATGTTACACCGAGTAAATAGATACCCAACATGTTACACTTTAATATTGCACACACTCATGGAATGGCGCCAAACTTCAGTACTTGAAAATACCCATAGGCAACGCTTTTTTATGTGTTTCAGGTTACCAGTTTAGATTTACAGAGGAGCTCTAGTGCTACAAGTATTGCTCTCGCTCTAACGTACGCTATGATACCTCACATGTGGGGTTTGAACGGGGGTTCAATATGTGGGCGGGGCTTACACATTTAAGGCCCGCCCCCATATATGGAAACATTCTTCAAACCACACATGTGAGGTATCATAGCGTGCGTAACAGCAAGAGGAATATTTATAGCACTAGACCTCATCTGTAAATCTAAACTGGTAACCGGAAACAATAAAAATGCTGCTTGTTCCCTTCTGACTGCGAGCTACTAGGGACAGGGGCGTTTAAATTATTACTATTTAGGTTTGTTACGTAAAAATTCTATAAGACCTCCCGTTCAGCTTGTAAAGCATCACTTCATGGGGACCAAAAAAAAATTTAACACCTCTAATGCTTTCATCCGCCATTGCAGATTTGATTCTGGTACTGCATTTCGAGTGAACTGGGCATGCTCGAACAGTTAGAAAAAGAAGTTGGAAGTTTCATCCTGAAAATGACTTGCATCTTTCTGAGCATGCTCAGAAAGCTCTTTTTTTGGCTTAGTAATTTAAGGACATCCTTAACAGGTGTAAGCAGTTCCAAGTGCACACAAACTAGAGGCTGACATTTCTTCATGTGTTTCCAATTGGTTCATTAGCACACATGTTATAAAAAGCGTGGATACTGCACGTGTCAGCTGCCCCTCAGAGGGGGCAGATTTGCTGGCTGGAAGGAATGGCGGAGTGAAACAGAGATGTTTTGGAGCAAGTTTTGTATTTTTTGATGTTTTCTCTGCTACATAATTTTGCTAAATGTTTCTCAAGATGTTAATGACTAATGTTTTAATCCTGTGGGTCTATCCTGTTATTTCAAAAGCATGATTTATTTTCCAATGACTGTGAAATAAACGTTGGTCTTTTTTGTTTTTAGGTGTTTGTATATATTTTTGGTGTGTTTATTTGTAATTTTTTTTTTGCTTTCCTTGTTTTGTGGACCAATAAAATTACTTTCAAATTTTGAAGTTTGTTTTGTGATATTTTTTTCATGCTATGGATTTCAACCGCTGCAGCTGAACTAGTTTGGGCCTAAACCATCAAGTGTGATTTGTCTCTAAGATCTTTCCTGGTGTGTATGCATGAAATGTTTAGTCACCAGAAAAGGAAGGACAAAGCGGTAAGTATTGTTTCCTAGAACTGATGTCCAGACTGACTTTTTAAAGCACATGTGCAAGATGTAGGAAAAGCTGCAAACAGGGCCTGTTGGAGGGGGGGGGGGGGGGGTGGTGTGTTTTTTTTGGACAGGCTTGAAGTGCTGATTTACAGCGCTGTGCTTGAAACTAGCACAAGACAATCCTATTCTAATTGTGGGTTGTTTGAGGGAAGCCAATTGAGTGTTAGAACCCCTGCTAGTGTTTTTAGGTTGGGCTTTGTGTCCCTTTTCCTAAAATTGGCTTCACTTCCTGTCACACAGCTGAACAGGAAGTGAGGTTAAAACCCTACCAATGGTCTTTTCTTCGGGGCACAGGTCAATCTAACTAGTGTCACCATTAAGCAAATTGCACTGCAGTGTACACCCCAAATGATTAGTTACTTTGGGGTTTAGTAAAGGCAAAGCCGCTCTGCAGTAGAAGCGTAGGCAATGAAAATCAGAAGGGAAGCACTGATGGTTTTTACTTCCAATCCCGCCAAGTTTTGAGTTTTCTTCCTTGCTTGTCCACTTGTAGTGCAAAGTGGATTTGCCTTTAGTAAATGGACCCCAAAGTCCAAGATTCCTACTAATTTGGGGTGTACACAGCAAAATGCCATTTCCAAAATGGGAAACTATTTATATTGATCTGTGTGTCCCCAACAAAACATTACTCAGGTGTTTCCCTCACTTCCTGTTTGGCTGTGTGGCAGGAAGTGAATGAATTAAGTAGAAAGTGACAACATTTGTGAGGTGTCTTTACCCTATCAGGGGTGCAGGCATCCCCAAAACAAACATGAAAATAGTTGATTTAACATTGGGTGGTGTTTGTGGGGGTCCCTAACACACATTCATACATATTAGCAACGCTGGATCGTGGCCTATTGGCATGGTTATATTTTCTTAAGCCTCTCAATAAAATGATCTGAAATTTGGGGTTAAACTGGAACAATAATCATCACTTTTATTTTTTGGATTTCTTTCATTTTGGATAGAGTTGGGGGGGGGGGGGGGGGTTAGAAGCTCTGTCAGTTTATTTTGTATTATCCCTGTCCGTTTGGGGAGATTGGCCTTCACTTCCTGCCCCATAGCCAAACAGGAAGTGATCGAAAAAGTAGGCAAATTAAGGGCCCCCCCAAGTCCCCCCCCACAGAACTTGTGTGTGTCCCCTGAAAATTCCTGGGTGGGTCATAAAAAAACAGGGTGTGGCCTTGACAGGAAGGGTGGGTCATTTTTCTATTAGGGGGGTGCCAAAATTTGGTCAGGCCTAGGGAAGCACAAAACCTAAATATCCTACTGCATATTAGGGCTTATTTAGACAGGATCCAATTTACAGCATGTTTTTAGATTGTGGGAGGAAACCCGCACAGGGAGAACATGCAAACTCCAGGCAGATAGTGTCACGGGTGGGATTCGAACCAGCAACCCTTTTGCTGCTAGGTGAACATGCTACACACTACGCTACTGTGCTGAACGAACATGATTGCAGCTGAAAGCATGAGATGTTTTTTTTTTTACCAATTCCATGCTTTCCAGCCTGGAGGACAGATGTGGGGTCTAATTGACCCCGCCTTTCTCTATAAAGAGGACCTGTCACACACTAGTCCTATTACAAGGGATGTTTACATTCCTTGTAATAGGAAGAAAAGTGAAAAATAATACAAACAAAGGGACAAACAAGTGCAAAAAATAAAATATTAAGTAAAAAAATAAAATAACAAAGGAATTTAAATGCTCCTGTCCCTAGTAGCTCGCACTCAGAAGCGAACACGCATGCAAGTCCCACCACACATATGTAAACATCCTTCAAACCCCACATGTGAGGTATCATAGCGTGCGTTAGAGCGAGAGCAATAATGTTAGCACTAGACCTCCTCTGTAACTCAAAAGTGGTAACCTGAGAAAAAAAGTCAAGCGTTGCCTATGGAGATTTTTAATAACGAAGTTTAGCGCCATTCCATGAGTGTGCGCAATATGAAAGCGTGACAAGTTAGGTATCTATTTACTCGGTGTAACATCATCTTTTACCTTATCCCTAAAAATTGGCCTAGCTTTACTGCTTTCTTATTTTGTCATTCATGAAACAGGTTTTTTTTTGGAAAGCCAAAAAAAAAAAAAACGTTAGAGAACATTTTTGGCACAAATACTGTTGGAAATGTGTCCGAAAAAATGGCCGCCACTTTATTCCCTAGGGTGTTTGTTAATAAAATATATATAATGTTTGGGGGTCCTGAGTAAGTTTCAAGGAAGAAAATATAATTGTTACATGAAGGAGAGAAGTGCCAGAATAGGCGCGGTATGGAAGTGGTTAAAGTGCACCAATAAAAGTGAAAAATTCCTTGAAATTTCGTACCATGGGGGGGGGGGAGGCAATTAGGGGCGCCATCAGGAATTATGGGGCCCCTTACACAGCTTCAGGCATGGGCCCCCTGGAGCAGAGAATAGGGGGGGGGGGGGTGCCGCCTGATATTAAGAAGGGGGGGGGGCTGCCGCAATTTGATAAGCGGGGGGTTCCTTTACTAAAAAATACATATAGAAAAATATATATTAAAAAGGGTGGTAGCCATCCGGGGGCCCTGGGGACCACTGGGCCCTTTAATAAAAAGAAACTTCTGGGCTCTTTAATGAAAAATAAATTACAATATCTACATATATAAAATAATAAAAAAGGGGGTTGCCTTGGGAGCTCTGGGCCCTTTAATAAAAAATAACTACCAAAAATCTAAAAAAAAAATAACATTGGGTGGGAGCTGTGGTGGCTCAACGTGAATGGCACTGCGCTGACAAGCCGTTCACCTCTGCAGCCAAGGGTTCGGATCCCGGTCTCGGCTACATATGAATTGAGTTTGGTGGTGTCAGCCCGGCTCCCGGTGGGTGTGCTATGCAAGGTACGCCTGTGCTTAGTATGCCCACCCCCCCCCCCCAAAAAAAACACCACACTTGCACACACTTTGGCCATGAGGTCTCCTAAAATAAAGGGAGGCGAAGGACCTACAGGGCTGGCTGGGTGGGCTACACTCCTTCATAGGGGGAGTCCCTCTGTCCCATCGGGCTCCCAAGTGTAGCAGGTGGGGTGAGTGGGAGGCCCCCCTCACACCCACCATTGCCACCGGGGGCATGGAGAAGGATGGCGATTGCAAGTCCAGCTCCTCTCTCTCGACTTCACGCACAAAATACACTTTAAAAAAGAAATTAAAGTAAAAAGTAACAAACCTGGGGAAAATGTTTATAACATTTTTAGAAGCAAAAAGGTTGTCATCTGGGGCCCTCTGGGAGCTTTCAAAATTATATTATATATATATATGTTTAAAAAATAACCAAAAAATATATCATATGTTTTTTTTTTTTTTTTTTTTGTAAAGGTGGGGGGTTGTCATCTGGAGCCCTGGGATCTCCGGGCCACTGGGGACCAGGCCACTGGGGACCTCCAGACCCCTAAACCAAAACATTGGCCCTTTAATAACAAAAAATTTGGGGGGTTGCCACCCGGGGCCCTGGGGACCTCCAGACTGCAAAAAAATATTAAATTCCAAAAATTGGCCCTTTAATAAAAAATCCTACAAAAACCAACTAACAAATATATATACAAAAAAAAAAAGAGGGGGGTTACCATCTGGGGCACTGGGGGGCCTCCAGGCATCTGGGCACCTCCGGACCCCCGGGCCCCTTACAGGTGTACAGGGCCGCCATCATGAATTTTGGGGCCCCTTACACAGCTTCAGGCATGGGCCCCCTGGAGCAGAGAACCGGGGGGGGGGGTGCTGCCGTATGAAATTGAGAAGCGGGGGGGGGGGTGGTGCCGCAAATTGAGGAGCGGGGGGGCCCTTTACAAAAATTTTGACAGAAATAAGAAATAAAGAAAAATATATATAAAAAAGGGGGGTAGCCATCCGGGGCCCTGGGGACCTCTGTGCTCTTTATCAAATAAAAATACAAAAGAGAGAAAATACATATATATATATTTTTTAAATATAACATTTATCGAAAAAAAGTTAAAAAACAAGGGGGTAGCCTTCCAGGGCCCTGGGGACCTCTGGGCCCTTTCCTTAAAAAAAAATAAACAAATATATTTAAAAAATATATATTTTTTTTTAAATATATATATTTTATTTAAAAAAAAGGGCTTGCCATCTGGGGCCCTTAGTGGCCTCCGGGCCCCTGGGGACCTTCGGAGCCCTTAAACAAAAAAAAAAAAAAAAAAAATAGTTTTTTTTGTTTTAGGGTGGTTCCCATCCGGGCCCCTGGGGGCCCCTGGGGACCCCCGGGCGGTGTAATGCCTGTACCCCCCTAATGGCGGCCCTGCAGGTGTACTGCCTGTACCCCCCTGATGGCGGCCCTGGGTGTAATGTCAGCATGTGAAAAATGACATTCTGAAGGAAAAAAGCCATTTAAAACTGACTCGCGGCTATAATGAATTGTCAGCTCTTGGAATTTGCAGGAGAATTCATTCATTAAAAACACCAAAAAAAAAGCGTGGGGGTCCCCCCAAATTCAATAACCAGACCCTTTAGGTCTGGTATGGATATTAAGGGGAACCCCGCCATCAATTTTTAAAAAAAATGACGTGGGGTTCCCCCCAAATATCCATAACCAGACCCTTCAGGTCTGGTGTGGAATTTAAGGGGAACTCCACTCCAACTAAAAAAAAAAATGGCGTGGAGTCCCCCCTAAAATCCACACCAGACCCCTTATCCGAGCACGTTGACCTGGCCGGCCGCAGAAAAGAGGGGGGGACAGAGCGCGGCCCCCCCCCTCTCCTGAACCGCACCAGGCCACATGCCCTCAACATTGGGAGGGTGTTTTGGGGTGCCCCCCAAAACACCTTGTCCCCATGTTGATGAGGACAAGGGTCTCTTCCCCACAACCCTTGCCCGGTGGTTGTGGGGGTCTGCGGGCAGGAGGCTTATCGAAATCTGGAAGACCCCTTTAACAAAGGGGCCCCCCAGATCCCGGCCCCCCCCCTGTGTGAAATGGTAATGGGGTACCTTGTACCTCTACCATTTCACGAGAAAAAAAATGTAAAGGGTTAAAAAACGACAAGAGCCGGTTTTTGACAAGTCCTTTATTATCTTCTTTCTTCTTTCCTTCGGGTTTCTTCTTCCTCCTCCTTCTTCTTCCTCTGCTTCTGTCTTGGGTCTTCTATTCCCGCATCTTGCCCGGCGTGTTCTTCCATCTTCTTCCGCTGTCCTTCTCGTCCGCATCTTCTCCTTCTTCTTCTTCGCCGGAGGCGCCGCTTCCAATTGAAATCCCCGCTGTCTGCCGGACCACGCCCCCCCCCCCTCTGACGCCTCGGGCAAGCTCTTAGGAGTGTGCTGCAAGTGCGTCAGAGGGGGGCGTGGTCACATGTCAGAGGGCGGCCAATTCAATTTGAAGCTTGTGCGCGGCTTTTTCTTTGCCAGAGTCGCCGCTTCCAATTGAATTGCCCGCTTTCTGGAACATGTGACCACGCCCCCCTCTGACGCACTGGCACCACACGGGGACTTTCCTAAGAGCTTGCCCGTGGCGTCAGAGGGGGGGCGTGGTCCGGCAGACAGCGGGGATTTCAATTGGAAGCGGCCGCTCCGGCGAAGAAGAAGAAGAAGGAGAAGATGCGGACGAGAAGGACAGCGGAAGAAGATGGAAGAACACGCCGGGCAAGATGCGGGAATAGAAGACCCAAGACAGAAGCAGAGGAAGAAGAAGGAGGAGGAAGAAGAAACCCGAAGGAAAGAAGAAAGAAGATAATAAAGGACTTGTCAAAAACCGGCTCTTGTCTTTTTTAACCCTTTACATTTTTTTTACTCGTGAAATGGTAGAGGTACAAGGTACCCCATTACCATTTCACACAGGGGGGGGCCGGGATCTGGGGGGCCCCTTTGTTAAAGGGGTCTTCCAGATTTCGATAAGCCTCCTGCCCGCAGACCCCCACAACCACCGGGCAAGGGTTGTGGGGAAGAGACCCTTGTCCTCATCAACATGGGGACAAGGTGTTTTGGGGGGCACCCCAAAACACCCTCCCAATGTTGAGGGCATGTGGCCTGGTGCGGTTCAGGAGAGGGGGGGGCCGCGCTCTGTCCCCCCTCTTTTCTGCGGCCGGCCAGGTCAACGTGCTCGGATAAGGGGTCTGGTGTGGATTTTAGGGGGACTCCACGCCATTTTTTTTTTACATTTGGGGTGGAGTTCCCCTTAAATTCCACACCAGACCCGAAGGGTCTGGTTATGGATATTTGGGGGGAACCCCACGTCATTTTTTTTTTAAATTGACGGCGGGGTTCCCCTTAATATCCATACCAGACCTAAAGGGTCTGGTTATTGAATTTGGGGGGACCCCCACGTCATTTGAATAATTATTTTAAAATTCGTACCATGGGGGGGGGGGGGGAATGTCAGCAGGTGAATAAAGTGCACTTTTCCTGCGGTTAGAAATATGTCTTTGCACAAAATGACATTCTGAAAAAAAAAAAAAAAAAAAGCCATTTAAAACTGACTCGCGGCAATAATGAATTGTCGGCTCCTGGAAATTGCAGGAGAATTCATTCATAAAAAAACGAAAAAATAAAGCGTGGGGGTCCCCCCAAATTCAATAACCAGACCCTTTAGGTCTGATATGGATATTAAGGGGAACCCCGCCGTCAATTTATTAAAAAAATGACGTGGGGTTCCCCCCAAATATCCATAACCAGACCCTTCGGGTCTGGTGTGGAATTTAAGGGGAACTCCACCCCAAAAAAAAATAAAATGGCGTGGAGTCCCCCCTAAAATCCACACCAGACCCCTTATCCGAGCACGTTGACCTGGCCGGCCGCAGAAAAGAGGGGGGGACAGAGCGCGCCCCCCCCCTCTCCTGAACCGCACCAGGCCACATGCCCTCAACATTGGGAGGGTGTTTTGGGGTGCCCCCCAAAACACCTTGTCCCCATGTTGATGAGGACAAGGGTCTCTTCCCCACAACCCTTGCCCGGTGGTTGTGGGGGTCTGCGGGCGGAAGGCTTATCGAAATCTGGAAGACCCCTTTAACAAAGGGGCCCCCCAGATCCCGGCCCCCCCCTGTGTGAAATGGTAATGGGGTACCTTGTACCTCTACCATTTCACGAGTAAAAAAAAGTGTCAGGGTTAAAAAAAGACAAGAGCCGGATTTTGACAAGTCCTTTATTATCTTCTTTCTTCTTTCCTTCAGGTTTCTTCTTCCTCCTCCTTCTTCTTCCTCTGCTTCTGTCTTGGGTCTTCTATTCCCGCATCTTGCCCGGCGTGTTCTTCCATCTTCTTCCGCTGTCCTTCTCGTCCGCATCTTCTCCTTCTTCTTCTTCTTCGCCGGAGCGGCCGCTTCCAATTGAAATCCCCGCTGTCTGCCGGACCACGCCCCCCCCCTCTGACGCCACGGGCCAAGCTCTTAGGAAAGTCCCCGTGTGGTGCCAGTGCGTCAGAGGGGGGCGTGGTCACATGTTCCAGAAAGCGGGCAATTCAATTGGAAGCGGCGACTCTGGCAAAGAAAAAGCCGCGCACGAGCTTTCAAATTGAATTGCCCGCCCTCTGACATGTGACCACGCCCCCCTCGGACGCACTTGCAGCACACTCCTAAGAGCTTGCCCGTGGCGTCAGAGGGGGGGGCGTGGTCCGGCAGACAGCGGGGATTTCAATTGGAAGCGGCGCCTCCGGCGAAGAAGAAGAAGGAGAAGAAGATGCGGACGAGAAGGACAGCGGGAGAACAGAAGATGGAAGAACACGCCGGGCAAGATGCGGGAAAGAAGACCCAAGACAGAAGCAGAGGAAGAAGAAGGAGGAGGAAGAAGAAACCCGAAGAAAGAGAAAGAAAGAAGATAATAAAGGACTTGTCAAAAACCGGCTCTTGTCTTTTTTAACCCTTTACATTTTTTTTTTCTCGTGAAATGGTAGAGGTACAAGGTACCCCATTACCATTTCACACAGGGGGGGGGCGGGATCTGGGGGCCCCTTTGTTAAAGGGGTCTTCCAGATTTCGATAAGCCTCCTGCCCGCAACCCCCACAACCACCGGGCAAGGGTTGTGGGGAAGAGACCCTTGTCCTCATCAACATGGGGACAAGGTGTTTTTGGGGGGCACCCCAAAACACCCTCCCAATGTTGAGGGCATGTGGCCTGGTGCGGTTCAGGAGAGGGGGGGGGCCGCGCTCTGTCCCCCCCTCTTTTCTGCGGCCGGCCAGGTCAACGTGCTCGGATAAGGGGTCTGGTGTGGATTTTAGGGGGGACTCCACGCCATTTTTTTATTAATTTGGAGTGGAGTTCCCCTTAAATTCCACACCAGACCCGAAGGGTCTGGTTATGGATATTTGGGGGGAACCCCACGTCATTTTTTTTTTAAATTGACGGCGGGGTTCCCCTTAATATCCATACCAGACCTAAAGGGTCTGGTTATTGAATTTGGGGGGACCCCCACGCTTTTTTTTTCCCTTTTTTTTAATGAATGAATTCTCCTGCAATTGCCGGGAGCCGACAATTCATTATTGCCGCGAGTCAGTTTTAAAATGGCTTTTTTCCTTTGAAAAATGACATTTTGTGCAGAGACAGTTCTAACCACGGGAAACATGCGCTTTTTCACATGCTGACATTAGAGACCCCCATAGTACGAAATTTAAAGGAAAATTACACTTTTATTATTGCACTTTTAGCATTATTAAAATCACTGCTCCGAAAAAACGGCCGTTTTAAAAAAATAAAAAAAAGCATTGGTACATGTCCCCTGGGGCAGGACTGAGGTCCCCAAACACTTTTTAGGAGAAAACTTGCAGATTAGCCTTTAAAATTCACTATTAAGATTTCCCCCATAGACTTTAACAGGGAGTTCGGCGGCGGCTTTACTTATCAATCACATCGCGCTGCTGCTGCCGCCGGTTCATGCGCCTAATTAGGGATTCATCCAGCGCACTAATTAAGGCATGTACCGGCGCAGCGCAGATTCATTAGTAAATCAGCCCCATAGTCTTTCGAGACATTTCGCTGAAAAACATAACAAAGACCCATCCTGCCTCACTTTTTACGGTATTGATATCATCAAAGACCACTGGAGAGGGGGCAATAAACAAATACACGTCTCACAAAATGAGACTCGATGGATACATAGGCTGGGGTCCCTAGCGCCCGGAGGCCTCAACCTAGACATTAATTTGAACTGCTTCATTTCTCATTTTTAGGAACAAGCCCCTTTATTATATCACACTGTATTTAATCAGCCATACACATCCTAATCCATGATGTAGCTGGGTGCTCTCATGCCCATAGTCTGGGCCCAAAATGGTGACACGCAACCATGAGTAAGCTAGAAATCTGAAGGGAATCTTTGACCTACAATGAACTTTAATTTGTAGGGGGTAAGGTACTTAAAAACCCTCCTTGGGAGGACTCACATGATACCACATGATGAATCACAATAGCAGCATTTAAATGCACCCCAAAAGCTCAATCAAAAATAAATATAAAAAAGATGAAAAAGATTCTATACTTTCCTATACATATATTCTGTACTAGCTCAACCCAACATGTGTAAGCCCCAATCAAGGGCTTAGAAGTATACTCATTTATGTACAGTCTTTTCGGTAATATCTCTCATATAATGAGACCAGCAACGATAGTTAAATACATATATATTTATATATTTTTTTTTACTTTCTTTGGTGCCAACAATTAATACATTATGGCCTATAACCAAACATATGTGAACAATTGTCTCAATCTATCAAGTATGCTTAATATAAGGCCTTACAAGATGACACAATGTAACAGTATCAACCCCTTTATATAATATGTTACTGCTCTTTAGGATTATTAACACAAGCGCATACCATTTTATCATCCTCTTTTTTACACATCCCCACCAGATATGGGGCCTCACCACCTAATTCATATATCTTTCTCACACGGGGCCTTTATAAATAATGTATGAGCTCATTGACGCTTTTGATAACAACAAACACAAACTCCCGTTTTTTGTCTTTTTTGCCTCCTTCGCTATGAACAGTATATAATCATAGGATGAATAGTATATATGCACGTCTGAGAAGTTTTTTCAGTTCTTTCAGCAACCAGCTTCATATAACATATCATATGATGATCGTTACTTAATCTATCCGCCTTACACATCTACTACTATTTGCATTTTTTGTCTCACATTTAATATGTGGTTACATGCAGTGGCATATCTACATCCCCCTTTCCTCCTATTTGGCAATGACAGGGGTTAATGGGGGGGAGGAAGCTTCAGGGATACCAGTAAACCCACAGCCTATCACATTCATAAGTGGGAGGAGGAACGCATCTGCCGCTGCATACAAAGAGAGGATCGTACGTACACAGCTTACATCACCTTTGAGAAAGTCACATGACGAAATGCGTCAGGTGACCACCACGTAAGCTTGTACGCACGCCCAGTCTTACAGCTGATCCAAACACCGCAATACGCGATTGCGAGCTGCCCAGCACGGATACGGATGCCTTAGGAACATAACAGCGACAGTACCGGCAGCTTAGCTCCCTTATTTATACAGGGACAGGTGGACAGCACAGACAGCTGGGACATACATCTTTGAACTTTGTTTTTAGATGTTTGTTCCAACCTATCAGTTTTTGTTTTTATGTAAATTTTTTAAACCAGCCCAGGTGTCCCTGGGTATTAATGGTGGAGATGTCCACTTATCTTTTTTACAACAAATGCACCGCGTGTTTTTAAAACATATCACGGTATGTAGATACCTAGTTTTTTGTCTTTTTGAGTGACACCGCAAGCACCCCATTGAAACTCCTCCAGAGCCACCTCTACAATTGGGAGCAGTTGCTGCGCTGACACGGGGAGCCGCACAACAGGAGCAGTAAAGGTACCACCACCTCCTGCCTATTGCCCCTGGAGGGTGACAACATCTGGTGAGTAGGGATCCAAGAGGGGGAGCACAAAAGTCACGGAGCGGCATCCTAAAAGGTGAAACAGCACCAAAGTCACCAATAAGATATCTTGCAATACCAGCTACCGTTAGAATTTGAAATGCAACACATCATCTGAATACAATACCAGAACTGGTTCTTTAATATTAGAATTTTTGCCTCAAGGGAGGGGTATTAACTATTTTGTGTTGACACCTCACTGAACCTAGTGTTCAAATATACATTAAGGATTAGTGTGGGGAGACTCATACCATATATTGTTTCAGAGGTTGATTACCTGAACAATCTCCTTAATTCACTGGCCTGCACAGTATCCTGATGATACTTCTCAGTTTGGCCACCTGGGATATACCCAGGAACCATAGCTCATAGTACTGTTGGTTATTATTGATACTGAGATCTGATGTACACCGTAAGTTTTTGATTGACGCTGCACATTTTGTTGGTTTTGTTTTTTTTGCTTTTTTTTATTTTTTCTGCCGGTCACATTTTTTGATTTTTGTATTTATGCCCTTGAAAGCCAGGTTAGGCTGGGCACTTGATTAATAGGATCACAATTGTAGACACTTTCTGCATACCTGGAGCAAATTGAGAAGTGTTGCCGCTCCCATTGTTTGGGTTCACTTAACTGCACAGGGCCTTGACCCACATTGTAGGCTTTACCACTATTGGTTTTTGGATCAATACTATACACACCAGTAGACACCATCTAGTGGTGAAGGTCCACTAAGCACTCACATACCTGGACATTAGTACATTTTGTTCCATCAATGAGGTAACCATATACGCTTCTTTTTAAGCGTGTGTTCAGGGAATCCTCACCCATTGGATTAATCCCTTCCTACGAGTTACCCAACACTTGTTCATTTATCAACATAGACTTTCATCACTTAAATTACCCACTATCCACTTACTAGTGATCTGTTTAGCAGCGCCACCTTCCCCACCATCACTCACTGAATCATTCCACATCCACAGAGGAGGGAGAGTGGGGGGTCCCAGTGCAAAGAGAGAGAGAGAGGGGGGGGGGCGCATGCGCGCCGCTGAGCAAGATGGACACTTTTTTTTTTTCATCAATAGATTTTTATTAAGGTTTTGTTTTTAACAGAACAATGCAAAATAATGCAATACAGTGTGGATCAAAGCAATATAAGTCAATGTAGTCGGAGCACTACATCAAGCATAACATCATAACAAGTATTGATTTAAGATAACACAAGAACAAGCACAAGTATGATGGTCAAACACCATCACGACAATTCAACAAGGTGTAACTAGACTATTAACTGTATCAGGATTCCAATCTCGAAGGCTGCTACCATGTAGCGATAGAGCAAAGGGTAGGGCACCTATGAAATGCTTGGCCCCGAGGAGGGCCACCTCCGACTCCAGACACCCCCAACTGGGTTCACGACTGTGTCCCGGGCTCCGAGGTGGGCCCCCCTTCAAGTTCCTATAAATTGGTCCAAAAGACTTACGGCAAGGCAAGTGGACTCATGCAATGTCTGTCGTACCAGGATGTCCATAGGTGCCATTGTTTTGCCGTATCCTCTTTGTGCTTATCCCTGAGTGCTAGCACTTTCTCATATGTACAGTGTAATTGTGTAGTCTGTATGGCAGCCCCTATAGTGGGGGGCACATGATTTTTCCAGTTCCTTGTAATGTTGAGTCTAGCAGATAACAGAATATGTTGGACAATATGTCTGGCGTGGAATGGAACTTGGTCCAGATCAAGCGACAGGAGCGCTAGACCAGGTTGGGGAGTGATTGCAGAGTGAGAGGCTTCGGAGATCACGTGGAAGACCAAAGTCCAGTATTGAGATAAATTAGGACAACTCCATAGAGTATGAAGTAATGTTCCTCGGTGCCCACAGTTTCTCCAGCACCGATCACTCTGTGTTTTATTGAATTTAGACAATCTGTCAGGGGTTAAGTACCATCTCTGCGTAATTTTGGTGGATAGTTCCCAGAGGGTAGAACAACTAGTAACTTTAAATGTGGCCGTGCAGGCTTTAGCCCATTGTTGGGTGGTGTATGGACTACCTAATTCCAGTTCCCATTTGAGCAGGGCAGGTGATTTTGAGAATATGGACTTCTGTTGGAGAGCGTTATAGAAAATTGAGGTACCCTTTTGGGAGGGTGAGGGGTGTGTAAGAAAGGACCAAGTGGGCCGAGGTATGTGACGTTCCCAGTGGGGAGAGGCAGACAGGAAGTGTCGAGTTCTAATGTAAAGATAGATGTCCGAATTGGGTAAGTTGAATTCTTGTTGCAAAATGGGGAAAGATTTGTTCCTACCATTAGTGAAGAGATCATTGACAAACAGTAATCCTTTTTCACGCCAATGTTTGTAGGATATCATGTCTATGTTAAATTGTAGAGTCTCGATCGGGATTTTTAAGGGGGTGTTGTCGGGATATCCGTGGCAAATGTGAACAAATTTGTTCCATGCACGAATCGTGGCAGACATTGTGGGGGAGACGGAGGAGGGGAGTTTAGTATTAGAAGTGGTAGAGAACAACCAGGAGGCTAGTGAAGAGTTAGGGAAGAGAGCGGACTCCAACCTTCCCCACGGAGTATGTGGTTTAGGTAGAAACCACTCTCTGGATTGGGTAAGGACCGTGGACAGGTAGTAATGGTGAAAATCCACATAACCTGTGCCTCCTGCCTTACGGTTCTTAATAAGGGTGGAGTGCGCGCTTCTGGCCCTTTTCCCCTGCCATATGTAGGAGGAAAAAATAGCCTGAAGGGACTTGAAATACTGAGTTGGTATGTTAATTGGTAGAGTCCTGTATAGATACAAGATCTGGGGTAAGTGGAACATTTTGAAGGCCGCTAGGCGGCCCGTCCAGGATAATTCTTGAGATGCCAACCTGTGTAGATCAGTTTGAAGTTTAGTACGAAAAGGGATATAATTGTAGCGGAATAATTGGCCAGTAGATTTTGTTAGTTGGATGCCAAGGTAGGTGATGCTATTATCCGCCCATGAGTACGGGTAAAGTTGTTGCAGTAAGAGACTAGTGGTGGGGTTAATTCCTAGGTTTAAAACATGACATTTAGCTTCGTTGACTTTGTAGTAAGATACTTTACTGAAACAGGCTAGCGCCTCTTGGACCGCAGGGAGTGACGAGGATGGGTCAGATAGCATGAGTATGACATCATCAGCAAAAAGGCTGATTTTTTGTTCTTGTCCTCCTACCATTATGCCAGATATGAGTGGCTTTGTACGGATGGATTGGGCCAGTGTCTCCATTATCAGGTTGAAGATCAGGGGAGAGAGGGGGCATCCCTGTCTTGTCCCATTAGTAATAGTGAAGGGGAAGACAACGAGTCAGCAGAGTACACTCTGGCCGAGGGATTAGAGTATAATGCCATTATTGCACTATGTATGTGGCCTGTGAATTCAAGATATCATGGGGTTTCATCAATGTTTCTTTGGTGTGGGGGTGGAAAATGTATGAAATTTTTGATTTAATTCTGTGACCTCGTATTTTTAATGCTAACAGCCTACCTGCCTTGTTCCCCGTTGCGTAGGACGTGGCCTTAACTTTTGTACAAGACTTTTCAAATGATTCTAAAAGTAATGATCGTAACTCGTGGCGGAGGGAAAAAATTCTAGCTTGCAGATAGGAAGAGGGTAGAGTCTTATTTTGGGATTCAGCGAGCTCTATATCAGCTGTCAGTTGATCTATTTTTCGTGCTCTAGTACGTTTCGCTCTAGCTCCTAGTTGTATAAATACACCTCTAACTACCGCTTTGTGGGCAGCCCACACCACCACCGGGTCAGCCACTGATTGGGAATTTAGGGAGAAGTATTCTTCCAGACGTTGCTGTATAAGACTAGCAGTGTGTTTGTCTCGTATTAGGGAGTTGTTAGCCCTCCAGAGATAAGAATTTGTAGGGGAGATCTGAAAGTCAACAGTTATGCTGACAGGGGCATGGTCCGACCAAGTGGTGGGGTGGATCGTTGAGGCAGTGATTCTCTGGAGTAACGACCTATCAGATAAGAATAGATCTATTCGCGAGTAGGTATTGTGACGCGGGGAGAGAAAGGAATAATCTTTTTCACTCGCATGACAACACCTCCACACATCAAACAACAAAAAGGAGATGACCTTTTTGGGACTTTGTAACCTTCTGCATAACAGATTTGAGAAAAGATATTTGACGTTCATTGGGTGCATAGAGTGAAACCAAGGTATATTGAACATTGTTAATTAAACAAACTAAAATAATAAATCGACCCTCTGGGTCAAGTATACTGTCTTGGAGCTGAAAAGAGATTGTGTCCCGGACAGCAATCAACACTCCCCTCTGCTTCTTCGTATAGGAAGATGTAAAGACATGGGGGAATTGACGGTGTTGGCAGCGGGGGTGTGATTGATGTAGCAGGTGAGTCTCCTGAACGCACAAAATGTGGCAGTTAAGCGATAATGCAGTCTTCCACATGGAAGAACGTTTGACCGGATGATTTAGTCCTTTCGCGTTCAGCGACAGTATGGAGAACGACATATTGTCCAGATAAGGGATCAAAGTTCAAGAATGAAGACTTAGTTACCAGAAGATGGGTAAACGTCTCTTAAACTCCTGTACAAGCTGAGATGGCTGAGGTTCCTGTGCGAGATTGCTCCGAGGCTGGAATTTAGGTGAGGGCTACAAAACAGTCAAAACCAAAATTAATAACAGAAGAAATAAATACAAATCAGCAGGTTGGACAAAGCCTTATTGCTGAGCAACTGAGGGGTAAAGTTTTGGCTCAAAAACGAGGAGCAGGGAGAAATAACGGTCAACAGAAACAAGCGCAGCATACAGGCTGCTAGCCGGTGCGGACTGTAGCATAGTAAAGCATTTGCCTGATGTCATCTATAGTTGGCTCAGTGTATCTTGGTAGCAAGTTGTTCCGTATGGTGGGGGCTCCTGTGGGATGGAGAAGGTTTCTCCATTGGGTTAGGGTAAGCTTTTGGTAGCTCCGGAATGATGCCCCAGGAGAGAAGTAGCTTTGCTCCCCCCTCAGCAGTGGAGATAGTGTGCGGGATCCCATTATGTGTTACCAGGATGGTGGCAGGGTGGCGCCATTTGTAGATTATTTTGTGATTTGTAAGGGCCTTGGTCACGGAATTTAACTGCCTCCTCATCTGAAGCGTGTGTTGGGAGAGATCAGCATACATTTGGATGTCAGCATAGGGAGCAGGCAGTGTGCGGAGTGCTCTGGCCTTGGAAAGAATCTGTTCTTTCGCTTTGTAGAAATGGATGCGGAGGAGCACATCCCTCGGGACTGTGTCCGCAAGGTGGCGCGGTTTGGGGATCCTGTGGATGCGATCCACCGTAAGTTCAATAGGGGATAGTTCAGGCAATAGAGTGGAAAACAGGGTGCCCGCGTATGTGCGGAGGTCTGCAGGGAGGACAGTTTCTGGGACACCCCTAAGTTTTATATTATTGCGTCTGGACCTGTCCTCGAGGTCTGCTAATTTGGCCTTGACCCATTCAGTATCTTCTTTCTGAGCCATACATTCATCCACAAGATCATTCACAGTTACTGTGCACTCCTCTATTTTTTCCTCCATATATGACACCCTATTGCCCATGTGCTGCATGCCAGTAGAGAATTTATGCATCAATGAGGACAGGGAGGATTGCAGTAACATTAGCATGTCCTTCATGGTTGAATCCAGAACTGGCTGTCCTGTTGTGGGGAAGGCCGCAATGGAGGACTGCAGTGAGGAAATGGCGTCAGGGTTGTGGAGCATGGTACTCACATTTCCATGCTGCTGAGATGGATCCAGGCGCATCCGCGCCTTTGCAGGACTTCCAGTGCCGGGGGATACCGGAGGGGATCCTTCATGAGGTGGGGATGACATTCCCCCTGATGTGTCTTCCTGGTCACTGCCAGGGAGGTCCGTGTAGGCCACAGGCATCTGTCCCTTCTCTCCAGCAGCGCCATCTTTGGCTAGGCCCCGCCGAGCGGGCTGAAACGAGAAGGCCGTGAGCTTCTGTAGGTAACGTTCCTCCTTTCGTTTGCGGGACATTGGTTCCCCGGGGTCCTCCTACGTCTCGGACGATGGAACTTGCGATCGCTTGTGCGGTGTGGCTGCTGAGGATTCGTCGCTGTATGTCCGGCTAGCGGGAGCTCCGGTTCTAGGCGTCCATTCTCCTCGCGCGCAAGCCACGCCCCTGCAAGATGGACACTTAACAGATCTGCTCCTCATGCTGTGGGACTGATTCAGCATCACAGGGGCTATTTGTTGCTGGACTATCTCCCTGATTATCACCCCCTGGTTCTCTGGACTACGGTACATGTCTGCAACTAAGAAGAAACCCAAGGGAACTGCCCAAACCTCTCTAACCTACTACCTCCTCCGTACGAGAGAGAAATTCGGCATGGCCCAAAATGGCGCAGCTGCTCCGGCCTTGCTTCCTGCTCCCGGTTCTTCTTCACACTCGTCAGACTATGAACACCCCACCGCTCTATCAAAGGCTGATCTGGATGCTAGCCTGGAGGCGATGTACTCCCGATTGGTGTCAAAATTCCAGTTGGAGCTAAACAAGACCTCTCACACACTATCGCAGGAGATCGCTTCGTTGGGCTAGCTTACTGACTTGCTAGAGACTAAGCACCACAAACTTGCCCTGGCATATAACGATCTGAGCAGGGAACATGAAAATCTGTCTATTGCTTTTGCTCAACTGCAATCACAAGTCGAGGATCTCGACAATCGTAATCGCCGCCATAACCTATGCCTGCGTGGGTTCTCCGAGACGATCACGGATTTGGTTCCTGCTGTTATCCGGTTGTTTAAGTCCCTATTGCCAGATCGGGAGGCCGTGGCTTTGACTTGCGACAGGATTCATAGGGCCCTCAGGCCTAAACCCCCTGCTGATAAACCACCATGGGACATAATCCTCTGTCTAAAGGATTATCTAATTAAAGAAGAAATTTTGAGGGCCGCAAGAAACGCCTGAGGATCACGCTGGATGATTCTGCGGTTCAAATCTTCCCTGATATATCCCCTGCCACTCTCGACAGAAGAAGAAGCATGAAGGAGGTCGCTACAGCCTTGCAAACTGCCCCTATTCACTACAAGTGGGGATTTCCATTCAAGTTGGTGGTTCCCCACAATGGCGCATCATATTCTGCCACGTCTGTCTACGAGGGTAAGGAGATTTTAGTTAAGTTGGGCTTGCTAGATGCAGAATCAATTCGTCGTCCACCACTGACACCACTCTCAGATTTGGCAAACACCACCAAAAGACGAGACCGGAGGAGGATTCGCTATGAAGAGGCTTCCCCTAGGATCTGTCTGTCTTAGCTTTACACATCAGATTCAACGGCTGGTTTTTCGAAGCATTTAAAAAAAAATTGTTTTTTGATGTTTTGTGATTTTTTTTTCTGTCATGCATCCCTGATTCCTATATTTGTTTTGATCTACCACCAACAGTTAATTTATGCATTGTCATTTTTTGACTAGCTGACCCAGGTTGATGTGGTCCGCACCTATTTTGGTGGTATTTTGGTTTGGCAGGCATGTATTGGTTTCACCCCTGTTTTTTTGTCCTTCCAGTGCTCTCATTTGCCAGACCAACTATAGATAGGGGCAGGTCTAGGTTCCCATCTGCTCCCTGTCTATTAATTAGCACACCTGTGCTCCTCCTTTGGAGGCTATAAAAATCATAGTTAGGACTGCAGTTACACAGAGTGCCTTGACGCTTGGCCTGCAGCTTCCCAGGTATTTGCAAATCTCTGCAACTAAACCTCTGTTTTAATTACACACAGTTAAACAGTTTAATTTGGTTTGTGCTTCTTGGTTTGGTATTTTTGAGCCTGGTCATTATGGATTTTTTTTTTTCCATATATATACTTAATCGCATATCGCTAATCGCATCTCATTTAAAGTCCCAACCCTCCATTTTTACACCCTTACAGGGATGGAGGCCTGTGGTGGTGCATACCACATGCCTCATACAAAGTCCCAACCCCTCTTTATTTTTCTAATATTTGTTTTGATTGGATGTCAGTCCCTAGGCGTCGCTGCATGTTCTTCCCCCCCAGCGAATCCATGATCTGCTGGAGTGAACAATAACAGTAATTTCTGAAGCCCTTTTTGTGTCTTTTTCATCGGTTGTAGTCCTGGACTTGCTGGTTTTTGGGATGTGAACGACTCGGCTTTTTTTTTTGGTCCTTTTATTAGGATTTATTCTATTCCTGATCCATCTCTCAATGTTTTTTTCCCTCTTTTTTTGGTTGACGTTTTTCAGCTGTGTTCTTTTCACTGATTTTTTCAGTGTTTACTTTTTTACTTTTACTTTACTTTCAGGTCACTAGTACTACTGTTTTTTGAATACATTGCTTTCCCTATATGTAGATGTCATTTTTATGCTAATTAATGCTTCTGTTTTAGTTCTTGAGTTATTTGTGTATTTTAGCAGATTATGCTCATATTGTTTATTGTGTGGAAATGTGCCCTCAGTAGGTCGGGACGGTCTCTATTTTTTGCTCCTCAAAAGTGGTTATATTCCATCTATTCCTGTTGATCTCCTTTCTGAATGCTATTATGGCCATCAAGTGTATATCTCATAATGTCAAGGGATTTAATTCCCCAGCAAAACGTAAAAAAAGCCTTTTCTCAATATAAACAACTGGGAGCTAAGATCTTGCTCTTACAGGAGACCCATTTCTCGCAGGCATCTCACCCGAAATTCTTTCATAGACAATTCCCGCAGGCCTATTATACCCTTCATTCTTCTAAAAGTAGGTGTGCCACTATATTTCTACACTCCTCTCTGCCTATGGATGTCCACCAGATTTATAAAGACAAGGAGAGCCGCTCTGTGATCATAAAGGGAATCCTTCACAACAGGAAATGTACGATAGCGAGTGTTTATGCCCCTAATGATTCCACTTCCACATTTTTTATGTCCTTTTTCGGTGTTCTAGAAAAGTTTCTGTCTCCTCATATGATTATTGGAGGAGATTTTAACGTGGTCTCTAACTCCTCCCTTGATAGAAGTCACGCTTCCTCCTTTTCTAGGGCCTTCCCCAAATCCCTTTCTCGTAATCTGACAGACTTTCAATTGATTGACATTTGGCGTGCCCTTAATATAGGAGCTAAGGAATATACCTTTTTTTCACATCTCCATCGTAGTTATGCTAGGTTAGATTATATTTTTACTACTGTTTTAGCTATTTCTAGCTCTGCAAATATTTCTAAATTGTGTATGGCCTGACCACCACATCACTGCCTTCTCTACGTAATTCATCAATTTTTACCCCTCCTCTTTTACATGGCGTCTAAATGAAGCCCTCCTTTCTGACCCTCTGATCTAATCAGAAGTGTCCCAATCTATAGACTCCTACTTTGCTGTTAATGATCTCCCTGAGACCCTGATTACCGCGGTTTGGGTTGCCCATAAGGCAGTACTGATGGGTGTGTTTATTAAGTTAGCTTCAGCCTGTAATGCCTCAAACAAACTTAAAATTGTTCAGATTTCCTCAGAACAGGACAATTTATATAAGAACCCTGTTGCCTTACTCTAAGAATCCACCAGAAAATTGATTGACCAGAAGCGGCTGGAACTAGATTCTCTGCTTTCCTCCAAGACTGAAAAGGCTCTACATTGGTCCAGAGCCAGATTTATCCTTCACAGTAATGCAGCATCAACTATGTTTGCAAGGAAGCTGAATCAGTCTTTTAGGCCCCCACATTGTTATAAGCTTTCCTCCCCTTCTGGTGGTTTCGTTTCTCATTCCCAAGAAGTTCTTAAACATTTTCGAGATTATTATTCTCAGTTATTAGGTCCTCAGCACTCTGTCCCCTCATGGTTTAATGATCTGCCTCTTCCTTCCCTTACTCCCTCCCAGTTGGAGAGTCTTAATCGCCCCATTTCCTTATCTAAAGTCATTAGTTCCCTTAAAAATACTTCTTCCCCTGGTCCCGATGGGTTTTCAGTGACCTATTGTAAGAAATCAATGTGGGTGATAGCACAAATTGTAAAAACATAACATAACATATACAATGGGTGATATATACGGTGCACAAAAAGTATAAAATTGCCAAGCTTATAGGTCTATCAGGGACGGAAAAAAAATTCCAAAGAAAGTGCTAAATCTTAAATAAGTGCACTAATAGTCCATAATGGTGAAAACAGTGTGAAAGGATGTCCACTGGTCAAGAGATTGAGGAAAAAACACCACCACACAGCGCATCTGGTCTCCCAGAACTCTCACCTCCAGCAAGTCAAAACAGGCATATAAGATGATCCTCTGTGTGGACAACCTCCCTTGGTAGTTTTGTTAGCCACCACGGATCCGTGGGAAGATAGGTACCTACATTTTTTAGCAGAATTTTATCCGATAGACTTGGTGGAGTGATTTCTTCCCTAATTTCCCCTTATCAGTCTGGATTTATTCCCCACCGCCTTATCACCGATAATATTTGTTTAGCCTCAAACATAATTCAGGACGCTACTGCCCCCTCTAAGGCCGCGTACACACCATCAGTTCAAAAACCGATCGTGTCAGAACGCGGTGACGTAAAACACACAGTCCTCATCAATTGCCCCCACCATACACTAAACATACAGTTCTGCCCCCCCCCCTCCATATACCGTCCACAGCCATATATACAGTTCTGCCCCCCCCCCTGCATATACCATCCATACATACAGTTCTGCCCCCCCCCTGCATATACCATCCACAGACATACATACAGTTCTGCCCCCCCCCCTGCATATACCATCCACAGACATACATACAGTTCTGCCCCCCCCCTGCATATACCATCCATACATACAGTTCTGCCCCCCCCCCCTGCATATACCATCCACAGCCATATATACAGTTCTGCCCCCCCTGCATATACCATCCATACATACAGTTCTGCCCCCCCCCCCCTGCATATACCATCCACAGCCATATATACAGTTCTGCCCCCCCCTGCATATACCATCCATACATACAGTTCTGCCCCCCCCTGCATATACCATCTACAGCCATATATACAGTTCTGCCCCCCCTGCATATACCATCCATACATACAGTTCTGCCCCCCCCCCTGCATATACCATCCATACATACAGTTCTGCCCCCCCCCCTGCATATACCATCCACAGCCATACATACAGTTCTGCCCCCCCCTGCATATACCATCCACAGACATACATACAGTTCTGCCCCCCCCTGCATATACCATCCACAGCCATATATACAGTTCTGCCCCCCCCCCCTGCATATACCATCCATACATACAGTTCTGCCCCCCCCTGCATATACCATCCACAGCCATACATACAGTTCTGCCCCCCCTGCATATACCATCCACAGACATACATACAGTTCTTCCCTCCCCCCCTGCATATACCATCCACAGCCATATATACAGTTCTGCCCCCCCCTGCATATACCATCCATACATACAGTTCTGCCCCCCCCCCCCCTGCATATACCATCCACAGCCATATATACAGTTCTGCCCTCCCCCCCTGCATATACCATCCATACATACAGTTCTGCCCCCCCCTGCATATACCATCCATACATACAGTTCTGCCCCCCCCTGCATATACCATCAATACAGTTCTGCCCCCCCCTGCATATACCATCCACAGACATACATACAGTTCTGCCCCCCCTGCATATACCATCCACAGCCATATATACAGTTCTGCCCCCCCCTGCATATACCATCCATACATACAGTTCTGCCCCCCCCCTGCATATACCATCCACAGCCATACATACAGTTATGCCCCCCCCCCCCATATACCATCCACAGCTATACATACAGTTCTGCCCCCCCCCCCTGCATAAACCATCCATACATACAGTTCTGCCCCCCCTGCATATACCATCCACAGCCATACATACAGTTCTGCCCCCCCCCTGCATATACCATCCACAGCCATATATACAGATCTGCCCCCCCCTGCATATACCATCCATACATACAGTTCTGCCCCCCCTGCATATACCATCCACAGCCATACATACAGTTCTGCCCCCCCCCTGCATATACCATCCACAGACATACATACAGTTCTGCCCCCCCCCTGCATATACCATCCACAGACATACATACAGTTCTGCCCCCCCCTGCATATACCATCCACAGCCATACATACAGTTCTGCCCCCCCCTGCATATACCATCCACAGCCATACATACAGTTCTGCCCCCCCCTGCATATACCATCCACAGCCATACATACAGTTCTGCCCCCCCCCTGCATATACCATCCATAGCCATACATACAGTTCTGCCCCCCCCCCCTGCATATACCATCCATAGCCATACATACAGTTCTGCCCCCCCCCTGCATATACCATCCACAGCCATACATACAGTTCTGCCCCCCCCGCATATACCATCCACACCATACATACAGTTCTCCCCCACCTCCATATACCATCCACACCATATACACAGTTCTCCACCCCCCCCCACCATACCACCTACTGCCTTACCCTTTGCACTCCTCCCCTGTACATAGTGCCCACTGTCGTACCCGCCACACTCCTCTCCTGTACATACCGCCCACTGTCATACCCTCCACACTACTCTCCTGTACATACCGCCCACTGTCATACCCTCCACACTCCTCTCCTGTACATAGTGCCCACTGTTATACCCTCCACACTCCTCTCCTGTACATACTGCCCACTATCATACCCTCCACACTCCTCTCCTGTACATACCGCCCACTGTCATACCCTCCACACTCCTCTCCTGTACATACTGCTCACTGTCATACTGCCCACTGTCCTACCCTCCACACTCCTCTCCTGTACATACTGCTCCCATCATACCATCCACACTCCTCTCCTGTACATACTGCCCACTGTCATACCCTCCACACTCCTCTCCTGTACATAGTGCCCACTGTCATATCCTCCACACTCCTCTCCTGTACATAGTGCCCACTGTCATACCCCCCACACTCCTCTCTTCTACATACTGCCCACTGTCATACCCTCCACACTCCTCTCCTGTACATAGTGCCCACTGTCATACCCTCCACACTCCTCTCCTGTACATACTGCCCACTATCATACCCTCCACACTCCTCTCCTGTACATAGTGCCCACTGTCATATCCTCCACACTCCTCTCCTGTACATACTGCCCACTGTCATACCCTCCACACTCCTCTCCTGTACATACTGCCCACTGCCATACCCTCCACACTCCTCTCCTGTACATAGTGCCCACTGTCATACCCTCCACACTCCTCTCCTGTACATAGTGCCCACTGTCATACCCTCCACACTCCTCTCCTGTACATACTGCCCACTATCATACCCCCCACACTCCTCTCCTGTACATAGTGCCCACTGTCATATCCTCCACACTCCTCTCCTGTACATAGTGCCCACTGTCATATCCTCCACACTCCTCTCCTGTACATAGTGCCCACTGTCATATCCTCCACACTCCTCTCCTGTACATACCGCCCACTGTCATACTGCCCACTGTCATACCCTCCACACTCCTCTCCTGTACATACTGCTCCCATCATACCCTCCACACTCCTCTCCTGTACATACTGCTCCCATCATACCCTCCACACTCCTCTCATGTACATACTGCTCCCATCATACCCTCCACACTCCTCTCCTGTACATACCGCTCACTGTCATATCCTTCACACTCCTCTCCTGCATATACTCGTCACTGTTACACCCTCTTCACTCCTTTCCTGCAAGTAATACCTACCCTCCTCACTAATTTCCTGTACATAATGTCTTACACTTTGCACTCCTTTCCTACACATACCAACATACGCGCCACACTCTTGTATATACTGTTGTAAATTCTGCACTCCCTCCCTGCACATACTGTAATACCCTCTGTACTTAATGAAAATGAAAAGGTGAACTAATGCCCCTGATCTCCACTGAACTTACCTCTAGTAATTGAAGAGTTTTATTTTTTTAAATGATTGTGCTGAGGTTTATTCATGTCAGTGAGACTCTTACTTGTGGCACAGCAAAGTAAGCATATTTTAAAGGTAAAATAATTATTTTGTTTAATTTTATCGTGCCCCTTTGATGGCCCCTCCCACAATGTGGCCACACCCACCATATGCAGTGGCGTGTTCGGGTTTGGCTTGAGGAAAAGGTGGCAACCCTAGGAAAAACCTATCACTCCTCATGGAGGTCGCTGCCCCCGTAGACCATCAGCAGCCTAATAGGTAAGAGGGGGGAAGATTGGTAAGTAGAAGACTTAAAAAGAGAGCCTGTTACTAATGCTGTCTAAATTGGACAGCCCTATCAGGTCGGCCAGATTGTCAGTTTCAAGACGAAAAGAGCCATTTAGAAGAAGCCGCTCAAACCACCTGCAAAGCCACTCGGATCGCGGCAGAAGTCGCTCAAGTCGCAGGAGGAGCCGCTCAAAATCCTATTTAAGGCACAGACACTCCTATCATAGGAGGTCTCCTTCACGCAGACGATCTCCTCCCTCTAAGCATATCTGCCCATCAGGGAATCCATGCTGGGTCTGCGGTGTCATAGCACTTCCAGACAAGCTGGCTTGTCGCACTTGCCTAGACGAAGCGACCAGAGAAAGAGAGTCGCACAGAGATCCGGCCAGAGACGCATCCCTGCAAATCGCAGAGTCTGAAACAAGCAGGTCCGCACAAGGCACTTCACCTGCGACTCCTTCCACATCTAAAAAGTCAGATCCCTTATCTAACAATGAGGAATTAGAGGTCTCCACTGGATTCGACTTTGCACTAATAGAACCCTTCATTAAATCAGTGAAAGAAGCCATCGATTGGGAATGGGAAAAAGAAACTCTGCAAAAAGCGAGAAAATATTTTCCGCATCTGAAAAGAGAGCCAGAGACCTTCCCATTTATTGATGAACTGGAAGACCTAATCAAGGACGAATGGCAGAGAAAAAGACCAGTCTCAGCAATAGGCTTGTCAAACTGTATCCGCTGAAGGAATCTAGTGTCAACCCACTAGTAACCCCGCCAGTGGTGGGTTCTTCCCTGATGCGCCTCGCAGACCAGCAATAACGCTAGCAGCAGTGGGAAGAGCCATTTCAAGCTGGTTCTCTAACGCCGAAAAATTGGTATCTGAGGGAACGGATTAAGAGAGAGTAATCGCAGCTCTCCAGGAGCTTAGCCTTGTAGGCAATTTTGTCACAGAAGCCTGTAGACATGATAAAATCAACATTAAGAGCAATGTTAAGCTCAGTCATGGCAAGGAGGGCACTTTGGCTAAAACCCTGGTAAGCTGACCCTTCCTCGAAGTCTAACTGGTGCAAAATCCCATTTGATGGCACAAACCTCTTCGGAGAGAAGTTGGACTCGGCCATTTCAAAGGTCACCGGCGGGAAGTCAGGCCTTATCCCTTCAGACAGAAGGCCGAAGCAACAAAGACCACCTACCACCAGACGAAACCTCCCAGACATGTATAGGGAGGCTAAGTCATACAGGCCCGGCAGAGAGTACAGGAAGAATTTCCTTCCTAAAACTACAAAAATCTAAGACCACTGCCACAGGGGACCAGAAGTCCTTTTGAAGGTACGCCCGCCCAACCAGCCATAGTAGGAGCCAGACTGAAGGACTTCAGGCAGGTTTGGGCGGAGTTAATAAAAGATCCATGGACAGTAGCTACCGTCCAGTTCGTCTCAACCAGAGACCAGTTTGTCTCAACCAGAATACCAACTTCTTGGGGAAAGAAGCTGGTGCTGACAGAATATGTTCAAGACTTAATTAAAAAACAGGCCATAGTGGAAGTACCACCTCCACAAAGGGGAAAAGGCTTCTACTCGCCTCTGTTCCTGGTAAAGAAAAAGACTGGGGATTTGCGCCCCGTCCTAGATCTGAAAAATCTTAATTATTCAATCCTAGTGGAGACATTCAAGATGGAAAGTCTACAATCAATCCTCTGTGCCATAAACATTGGCGATTGGATGCTCTCAGTGGATTTGAAGGACGCTTACCTGCACGTTCCTATTCACACCGCTTTCCAGAAGTTTCTCCATTTCTCGGTGAATCATCAACACTTTCAATTTCAAAGCCTTCCTTTCCGGATTTCCACCGCTCCCAGAACCTTCACCAAGGTCCTGTTACCAGTAATAGCTTTACTAAGGGAGCAAGGTTTAGGAGTCCACCATTATCTGGATGACATTCTACTGCTCGCAGACAACCAAGAGTCTCTTCTACTCCATTGAGATAGCCTAACACCCACCCTTCAAAAATTTGGGTGGCTGATAAACTGGAGGAAAAGCAATCTCCAATCTACCCAAAGAATGATTTTCAAGGGAGCAGAATTAGATACATGGCTCAATATCATAAAGCTTCCTCAAGAGAAGATTCCCGTCATAGTCCAAAAGGCAAAGGGGTTACTCTTATCCACCACGCTTCCAGCCAGAGAATGTCTCGGCATTCTGGGGTCTCTATCAGCAACCATCCCTATGGTTCAATGGGCCCAGTGGAACACAAGACTTCTCCAGATATCAATCTTGAATCAATGGAATGGCGTATCGATGTCTCAACGAATCATCATCCGAAAGGAGGTCAAACAGTCTCTATGGGGGTGGACCCGGTTGTACAATCTAAACCGGTACAAACGTATAGTCACCCCCCCTCAGGAGGTGATCACTTTGGACGCCAGCAAGGAGGGCTGGGGAGCACACTACCAGCAACTTGCAGTCCAATGGCGTTGGTCTTTCGAGACACTGGACGTAGTATCAAACGTCCTGGAGATGAAAGCAGCGTTCCAAGCTCTCTTGGCTTTCAGTCCTCTCCTGAAAGGAAAAGAAGTCCTGCTGAAGATGGACAGCAGGGTGGCAGTTGCCTATATCAACAGGCACCAGAAGTCGTTCCATGATGCAGGAAGTCCGCCCAGTTCTCGAATGGGCGCAAGTGAATCTGTCGGGGCTAAGACCGATGTATTTACCGGGACCCCAGAATCAGCTGGCCGACACCCTAAGCAGGAGCCTCGTTTCCCACAACGAGTGGGCTCTGAGTTACCAAGCTTTCTCCCTCATTTCTCCCTCATAACAAAAACTTGGGACATGCCGGATGTAGACCTGGCAGCAACTCCAGACAATGCGAAGTGCCGGAGGTACCTGACGAGATTCCTCTGCCCATTAGCAGAGGGGACGGATTGCCTGCAGCAGGAGTGGAAGTTCCGTCTGGGGTACATCTTCCCCCCGACACCTCTCATACCCAGTGGCGTATCTAGGGTATGGCACATATGGCATGTGCCATGGGCACCATGTGAAGGGGGCACTGGTGAGGTGAGTGACTGGGCAAAAAGCAGTGTTGCCAATGCCAACTGCGGCCGTCTGTATTTTTCTGCAGTTTCTGGAGCGGCCTGATCCGATCCTGTATTTGCCCAGCGGGCAGGGCTGCCCAGCCACAAGGGCCGACTTGACAGAGGCTGAGCTGGCGGTGCACAACTACTGGTGGAAAGCTGAGTGATGTCATCTCATGGCGCGCCAGGATTGAAAATCAGTCACCAGGAGCAGGATTAGGCTAGCTGTGCAGGCGGTTTGGAGGAGCCATCGTAGTGGTCTGAGTTTTTTCTGATGATCCAGAGAAAGTCGGGGACAGCGTGACAGCCCAGGCATCCACAGCACAAATGGACCAGGCACACCTTAAGGTACTAAATAGAGGAGGTGATGTAGGCAGGAGGGATGGATCACTTACGGAGATTTTGCCAATTCGCCTCCCAGTCATAAACTAGACCTAATTCTGACTCCCATTGGACCATATGTTTAAGTTTAGTTCCAATATTGTCCAGAACCATGGATTTATATAAAACAGAGATTAGACCCTTCTACCTAGGATCAGACCTACAGAGAGATTCAAATGGAGACTATGGTTCAGATGGGGACTGTCCATAATGAGTGATAAAATTTTTTCGAATTTGCATAAATCTGAAAAAGCCCCTTTCAGAGATTGTAGTTGAGAAAAAGAGATAAATTTACCCTCATGCTGCAAGTCTTCCAAGGGTGTCAAACCATGATCAATCCACCAACAGAACGAGTCAGGGTCAGAAAAGGCGGGAGGTAGTCTGGGATCCCCCAAAAATAAAGCTCCAGGGGGGGTCGCAGAAACCAGAGCAAATGATGAGCAATGATGGCTCCATAGTTTCAACCCATGAGCCACCAGAAGGTTTAGATCAGCTAACTCCGGGGGACGAGGACCAGAAAACCACAACAGACCAGGTAAGTAGAAAGGGACAATGTATTCCAGTTCGAATTTTACCCTGGGAACTTTAGGATTCTTGATGCTCCATTGAGCTTGTTGAGTAAACCTATTAGCTAGGTAATAGAGCCAGATTTGCGGGACTCCCAGACCACCCAATTAATACGGTCTATACAAAACTGCTTTGGAAAATCTGTCCGGTTTGTCACGCCAGATAAAACAATTAATGCAGGATTGGACCTTGAGGAGAAACGCCTTGGGGATAAGGAGAGGAAGAGAGCGAAATAGATAACGCAATTTGGGGAGAATGGACATTTTAATTGCGATAATTCTGCGTAAAAATGAAATGTTATAAGAGGACCAAGATTTAAGTAATTTTTTCAAGTTGGCGATTAGAGGGGGAAAATTAAGATTAAAAAGATCACCATAGTCTCCAGGGAGTCTAACACCTACATAAGAAAGGGAGGATTGGGCCCAAGAGAAGGAGAATTACTTTTTAAGGGATTCCAGCTCAGCAGGGGAGAAACCAGTCGGAAGGGCCACGGATTTGGATACACAGACAGCCAGGCCCGAGATGTCTGCAAACATAGAAAATGGAAAATTGTATACTCACCTTTCCGTAATTTTCCTTTCCTGTCGCATCTTCATGGCAGCATACACCTTTGGGTTGTGGCTCCGCCCCCACAACCTGATAGGACCGTTTAACTATTAAGCCCAGAGAGGGGCCCCGCCCAGATATTCTCAGTATATATATACCTCACCTCAGAAGGGTGGGCATCCGTATGCTGCCATTAGGATGCGACAGGAAAGGAAAATTACAGAAAGGTGAGTATACAATTTTCCATTTTCCTGTTGCATCATGGCAGCATACACCTTTGGGTGAATAACTCGCAAACTGGGTGGGTCTGCTCATAAAGATAATGTTTTATTTACAAGGAATAAAGGTGTTGGACTGAATAACTGTTCGTCCAAAACTCTGCCATAGACAATCTGGCAGAGTCCACCTTATAATGAGAAATAAAGGTGTTTCTGGATGACCAAGTCGCTGCTTGGCAAATCGTTTCTGAAGACACTCTGCAGTAGGCCGCCCAGGAGGTCGCCATTGCCCTTGTGGAGAGAGTTGGAGAGAGAGGGGGGAGAGAGAGAGAGTGAGAGAGGGGGGAGAGAGAGGGAGAGAGAGAGGGGATGAGAGAGAGAAAGAGAGAGAGAGGGGGTGAGAGAAAGAGAGAGAGAGAGAGGGGGGGGTGAGAGAGAGGGTGGAGAGAGAGAGAGAGAGAGAGAGAAAGGGGGGAGGGAGAGGGGGAGAGGGAGAGATAGATCTCTAGCCCCGTCCCTGTCTGCAGCCCCTCCTGTGTACAATATCCCAATATGCAGTGCCTGTCTGTGGGAAGATGTGTGTGATGCTTTGTACGGTACCTTCCATGCCAGCAGGATGTTCATGACAGTCAGCAGCAGGCAGGGTCAGTTCTCATTGGGGGTAGGGACAGTGTCCTGCTCCTTCCAGAGGACGTGTTTGCTGTGAGATGGAGTGGTCTCTGGTCACCTTTACCTTCCACCCGTCCTCGTTTTCCGGCCCCAGTCAGCTTGTCTTCCAGTCCTGGGAGGTCTTTAGAGCTCTTCTCTCCCTTTAGCCAGAAAAGAGAACAGGGGTGATGGAGAGCACAGGAGTGAGGCTGAGAGCAGCAGAGGGGGGTGCACTTGCGGAAGTGGAGAGCCTGGCGGGGCAGAGAGCACGGGGGGGGGGGCGATGGAGAGCATAGGGGCCAGAGAGTACTGGGGGAGGGGCAGAAGAGCATAGGGAGGTTGCAGGAGTACAGGGGAGCTGGATAACACAGTGTGGTGGAGAGCATGGGGGAGCCAGGGAGCACAGGGGGGTGAGTTGGAAGCACTTGGGGGGGCTAATTAGAATAGTGGGAGGCAGGGAGAGCACTGTGGAGGCTGGAGAGCACTGTGTGAGGGGAAGCTAGAATGCACAGGAGAAGTTGAAAGCACAGGGGAAGCCAGGGAGCACGGGGGGAACTGGACAACACAGGGGGCAGAGCACACTGGGGGTGCAGGTAGAACTGGGGGGGTTAGGAAACATGGGGGAAGCAGAGCACTGTTGGGGGAATCAAGGAGTATGGGGTCAGAGAGCACTGGGGGGAGAGTATAGGGGGAGACAGGGAGGACCAGAGAGCACCGTGGGGGGATATCATTGTGGGGGAGCCAGGGAGCACAGAGCACTGGGGGAGGTGGAGAGTAGTGGGGGATGACTGGACAGCAAAGTGGGGGGTGGAGAGCATGGGGGAGCTAGGGAGCAGTGGGGGGACTGGTAAGCACAGTGGGGGGAGAGCATGGGGAAGGACTGGACAGCACAGTGGGGGGGAGCTGGGGAGCAATGGGGGGACTGGACAGCACAGTGTGGGGGAGCTGGAGAGCAGTGGGGGGACAGGACAGCACAGTGGGGGGGGCTGGGGAGCAGTGGGGGACTGGACAGCACAGTGTGGGGGAGCAGTGGGGGAGACCGAACAGCACAGTGGGGGGAGCGTGGGGGAGACTGGGGAGCATAGCACAGTGGGGAGAGAGCAAGGGGGGTCTGGGAAGCAGTGGGGGGACTGGGGAGCACAGTGGGGGGGAGAGAGCATGGGGGATCTGGGGAGCAGTGGAGGGACTGCACAGCACATGGGGAAGAGAGCATGGGGGAGCTGGGGAGCAGTAGGGAGGACTGGACAGCACAGTGAGGGGAGCATGGGGGGAGCTGGGGAACAGCGTGGGGGGGGAGCATTGGGAAGCAGTGGGGGGAGCTGGGGAGCAGTGGGGGGGGACTTGACAGCACAGTTGGGGGGTGAGCATGGACCGAGCTGGGAGCAGTGGGGGGGTGCTGAACAGCACAGTGTGGGGACTTGACAGCACAGTTGGGGGCAGCTGGGGAGCAGTGGGGGGGCTGGACAGCACAGTGGGGGGGACTTGACAGCACAGTTGGGGGGAGAGCATGGGGGAGCAGTGGGGGGTACTGCACAGCACTGGACAGCACAGTGAGGGGAGCATGGGGAGAGCTGGGGAACAGCGTGGGGACTGGACAGCACAGTGGGGGGGGGAGAGCATTGGGAAGCAGTGGGGGGAGCTGTGGAGCAGTGGGGGGGGGGACTTGACAGCACAGTTGGGGGGTGAGCATGGACCGAGCTGGGAGCAGTGGGGGGGGTGCTGAACAGCACAGTGTGGGGACTTGACAGCACAGCTGGGGGCAGCTGGGGAGCAGTGGGGGGGCTGGACAGCACAGTGGGGGGGACTTGACAGCACAGTTGGGGGGAGAGCATGGGGGAGCAGTGGGGGGTACTGCACAGCACAGTGCGGGAGCCAGCTAGCACGGGGATCAGAGAGGAGCTCTAGTGGATGGATCCCATCCCAGCGCCTGTTGCAGTCTGGCTGACCACCCAGAGAGAGCATGAGTACCTGGCCGGCCGGCTGCACCGCACCGCACCCCTGTGTGCCTGGTTAGGAGAATCGGCGGGCCAGGGACAGCTGCACATGGAGGAACTGATCTTTCCATATTCTTTCTGCAGCCAATAAACGCACGTAGAAGAAGCGGGGGCCATTCATTAGCTGCAGAAAGAATATGGAAAGATCAGTTCCTCCATGTGCAGCTGTCCCCGGCCTGCCGATCCTCCTATCCAGGCACACAGGGGTGCGGTGCGGCCGGCCAGGTACTCACATTCTCTCTGGGCGGTCGTTTAGGCTGCAACAGGCGCTGCCGCTGGAATGGGATCCATGATCCATGTGAGCTTCTCCTTTCCCATTACAGATAGTGAAAAGGGCAGGGATAGATAGTTTACGCCGTCTGGCCCGAATAGGCAGCCGGCCAGACGCGGAGGGAGATTTTCATATGGTCCGAACACAAATCTGTCACACAAAAGTCGAAAGTACAAACACGCATGTTCGGAATCAATGTTTACCAAACACAAAATTAGCAGAAGAAGCCCAAAGGGTGGCGCTCAAGAGCTGAAATTCCTCTTAGTACGTCACTACGTTCGTGTTTGTGGCACGACAATTATGTACAGTTAGTATGCAAGACAAGATCCTGGCACACTCGCTCAGTTGGCCAACAAATGTACCGTGTGTACGAGGCTTTATAGTCCCCTTTCACCCGGGCATTCTGTTTGTCGTTTTTTTCATCCATCTGTTGAGGTATGAAAAACAGACAGCAATGCACTCGCATGGGCAAACGGATGTAAACGGACGTCTCCATTTACAACAGTTTTTCGTCAGCCTCTGTTAAGGTCAATTTTTTTAAACAGCTAGTGGATGAGAAACGGATGTAAACTGAATCCGTTTTTTCTTAGAAAAAAACATGACTGAGCAGATGACGCCCATGTGAAAGGGGCCTTTATAGTAAATTTGGTATAAACAGAACTAAAATTAAAACTTTGCATGCAAATTATAAACTTGAATACTTCTCTCTCCCTGCCAGCTATTGAAATATCTCCTACATGGCAACACATAAAAAGGAACAAAGCACAGTAAGGTATAATTTGTAAAATCTGGTGAAACGCATATTAAACAATTAAGCTAAACCAAGCATATCAAAATGTTCTCATGGATGACAAATAGTGACTACTATATCAATTAAAACTGTAATGATTTACAATAAAGGCATACCATTTTTCATTATTAAACCTTTTCTCAGCTAATAATTACTGATAGGGACCTAATAAATTCAAAAAGCAGAAGTTTTAGGACTTTTCTAAAGTGTAGCCTGGTAGCATATCTTTAGGTAAACGCAATTAATAATAACCTTTTACTGCTACCAATAGATATGTTCATTTAAATTATTCAATATAAAAACCTAAAAAAGCAGGAAGTATGTTCTTCTCACTAAAATATTGATTTAGTACACATAATTGGACTGCCAGTTAACTGTGTCTAAACTGCATTGCAAACCTAACTACAATGCTTTTTTTCCTTTTGTTTCAGGTAGCTAAACTATCATTTACATCTCACACAGTACCCATTTTGATATACATATAAAAATACCAACATTAAAAATTGTTGCAGAATAGACACCTTTGGGAATAATAATAAATTACATGACTGGTGTATGCCTAGTGCTTGGGAGAAAACAAAAAACCCACCCTTAAAACCTTAAACCCACCCATAGAAATCACGCAACACCTTCTGGATTAAATGGCCACCAAAGGCCCCTTTTATTTAAAGCGGAGCTCCACCCGCATTTTTTTTTTCAAAGTCGGCAGCTACTAACAGTGTAGCTGCTGACTTTGAATATGGACACTTACCTGTCCTAGGCGCCCGCGCTGACGGCCCCCGCAGATGCCGATCCTCGATCCCGGCACCGCCATCCACAGTCAGGGAAACAGGCAGTGAAGCCGTGCGGCTTCACTGCCCGTTTCCTACTGCGCATGTGCGAGCGACGCGGCGCTTTGTGAATGGTCCGGCTGCTTTCTGGGATACACACAGTTCCCAGAATGCAGCGTGGCCCATTCACAAGAAGACACCCAGAAGAGGAGGAGGAAGAAAACAGCACCGCGGATCGTGAGGGCAGATTCGGGACTTCCGCATAGCAACAGCCTATTTAGGGTGAGTATTTTTTTTTTTTCATTTCATTTTTATTTATTTTTTTCAGATTTTTAAAAAAAAAATATATATCAGGGTGGAGCTCCGCTTTAAAATCCAAAAGGTAAAATTAAATAACTTTATAAAAATAACCAACTTTTAAATATAAAACTTATTTTTTAACATTAAATATATATTTTTAACCTAACAAAAAACAATTAACCCCAAACAGTTGTAGACACGAGGTTCCTGAGAAAGGGAAAGAAAAAGTGCCCGGTAATCGGCTGTACCCCATAGAAAGTCTTCGGACCCTTTAGCCGCGCTCCCATCAGCTCACAAGGCCATGACTTCCTCCTTCGTTTGATTCTTCAGCACGATATACCACTATCCACCTAACCAGATAGGGAAGGTGCCCATCCCATGATGGGCCCCAACTCCTACCAACAACTAAGGTACACACATCTAATATGTATGTACCAAACCCCACCCAATTCTCAGGAACCCTGAACAAACGCCAACGTCCACCTGAAAAACAAAGAGCATTACAAAACAGACACCCATACCAGACACTTCCCCAGGGAGGGAGGGAGGGAAAAACTGCCTGTGTGATGCCTCACTGTGGATGGCGCCCGAATGGATGGCCCCGCCCCCCGGACCTTTTAAGGGAGCTTGCCTCAAGGCATAAGCCCCGCCCCCTGTGCAGCCGCGATTTGCGGCCCCTTCCTTATCCTGTCCCCCTGCTCAGGGTCCCCCCAGTCATGCGCACCTGCGCTAAGGTTCCACCTCGCTGCAGAGCTTCCTTTAAAGGGGTTGTAAAGGTTTGTGTTTTTTCACCTTAATGCATTATACATACTGTCATGGGCCCCCCAGCCCCCCCCCCCCCCCCCGTTTTACTTACCTGAGCCTGTTCACCTGCTGTGCGCGTCCTCTTCTCCTCTCGGTCTGGCCATTGATTGGATAGATACATAGCAGCTCAGCCATTGGCTCCCACTGCTGTCAATCACATCCAATTAGGCGGCCGCCGGGGGGACGGGATCGAGTCATACACTTGTCGTCTATGGAGGCCAAGTGTATGACATGGGAGCGCGCCTGCAAGCTAACCCCCTTGGGGAAGAGCTTCCCAGAGGGGGTTAGCTTTAGCGGGGAGGAGCCAAGACAGTCAGACACCCCACTTCATGCCCTTGGGGGAACCCCCACCCTTCACAGGGGACTTCCCGCCCCCACATCTAGCAGCCTTCCCCTTTTTCTTTTTGCGTCTCACCTGCTCCCACTCCTGCCATCTCTCCGAGGTGTCTACGCCACCCCCCTCCTCGGACCCGCTGCTCGAGATCTCCCTCTTAGGCGACGTACACACAACCGAGAAACTCGTCGGGCGAAACTCATCGTTCCGCCCGTCGAGTTCCTGGAGCCGCTGCTCGAGATCTCCCTCTTAGGCAACGTACACACAACTGCGAAACTCGTCGGGCGAAACTCATCGTTCCGCCCGTCGAGTTCCTAGTTAGGCTTGTCGAGAAACTCGACAGGCTTGCTTTGCATACACATGTTAAAGACCAAATCTCGTCGTTCTCAAACGCGGTCACGTTCACCACGTATGACGGCACTATAAAGGGGAAGTACGATTCCTTTGGCGCCACCGTTGGGGCTCCTTTTGCTAAGCTTGTGTTTACGCGTGTTAGTAAAAGTTTGGTGGCTGCCAGCCCGGGAAGCCGTGGATGACTACCCGCAGACTGTCACGGGACAGCCCCGCCAAGCGGATCGGATCCACCCCGCAGAACAAAGGAAGAAATTGCGGCATGAAGCACTAGTGCGAGTGCCGCGCCTCGCCATAGAGACCGCCATCAATCCTGCCCACCCTCCCCCCCCCACCACCTTTACGAGAAGCCCCAAACAACCCCTGAAGGAAGTCAGACCAGCCTGTTTTTCTATGACAATCACCGACACTGACAGCAGAAGGAGAAAAGATCAAAGGATAAAAGGGTGAAAGGGAGCGGTGGAAGTGAACAGCAGGTAGTATAAAAACGAGTTCCTGAAGGTAAAACTTATCAAGTTAAATGGATTAAATGACATAAATGCCCCCTGGAGTACCTACACAGCATAAAGCTGAGGGGGAGACAGGCTGGGACTAATTGTATGTTGCGACCGATGCTGAACGATACTTGGCCGCAATGTGATGATCAGAGTGCATAAGATGAGCTCCTGGGTACTATGTGTACTGGGTGACCCAATAGAAAATTAGTGGTTACCGGCTGGAAAAATTTGATAGAGGGGGAGCCCAGAACTAGTCAAGCCCCAGGAGTGAAACAACGGACAACATACAATTCTGTAATCAACCGCTACCTGGGACCATACACCGGAAGGTTGCACGATAGGGACACCAGAATAAGCAGTAGAAAAGCAACAGCGATCTGTCACTAGGGGAGATTTAGGGTTGAGAGCCCGACCTCAACTTGGTGACAGGTCTCAGAAGACCATACCAATATAAAACACTGGACCCTATCATACGGAATCAACTGTGTCAAAGGTCCCCCCCCCTTGGGGTAGGTGGGGGATAGGAAGAAAATCGTGAATCACACATTAATATACAATCACTGTGAGAAAATAAAGATATTGCCCAGGTGTGTGCGTAGGAGGTACAGGACAAGTTCTATAATCAATATTAGGGGTCTTCTTTTTTTTTTTTTTTTATACAATTTATGTAACCTCTTAGGCCCTAAGGCGCCCCTGGTAAACCTCCTAGAGGGAAAAGGGAGAAAGACTGGATTCAGTGGGGGCAAGGTAGCATAAAAACAGGCAACCTGGGGAAAAGAATCAGAAAGGTGAAAAATATTATGTCCAGGATGTCAAGCAGATCAACAAGGGGAGGAACATCAAAGACACCTGGATCCACGGTCGCACCAAGTACAATCCAACAATACATGTCCAAAGCAACAACTTCTAGAAATACCGGAACTCCAAAATCTTCACAAGGGAAGACCGATAAAAAAATGGAAGAAAAGAAGGCTCAAAAACCTAGCCAGGAGGACATATCGGAAGATATGAGAGAGGACTCAAGAGAGAAAGAGAATGGTGAGGGGGTTGGAGAAATAAGTAGAAGGGAAGAACAGCGACCGGAGGACCAAATCCCAACCAGGGGAGACATGGAAAAGATGCTGATGCGATTGGAAAACACTATTAAAGGAGAAATACATAGCCTTAAGACGGATTTTGGCCATCTTCTCGCCAGAGTAGAGACGATGGAAGAACAGATAGAGAAACAAAAACAAGAGTCAAACGAGTTAAAGGACCAACTGACCCAGGTCAAATTACAACAGAGAAACACACTGTACCAGCTTGAAGACCAGGAAAATAGATCCAGGAGACAGAACCTGAGAATTAGAGCAATTTCGGAAGAAAAAGGGGAGGACCTGAGGAAAATAATCAGGATAATATTAAACCCAATATTGGGGAAACCACCCGAGGACCCGATCAGAATAGAGAGAATCCACCGGGTGGGAAGATTAAACAGAAGCAATACAGAACGGCCCCGAGACGTCATCGTCAGATTTTTATCGTTTTAAGAGAAAGACGAAATATGGAAAAAATTGAGGGGATATCCCCCCCTTATATACGATGGGTCCCCCATACAGGTCTATGCAGACCTGGCTCCAGAGACACTGGCTAGAAGACGACTTTTAAAACCACTCTTAGAGCAACTCATGACCAAGAATATTAAATACAACTGGCGATTCCCAGCAAGCTTGGCAGCCTCAAAAGAAGGAAAATCAGCAATACTGAGATTCCCCGAAGACTTGAGGGAATTCTGCAATAGACTTGACCTACAGATACCAGACCTCCCTGGTTGGGTGCATTAGGGGGAGAGGGCAAAGGGCCATTAATACTGTTTTTTTTTTTTCTTTCGGTGGGGGAGGTGGGAGGAGGAGGGATAGGGTAAGTTGAAAACAACTTGGTGGTCTCCTTATTTCCAAGAAGCACAAGTACAATACCGTGCGCATGCGTCCGCTCCCCCACCCGGATAGGATGGGGGATAGGAAAAAGGTGCCCACCTCAGAGGGAAACTGAACCAAGGAATAAAAATTGGTTCGGAGGCCTATTTTTGGCCATGGGGGGAAGGGATAGGGGGAGGGGGGGGTGGGGCGGTTGGGAGAGGGAGGGGAAGGGAAAGTAGGGAAAGGGGACCCACCATACCAAATGGACTGATAGGGAAAGCAACTGCAATTAGATCGAGGCTAAAAAGTAAAGAGGGGGAGTCTCATAAATAGATAATGACGATAATAAAATGTGTTTCATATAACGTGAAAGGATTAAACAGTCCCACAAAGAGACATAAAGTCTTAAAAGAACTGAGGAGAATCAAAACGGATATAGCTTTTGTACAGGAGACTCATCTCACGTTACATTCTAACATCAGGCTAAATTCAACTGACTTCCCCATATGGTATTATGGGGACACCATTTCAAAACATGCAAGGGGAGTAGCTATTGGATTTGCCAAAGGGGTGAGATTCAGCTTAACGGAAAGATTAACAGACCCCGAGGGGAGATTCTTAATATTAAAAGGGAAGATAGAAGAGACAGAGTGTACCCTAGTCAATATCTACTCCCCAAATACCCAACAAATAAAATACTTCATAGGAATCTTGGGAAAGATAAGGGACTTTAAAAAAGGCAGGGTCATACTGGGAGGAGACCTGAACTTCTGCATGGATCCGAAGGTTGATAAGACATCCCTAATAGGGGGGAACAATAAAAAACAACTATGTAGATTAAAAAACAGTCTACATAGTAGCCAATTAGTGGATGTATGGAGAGTGTTAAACCCGGAGACGAGAGATTATACTTTTTATTCCCCTGTACATGGGTCCTATTCCCGCATCGATCACTTCTTTGTGGACCATTGCTCACTGGAGGAGGTCACTGATGTGGGAATAGAGCCGATGACTATTTCGGATCATGCCCCAATCAGTGTGTCCCTAAAAATATCAGACAATCCGAGACCACCTCAAAATTGGAGGCTCAACGAGGAATTACTAAAAGATGCGAATAGCCTAACTAGAGTTCAAAAGGAGTTGGAAGAGTATTTTTCAACGAATGATACAAGTGAAATCTCCAGAGCCACACTATGGGACGCTCACAAGGCGGTAATTAGGGGGACCTTGATCTCAGAAGGAGCAAGAAAGAAAAAGGAGAAACGGCTTCAAAAAGAAATAATAATAGAAGAGATATATGAGCTGGAACAAAAACACAAAAGAGATGCCAAACAAAAAGACCTATTCCAAGAACTAGTTAACAAGTGTAATCAACTGAAAAATCTTCTATTCCAGGAAACTAAAAGAGACTTCCAGTTAATCGCGAAAGAAAGATATATAGGAGGTAACAAAACCAGTAAAAATTTGGCAAGGATGGTACAGAAGAAGAAAGGAAGAAATTATATCGAAAAAATCAAAAATGATCAAGGAGTGGAGGTGCACAAGACAAAAGATATAGCTGAAACCTTCCGAAATTATTATGAAAACTTATACACAGTTAAACAGACTAACTGGGAAATAGGAGAGAAAAAAAACAAAATCCTGGACTTCCTTCAGAGAGCAGGACTTCAAACAGTAAACCCAATAGAAGCACTAACACTGGATAGGCCGATTACGGAAAATGAAATACTGTCAGCTTTCATTTCAATAGGTTTTTATTGAAGTTTTATGCAACAAGGGAATAAAAGATAAAACAAACAAAATAGATCATAAGCATATGGAGGTCTGTATAGCTTCATCGGATACATTTAAAACACATGCAAGAATGGGATAGTAGATAATAACGTATTAAACACTGAAACAAAGATTTTGAACCATTGAATATGAAACATTAAACATCAAATAACCACAGTGCTCAGTAAATCTTAGTACTGCCTCTTGGTCAAAGCTCCGGGTTGGCACACCGCCCACTCCCCCACGCACCCCTTTGGGAGCACTCTGTGCGTCGGGAGAGCTGACGGCGGCCGCCCGCATATCCCTCCCTAATACATCTGAAGACACCAAGGCCCATAGCACTGTCATAGACCACGGGCCCGGGCGACCGAGGCCCGCACTCCACGGCAAAAAGCCTGCACAACGTGAGCACCTCCGATATTTAGCATATAAAGACCATATGGTCAAGAATAATGAGTGAACTAAAGAAATCCAACAAAATAAAAATAGAACAAGAACAAAAAATAAACTGAAATAATAAATTATAAAGTATAAAGTGTTGTTCCTCCTTGTAACCCTTAGACAGAAGTGATCATCAATGTTTATGAACCGAACTATACCACCTATTCCACCTATACCATTTACGTTCCATATTGGTCATTTTACCCTGAGATGCGGCAAACAATAGTTCATAGGAGGCATGGGTATTAGTCGTTTCCACCACTTCACTCATCGAAGGTGGGCCTACATCCCTCCAGTGTCTTGCAATACTTAACCTAGTACTGAGTAGTAAATGAGTGATTATGGTTCTTGAGGAGAACGGGACACTATCTAAGCCTAGGGATAGAAGCGCCGCCCCCGCCGAGGGGATAATCCGGACCCCTGCGAGCTGGGATATTAGATTAAACACACTCACCCATAATTGAGTGAGTGAAGGACAGGCCCACAGGATATGGTGCAACGTCCCTACCTCTCCGCAGCTTCTCCAGCACAGGGAGGAGATTTTGGGGTCAAATTTAGACAGGCGAGATGGTGTTAGGTACCACCGCACCAGAATTTTGTGCGATAGTTCCCACAGATTCACACTCTTAGTCGCAGAGAATGTGCTCCGTAAAGCTGATTGCCATTGATCATCAGAGAACGTTGCACCTATATCCCGCTCCCACGTTTCCATATACAAGGTTTTAATAAATATGTTTTTGTTGTTTAAGAGATTATAAAATAGCGATATCCCCTTAATGTTAGTCGTGGGGTTGGTAAAATATAGCATAGCTCGCCAGGGGAGTGTGGTAGATGTTTGGGGTGACATTTTGAGGAAGTGAGATATTTGGAGATACCTATACAGGTCAGTGTCCGCCAAGTCAAATTCGCCCTGTAGAGTCTGAAATGACTTAAGAGTGGGGCCTGACATCAAATCTCCTACTGTTTTGATGCCTTTAATTAACCAGTGCGCAACAGATATGCCTGGTATGATCAATGGTAGACTGGAGATGGGAAGGGGTAACATTTTAACGTCCTGACCTGAAAAGGTGTGAGAAACAAACTTCTCCCAGGCGCGAATAGTGGCTACCATCGTGGGAGAGAGTTGGGTCAGGGCCGGCATAAGGATTCGACTGGATAATAAAATGTCGGATAAACAATGACTCGGGACCTGCGCTACTTCCAATTCTAACCATCTAGGGGTGTGGGTTTGCACAAACCATAGCCTAGCCTGCGAGAGAACTGCGGCTGAGTGGTAGTCCTTTAGGAGGACATGACCAATACCCCCGACTCTTCTACCCGCTATTAGCTTTTTAAATGAACATCTCGCTTTCCTGCCTTGCCATAAGAAACTGTTCAGTAGGGACTGAAGTTTTGAAAAGAAGGAGGCGGGGACAGGGATCGGTAGCGACCTGAAGAGATACAATAATTGCGGTAGGACTATCATTTTAAATGCCGCTAGACGGCCGGACCAAAGCAGTTCAATTTTGGATATATCTCGTAGTGACTTGCTCATAGAGCCGAGAAGCGGGGCATAGTTAGCTGCAAACAATTCACCATTAGTTGCCGTTAGTGATATACCCAGGTATTTCAGACCACTATCTTTCCAGGTGTATGGAAATCTAGCGGCGAGTCTTTTCCTCAGTGGGGGGGCTATACCCACTCCCATAAGGTAGGACTTACTTTCATTTACTTTATAGTAAGACAGTTTATTAAACATTTCCAGAGCCGCATGGGCCGAAGCCAGGGAGGATTCCACGTCTGTGAGAATTAAGATGATATCATCTGCGAATAGGCTAATGGTGTGAGTAGAGTTTTGGGTAGGAAAGCCTTTAATGTCAGGATGTGAGCGAAAGTATATAGCTAGGGGTTCCATTAGTAGGTTAAAAATTAGTGGGGATAATGGGCACCCCTGTCTGGTGCCATTGGAAATTAAAAAAGGACTGGACAAAACTCCTGACGCAAGCACCTGGGCGGAGGGGTTGGAATATAGGGCCATAATTGCGGACAGGATAGGACCCACAAAGCCGAATCTCTCCAAAACGCGAGCCATATAGGTCCAGTGAATGCGATCAAAGGCCTTCTCTGCGTCTAAAGCCAAGAACAGAGAAGGCCTTTTATGCAGGTTGGCCAAGTGAATAATATTAATCAACCTGCGAGTGGCATCCGAAGTCTGACGCCCCTTGGTGAATCCCGTCTGGTCGGGATGTATAATCAGAGGGAGAATGTCTAATAGGCGTGTGGCAATGATCTTAGCATACATTTTTACATCTACGTTAAGTAGGGATATTGGCCTAAAATTCGCAGGTGACGTAGGTTCCTTCCCTGGCTTCGGCAAGGTCACAATGATAGCGGATAACATTTCAGTAGGGAAGGCGGCCGAGGCAGCAGCAGCATTGAACACACCCTCCAAGTAAGGGGTCAAGATCTGATTGAAGGTTTTGTAGTAATCCCCCGTAAACCCGTCGGGGCCAGGGGCTTTATTTTTAGGGAGGGACTCAATAGCCTTGCGGATTTCCTCTTTGCTAAAGGGCTGGTTTAGTGATCGTAGTTGATCAGGGGATAAAGATGGTATATTCAGGCCCTGCAAGAATTTGCCTATGGCATCTGGTTCAGGTTGGAAAGTATCTGCATCGTTTTTTAAGTTATACAGGGAACCGTAGTAGTGGCTGAAAGCATCTGCTATAGCTTGAGGATGCTGGAGCTTACATTTGCTAACGGGATGGATAATATAAGGAATCTTGAGTTTATGTCTTACACCTTTCACTTTGCGGGCCAATAATTTACCTGCCTTGTTACCCGTTGCATAGTACGTCATTTTTAACCTACGGGACGATTTTTCGAATGATTCCAGTAACAGGAGCCTGAGGTCATGTCTCAGTGTGTTTAATTTTTGGGAGAGTACCGGGGAGGGATTTTGCTTGTTAGATGTTTCAAGCCTGAATATTTCTTTGGTAAGGTCTGTTAACTTCTGCTGCCGCTGCCTCTTAGCCCTCGCCCCCAATTGGATGAGGATGCCTCTGACATACGCCTTATGGGCGTTCCACAAGACAAATTGATCCTGAACAGAGCCAACATTAGTACTGAAAAAATCATTTAAGTGTCTTTCGATGAGTTTCTTAGACTCATCTTGCTGCAGCAAGAATGAGTTGACCCTCCATAGAGACGGTGCACTGTCAGCCATGCCATCATCCAGGGTGAGGGTGATGGATGCGTGGTCCGACCACGTAACTGAATTGATGGCAGTGTCTGACACCTTGGAGAGGGTGAGCTGGTCGACTAAGAAGAGATCAATTCTGGAGTAAGCCCCATGGGGCGAGGAAAAAAAAGTGAAATCTCGTTCCCCGGCGTGTAGACACCTCCAGGCGTCGAATAGATCATGGTTGTGTATTGAAGTTGCCAATACCGGGCTCGAGCGTTTGGCGCCTGAGGAGGAGTCAACACTTGGGTCTGGGGTAGCATTGAAATCTCCACATATGACCAGCCTTCCCTTCTGGTGCGCCATAACTTTGGCCATTAATCTATTGAAGAAACGAACTTGGTGCTTGTTCGGGGAGTAGATATTCACAATAGTGAATGTGGTGGTGTTAATGTCACATATCAAAACAATGTATCGGCCCCCCGTGTCGGGGATAACTTCATGGAGTTTAAAAGCAACCGTGTCACTGATGGCTGTGAGTACACCCTTCGTTTTATTAGATGAGTTGGCGGTAAAGACGTGCGGGAAGCGTCCATGTGAACATTGAGGGGGAGACAGTGAGGAAAAGTGCGTTTCTTGCACACACAGAACGTCCGCCCGATTGGAAGTGGCCTCTTTCCACATGGACTTCCTCTTAACAGGGTGATTTAGACCATTGGAGTTAATAGAAAGAAATTTTACCCCCATTGTAACGGCAATAGAACAATGTGTAGAGAATTATTGCAGGGGATCATTTGTAAGGGAAGGTCTCCCTCCAGTGGCCAAACAGGGCATGGCAAGTAATAAATTGGTTGTACCAAGAAGAGGTCAAGAGAGCACTCACGGTTAGTTGAGAGGGTAAAGGCGTCCCGAACGATGGTAGGTAGATAGAAGAGGCCAGGTTTCTCACTTTCTCCATGCAGGGGGAAGCTCTTCTTCCGTAGACAATGATCGCAACGCTGAAGCAGCACTTGAGGATGATGTGTAGAAAAAAGGAGGAACATAAAAGGAAAGGGAGTGAACAGGAAAACAAAAAAATAACAAAAACAGTCAAATACTTGGCGAGTAGCCAACATGCGCTGGTTACGAACCGTACGCACCCTAGAAGGGATACCTGAGAGCAGCAACAGGCTGCACAAATTAAATGGGGGTGAGTCCAGGCCCAAAGGCTCTCCGAGACTCCTACCAGGAGAGAACAAGTAGGTAGGTACCCCAACCGGATTCAATTGTGAGACTTGGCGTTCCTGTTAGTGACAGTTTTCCACGCGGGGTCAGACCGCGCCCTGGGTCTGGGGGAGGTTGCCGGAGCAACCTCTTCTTCCGGGAGAATCCCCCACTCCTCCAGCAAAGAGATGCCTTTTTCCAGGGTGTCCACATTGTGTGTGTGGCCCTCCCTGGTGACGGACAATTTAGCAGGGTAGCTCCACCTATAAATAATCTTGTGGTTTCTGAGGGCCTTGGTTATGGTGTTTAAATTTCTTCTCCTTTGCAGAGTATATTGGGATAGGTCTGCAAAGAACTGTAGATTTTGATACTGCGAGGGGATCTTCTCTTTTTTGCGCATAACCGCCATTAGTTGCTCTTTAGCATGGAAGAAGTGGAACCTCAGAATAATGTCCCTGGGGACCTGTTCAGGCAAGAAGGCAGGTTTGGGCAGTCTATGTATTCTGTCCACTGTGAGCTCTAGGTCAGAGAGATCTGGGAGAAGTTCTTTGAACAGGGAGGAGGCAAAAGAGCGCAGATCGGATTGCAAAACGGACTCAGGGACCCCTCTCACTTTCATATTGTTGCGTCTGTTTCTGTCCTCGATATCTGCGAGCTTGGCTTTGATCCATTCCGTGTCGCTTTCCCTCTCCTCATGCGAGTCAACCAGGTCATTTATAGTGACAGCGTATTCCCCCATCTTGTGCTCAATATGTTCCACCCTGTCTTCCACAGCCTGTATATCTGTATGAAATTTGTGCATACACTGCATCATATCTGATTGCAGTGAGCTCCTTAGGGACAGCAGCATGTCCTTCATCACAGTGTCTATGACAGGTTGGTGGTTGGTGGGGAAGGACTCGATAGAGTCTGGCAGCTCCCGGGTGTCATCCCCTGACTCAGGCATAGGGCTGGCTGGCTGCAGTAATCCCTCTCTGTCTAGCCTGGGTTTGGCTTTAGCTGGGCTGCCTGACGCCGAGGAGGGAGAGGGAGACTGCATGGTGCTAGGGGTTAACTTATCCTGGTGTCCGCGTGATATTTCAGGTCTGCCTGCACGTGTTATGTGTGCTGGTGTGGACGCTGCTGCGGCGCCATCTTGCCTACCTCCTCGCTGATTAGGGGAGAAAAAGTCCGTCAGCCGCTGGGGCTTTCTCTGCTCCTTCCTCTTTCTAGTCATGGTCCCAGGGGTCTCCAGAGCTGGAACGCCGGGTGTGGCAGCCGAAAACCGGGTCCGGAGGGATGATATGAGCCGCTAGTTCTCAGCTGGATGCGGAGCTCCGGGTCTAAGCCGCCATTCAGCTCCGCCACCGAACTTAGGTGTGAGTATTTAATACTGTCAGCTTTAACAGGCACAGCTTCGGGGAAAAGCCCAGGGCCGGGTGGCTTCTCTGCATTCTACTATAAAAAATGTAAAGATATCCTTATACCAAGATTATGTCAATACTTCAATGGCCTGGGAAAAGATTATATCCTGAGTAGAGAAGCCGCAGAGGCGACAATTACTGTGATACCAAAGGAAGGAAAAGATGGTAAGATATGTGCGAGCTATCGGCCAATATCTCTGCTAAACGCAGATTTAAAATTATTTGCAAAGATACTGGCCGAAAGAATAAAACGTGAGATGGGGGGCCTGATACACCCTGATCAGACAGGTTTCATCCAGGACAGAGAGGGAAGAGACAACGGAGTGAGGGCCCTCCTCCTGATTCAGGAAATGAGGAGGAGCGGGATGCCCGGTCTACTCCTGTCGATCGACGCAGAGAAAGCGTTCGACAGGGTAGACTGGGGATTCATGCTACAAACATTGGAAATTATGGGTTTTGGACGAAGGATGCTGGGGTGGATTGGAACTTTATATAAGGCCCCAACAGCCAGGATTAAAATAAATGGGGGCCTATCCCATTATTTTACAATGGAAAATGGCACGAGACAAGGGTGCCCCCTTTCACCGTTATTATTTGTACTGTCCCTGGAACCCCTCCTAGCTAGAATACATAAAAGTTCTGAAATAAAGGGAGTTAAGGTGGGTGGAGAAGAACATAAATTGTCTGCATTTGCTGAAGATGTTCTCTTTTACCTAACCGACCCCAAAAGCTCCATACCAAACTTATTAAAAATATGTAATCAATATGGGGAAATTTCAAACTTCAAACTAAACGTGAATAAGACCGAAATACTGGGTGTCAGTGTACCAAAGAAAGACATGCAAACCCTTAGATTGGAATTCAAATTCCCATGGGTAAACAAGCTCAAATATCTTGGCATCTATCTGGCAAATACGGAAAAAAAAATATATGAAATCAACTATATCCCCTTGATAGAAGAAACTAAAAAGGAGATTAAATAGGATAAAAAATAGACCAATCTCATGGCTGGGACGTATAAACTACTGCAAAATGGTGTTGATACCAAGGATTATATATAAGTTTCAAATGATTCCGATTAACCTTCCAAAACAACTGCTGCGAATCCTCAAGAACGTAATCATGAATTTTATCTGGAGAAATAAGAAACACAGGCTATCGTTTCAGATTCTCAAACAAACAAAAAACAAGGGAGGACTAGCCATTCCAGACCTTAAAAAATACTATGAAGCAATAATTCTATCGAGAGTCGTGGAGTGGGCCAGAGTAAACACAGAAAAAAGATGGGTCAATTTGGAGAATGCACTAGCCAAAGCAAAATTAGGAAAAATAATATGGAATCCCCCACAGTTTAGAACACTGGACACGGATACACCTGAAATAACAAAGACTGCACTCAAGGTATGGGATGTAACACAAAAAAAATCGATAAAAATTTAAATTCTCCCCTGATCTCACTAAAGGACAACGATTATTTCCCGCCGGGGAAAGTGGACATAGGGGGAAGTTGGATCAAAAAAGAGAATGCACAAGTAAGAGATATAATACACCAAGGACACTTAATTGCACTGACACAATTACAACAAAGGAAAAATTTTATGACACTTAATAACTGGAGGTACCAACAGTTAAAACATTTCATTCAAAAGCTACCCCAACCGTTAAGATCCGGAGACCAGCTCTCAGATATCGAAAAATTATGTTCCTCGAAAAGCGGGAAAGGAAGTATTTCCAAAATCTATCAGATCCTATTACAGCTCGAGGAACCAGATGTACCCCCTTGTATTAAAAAATGGGAGAGGGAACTAGGGACACACAAAGATAGGAGCACAATAGATAAAATATTAAAACTGACCCATACCTCAGCTATCGACAGCCGAACAGCCGAAATGAATTACAAATGCTTATCAGGCTGGTATATAACACCAGTAAAACTCAGTAAATTTAAGAGGGGCCAGTCAGCAGATTGCTGGAGGGGATGTAAATCCCCGGGAACCATGGCCCATCTTTGGTGGAAATGCCCAAAGGTTAAAATCTACTGGGAAAAGATTCTGAAGATAATAGAAGAAATTACAAAGGGAAAAGTCAAAAGAGAGCCATGGACGGTACTCTTTCATGGAGGGAACGAAGGAATTAAAAAATATAGGGAATCTTTGGTACCACACCTGCTAAACGCTGCAAAAAGGCTAATACCAAGAAAGTGGCAGGAATTAGAATGTCCCTCGGTCTGGGAATGGATAGACATGGTGGAGGAAACATACTGGATGGAAGATCTCAGAAATAGCCTCGAAGACAATAGGGACTCTACAAAATGGGAAAACTGGAGAGAATTTAAAAGAACTTGGAGCTATGTAGAGAACTTGCAGACAGGGTAACAAACTTGCTCGATCAGATAAGAAAGCATAATTTGGTGTGGTGGGGGGGGGGGGAGGAGGGGAGGGGGGGGGGAAGGAGGAGGGAGGGAGTGGGAAGGGTGGGAAAAAAGGAAATGAACATATGTTTAAGGTTATTTAGAAAACATATATATACTTAGGGACTACTGGATAATGCCAATATTTATATTTCAATATGAATAAAAAAAAAGAAAAGAAGGAAAAAAAAAAAAAAATGATAAGGAAAAGAAAAGAGAAAAAAAAAAGAAAAAAGAAAAAAAAATGATAAGGAAAAGAAAAGAGAAAAAAAAAAGAAAAAAGAAAAGAGAAGGGAAGGGAGAAAGGGGAAAAGGAAAAAAAAAAAAAAAAAGAAAAAAAACAAGGAAGAACCCGAAAGGGGGAACATTTTCCACAAATGATGCAAACTTGAAACAGAGACGAAAACCAAGCATCTCTACCATGAGCTGGTCTCTTGTGTGCAGTTAAAGCTGAATGTGGGAAAAAAAAAAAAGTAAAAGTTTGGTGAGTGACGATTCGCGCTTTTCAGTCTTCGGGCTTTCAGATCGATCTCTGCCGTTCAGTTTGTACTCGTGGGTTCGTATCTTGGCTATCGGGACGTGCGGTCAGGTCGTATTGTTTTAAATTATGGTCCTGTCCGTGCATTTTTGATTTTCAGGTTGTTCTTCATAGGTCTTGCTGTTCTTCAGTGCAGTCTGTTTAGTGCAATTCTGATTAGACATTCGTTTCTAGCCTTGTAGCCATGTTGCAGGCACCTCGTCGTCAGCAAGCTTGTGCTGTGCGTGCGATGTCTATAGGTCTATTGCTTTTAGACCTAGATGACGAGTCCATGAACAGGGTGAGGAGGCGTTCATGGACCAAGATTTGGTTGCTCCGTAGGAACCAATTCTCTCATATGCCTTTGCTGCGGGAGCTACAGGAAAATAATCCTGATGATTACAGGAATTTCCTGAGGATTACCAGGCAGGACACCGTTATGCGGGAGGCTATTGGTGCTGAGCAGAGGCTAGTTGCCACGTTACATTATCTGGCAACTGGGAGAAGCCTTCAGGACTTAAAGTTCTCTACGGGCATCTCCCCCCAGGCTCTGGGCCTCATTATTCCTGATACCTGCTCTGCTATCATCCAGGTTCTGCAGGAGGAATATATGAGGGTAAGTTTTCTCCTTTAAAGCGGAGCTCCACCCGCATTTTTTTTTTTTTTTCAAAGTCGGCAGCTACTAACAGTGTAGCTGCTGACTTTGAATAAGGACACTTACCTGTCCTAGGCGCCTGCGCTGACGGCCCCCGCCGATGCCGATCCTCGATCCCGGCACCGCCATCCACAGTCAGGGAAACAGGCAGTGAAGCCGTGCGGCTTCACTGCCCATTTCCTACTGCGCATGTGCGAGCGACGCAGCGCTTTGTGAATGGTCCGGCTGCTTTCTGGGATACACACAGTTCCCAGAATGCAGCGCGGCCCATTCACAAGAAGACACCCAGAAGAGGAGGAGGAAGAAAACAGCACCGCGGATCGTGAGGGCAGATTCGGGACTTCCGCATAGCAACAGCCTATTTAGGGTGAGTATTTTTTTTTTTCCATTTCATTTTTATTATTTTTTTTCAGATTTAAAAAAAAAAACTATATATCAGGGTGGAGCTCCGCTTTAATATCCCATTTTATGTATATAATGTATGCTAATGTATTGTAGTTATATCCTCCTTCCCTAATTACCATGTTTGGAATATGCTATGAATGTCCCCTTTGCCCCATGCATGCTGTAAACTTTAATGATGCCCCTGGGCCCAAACACACCTAGCCTAGTCACTTCCCAATGCATTGTGTTATATCCATTGTAATGTTTGCCCCACTCCCCTCCAAAATGTGTATTAAAAATTTTGTACACCCTTTTTTTTTTTTTTTACTCCCAAACTCATCTAGCCCTCCCCTCCAAAATGTGTATTAAAAGTCTATGTACACCTTTTTTTTTTTTTTGTTACTCCCAAACTCATCTAGCCCTCCCCTCCAAAATGTGTATTAAAAGTCTATGTACACCATTTTTTTTTGGATTTTTTTGTTACTCCCAAACTCATCTAGCCCCACACAAAACTTGGGCACTGGCCCATCAGAGGGGGTGTTTAATGTGATAATTGACTAAATCTATTTAGGTATAATATGCTACTTCAAAGAAATGTTAGAATTCTTATAATGTCTTTGTATAATCTGCTTGCAAGTTTTTGTGGATAATTAATTAATTTTTATTTTTTCTTCCACAGCTTCCGTCCACGCCACAGGAGTGACAGTCTGTGGCCATGGACTTCCAGAGCCGGTGGAAATTCCCCAACTGCAGGGGAACCACTGATGGGACGCATGTCCGCATCGTGCCTCCACCCCGTTCTGGTTCCCAGTTCTACAATTATAAGGGGTTCAACAGTATTGTGCTGATGGCGGTTGTGTCAGCACAGTACGAATTCCTTTTTGTGGATGTCGGGATGAATGGACGAATTTCGGATGGGGGAGCCTTCAGGCAGACGGAGTTTGCGCTTCGCCTTCAAGAGGAGGATCTGTCATTGCCACCGGATGACCAGAATGTGGAAGGCCTGCCGTTTGTGTTTTTGGCAGATGAAGCGTTTGCCCTGGGACCCCATCTTCTGAAGCCATTCCCTCAGCGCACCCTCACCCCAGAGAGGAGGGTGTTCAACTACCGGCTGGCCAGAGCCCGGAGAGTGGTGGAGAACGCCTTCGGGAAAATGGCCAGCCGGTTCTGCCTCTTCTTGACATCGATCCATATGGCGGAGTATAAGTGGAATTTTATTATCTTTGCCTGATGCATTCTCCATAACTTTTTGCGGAGACAATCTCCTACTTATCTGGCCCCGGTTGGGCCCGAGGCTGTCCTTTTTAACACTGAGGAATCTTTGCCGGACCTTGAAGCTGGCCATTCAGGATTGCCCCCCCCCCCCCCCCAGAGGGCCCGTGAAGACAGGGACAAATATCTAAATTACTTCATGGGTAGGGGGGCCATACCATCCCAATTACATTTGGCATAATTTCTTTGTTTAAAAAAAGTAAAAAACTTTGATAAAAACTTCTCTCGCTTGTGTTGATTTTCGCTGTTTACTATTTTTTCATATTGTTTTACATGTAGTGTCAAGTGTATTTTCCTTATCAACTCTCCAACATTTCCCAGGTGAACTCAAAACAAATCAGATGTAAAGTTATCTGTACTTTAAGCAAAACCCCACACACTTTTTTTTTCAATATCCAAATATCTTTATTCACACAATCAAGTTCTTAAACAAACAATTTCACTTTTTTTTTTTTTTATTACAACAATATATTCAATTTTTTCATTTTTTTTATTATAAAAATACAATCACATTTTTTCATTTTTTTTGTATTATTATTACAAAAATACAATCACATTTTTTCATGTTTTTGGTGTTTTTTTATTAGAAAAATATAATCACATTTTTTCATTTTTGTTTGTGTTTTTTTATTAGAAAAATACAATCAAATTTTTTCGTTGTTTTGTTGTTTTTTTATTAGAAAAATACAATTTAGTTTTTAAAAATTGTTGGTGTTTTTTTTTATTAGAAAAATACAATTTAGTTTTAAAAAAATTGTGTTTTTTTGGATTAGTAAAAATTTAGAACCCACAAAATCAAACCCTCCCCAGAACATCAATTATATTTTTTAGCTTCATTTCCACTCTTCTTGTCCTTTGGTTTATATCCCTGTTCGCCCGTTGAATGTCCTCAATTTCCTCCCTGCATGCCTGGACATCAGAAATCATGAGATGAGCACTGAAAGAATAAAAGCCGCCACCAGCTCCTGAAATGTGTGACCAAACCAATCTAGATTAGCTGAAGCTGTGTTATATGTTACTTTACCAGATGTGGTGGCAGGCTGGTCATCATCACCATCCCTCGGGGGTGTGGCTTGGGTGCTGACTTGCTGCTCCCGTGATGTTGAAGTTTCATGCCGCACTACGAGAATGAAGAAAATGTAAACATGATTTTAAAAGCTTATAGAGGCCTGAAAGAGGAAGATGATTCACTTTAGACAATTTGTGGGACTATTGATGTTTTAAACAACCTCTCTGGGCAGAACACAGGATTCTAGGCATTCCCAAGGATCATTACATTTCTTGTACCTTTGTTATAGTTTGAAACATGTAGGCAGTGGCGGCTGGTGATAAAATAATTTGGGGGGGGGGGCGCAAACCCCTCCAGGTCCTTACCTGCCCATCCTCAACTGTTACTACCTGGACACACTATACACACAGAGAACACATTGTATACTATACACAGTGCACACTATACACAGAGAACACATTGTATACTATACACAGAGCACACTATACACAGAGAACACATTATATACTATACACAGAGCACACTATACACAGAGCACACTATACACAGAGAACACTATACACAGAGAACACATTGTATACTATACACAGTGCACACTATACACAGAGAACACATTGTATACTATACACAGAGCACAGTATACACAGAGAACACTATGCACAGAGAACACATTATATACTATACACATAGCACACTATACACAGAGCACACATTGGGGCTGATTTACTAATGAATCTGCGCTGCGCCGGTACATGCCTTAATTAGTGCGCTGGATGAATCCCTAATTAGGCGCATGAACCGGCGGCAGCAGCAGCGCGATGTGATTGATAACTAAAGCCGCCGCCGAACTCCCTGTATAAGTCTATGGGGGAAAATCTTAATAGTGAATTTTAAAGGCTAATCTGCAAGTTTTGTCCTAAAAAGTGTTTGGGGACCTCAGTCCTGCCCCAGGGGACATGTACCAATGCTTTTTTTATTTTTTAAAACGGCCGTTTTTTCGGGAGCAGTGATTTTAATAATGCTAAAAGTGCAATAATAAAAGTGTAAATTTCCTTTAAATTTCGTACTATGGGGGGCTCTAATGTCAGCATGTGAAAAAGCGCATGTTTCCCGTGGTTAGAAATGTCTCTGCACAAAATGTCATTTTTCAAAGGAAAAAAGCCATTTAAAACTGACTCGCGGCTATAATGAATTGTCGGCTCCCGGCAATTGCAGGAGAATTCATTCATTAAAAAAAGGGAAAAAAAAGCGTGGGGGTCCCCCCAAATTCAATAACCAGACCCTTTAGGTCTGGTATGGATATTAAGGGGAACCCCGCCGTCAATTTTTTAAAAAAAATGACGTGGGGTTCCCCCCAAATATCCATAACCAGACCCTTCGGGTCTGGTGTGGAATTTAAGGGGAACTCCACTCCAAATTAAAAAAAAAATGGCGTGGAGTCCCCCCTAAAATCCACACCAGACCCCTTATCCGAGCACGTTGACCTGGCCGGCCGCAGAAAAGAGGGGGGGACAGAGCGCGGCCCCCCCCCTCTCCTGAACCGCACCAGGCCACATGCCCTCAACATTGGGAGGGTGTTTTGGGGTGCCCCCCAAAACACCTTGTCCCCATGTTGATGAGGACAAGGGTCTCTTCCCCACAACCCTTGCCCGGTGGTTGTGGGGGTCTGCGGGCAGGAGGCTTATCGAAATCTGGAAGACCCCTTTAACAAAGGGGCCCCCCAGATCCCGGCCCCCCCCCCTGTGTGAAATGGTAATGGGGTACCTTGTACCTCTACCATTTCACGAGAAAAAAAATGTAAAGGGTTAAAAAAGACAAGAGCCGGTTTTTGACAAGTCCTTTATTATCTTCTTTCTTCTTTTCTTCGGGTTTCTTCTTCCTCCTCCTTCTTCTTCCTCTGCTTCTGTCTTGGGTCTTCTATTCCCGCATCTTGCCCGGCGTGTTCTTCCATCTTCTGTTCCTCCCGCTGTCCTTCTCGTCCGCATCTTCTTCTCCTTCTTCTTCTTCGCCGGAGGCGCCGCTTCCAATTGAAATCCCCGCTGTCTGCCGGACCACGCCCCCCCCTCTGACGCCACGGGCAAGCTCTTAGGAGTGTGCTGCAAGTGCGTCCGAGGGGGGCGTGGTCACATGTCAGAGGGCGGCCAATTCAATTTGAAGCTCGTGCGCGGCTTTTTCTTTGCCAGAGTCGCCGCTTCCAATTGAATTGCCCGCTTTCTGGAACATGTGACCACGGGGACTTTCCTAAGAGCTTGCCCGTGGCGTCAGAGGGGGGGCGTGGTCCGGCAGACAGCGGGGATTTCGATTGGAAGCGGCCGCTCCGGCGAAGAAGAAGAAGGAGAAGAAGATGCGGACGAGAAGGACAGCGGAAGAAGATGGAAGAACACGCCAGTCAAGATGCGGGAATAGAAGACCCAAGACAGAAGCAGAGGAAGAAGAAGGAGGAGGAAGAAGAAACCCGAAGGAAAGAAGAAAGAAGATAATAAAGGACTTGTCAAAAACCGGCTCTTGTCGTTTTTAACCCTTTACATTTTTTTTTCTCGTGAAATGGTAGAGGTACAAGGTACCCCATTACCATTTCACACAGGGGGGGGGCCGGGATCTGGGGGGCCCCTTTGTTAAAGGGGTCTTCCAGATTTCGATAAGCCTCCTGCCCGCAGACCCCCACAACCACCGGGCAAGGGTTGTGGGGAAGAGACCCTTGTCCTCATCAACATGGGGACAAGGTGTTTTGGGGGCACCCCAAAACACCCTCCCAATGTTGAGGGCATGTGGCCTGGTGCGGTTCAGGAGAGGGGGGGGCCGCGCTCTGTCCCCCCCTCTTTTCTGCGGCCGGCCAGGTCAACGTGCTCGGATAAGGGGTCTGGTGTGGATTTTAGGGGGGACTCCACGCCATTTTTTTTTAATTTGGGGTGGAGTTCCCCTTAAATTCCACACCAGACCCGAAGGGTCTGGTTATGGATATTTGGGGGGACCCCCACGTCATTTTTTTCAAAAATTGATGGCGGGGTTCCACTTAATATCCATATCAGACCTGAAGGGTCTGGTTATTGAATTTGGGGGGACCCCCACGTCATTTGAATAATTATTTTAAAATTCGTACCATGGGGGGGGGGGGGGGGGGATGTCAGCAGGTGAATAAAGTGCACTTTTCCTGCGGTTAGAAATATGTCTTTGCACAAAATGACATTCTGAAAAAAAAAAAAAAAAAAAAAAAGCCATTTAAAACTGACTCGCGGCAATAATGAATTGTCGGCTCCCGGCAATTGCAGGAGAATTCATTCATAAAAAAAACGAAAAAATAAAGCGTGGGGGTCCCCCCAAATTCAATAACCAGACCCTTTAGGTCTGGTATGGATATTAAGGGGAACCCCGCCGTCAATTTAAAAAAAAAAATGACGTGGGGTTCCCCCCAAATATCCATAACCAGACCCTTCGGGTCTGGTGTGGAATTTAAGGGGAACTCCACCCCAAATAAAAAAAAAAATGGCGTGGAGTCCCCCCTAAAATCCACACCAGACCCCTTATCCGAGCACGTTGACCTGGCCGGCCGCAGAAAAGAGGGGGGGACAGAGCGCGGCCCCCCCCCTCTCCTGAACCGCACCAGGCCACATGCCCTCAACATTGGGAGGGTGTTTTGGGGTGCCCCCCAAAACACCTTGTCCCCATGTTGATGAGGACAAGGGTCTCTTCCCCACAACCCTTGCCCGGTGGTTGTGGGGGTCTGCGGGCGGGAGGCTTATCGAAATCTGGAAGACCCCTTTTACAAAGGGGCCCCCCAGATCCCGGCCCCCCCCCTGTGTGAAATGGTAATGGGGTACCTTGTACCTCTACCATTTCACGAGAAAAAAAAAGTGTCAGTGTAAAAAAAGACAAGAGCCGGTTTTTGACAAGTCCTTTATTATCTTCTTTCTTCTTTCCTTCGGGTTTCTTCTTCCTCCTCCTTCTTCTTCCTCTGCTTCTGTCTTGGGTCTTCTATTCCCGCATCTTGCCCGGCGTGTTCTTCCATCTTCTTCCGCTGTCCTTCTCGTCCGCATCTTCTCCTTCTTCTTCTTCTTCGCCGGAGCGGCCGCTTCCAATTCGAAATCCCCGCTGTCTGCCGGACCACGCCCCCCTCTGACGCCACGGGCAAGCTCTTAGGAAAGTCCCCGTGTGGTGCCAGTGCGTCAGAGGGGGGCGTGGTCACATGTTCCAGAAAGCGGGCAATTCAATTGGAAGCGGCGACTCTGGCAAAGAAAAAGCCGCGCACGAGCTTCAAATTGAATTGCCCGCCCTCTGACATGTGACCACGCCCCCCTCTGACGCACTGGCAGCACACTCCTAAGAGCTTGCCCGTGGCGTCAGAGGGGGGGGGGCGTGGTCCGGCAGACAGCGGGGATTTCAATTGGAAGCGGCCGCTCCGGCGAAGAAGAACAAGAAGGAGAAGAAGATGCGGACGAGAAGAACAGCGGAAGAAGATGGAAGAACACGCCGGGCAAGATGCGGGAATAGAAGACCCAAGACAGAAGCAGAGGAAGAAGAAGGAGGAGGAAGAAGAAACCCGAAGGAAAGAAGAAAGAAGATAATAAAGGACTTGTCAAAAACCGGCTCTTGTCTTTTTTAACCCTTTACATTTTTTTTTACTCGTGAAATGGTAGAGGTACAAGGTACCCCATTACCATTTCACACAGGGGGGGGGCCGGGATCTGGGGGGCCCCTTTGTTAAAGGGGTCTTCCAGATTTCGATAAGCCTCCTGCCCGCAGACCCCCACAACCACCGGGCAAGGGTTGTGGGGAAGAGACCCTTGTCCTCATCAACATGGGGACAAGGTGTTTTGGGGGGCACCCCAAAACACCCTCCCAATGTTGAGGGCATGTGGCCTGGTGCGGTTCAGGAGAGGGGGGGGGCCGCGCTCTGTCCCCCCCTCTTTTCTGCGGCCGGCCAGGTCAACGTGCTCGGATAAGGGGTCTGGTGTGGATTTTAGGGGGGACTCCACGCCATTTTTTTTTTTATTTGGAGTGGAGTTCCCCTTAAATTCCACACCAGACCTGAAGGGTCTGGTTATGGATATTTGGGGGGAACCCCACGTCATTTTTTTTAAAAATTGATGGCGGGGTTCCCCTTAATATCCATACCAGACCTAAAGGGTCTGGTTATTGAATTTGGGGGGACCCCCACGCTTTTTTTTTGGTGTTTTTAATGAATGAATTCTCCTGCAAATTCCAAGAGCTGACAATTCATTATAGCCGCGAGTCAGTTTTAAATGGCTTTTTTCCTTCAGAATGTCATTTTTTCACATGCTGACATTACACCCAGGGCCGCCATCAGGGGGGTACAGGCAGTACACCTGCAGGGCCGCCATTAGGGGGGTACAGGCATTACACCGCCCGGGGGTCCCCAGGGGCCCCCAGGGGCCCGGATGGGAACCACCCTAAAACAAAAAAAACAATTTTTTTTTTTTTTTTTTGTTTAAGGGCTCCGAAGGTCCCCAGGGGCCCGGAGGCCACTAAGGGCCCCAGATGGCAAGCCCTTTTTTTAAAATAAAATATATATATTTAAAAAAATATATATATTTTTTTAATATATTTTTTTTTTTTTTTTTTAAGGAAAGGGCCCAGAGGTCCCCAGGGCCCTGGAAGGCTACCCCCTTGTTTTTTTACTTTTTTTTCGATAAATGTTATATTTAAAAAATATATATATATGTATTTTCTCTCTTTTGTATTTTTATTTGATAAAGAGCACAGAGGTCCCCAGGGCCCCGGATGGCTACCCCCCTTTTTTATATATATTTTTCTTTATTTCTTATTTCTGTCAAAATTTTTGTAAAGGGCCCCTCCGCTCCTCAATTTGTGGCACCACCCCCCCCCCCCGCTTCTCAATTTCATGCGGCAGCACCCCCCCCCCCGGTTCTCTGCTCCAGGGGGCCCATGCCTGAAGCTGTGTAAGGGGCCCCAAAATTCATGATGGCGGCCCTGTACACCTGTAAGGGGCCCGGGGGTCCGGAGGTGCCCAGATGCCTGGAGGCCCCCCAGCGCCCCAGATGGTAACCCCCCTCTTTTTTTTTTTGTATATATATTTGTTAGTTGGTTTTTGTAGGATTTTTTATTAAAGGGCCAATTTTTGGAATTTAATATTTTTTAGCAGTCTGGAGGTCCCCAGGGCCCCGGGTGGCAACCCCCCAAATTTTTTGTTATTAAAGGGCCAATGTTTTGGTTTAGGGGTCTGGAGGTCCCCAGTGGCCTGGTCCCCAGTGGCCCGGAGATCCCCAGGGCTCCAGATGACAACCCCCCACCTTTACAAAAAAATCAAAAAAAAAAACATATGATATATTTTTTGGTTATTTTTTAAACATATATATATATAATATAATTTTGAAAGCTCCCAGAGGGCCCCTTTTTGCTTCTAAAAATGTTATAAACATTTTCCCCAGGTTTGTTACTTTTTACTTTAATTTCTTTTTTAAAGTGTATTTTGTGCGTGAAGTCGAGAGAGAGGAGCTGGACTTGCAATCGCCATCCTTCTCCATGCCCCCGGTGGCAATGGTGGGTGTGAGGGGGGCCTCACCCCACCTGCTACACTTGGGAGCCCGATGGGACAGAGGGACTCCCCCTATGAAGGAGTGTAGCCCACCCAGCCAGCCCTGTAGGTCCTTCGCCTCCCTTTATTTTAGGAGACCTCATGGCCAAAGTGTGTGCAAGTGTGGTGTTTTTTTTGTGGGGGGGGGGGGGGGGGGTGGTTATACTAAGCACAGGCGTACCTTGCATAGCACACCCACCGGGAGCCTGGGCTGACACCACCAAACTCAATTCATATGTAGCCGAGACCGGGATCCGAACCCTTGGCTGCAGAGGTGAACGGCTTGTCAGCGCAGTGCCATTCACGTTGAGCCACCACAGCTCCCACCCAATGTTATTTTTTTTTTTAGATTTTTGGTAGTTATTTTTTATTAAAGGGCCCAGAGCTCCCAAGGCAACCCCCTTTTTTATTATTTTATATATGTAGATATTGTAATTTATTTTTCATTAAAGAGCCCAGAAGTTTCTTTTTATTAAAGGGCCCAGTGGTCCCCAGGGCCCCCGGATGGCTACCACCCTTTTTAATATATATTTTTCTATATGTATTTTTTAGTAAAGGAACCCCCCGCTTATCAAATTGCGGCAGCCCCCCCCCCTTCTTAATATCAGGCGGCACCCCCCCCCCCCTATTCTCTGCTCCAGGGGGCCCATGCCTGAAGCTGTGTAAGGGGCCCCATAATTCCTGATGGCGCCCCTAATTGCCTCCCCCCCCCCATGGTACGAAATTTCAAGGAATTTTTCACTTTTATTGGTGCACTTTAACCACTTCCATACCGCGCCTATTCTGGCACTTCTCTCCTTCATGTAACAATTATATTTTCTTCCTTGAAACTTACTCAGGACCCCCAAACATTATATATATTTTATTAACAAACACCCTAGGGAATAAAGTGGCGGCCATTTTTTCGGACACATTTCCAACAGTATTTGTGCCAAAAATTTTCTAACGTTTTTTTTTTTTTTTGGCTTTCAAAAAAAAACCTGTTTCATGAATGACAAAATAAGAAAGCAGTAAAGCTAGGCCAATTTTTAGGGATAAGGTAAAAGATGATGTTACACCGAGTAAATAGATACCTAACTTGTCACGCTTTCATATTGCGCACACTCATGGAATGGCGCTAAACTTCGTTATTAAAAATCTCCATAGGCAACGCTTGACTTTTTTTCTCAGGTTACCACTTTTGAGTTACAGAGGAGGTCTAGTGCTAACATTATTGCTCTCGCTCTAACGCACGCTATGATACCTCACATGTGGGGTTTGAAGGATGTTTACATATGTGGGTGGGACTTGCATGCGTGTTCGCTTCTGAGTGCGAGCTACTAGGGACAGGAGCATTTAAATTCCTTTGTTATTTTATTTTTTTTTTAACTTAATATTTATATTTTTTGCACTTGTTTGTCCCTTTGTTTGTATTATTTTTCACTTTTTCTTCCTATTACAAGGAATGTAAACATCCCTTGTAATAGGACTAGTGTGTGACAGGTCCTCTTTATAGAGAAAGGCGGGGTCAATTAGACCCCACATCTGTCCTCCAGGCTGGAAAGCATGGAATTGGTAAAAAAAAAAACATCTCATGCTTTCAGCTGCAATCATGTTCGTTCAGCACAGTAGCGTAGTGTGTAGCATGTTCACCTAGCAGCAAAAGGGTTGCTGGTTCGAATCCCACCCGTGACACTATCTGCCTGGAGTTTGCATGTTCTCCCTGTGCGGGTTTCCTCCCACAATCTAAAAACATGCTGTAAATTGGATCCTGTCTAAATAAGCCCTAATATGCAGTAGGAGATTTAGGTTTTGTGCTGCCCTAGGCCTGACCAAATTTTGGCACCCCCCTAATAGAAAAATGACCCACCCTTCCTGTCAAGGCCACACCCTGTTTTTTTATGACCCACCCAGGAATTTTCAGGGGACACACACAAGTTCTGTGGGGGGGGGACTTGGGGGGGCCCTTAATTTGCCTACTTTTTCGATCACTTCCTGTTTGGCTATGGGGCAGGAAGTGAAGGCCAATCTCCCCAAACGGACAGGGATAATACAAAATAAACTGACAGAGCTTCTAACCCCCCCCCCCCCCCCACCAACTCTATCCAAAATGAAAGAAATCCAAAAAATAAAAGTGATGATTATTGTTCCAGTTTAACCCCAAATTTCAGATCATTTTATTGAGAGGCTTAAGAAAATATAACCATGCCAATAGGCCACGATCCAGCGTTGCTAATATGTATGAATGTGTGTTAGGGACCCCACACAAACACCCACCCAATGTTAAATCAACTATTTTCATGTTTGTTTTGGGGATGCCTGCACCCCTGATAGGGTAAAGACACCTCACAAATGTTGTCACTTTCTACTTAATTCATTCACTTCCTGCCACACAGCCAAACAGGAAGTGAGGGAAACACCTGAGTAATGTTTTGTTGGGGACACACAGATCAATATAAATAGTTTCCCATTTTGGAAATGTGCATTTTGCTGTGTACACCCCAAATTAGTAGGAATCTTGGACTTTGGGGTCCATTTACTAAAGGCAAATCCACTTTGCACTACAAGTGGACAAGCAAGGAAGAAAAACTCAAAACTTGGCGGGATTGGAAGTAAAAAACCATCAGTGCTTCCCTTCTGATTTTCATTGCCTACGCTTCTACTGCAGAGGCGGCTTTGCCTTTACTAAACCCCAAAGTAACTAATCATTTGGGGTGTACACTGCAGTGCAATTTGCTTAATGGTGACACTAGTTAGATTGACCTGTGCCCCGAAGAAAAGACCATTGGTAGGGTTTTAACCTCACTTCCTGTTCAGCTGTGTGACAGGAAGTGAAGCCAATTTTAGGAAAAGGGACACAAAGCCCAACCTAAAAACACTAGCAGGGGTTCTAACACTCAATTGGCTTCCCTCAAACAACCCACAATTAGAATAGGATTGTCTTGTGCTAGTTTCAAGCACAGCGCTGTAAATCAGCACTTCAAGCCTGTCCAAATAAAAACACACCCACCCCCCCCCCCCCCCCACCTCCAAACCCCCCCCAGGCCCTGTTTGCAGCTTTTCCTACATCTTGCACATGTGCTTTAAAAAGTCAGTCTGGACATCAGTTCTAGGAAACAATACTTACCAGCTTTGTCCTTCCTTTTCTGGTGACTAAACATTTCATGCATACACACCAGGAAAGAGCTTAGAGACAAATCACACTTGATGGTTTAGGCCCAAACTATTTCAGCTGCAGCGGTTGAAATCCATAGCAGGAAAAAAATAATCACAAAACAAACTTCAAAATTTGAAAGTAATTTTATTGGTCCACAAAACAAGGAAAGCAAAACAAAAAATTACAAATAAACACACCAAAAATATATAAAAACACCTAAAAACAAAAAAGACCAACGTTTATTTCACAGTCATTGGAAAATAAATCATGCTTTTGAAATAACAGGATAGACCCACAGGATTAAAACATTAGTCATTAACATCTTGAGAAACATTTAGCAAAATTATGTAGCAGAGAAAACATCAAAAAATACAAAACTTGCTCCAAAACATCTCTGTTTCACTCCGCCATTCCTTCCAGCCAGCAAATCTGCCCCCTCTGAGGGGCAGCTGACACGTGCAGTATCCACGCTTTTTATAACATGTGTGCTAATGAACCAATTGGAAACACATGAAGAAATGTCAGCCTCTAGTTTGTGTGCACTTGGAACTGCTTACACCTGTTAAGGATGTCCTTAAATTACTAAGCCAAAAAAAGAGCTTTCTGAGCATGCTCAGAAAGATGCAAGTCATTTTCAGGATGAAACTTCCAACTTCTTTTTTCTAACTGTTCGAGCATGCCCAGTTCACTCGAAATGCAGTACCAGAATCAAATCTGCAATGGCGGATGAAAGCATTAGAGGTGTTAAATTTTTTTTTGGTCCCCCATGAAGTGATGCTTTACAAGCTGAACGGGAGGTCTTATAGAATTTTTACGTAACAAACCTAAATAGTAATAATTTTTAAAGCCCCTGTCCCTAGTAGCTCGCAGTCAGAAGCGAACAAGCAGCATTTTTATTGTTTCCGGTTACCAGTTTAGATTTACAGATGAGGTCTAGTGCTATAAATATTCCTCTTGCTGTTACGCACGCTATGATACCTCACATGTGTGGTTTGAAGAATGTTTCCATATATGGGGGCGGGCCTTAAATGTGTAAGCCCCGCCCACATATTGAACCCCCCGTTCAAAACCCCACATGTGAGGTATCATAGCGTACGTTGTTAGAGCGAGAGCAATACTTTTAGCACTAGACCTCCTCTGTAAATCTAAACTGGTAACCTGAAACACATAAAAAAGCGTTGCCTATGGGTATTTTCAAGTACTGAAGTTTGGCGCCATTCCATGAGTGTGTGCAATATTAAAGTGTAACATGTTGGGTATCTATTTACTCGGTGTAAACATCATCTTTCACATTATGGCCATAAATTGGGCTAACTTTAGTGTATTCTTAATTTGTAACCACTTGAGCCCCAGAGCATATTACTGGTCACTGACGGGGCCATTTTTTGCATTTCAACACTGCGTCATTTTGACTGACAATTGCGTGGTTGTGCGACGTGGCCCCCAAAAAAATTGGGCGTCCTCATCCTCCCCCCCCCCCCCCCCTAAAAATTCAATTTTTTTTTTTGTTGGTGGTATTTGATCACCTCTGCGTTTTTTCTTATTTTTGCTTGACCCAAAAATATAGCGACAATTTGGTAACTAAAAAAACATCTTTTTTACGGTTTGCTATAATAAATCTCCCCCAAAATATATTCAAAAAATGTTTGCCCTCAGTTTAGGCCGATAAGTATTCTTGGACATCTTTTTGGTTGCAAAAAATCACAATAAGCGTTTGATTGGTTTGGGCAAAAGTTCTAAGTAGGGGTTGGTCTTATGGGTTTTTTTTGAATAATTTTTTGTTTTACTAGTAATGGTGGCTATCATTTGTTTTTTCTGTCTAATGCGACATTGTGGCGGACACATTTTTGTGAGATTTTGGCATTTTTGTAGCGAGCAATGGTATATCAATGCATTGCTTACTATAAAAATGACACTGGCAGGGAAGGGGTTAACACTAGGGGCGCGGAAGGGGTTGAATATGTTACCTGGGTGTTCTTCTAACTGTAAAGGGGGTGGGACTGTGTAGGGGAAATGACAGATCGCTGTTCATACATTGTAGGGACAGACGAGCAGGCATTCCCCCCCCCCCCCTGACAGGACCGGGATAAAGGGGAACTCCACCCAAATTACAAAAAAAAAACGGCGTGGGGGTCCCCCTTCTGGTGCACAACAGGCTCTTAGATTTGATCTGGAACATAAGGGGTTAAACCCACGCCAAAAAACGGCGTGGGGTTCCCCCTCAGATCCAGACCAAACCCTTCTCCCAGGCACGCAGTCTGGCCGGACAGGAATGGGGGTGGGGACGAGCGAGCGCCCCCCCCCCCCTCCTGAGCCGTACCAGACCACATGCCCTCGACATGGGGGAGTGTGTGCTGTGGGGGAGGGGGGCACTGCCCCCCCCACCCAAAGCACTCTTGTCCCCATGTCGAAAGGGACAAGAGCCTCTTCCCGACAACCCTGGCCGTTGGTTGTCGGGGTATGCGGGCGGGGGCTTATCAGAATCTGAGAGCCCCCTATATTAAGGGGGCCCCCAGATTCTGGCCCCCCACCCTATGTGAATGAGTATGGGGTACATCGTACCCCTACCCATTCACCGGGTGGAAAAGTGTAAACACAAAAAAAACACACAGAAAAAAATAATTTATTAGTCAGCTCCGGGGTCTTCTGCCGGGACCCCCCACCACCAGCCCATTGGGCCCCGGCTTCGCCGTCTTCTGCCGGGGGGGGACACCCACCGATGATCTCCGCCATGTCCAGCCAGGCCCCCACCCCAAAATAAGCTCTTTCACATCCGGGGGGGGCCGGCCGAAAGAAGCAGAGAACAACGGGGGCGGAGCCCTCGGTCTTCCAGACGTTTTCTGCCGGGGGGCTCCAGCCCCGCACCGGTCTTCGCCGCCGCCTTCCGCCGGGGGGGGACACCCACCGATGCTCTCCGGCCATGTTCGGCCAGGCCCCCTACCCCAAACAAAGCTCTTTTACATCCGGGGGGCGGCGAAATGGCGGAGAACAACGGGGGCGAAACCCCTCCTCGGTCCTTCGCCTTCCGCCGGGGGGTACACTACCCCCCCCTCCGGTCTTCGCCGCCGCCTTCCGCCGGGGAGAGAGACACCCACCGATGCTCTCCGCCATGGTTCGGCGCAGGCCCCCTACCCCAAACAAAGCTCTTTTACATCCGGGGGGGGGCCGGCGGAAATGGCGGAGAACAACGGGGGCGTCGCCACTCCTCGGTCTTGAGGGCGTGTGTGTGAGGCTCTCTGGACTTCCAGAGAGCCATGGAAGCTATCAGCCCAGGGGAGGCTCTACTTCCCGGGCGTGAGAGAAGCTATGCCTGTGGGGGATCGGATACCATTTCAAGGACAGTGGAGAGTTTGAGACCATCAGATGAGGATCTCAGGTATCTGGAGTCCCAGATTGCTCTCTCTGCATGGCAGGAGCAGCAGCCAGGTAAAGTGATTTTTGAGCTACAGGCCGTCGGATGGAAGTCTATGCAGTCTTGGAAGGCTTATGGACTTTTTGGTGGTAGTGCATGAAGACCTGGCACGCTTAAGAACAGCCAGAGATCGGGTGGGCAAAAAGAAGCGGAAGGGCTATCGCCTGAGTGTTCAGACATTGAAAACGACCCTGAGTGAGTATATCATTTATTGGAACCGCTGTTGGATCAGTCTACTATGGACACTGATGAGATGGATGAGTTGGGAGGAACGCCTGATGGAGGTTGTGATAAGGGAAGCCAGGCTGCTCGCCGTAGCTCCCAGGCTGAGGTGCCAATTTCCCCTTTGCCATCAGGGGGCGCCCAGCTGGAGGCCTGGTCGGATCCCCCGCGATCACCGCGGGACCGGAAGTGGCGGGTCCCGGGGCTGCTGCGGACGAGGAGGAAGTCATGGAGGTTGGAGGAACGCAGGACGAAGTCGCGGCGGGTATTGCCGTGAATGTGTGTGTGCCGCGAGTCGCGAGGCTACTGCTGCGGTGGATGCCGCGGGTCGCGGGAACTGCCGCTGCGGGTGTGGAGCCGGAGGGTATTGGCCGCGAAAGTGAATACCGCGGGTTGCGGGGTTTACCGCTGAAGGTGTGGAGCCGGAAGTAGCGGATCCCGGGACAGCTGCGGGTGAGGAGATGGGACTTGTGGAGGCTGTTGCTGAGAAGGATGGAGCAATGAAGGACGGTTTCGCGGGTGTGAGTGCCATGGATCGTGGGATTTCTGCCGAGGACACTGTGAGGGGTGAGATACCTACTATTGTCTCATCCCGGTTTGGGTGGCCACTGTTGCGGAGACTGTTGGGTCATCTTTTCTGTGGACCTGCTGCCCGGGTGTGGGGTGCCTCTTGTGGTTTCCTCCCCTCCGGCCCTTCAGTTTCTGAGTCCGTGGCGATGACCCCCCAGCGCATGGAGTGGGGTGATTGCGAACAGGGTAGTATAACTAGCCCATGTCTTGCGATGGACCACATACGGCTGCTGGAGGGTGAGCCAACTAAAGCGGACCAGAGTACTGGTTTTCATGACATTGGGGTACCCTCTGGGGTTTTTGAGCATACGGGTCAGCCCCAAGTGGGTCCTCTAGGCGGTGCGGGGACCCCTCCGGCAGCAATTATTTCTGCTGGGGTTGTTTCCGGTGCTTGTGCACTGCTGTGCCCGGGCCCCTGGGAAAGACTTAAGTATAGCTGTTGATAATGTTGATTCTAGCAATGTTGTTGTTTCTGATCTCCCCCCGCCTCCTCCCCAAATCAGTGGGTCCCAGGAGGCCGGGGTTATGTCGGCCCTAAAAGTGGGTTGTCTTTTGCAGATGTCACTGGTGGCAGGGTACAGCTTGGGCGTTTTTATAGTGCCCACGGTACGATGGCTTTTAGGGGCTCAGTGCCAGCTGCCACTAGGTGGGGGGAGTGGAGCGTAAGCGCCATAATGTTGTGCAGCTGCGCTGGTTGGAAGAGTTTTGGTCGTCCTCCGGGGAGAGACGAGGTGGTGGATATGGTGTTGGCCTTGGGTTTAAGGCATCAGACATCTTTGCTGTTATCCACCCTCGGGCTCCCTGGAGTATGATGTAAGTTTTGGTACCCCCGTCTTAATGGAGAGTTTTTATCTCAGACGGGAGGTGGTGAAGAATCAGTCCTCGTGGAAATCCTTTAGAGCAGTCCCCTGTCTAGACAGGAAGAAATAAAAAGGGTGTCAGTCCTGGTTAGAAATGAATCTATCCCGCAGAAGATATCACAACATGGTTGGGGGCGGTACGGCCAGGTGATGGCCCCGCCAGGGAAAGTTTTGGATGCCAAGGGATCTGGACTGGTGCCTGGTCTGTCTCAGTAAGGCTTAGAACGCATCGGGTTATTCAGTGACACATGTGCCTGCGTCAGGTTATATTGGGAGGGATAGGATCCTTGCATTCTATCCAGGGCAACCCAAGCTCTGTTTTAGATGCAACAGTCCTTTGCATTTCAGTAGGGACTGTAGGGAACCCTTTTGCACAAAGTGTAATGAAGCTGGGCACTTGGCCAGCGGGTGCAATAAATTTCAATGCAATCTGTGCGGTGTTATGGGCACGTTTTTAGCCAGTGCCCCTCGGCCTTTCGGGCACCTGTTGGGGGGGTGTCTCCCCCTGCGGGGTCTGGGGGGTCTAGGGAGTCTGTGCATCCGGTTGTTTCGTCGGCCGGGCCTCCTGCCCCGCTCCAGCTGGCTGGCGCAGTGACTCTTGAGGGTCAGTCTTTTGTGATGGGTTTCCGGGAGTCCGGGGCCATCGTCAGGAAGATTGGGTCATAAGTCGGAGGCTCGAGAGTTTCCCCTTTAAAATCTGGGGGGAGGGGTAAGGCCCCTTTGGTGCAATCTGTGGTATCTCGTGGCAAGGCTAAGATGCCTAGGGTGGTGTTGCATCCCCCTTCTCGGGATTCGCAGCCCATTCCTACTTGGTCTGGGTCCTCTGTCCCTGTGTCTGGTGGTGGGGGGGATCAAGAGGCGGGTCGTTTCTCTGATTCTGATACCCCTAGTACGAGACCTGTTCGTAAGGGCAGAAGGGGTAAGGTTCCTAGAGATCCCCAGCCAGTTGTAGACTTGCCTTCTCAGCCAGGTAAGGAGAGTAAAAGCAATGTTTGGGTGGCGGTGGGAAAGGGGCGGTGTGAAAGCAGTCCTGGGTGTGATCCCCAGTTCTGGTCAGGTCCTGGTCCGGGTGTTTCCCTCTCCAGAAGGTGGAGTTGGGGCGACAAGTAGTGCCCAGACTCCCCCTGGTATAGCCCTGCAGAACAGGTTTTCCACCTTGGATCCTGTGGAGGATTCTGGTGGGGGTATGGTTGCAGGGGATTGTGCTGATGGAAGTAAATGAGTAATTTTATTATAAAAAAAAAAAAAAAATGCAGTAATGTGGTAACATGTGAATGAGCAATGTTGGGGGGCGGTGGGAAAGGGGCGGTGTAAAAGCAAGTCCTGGGTTGAGTAATTTTACTAAAAAAAAAAAAAAAAAAAAAAAAAGCAGTAATGTGGTAAGCATGTGTATGTACAATTGCGTGGTTGCGTAGATTTTAAAGTTTTGGGGAAGGTTGGGGTTATGATTTTGTTTTATTTGTTTATACATAATAGAAGTATGTATGTTTTAGGGGTTGGGTTTACTTGGGAAGTGGAAATGATTAAAGAGTATAATAATGCAAGTTATTGGAGCAGGTATTGGTGCGATTTTAGTGATGTGCAGATGGTATATGTATAGTATGGTGGGATAGGTGTTTTACGTAAAGAAAATGTTTAGGTAGAGGGTTGCTTAGTACTTGGAAGTGGTAATGACTAAAGAGTATAAAAATGCAAGTGAGTGGGGCAGGTATTGGTGCTAATTTTTAGTGATGTATAGATGGTATATGTATAGCATGGTGGGATAATATTTGTATGTAAAGAAAATGTATTGGGGCAGAGGGTCGTTTTGGTTTAATTGTTTTTGTCTTTTCTGTATACATTTTTGGTCGTAGATTTTCAATAAAAAATTGCCACTCCTCGGTCCTTCTAGCCGTCTTCTGCCGGGGGGGGAAACACCCACCCATGCTCTCCGCCATGCTCGACTGTGCCCCCACCCCAAAATGAAGCTCTTTTACATCCGGGGGGGCCGGCCGAAACACAGCGAGACACAACGGGGGTGTCGCCCCAACCTCGGGCTCCTCCCAGGCTTCTTTTCGCCGTCTTCCGCCGGAGGGCGCCACTTCTCCGGCTTCTCGACGTTGTCTTCCGCCGCGGGGGCCAGGCCTTCTTCTTTGCCGCCCCCTTCGATTTTTTCGGCCTGGACGGGGTCGCACATCCCATCCAGGACTTGGACGTGGCGGGCTTCTCGTCGCCGTCTTCTGCCGCTGCCCCCCCTTCACCACGAAGCTCCGTGCTTGTTTGATGAGGGCAGCGGGCTTCCGTCGTCTTCTCCGGGCGAGGGTCGTACATCCCACCCCGGATTTCGTCGCCGTCTTCTGCCGCTGCCCCCTTCACCACGAAGCTCCGTGCTTGTTTGATGAGGGCAGCGGGCTTCCGTCGCAGTCTTCCCGCCGCGGGGTGACACTCGCGGGGCTTCTTCTTCCATTCGATGTTGACACGGCGAGGTCCGGCGCTGAAATGCCTTCTGAGCGGCGGGCAAGGACTTATATTGGCATTGGGCGTGGGCGTGGTTATGCCAACATGTGACCTTAACCCATGTGACAGTGATGTGACGTGACATCACTGTCACATGGGTTAAGGTCACATGTTGGCATAACCACGCCCACGCCCCAATGCCAATATAAGTCCTTGCCCGCCGCTCAGAAGGCATTTCAGCGCCGGACCTCGCCGTGTCAACATCGAATGGAAGAAGAAGCCCGCGAGTGTCACCCCGCGGCGGAAGACTGCGACGGAAGCCGCTGCCCTCATCAAACAAGCACGGAGCTTCGTGGTGAAGGGGGCAGCGGCAGAAGACGGCGACGAAATCCGGGGTGGATGTACGACCCTCGCCCCGGAGAAGACGACGGAAGCCCGCTGCCCTCATCAAACAAGCACGGAGCTTCGTGGTGAAGGGGCAGCGGCAGAAGACGCGACGAGAAGCCCGCCACGTCCAAGTCCTGGATGGGATGTGCGACCCCCGTCCAGGCCGAAAAAATCGAGGGGGCGGCAAAGAAGAAGGCCTGGCCCCCGCGGCGGAAGACAACGTCGAGAAGCCCGGAGAGTGGCGCCCTCCGGCGGAAGACGGCAAAGAAGGCCTGGCCCCTAGTAGGAGCCAGGCAGAAGCCGGCGACGAAATCCGGGGTGGGATGTACGACCCTCGCCCCGGAGAAGACGACGGAAGCCCGCTGCCCTCATCAAACAAGCACGGAGCTTCGTGGTGAAGGGGGCAGCGGCAGAAGACAGCGACGAGAAGCCCGCCACGTCCAAGTCCTGGATGGGATGTGCGACCCCCGTCCAGGCCGAAAAATTCGAAGGGGGCGGCGGCAGAAGACCCTCAAAGTTCAAACCACCTTCACCAGGTGAATGGGTAGGGGTACGATGTACCCCATACTCATTCACATAGGGTGGGGGCCCGAAATCTGGGGGCCACCTTATTAAACGGGGCTCCCAGATTCTGATTGGCTCCCGCCCGCATACCCCGACAACCAATGGCTAGGGTTGTCGGGAAGAGGCTCTTGTCCCGATCGACATGGGGACAAGAGTGCTTTGGGGTGGGGGGGCAGCGCCCCCCTCCCCCAAAGCACACACTCCCCCCATGTCGAGGGCATGTGGTCTGGTACGGCTCAGGAGGGGGGGGGCGCTCGCTCGTCGCCCCCACCCCCATTCCTGTCCGGCCAGACTGCATGCCTGGGATGAGGGCTTGGTACGGATCTGGGGGGGAACCCCACGCCGATTTGGCGTGGGTTAACCCCTCACGTTCCGGACCAAGCCGGAGAGCCTATTGTACCCCTGGGGGGAAGCCGCGCCGGTTTCACATTTGAAATTTGGCGCGGAGTTCCCCTTCAGTGTCAGCGCAGCCCGAGAACAGCTCGGAGCTTGCCGTACGCCGCTCCAGGCAGTGCAAACACTGCTACGCCGCCTGGTATTTACCAAGGATTTCCGGCGTACTGAAGAGGCGCGCGGTGAGCTCCGATTTTTCCCTCTGCGCATGCCCAGTATGCAAGTGAACCTTCCGAGGTTCTAGCGTACTTTGCAAGGGCACGGGGATCGGGTCCCAAAAGTCACTTTCCCTTTCAAATCGGCCCGCCACACAAGTTGAAACACATGTCACTACACACTTCCCCTGCATCACCCCCCTCCCCTCCCGCTCATAAACTCCCCGCCCGAATCCCCGATGTTTACATACTAAATGCCGCACGCCAGCTCTGTACTGGCGTGCTGTGCGCCCTCTTCTGGGCGCATTAGGCACTTTAGTAAATGAGGAAACACGCTGCACTGGCAGCGTGTTTCTTTGGTAAATGTCAAAAACAGGTTTACTCCTGCTTGTGCACCATGAGTCTTGGCGCACAGGCTTGGTAAATCAGCCCAAATGTATACCTAATACACAGTGCACACTTACACAAGAACACATTGTATATATACACAGAGCACACTATAACACAAGCACACTATATACAGTTCACTATACACAAGAACACATTGATATACTATACACAAGCGCACTATACACAGAGCTCACTATACACAGAGAGCACATGTAACACTAATACACAAGAGCAACACATTTGGGCTGATTTACCAAGCCTGTGCGCCAAGACACATGGTGCACAAGCAGGAGTAAACCGTGTTTTTGACATTTACCAAAGAAACACGCTGCCAGTGCAGCGTGTTTCCTCATTTACTAAAGTGCCTAATGCGCCCCAGAAGAGGGCCACAGCACGCCAGTACAGAGCTGGCGTGCGGCATTTAGTAATGTAAACATCGGGATTCGGGCGGGAGTTTATGAGGAGAGGAGGGGGGTGATGCAGGGGAAGTGTAGTGACATGTGTTTCAACTTGTGTGGCGGGCCGATTTGAAAGGGAAAGTGACTTTTGGGACCCGATCCCCGTGCCCTTGCAAAGTACGCTAGAACCTCGGAAGGTTCACTTGCATACTGGGCATGCGCAGAGGAAAAATCGGAGCTCAACCGCGCGCCCTCTTCAGTACGCCGGGAAATCCTTGGTAAATACCAGGCGGCGTAGCAGTGTTTGCACTGCCTGGAGCGGCGCACGGCAAGCTCCGAGCTGTTCTCGGGCTGCGCTGACACTGAAGGGGAACTCCGCGCCAAATTTCAAATGTGAAACCGGCGCGGCTTCCCCCCCAGGGGTACAATAGGCTCTCCGGCTTGGTCCGGAACGTGAGGGGTTAACCCCACGCAAAATCGGCGTGGGGTTCCCCCCCAGATCCGTACCAAGCCCTCATCCCAGGCATGCAGTCTGGCCGGACAGGAATGGGGGGTGGGGACGAGCGCCCCCCCCCCTCCTGAGCCGTACCAGACCACATGCCCTCGACATGGGGGAGTGTGCTTTGGGGGAGGGGGCGCTGCCCCCCCACCCCCAAAGCACTCTTGTCCCCCATGTCGATCGGACAAGAGCCTCTTCCCGACAACCCTAGCCATTGGTTGTCGGGGTATGCGGGCGGGAGCCAATCAGAATCTGGGAGCCCCGTTTAATAAGGTGCCCCCAGATTTCGGGCCCCCACCCTATGTGAATGAGTATGGGGTACATCGTACCCCTACCCATTCACCTGGTGAAGGCGTTTTCACTTTTGAGGGTCTTCCGCCGCCCCCTTCAAATTTCTTCTTCTGCCTGACGGGTCGTACATCCCATCCAGGACTTGGACGTGGCGGGCTTCTCGTCGCTGTCTTCTGCCCGCTGCCCCCTTCACCACGAAGCTCCGTGCTTGTTTGATGAGGGCAGCGGGCTTCCGTCGTCTTCTCCGGGGCGAGGGTCGTACATCCCACCCCGGATTTCGTCGCCGGGTTCTGCCTGGCTCCTACTAGGGGCCAGGGCCTTCTTTTGCCGTCTTCCGCCGGAGGGCGCCACTCTCCGGCTTCTCGACGTTGTCTTTCCGCCGCGGGGCCAGGCCTTCTTCTTTGCCGCCCCCCTCGATTTTTTCGGCCTGGACGGGGTCGCACATCCCATCCAGGACTTGGACGTGGCGGGCTTCTCGTCGCCGTCTTCTGCCGCTGCCCCCCTTCACCACGAAGCTCCGTGCTTGTTTGATGAGGGCAGCGGGCTTCTCCGTCGTCTTCTCCGGGGCGAGGGTCGTACATCCCACCCCGGATTTCGTCGCCGTCTTCTGCCGCTGCCCCCCTTCACCACGAAGCTCCGTGCTTGTTTGATGAGGGCAGCGGGCTTCCGTCGCAGTCTTTTCCGCCGCGGGGTGACACTCGGGCTTCTTCTTCCATTCGATGTTGACACGGCGGCGAGGTCCGGCGCTGAAATGCCTTCTGAGCGGCGGGCAAGGACTTATATTGGCATTGGGCGTGGGCGTGTTATGCCAACATGTGACCTTAACCCATGTGACAGTGATGTGACGTCACATCACTGTCACATGGGTTAAGGTCACATGTTGGCATAACCACGCCCACGCCCAATGCCAATATAAGTCCTTGCCCGCCGCTCAGAAGGCATTTCAGCGCCGGACCTCGCCGTGTCAACATCGAATGGAAGAAGAAGCCCGCGAGTGTCAACCCCGCGGCGGAAGACTGCGACGGAAGCCCGCTGCCCTCATCAAACAAGCACGGAGCTTCGTGGTGAAGGGGCAGCGGCAGAAGACGGCGACGAAATCCGGGTGGGATGTACGACCCTCGCCCCGGAGAAGACGACGGAAGCCCGCTGCCTCATCAAACAAGCACGGAGCTTCGTGGTGAAGGGGCGCGGCAGAAGACGGCGACGAGAAGCCCGCCACGTCCAAGTCCTGGATGGGATGTGACGACCCCCCGTCCAGCCGAAAAATTCGAAGGGGCGGCAAAGAAGAAGGCCTGCCCCCGCGGCGGAAGACAACGTCGAGAAGCCCGGAGAGTGGCGCCCTCCGGCGGAAGACGGCGAAAGAAGCCCTGGAAGGAGCCAGGCAGAAGCGGAGGAGCCCGAGGTGGGGCGACACACCCGTTTGTTCTCCGCTGTTTCGGCCGGCCCCCCCCGGATGTAAAAAGAGCTTCATTTTGGGGTGGGGGCACAGTCGAGCATGGCGGAGAGCATGGGTGGGTGTTTCCCCCCCCCCCCGCCCGCAGAAGACGGCTAGAAGACCGAGGAGTGGCGACGCCCCCCGTTGTTCTCCGCCATTTCCGCCGGCCCCCCCCCGATGTAAAAGAGCTTGATTTTGGGGTAGGGGGCCTGGCGAACATGGCGGAGAGCATCGGTGGGTGTCTCTCTCCCCCGGCGGAAGGCGGCGGCGAAGACCGGGGGGGGTAGGTGTACCCCCCCCCCGGCGGAAGGGCGAAGACCGAGGAGGGGTAATTTTTTATTTATAAAACTACGACCAAAAGGTTAACAAATATATAAAATAAACAAAATAACAAAATAAACCAAATAACACAAAAACAAACAATAAAACACAAACCATCAAATCACCGAACCTCCACCCACCAAGAAATAACTATAAAGAAAAAAAAAAAAAAATAGCACCAGAACAGGTATTTACAACAGGCCTCACGGTACAAGAGAAAGTCTTTATAGTCCATCAGAAAAGCTTGCCCAGATCATTGCCAAAAAAAAACCCACTTAAAACGCTCACTGGTACAAGTAGGGAGATATTAAAGTCCATAGAAACCACTACTGTCCAGATCATCGCCAACCCACAACACACCCCACCCATCCACAACAACAAATACCTACAACCCACGTATGAGCAAGAACATGATAGTCAGACATGTCTGTAGCCTTATTTCAAAAAAAAACCATAAACAAAATCTAAGGGGGTGAAAAAGGATAGATGCCCCTACCCATGGAGAGGGCAGAGCCGTGACCTAAGGGGGCTGGAAGAGGAACCCCCTCCATAAATGGGCACACCACCTCAGGCCCGACCCCTGCACCTTTCAAGATCCCGCACCTTCACCAACTCCCCGAAAGATACCGCCCCACTCACCCTCATGCACAGCAGGATTTTTCCCTAGTGGACACCAAAACACCCGAGCGTGCCAAGTGTAATAAAGCACAACTAGGCTGACTAAATAAAGTGACGATAACTCAAATCCCCTGCGGACCCAAAATCACCATACACTCCGCTCAGCATAGGTCAGGGCCGAAGGCGGGGGTAGCCAATGGCACCCCCTACCTTCGTAAGAACCTCCATGTTGAAGGGACATGGACCAGAAAATGGTCCCTGGTCTCCAATGTCCCACCACATTCCTGACGGGGCAGTCCCTGTCCCCCCAGGTTCCTGTATTTGAGATTCGCACGGACATAGAGTCGTCCATAGGAACGACCTCCATGCGAGAATCCCCAAAACTTACTTGGAATTCTAAGAAGAATTTCAAGAGGGCTAGCCCCCTCCGTGAGGACCCTCTCAGGGCAGTTCCCTCAAAGACAGGGGCTTCAAAATGTCCGAGGCCATGACCCTCAGGTACAGCTCCCGCCGACCCAAAGAGCCCACCTCCAGGGCAGTTAATCCGCCACTGGCCTCAGTACCTTTAATGCCAGGGGGACATAGGAAGGGAGATACCCATGCGATCTCCTCAGATCGCCGGGCCTCCCCCCCTCCCCCCCACTGCCTCAAGAACAGCAAGAGCCAGTCCTTGCATGAACACTCCCACCAGGAAGGCTCGTCCACAAATATGGACTGCAAATTGTATTTAACAAAGATGGTGACAAAGAACACCACCGGGTTGACCATGTCCAACCCACCTTGCCGTCGCTGGCGTAATGTGACCTCCCTCTTGATCAGGTTCAGTCTGCTTCCCCACAACAGCAGGAAAAACAGACCATAGACCCGAGCATAGAGAGATTGCTGGCAAAAGACACACATAGCTTACAAAGAGAAACTCAGGCAATAAGTACGTCTTGACCAAGCTTACCCTTTCCCATCAGGGAAAGTTTCCAACCTTTCCAGGCCTTCACCTTCCGAGTGCACTCACCACCTGCGCTCTGCGCTGGCCCAGTTTAGCTTGGATAATCACCCGGGCCGAAATGAATGCCAAGAACTCGAATCTCTGGTACGGGCGTGGGGAACACGTCCGGAAGGGGGAACTGCATCCCCTCCCCCTTCCCCAACCAGAAAACTTCACTCTTGTCCCAATTGACCAGCGAGCCTGACGCCTCAGAGTAGCACCCGATCTGGGACTCCACATAAAGGGCCTCCTCACGACCAGATACCACCACCGAGAACGTCGTCCGCATAGGCCACAACCCTCACCGCCGAAACCGGAACCCCCGACAGGTCCCACCGGAACCCCCCCCAGACGCCCGCAGTCTAGCCTCCTTACGAAGGGGTCAACCGCAAAGATGTACAGGGGGGGGCTCAGCGTAGCGGGCACCCCTGCCGGACGCCAGAGTCCACGGCAAAGGCCCGGCCCCACCCAACCGTTGACAAGAGGGAAGCTCTCAGCTCCCCTATACAATACCTGCAGCCAATCAACGAATTGATCAGGCAGACCGTATCTCCTCAGAAGCAGCCAAAGGTACTCGTGGTTCACCCGATCAAACGCCTTAGCCTGATCCAATGCAAGCAGATACCGCTCGCTGCCATCAGCCCTGCACCTTTCCACAGCCTCCCGGACGCTCAGGACGGCACTAAAAGTGCCCCGGCCAGGAATTGTGCAGTGCTGAGAGGGAGACAGCACCCTGCCCGCCAAAGCAGACAGACGTGTAAACAAGATCTTTGCCAGTATCTTCCTATCTGTGGTAAGAAGGGCGATCGGACGCCAATTCTCCACCACAGACGGATCTTTCCCCTTTGACAGTAGGATCAGAGCTGACCTTCTCATTGAGGGAGGCAGCAGGCCATAGGCCAAACATTCACTAAACACGTCCCTCAGATGAGGAGCCAAGAGGCTCTTAAAGGTTTTGTAGAACTCGGCCGTGAGCCCATCGGGCCCAGGTGACTTTTTAGAAGCTAAAGAGCTAATAGCCTGCTCAACTTCAGCTACCGAGATCTCTTCTGTCAGAGAGTCAGGAAGGTCAGACCCCACTTCCAGCGGGGTCTCATCAAGGAATTCCCTGACTTTCTCCATGTCTAGAGGCCGCTTCTTCAGGAGGTCCGAAAAGTGGTCTCTGACGACACCCAGGATCCCCGATCTGGACCGGACCAGAGATCCTGAGGCATCCTTCAGGCCATGTACGACCTTCGACCTCGCCACCTCACCACAGCTCCTGTAGGGATCAGGAGAGATAAACTTTCCCATAATCCCTCTCAAAAAACAGGGAGGCGAGACGGTCGTACTGACACTCCTTCATCTGCGCCTTCAGACCGGATATCTGTTCCTGAGAGCCCCAGAGGACACCAGGCGGTCAAGCTGCCTGCGTAGTCTCTGGTAAGCCTGGTACTTGGAAGCTGCCCTGTACCCAGAGATTTCCCGGAAAAAGTCGCCAGACCTCTTTTTAACTACTTCCCACCACTCAAGGCGGGAGCAGTTGCCTCAAGGAGCGAGGTCTGGCCCAGGAAGAAAACCTCATAGGCTTCCTAACCTCAGGATCTCCAGTAGCGACCCATTCAGGCGCCACAAACCCTCCCTTTCTGAGGAGTGTCAGCGACATTCAGGGCCACAGATACCATACAGTGATCGGAGAACTCTACCGACTGCAGCTCAGGAGCGAGCAGACAGAGTCTCCTTTAAAAAAAACCTATCTAATCTACTCTTACTACTACCTCGGGAAAAATGTGAAACCAGTGAGGTTGGGGAGGTGACGAACGTGCACATCCACCAACCTGGCCTCCTCACTACGTTATTCAAAAAAATACTATCATATCCCAGAGGTTGGCGGCACCTGCCCGGTCTTTGGGCCTAGTGATCATATTGAAATCGCCACCAAAAATCACCTGCTGGGACGTAAAAAGATAAGGCTTAACCGCCGTAAGGAGGCTCCTCCTCTCCCTCCTAGTTTGAGGCCCATAAAAAATTTATGAGCCGGAGGAATTGCGCCCTCACGACAGCGTCCACCACCAGACATCTACCGATCTCCACTTCAATCACTCGCCGGCAAGCCACCGGGACCAGTCTTAAAAAGGACCGCAACCCCACTGCAGGGCTCGGCCGCAAGAGACCAGAGGGAGGGCCCACATCTCCACTCCCTCTTTGCTAGATGCATCTTGCCACAGATGCCAGCCAGGTCTCCTGCAAAAACAAAATGTCAGCTTCAACACGGCTGAGAAAATCGAAGGCCATAAAACGAGCTCCGCAGAACGAATACTTGCGACATTAAATGGTCGGCAAGCCGTATTGGAGAGGGTACCGCCATCAGAATGATTGAAAGTGGTCATGTTCTCCTTCATACTACAAACAACAAAAACATATTTACATATCTACACTTCCTCCTCCTCTGAGCCCGAGGAGGAGGAGAAGATACCAAAACGGGTTCCCCAGGGACACCCCACTTCGGTGCCCCTGGGGGAACCCCACCCTTCACTGGGGACTTCCCGCCCCCAGATCTGGCAGCCTTCCCCTTCTTCTTTTTGCGTCTCACCTGCTCCCACTCCTGCCACCTCTCCGAGATGACTACACCACCCACTCCTCGGACCCGCTGGCTCGAGATTTCCCTCTTGGATGAGGCTCGAGCAGCTTCCATCTCCATGGCCACAGGGCCAGAGGAGACTCTGGGTCCAGAAGGGGGGGGAATGGAAGAGGCAGGAGGGGGGCCAGAGACAGGGGAGAGGACAGGGGGGACCAGACTTCGCTGGACGGGAAGAAGAAGGGGAAGGGGGGGGGACGGGACTTGGGAGGGGGGGGGCGAGGGGGGGGGGTACGAGGAGGGGAAGATGAGGGAGGAGGGCATTGGGGAAACAGATGGAGGGCCAGGTGGATGGGCGGGGGCAATGGTGAGGAGGGGGAGAGGGAAGGGGGATGGGGATCGGCCCTGCAACATTAGGAGAGGAAGGCCCTGGCCCCGGACCCTCAGGCCCGGGACCCCAGTTCTCCCCGACTCCTCCCCACCGGCTCCGCCCTCCGGAGGATCGGGAGCC